>CM044446.1:60868950-60952803 GCA_024363595.1 Xenopus borealis
AAATGGGCTGCTCACCTAAAAATGCAGATTATGTATGTATTTAATATGTAAATGAGCTAATCACTTTAGAAATGTAAATGAGTTGTCCATTATAGCCAGTCACAGCTAAGCTGATGCCTGCATTTTTTAGTGCACATGCCAGTACTGGCATATGGGTGGAACCAGGAATTCTCACCAACTTCAGTTAGTATTAGTGATGGGCGAATTTATGCAGTTTCGCTTCGCCGAAAAATTTGCGAAACGAGTTGCGGCAGATTTTGACGTCATTTTTAATGCGCATTGAGTAGTTTTCGTTGCGTTGCATCAAAAATGAATTTTCGCAGGCGTTTCGCGTTTCGCCCATCACCAGTTAGTATTATTAGAGTTGCTTGCTATATACCCAATCCCTTATGCTTATGATAGATATGTTGGTAATACGATGATCCATGCTTAGAACAATCATTTCAGCCTGTATATGTTACACTGTGACATGTAGTATTCATTGCATTAAACAGCCTAAGTATGCCACACTTTGGCTCTGTCATATACATGGTAATTAAAGTCCTCCTATCTGCCAAAGTTCATGGTCTAGCTGGGGGCACACAAAGGAAAATTTAGAATATACTGTATAAGTATGGGGCCACTATTCCATCTGATAGAATAGTTGAGATAGAAACTAGGGTGAGATATTTGTTGCAAGGGCCAGTTCCAGCACATAGGGTGTATAATATTGCTGGGGATTATATGTTAATGGACTCTTAAAATATCTATGAAAAAACACTAGTTCTAGTTAACCTTGGGGTTGGAAATATATATCATGCTTTGCATGCACATGAATACATGGGTTGCTTTGATTCTTTTGCCAGGGCTGCTTTTCCTCCCAGTCTGGCCCTGCGTTATGTTATCATAATGTTATGACCAGATATTGTAAAATATTTTGCCACCTTTAAATGGAATGTTTGTAGTGCTTGGAGGAGGCCACTTAATGCTACTTCATATAAATACAAAGTAGAAGGAAAAGGATAGCTCAGAATTTTTGCCAGCTTCTTGTATTTGAGTTCTTTCTTACAGAAAATGCTGGTTAACCTTTTGAAAACTAATGCTTACAACTCAAACTACTATCAGGTTCACATATTTGAAAACAACACCAAACCTTGTGATTTTAAAAAAATATTTCTAAAGCACAGCCTTGACAGTTAAATACATTAAAATAACTGAACAACTTTAAAAAAAACTTAAAATAGAAAGTATGAATCTTCTTTATTTTCATTTAAGCATTAACATTGCTTCATTTATATTGATATGAAGTATTTGCACAATAGTTAAATTTCAAATGTCATCATTGTATCTTACATAATGAAAGAAAATATTTGAATACTTATCTCATAACGTCAAGGTCAATGTGCAATTTACATATATTATTGCAAAATTTTATATATATATTGCAAAATCCATGCAAAATGACTTTCATGTGTTTCATGAAAGATGACAGAAGCAGGACATAATTTATCATTTGCCTATCAAGGCCATCATCCAGGCAATAATATGAATTATATACTTTCCTGCCCCTGTTCAGTAACGTGAGCACTAATGCGGTACTTCAGCACACTGTCTGCAGTGATGGAAAGAGTTACAAGCTGTTCTGAATAAGATGAACATATATTATCCATCTAAAATCTTCATTACTTATAACCTAGTCTCTCAAGATGAGCAGTTTTGAGACTCGTGATTCCAGCATTTCTTGTTCCTTGAACTATTCTTGAGTTGTTAATTTGAATTGCTCAAAGTGACACTTTTTAGTTAGCAAACAATACACATTTCAAAAAGAAATATTGCATAAACATTGGCACAAACAAACAATGTGCATTTGAGTTAGAAAGAACAATGTGTTTTTTTTTTTCAAGCTTAAAAAATTGCTAATGTGCTTAAGAAATTATTGTAGGCATTATTCCTATTGTGTATGTATTTTTTCATTAACAACTTGTATTACAACATATAATAACCATAACTGAATAATAATGCAGTTGTTAAAGAGGATGAGAATATTTCAGAATTCTGTGTTTTTTTAACTATAAAACCAGAGATCAATTCAAACACCGCAACTGTACCAATTACTCCAATTATCATGATTCGAATAAAATTCTATTCAAATAATTTGCCCTTTAAATTTAAATACGACTACCTAGTTCGCCAGATTAAACCTATCGAATTGCTATTAAACCCTATGGGAAGCTCCCATAGGGTTTTTTTAAGTTTTTTGGATTGAATAAAAAAAAATTTGATTGAATGGTTAAAATCATTCGAATCAAGCGATTTGAACGATTCAATCGATCGAATTGCGGTAGAATATCGAGTTTGAAGGTTTCAAATTCGACCACAATTTCGATTGGTCGAATTCAAGAGTTAATTCACCCTCGGATTCAACCAATAGTAAATCTGCCCCTAAGTTTAATGCATTTGGGCAAAAACGTCACAGAGACAAAAAAGCTGCCACGATAAAATTGTCATTGAGACAAAAAAGTCGTCATAAGAAAAAATGGTCATTGACTTCGCAAATTTTTCAGTGAAACTAAAGAGGACAGGTTCACTCAACAATAATCATGTGCTGGGGGGTGCTGTGTTATCCACAGGGAAGGAGGCAGCATATGGATTTTTTTAGGTATGTTTATGGCATATTTACAGGTATGATTTAAAATTTTCACATATGAGTGTTGAGTGATATCCCTCCAGTGAGTATCAACCATTTGTTTTTTTGGTGTGCTACCACCGTTAATACATACATACATACATAGTAACATAGTAAGTCAGGCTGAAAAAAGACACACATTCAGCAAGTTCAACCTTTTTAACTTTTTTTTTATTTTAACTGCCTAACTGCTAGTTGATCCAGAGGAAGGCAAAAAATCCCATCCAAATGTGGACATGGTCTAATAAGTTGAGATAACATGGGTGTGATTTAAATGGGTGCGGTTTGAAAGTAGGAGTAATCAACACTGCCTTTCATTATCGGCCCTCCACCACTGAAGCCAGAAAAATTCTGACCCTCAGTATCACAGAAACTGTAAATCACTGCTTTACTATACACCAACATTAGCAGTCATTTATTTAACAGAGACAGGAGATACTGAAATCATGGGTGATTTTTGCCTGTTTTCCATTAATCAAAGAATCTTGAATAATTATTCGGAATAATTGTATTACCCTGGGTGCAAACCATGCAAAATATTCTGAATTTGTCATAATGTGGAAAAAATACAGCCAATGTATTATATGTTTGATTCTACTCATTGGTTGTTCCTTTCAGAATTATGTTATGAAGTAGAAGGCAACTGAGTTGACTAAATATACAATTTGGGTGAACAAATTGTGTAATATTTAACATAGAATAGAAGTTTTATGGCTAATGCAGCATTTTGTGACAGGAAAGTTTAGTGGCCAGAGCCTCGTGAAGATCTGATTCAGTCTGCAGTATCCAGTAATTCTAGACATTTCATAAATTTGCCACATTTGGTCCGTGTCCAAAATCGCTTACTGTACTGAAACAGAGGGATGCTCGAAAAAATTATTATCCTGCCCACCTGACTTGTATAAATCTGTATTAATAGCAGCAAGGATTCAGTTTTCCTGTTTTCAAGACATAAAACTCTTAACAGTTTATCACAGGCACAGATCTGTGAAATTTCATTTTACTGAATCACATAATTTTAAATGTCACTATTCCCAATATGATAGATAAGTGTATCTTCTAACTATGTCACTTTTTTTAGAGCCTGGTAAAAAATGAAGGCACAGTGAATATGTTTTTAAATAAAGTCTCTAAACTTCTAGTAGACAAATACAAGAGATCCTCTGCACTCAACCCATTATCAATTTATTAAGGACATTGAAACATTTTGTGCCTTAAGCTACTAAAATGGCCAACTACATCAAAGTCATCCCTGGTATGGCCAGTCCTACACTCAACTTATTCACACTTCTACTTGATTCATTAAGAATTCTAGAATTAGTGGTGAGCACAACTTTTCCTTGTTTGTTATTATCTAAACTTCTAGTACCATTATTATTATTGTTAATTGTTAATAATAATAATAATAATAATAACAATAATTGCTCACATTTATAAAGCACCAGCATATTTTTCATTGATATATTATTCTAGAGGATATGGGCCTGAGGGCAGTTACAGTGAAATTTGAAGGAAAGTAAGCCGGTGTAAGCCGGTGTGCAGAATTCTAAGTAATTTTTGGTCCTTGTACTGTATATAATTGCACTTGTTGCCCATAACTGCCTCCTGTTACAAACTAAGAACAGTTGTACCTATTGACTATTGACTCTGTGGGAGTCCTGATACAACTGCCATCTTCAAACCAGATAGTAGCTCCAAGGTAGAGTCTTGCAGGGGGTTAGTTCCTGTGGGTTTAGGTACATTTTTTTGTGTGGGTTGTGTGGGTCTGTGGGTTGTGAGCCTCATGTATATTTCTTTTCTTATGTTATCTATTTTTATTCTTTTAAACGTGTTATAACCTTTTTGTCTGTCCCACCCACTTTTGATGATGTCACTTCTAGTTAGTAGCAACAGCACCGTTTCATACAGTTCCTGTTTAAAGTTGATAAGAGGGTTGCTGATCAGGTTGCTAATAAAGGTAGTTGTAGGTCAGGGCATATAGATGGTCCATGAGGGTAAAGGTATAGATCCAGGTTGGTTCCAGGTTTCAAAAATTGGTTCTGAACAGGACTCTACTCCAGGGTTCCCAAAGAAGCCTGCATTAATTGCTCCAATGGAGCCCCAAACAATTTTGGTGCGTGCATCTCCCCTTGAAGTTTGCCAGAAATGATGCCAGACTTTTTTGCACACTTGCCTAGTTTCCATCAAATTAATGTTACCTAAAATCTGATTTGCATCAGTTACTACTGATTTAAAAAACATATTTTATCGTGTGATAAATAAAATTAGATAATAAAAAAACAAGTCTTTTCAACCACTCTTTATTGGAAGCCATCTAACTGTATCCTGCTATGTTTTCATGTTCCAGAAATGTCAAAACGTTAAACTAAGTGAGAGCTATATGTATACTTTGCTTACAGATGCAGCCACTTAGATTTGTGTGTTAAATGCGTTGTGACTCAGGGTTAATTAGTCATCTCAACTCATTTAATGCATTTAACCTTTTCGTTAGCATACCAAAGCACCATTGTTTTCAATGGTGAACTCTTTAATTGGATGGGATGCTGTGACACAATATTCTGTGTTAAGTGGGAAAAATGGGATATCTGAGTTAAGTTATTCTGCGTCAAACACACAATCCAAAGTGGCTTCATCTGTATATGGCTCTTTTAGTTCCTGATTTTACTGGACCTTTTAATTAAAGCTTGACCAAAATGTCATTTTAAAAGAAGAAGGAGGATTACAGTTTGCAATGCTCTGTATATTTACAAATCATGTGACATAATCAAAAGATTTGTACTCAGTCCTATAATAACGGGCAATTAATGTAATGCAGCAGGAAGTGGAATCTACTCTAAGACAGACATTACCTTATAGTAAATCATGAAGGAAAATCCTGGATGGATGTTATTTATAAGACCAAATGGCATTTATTCTGAAAGATTAGCCCATGTAAAATGTTGGTGTTAAAAAGAAGTGATAGTTAGTAATGAGTGTAAACATTTGTAAAACTTCAAAATGTAGATTGGACTCAACAGAAAGGCAAAGTTACATTGCAGTTAGGTTGCAGTTAGGTTAAGAACTCTTCTTCTGGGTTTTGTTTATGACCCAAAGATTACTCAGTGTGTCCAGTTGATTTAACCATATCACAACTATAAAATGTATATCTTGACCGGGAAAAATTAAAACCTTTGTAGACATCATGGTTATTTTAATTATTTTCCACACAATTTCTCTCAATGTGTGATTTCTAATGTAACCTGAAGTGTCACAAGATGCAGCCTGATTTAAGCATTTAACAGCAAACAGCAGCCTGATTTAAGTATTTAACAGCAAACTAAGCCAATATTGCTGCCTTCTTCATCTTTCCTAATGCTGTTGTTCTTATTTAAAAAAACACAATGTTTTATGCCAGTTGTAATTCAAGCAAATAACCTTTTTCCCACTAGCCTACTTGTGGGAGGGACTACATATGTATATCTAAAGCTGTACCCTAAGAGCAGACGGATTTTATAAATTTAATTAAACCCCCTCCAAAGTGCTACAGTATGTTTGCTTGTTGTTGTTTTATCTAACACAGGAGTATCCAACCTTTTTACATGTGAGCAACATTCAGATGTAAACAGAGTTGGGGAGCAACCCAAGTATGAAAAACTTTCCTAAATAAGGGCTGTTAATAGCTATTTGGCAGCACCTATGTGAGTTGCCAGCATATACAGATGAAGCCACTTTGGTTTGTGTGTTTGACACAGAATAACTAAACATAGATCTCCCACTTATCCCAGTTAACACAGAAAATTGTGTCATGGCATCCCATCTAATTCAAGAGTTCACCATTGAAAAACATGGCGCTTTGGTATGCTAATGAAAAGGTTGAATGCATTAAATGAGTTAAGATGAGTTTAGATTTAACACACAAATCCAAGTGGCTTCGTAGGAGACTCTGGCAGTACACCTGGTTTTCATGCAACCAAAACTTACCTCTAAGCCTGGAATTCAAAAATAAGCAGCTGCTTTGAGGCCACTGAAAGCATTGTCTAAGGGGTTGGTGAGCAACATGTTACTCGCGAGCTACTGATTGGGGATCAATGATCTAACTAATTCTTCAGTAAAGCAGTTCTATACTTCATGTGAAGAACAAAGAATAGGTGCGTCTATGCAGATTTTTTTCTTTTTCTAAATTGCCAATTACACTAAAAGCATAATAAAAAAGCATACAAGAAGAGTTATTGAGATAAAATCTCCAAAGGTTTTAGCTCATGTAAAAGCTGCTGATTCTGTTGCACGCAGGTGTGATAATGAATGAAATACAATCCTAGGCTGTGTGCAATGGAGAAATATAGTATGAATGTAAGAAAGAAATGTAGCCCTTTATTAGTAGCCAACAAACAGTTAAAATAGAAAACTGTTAAGTCATTGGGCAATGCCCTTACAAGTAAAGAAAACTGTGAAATTCTGCACAATTGCACTTGCTGATGCTCAGCCTTTCTGTGCATAAAGATTTGGCACAAAAAATCTCACTCTCATGGTGAACACCAGAAATTACACAAAAATTTCTGCATATTTGCATCCAATTGCATTGAAATGCGCATGCAGTTTAATTTTAGTGAATCAGAAGCAACTGCATCGTCCGCAGTACAATTTGATCACCCTCTTGAGACTGAAATAACATTGAACACTGGGAAAAACACTGCTTTGTGCGGAAAAAAATTGTTATTGCACTCAATATTGAACTTTGCTCAATACACTTGGAATGTAGATTTTCCTTGCAAGGTTGCACAGTGGTGCCTCTGTTTACTCACAACTTGGCTGCAGAGAAATAGTGACTTAGATTTATATAGAGGTTAGAAAATCACTCCTGATCTGACATATAATAAATTCTGCCCTTCCTATTGCACACCAATCTAGTTTATTCATAGGAGAATAGTAATAAAAATAATTACTGCAAATTATCTGTCACTTTTATTGTGGTTCTTTGGTGTTTTTATGCAGATTTAATTTTTTACACTGCTTTTTACCACAATTAGAAACTAAATGATATGTGACCCTAGCAAAAAATAATAATTGATTTACGAAAGTCAAGATTTGTATTTATTTATTATACTTCTTTCTATTGTGATGTTTGCAATTCATTCTGACATGCAAACAAATTCCCGAATGCTACCATCAGTAAACATAAAGCTGGCTATAAAATGCCAGATCCATTGAGATTGTGATCTGGGCCCAACTTGGCCACTCACTAATAGATCTAAAACTAACTGATCTGGCTAAATCACACTAGATCTTGTTTTCTTTTGGAGAGCCAAAACTAGATTGACTCTTTCTGCCTCAGAGCAACCTTTAAGTTGTTCAACTCCTATCATGCTTTGTATTTGCATATCACACATTTGAAGAGTAAACATCAATCTTTATCAGTTCCATAATGGTTAGAAGGTTAAATGCACTCTATTAACTGCACAAATTACAAGTAAAATTCTACATATAAAATGGGTTTTTAGAAAGATAAATGCTTTGAAGACTTGGAAAATCATTAGAGCTCATTTCTCCGCTTCTTCAACCCACGGGGAAGTGCATATGCTATTAGGAAATAAGCTCCAGGTAATATTAATATATGAATAAAAAATAAATGATAATTTACAACTTGCACTTAACATGTAATGATTTTCTGCAGATAGGGATTAGAAATAATCAATGTGCAGGACTGATTAAGATGCTTCCATCTTAAATGGAAATGCGCACAGTGTTTCAGATCTTAAAACTACAAGGTCCAAATACTATATTTGTCCTGTTGCTGGATGCACCTTGGGTAGGATGAGGGCTGTGAGAGTAACTGTGTAGACATGATTTCTATTTTCATTCTAACACCAATTAGTGCTTATTATATGGTTCTTATTCTAAAGCTTCAAAGTAATGTAGAATGTTTGCTTCACCTTTCGTCTACCTTTATGTATAGGTCAGTGCAAACAGTGCTATGAAATATGTTGGCACTATATAAATACATGTTAATAAATAAAAATAAAGAAAACATACTAATTACCAGCCCTCCCCTCCCCCCTAAACAATTGGAAGACAAATTCAGAGGCATGGTCGGCTTTTATGTCACCGCCTCCCTTTCATTTGTTTGTTTGTGGCAGCAAAAATTAGGAGACAGAAAGGTCAGAGGAAAGAATGTCCATACAGTAGGCCCTGCAGACAGGGGGCCAATTGCAGCCACATAGTCTGCTGTATGGCAGTAAGGTTACATTAGTAAGATTACAGTACAATCAAATTGTTCAACAATTTATCTTATAGAGAAAAACTACCATGTACACATGGCAGATCTTTCCTTTAAAACCATCTAGCATGATAAATTAGCAATCCATTAGTTCATTTTTATATGAGGCTTTTATGTGTGTAATCAAAATGCTGCTAACATTATATGTTTATATTAAATGTTGGCCGGCTCTGACATAAGAAGTCAAAGATTAATCTAAAGATAAAGCACTGACTTTGATAACATATTGTTTGTTTTTTAAGCATGACTATTTAATTTTAATGTGCCCATTCCCAAGTGTAAATTGTCCATAGACTAATGACATTACCTAAATTCTGAGACAGAAACATGCAGTACAAAGTCTTATTTATGGAGTGCAAAGTGTCTTTGGTTAACAGGGAACAACTGTAGTGATGGTCATGGGCAAGTCAAGGCCATTTGTTATACTATGCTTTTTGCCTGTTCATTCTAATCACTGCCTCGTGACAGATATACAACTGTAAGCATCTACTCTCCCAAAGCTATTCTTACTCACTACTCCTAGGGCTATGTCTAGTTCCTATAGGTTTGAACAACAACATACCTGCAGATTTAGGATGCTGGCAATGTAAACAAATTGACCTAACTATTATTCGGAAAATGGATAGATACATTCTCATACTAGACCAGTGGAAATGCGGGAAAATGCTTGGTGGGCCCCAGTCCTCCTGAACCCAGACCCACTCCACACAACTGGCAGATTTCTTCTTTTCTGCACTCCTGTCCTCCCCCTCCATCCGATCAATTGCAAAAATAATGCCCAATATGGCAGCCACGGTGGGCCAAGGCCCAGTGTTTGCAAGCACAGCAAAGCAGGGATCCTAGGCAGATCACTATCATGTTAGTGACAGTCGATATTCAATAATAAACAGAATGTAGCAGATCAAGGATGCCTATCTTGCCATCATAGCAAAGGCATATTGGGAGATAGACATCATACTTCAAGGATTCACATTTTATGTTCCAACACTGTTACTTCCTAAGTGGAAATGACAAATGATACCTGGCCTGAGATGGCTTCATAACTCAGAGGGAAAGTTGTGTGTGGACCCCTTAGGCTACATTCCATAATAATCCATTGTGCATCTGCTCCATGGCTTTGCTCTAGTATCATACAGAAAGCTAAATGCAACAAAAGTCAAATCTCAGGGGCTGAAAGCCCTTTAACATAATATTAACAATTCACATAGTGATAAGAAACATTCAACAATGAGCTGCTCCTTCCTAAAGTAAAACAGTATTGAACTACTTATCTGTCAATTCTTTGCACTATCTGTATTTTCAGTGATGGACTGGCCCACCAGGATACCAGGAAAACTCCTGGTGGGCCCAGGTGTCAGTGGGCCCTCTTGTTTCTAACATTTGGCCTATTTCATGGTCATTGCCTATTTCTAAGGGAAAATAAAAGAGGCTTATTAATGGAAAAACAGAGAATAGTAAGTAGATATAAAAGAGTAGAAGAATAAAGAGGTTAAGGGAGAAGAGGAGGAATAATAGCTTGTAAAGTGGGCCCACGGTCTAAAGTTTTCTGGTGGGCCCATGATCTAAGATTTTCTGCTGGGCCCCTGGCATCCCAGTCCAACACTGTGTACTTTTCTGTATGACAAAAAAACTTTTTGGATTAATTCATTGAGTTTTACCAAGATACATTAAGGGTTTTCATTTTGGTTGAAAGCTGAGAACCTTATTTTTTTCTTGGAACTGAATACAGTCCTCACTGCTAGAACCAGTAAGTACATTTTTCTTTTTATTATTTCAGGTGAGGTCATATATGGCATACATAAAATCACAATAAGAAAAATGCCAATTGATACTGACACTATAAAAATGTGTTTTAAAATATTAATTTTGGTTAGAAACTACCTAGATCATTTATTCATCGTGATAGTTCTGCTTTTATAAGTAAACAAATGAGACCCGTAATCCAGGAAGCTTGGAACCTGGGGTTTTCTGGATAACAGATCTTTCTGTAATTTGGATCTTCATACCTTAAATCTACTAGAAAATCATGTTAAATAAACTGGGATTGCTTCCAGTAAGGATTAATTCTATCTTGTTAGTAATCAATTACAAGGTACTGTTTTATTATTAAAGAGAAAAAGGAAATAATTTAAAAAAATGGGATTATTTTATTATAATAGATTCAATGGGGGATGGCCTCTGTAATTCAGAGCTTTCTGGATAACAGGTTTCTTGATAACTGATCTCATACCTGTAATTGTTACTTGGAGTTCTTAAAGGACTACTGCTGCACAAATATGGCAGTCCCCTCATAGAGGATTATGGGGGTAAGAAGAGTAATATCAGGCAAATACTTTTATGGTAAAATCATAAATAGCTTGCAAAAACAATGTTATGGTAGATGTAAAAAAAGATTAATTTCTAGTATCAGTATCTCTTTAATGCAAAACTTGAGAAAAATGCCAATTGACTTTCATGCATTTGGAGAAAACACAGCAGAGAAAATAAAGTCGCCACAAGAAAACATTGACTTTAATTTAGAGTGAGAAAAAAAAGTTGTGCTCTTAAAAAAAAAATCACAGTTTTGTAAAATTTTCAGTAATACGAAACGAGACAGATTTGCTCATTATTAATGGCATATACAATCCCTTTTTTGTTGCATTTGACCTTTTTTTGGGTCAATGATAACAGGAGCAACGGGAATTTTCACAAGGCAAAACATGAAGCTATATGACTCCATAAGGAATCAGTAAAGACTTCCAAGCAACAACTCATTCTCATTATAAAAAGCTTAGCATAGATCCATAAGGAATGACTTATTGCTCCCTGTGAGTAAATGAATACTTCTCCATTATAAACCCAAAGGATATATGTACATACGTTTTTATTTGTATAGCACTACTTATATACACGGCACTGTACAGTGTATCAATAAATACATATTTTGTAAAACATATAGGGGTCATTACAATATTGGAAAATATAATAATGTACAGTTACATGAAACATTTCAAAGAAACAAGGTAAATTAGATCCTTTCCCTGTAGAGCTTACATATATTCATGTTTCAAATAAAGAAATAACAGCTGTATATAGTGGTTTGCTTATACTTCTTTTCTTTGTTAGGGTCCCCGACATAACTTAAGGAAAACAGCTGCGTTATTATCAGGCTTATACTTAATTTGTGAAACAAGCTAAGCCCTTCAGTGCCCCAAAAGACCCTTTGTACTGGAAAGGTTAATCACATAGCACAGTAACAGTGGCCTCGGACATGGGCTGCCTGTGTCCCCTGTGTGCTAGCTGCAAATTACTCATCTGATAGATTAATTCCAACTTTGTAAGAGGAGAGGAGGAAGCTTCCCTGCCGTTGGTAGAGTGCAGCAGGATGTGCTAAATCCATATGACTGTCTGATGATAGATCTGGTGCCGGCAGAAACACCTGCCCTATGTTAGCAAGTAAAAAGGGGCAGTCAGCTGAAACTGCAGTTCATTTAAAGCTGCTTAAAATGTCTCCATGGGAATGCTATTAATTAGCGATCTCATTAAAAGTGTAATCTGATTGGACTTTATGGAATAATATTAGAATGGACAGATGGGAAGGAATTTATGAAGCTGGTTATATGATCCTGATTCCCCTGCTATTTATTGAAAGTGAATGTTTGTTGGGTTATACAATGTGAGATCCTGGTACCTAGGGAACTGGAGAGATTTATGATGTCTTACAGTTTTGGATTTCAGGCCACTAGTAACCAACATATGTCACACACTAGCTAACTGCATACACAAAAAGAATTTCACTGTAGCAGACTATAAGGGAGAAACTATGAATTTTTATTTTAAAGCAAAAACATGTTTTTGACACATTCCTATAACTGAGAAAAGGTAATACAAGTAAAATACTCCTTTACCAACAGTGGACCATTTTTAACCTGGATAGTTATCCGTTGTAACCAAAAAGCTGGATAAAATAAGCAGTATTTGGTTTCTATGGGTTACTGCTCAGGTGCAAATTTGCTCAGTGTTGCTAAATGAACAGTAGATTCATTATGATCATCAAGTAAGGTATCTAGGTAGTTAGAATTCTATTAGGGGCAGATTCTATGCCAGCTAGAACAGTGTGTCTTATAATGTACAAATTTAAATGAGCAGAACAAATTGTGAAACATTTGAGAAGCAGATAAGTGCAAAAAAAGTTTCTCAATGAATCAGTAGTAACCTCAGTACTACATGAATTTACTGTCTGGCTCAATTAGAATATGCTTTTTCAACACTACATTTTTAACTCATAGACTATGCGGACAAAAGATCATGAACTACAAATGCATGTGTTAGTTATGTGTTAGTTAATTCTGTTAAAAGAGAAGCTCCAAACATAAAATTTTTAAGTCAAAGTCAACAAGTTCAGATGGATAAGAGTCAGCAAAGCATTTAAAGGGGGCACATTGCACAATACAAAAGAATGTGCCAATGCACATTTAAAAGAATTGTGCTTAGGGGTAATTTACTGAAGATTTCTGCCTAACCATTGGTAGCCCAGCCCATCCATTCTACTTCCTGCTGCCTCCTTTCCAAGGCTGTGCATGGGAGTCAGCAGAACTCAACAGACTCCACTGTAGTATAGAAACCAATCAGCAGCTAGGCTGACCTTATAGGTAGCTGAAGCCTGTCTTTTCTTGTGTGAATGCAGGGCTGTAATTGGCTTTTTCCATCCAACTGTGCTTCTGGCAGGGACTGGTGGGACACACCCATCCTTCATATGAAACAGCCACTGTAGCAGATCTATAGGAAGCTCCTGTTAAGCAGCCTCATTCATTTTCATATTATTTTTTAGTGATACCAGTACCAAATCTTAACAATTATTGCCTATAATGTAGAGGAGATTTTCAGGTATAATATAGGTCTCATTTAATAGATGAGGTTTAGATCCCAATAAAGGCTTTTAAAAAAAAATGTTATACTACAAATGTACCAAACAATTCATAAACTCTGTCAATTAGTCAATTAAGCAGAAAGTAAGACAGTTAGATTAGATAGGTGATTAGTCTGAAAGGCAAAAACAGGTATGGGACCTGTTATCCATAATGTTCGGGACCTGGGGCTTTCCAGATAATGGATTTTTCCATAATTTAGATCTTTATACCTTAAGTCTACTAGAAAATCATGTGAACATTAAATAAAACCAATAGGCTGGTTTTGCTTCCAGTAATGATTACATAGTTATATAGTTAAATTGGGTTGAAAAAAGACAAAGTCCATCAAGTTCAACCCCTCCAAATTAAAACCCAGCATACACACACCCCTACACTCTTTCACATAAACTGTATATGCCCATAGCTATACTAACTGTGGTGTTTAGTATCAAAATAGCATTTGATATTATGTCTGTCCAAAAAATCACCCCAGCCCCTTTTAAAAGCATCAACAGAATCAGCCATCACAACATCACCCAGCAGTGCATTCCACAACCTCACTGTGAAGAACCACCTATGCTGCTTCAAATGAAAAGGGATGGCCTCTGGTGCAGTGATCCTCTATATGGGTAAAAAGGTCCATTGATATTTGTCTATAATGTCCTCTAATGTATTTGTAAAGTGTTATCATGTCCCCTCGCAAGCAGCTTTTTTCCAGAAAAAACAACCCCAACCTAAGGGTCTACCCTCATAATTTAAGTCTTCCATCCCTCTGACAGTTTAGTTGCACATATTTGCATTCTCTCCAGCATATTTTTATCCCTCTTAAGGACTGGAGTCCAAAACTGCACTGCATGCATGAGGTCTTACTGGGGATCTATAAAGAGGTATAATTATGTTTTCATCCCTTGAGTTTATGCCCTTTTTTATGCAACACAGAACTTTGTTTATTAATTTGCTTTAGTAGCTACAGAATGACACTGACCAAAATTAGACAACTTGTTATCTATAAAAACCCCAAGATCCTTCTAATTTAAGGAAACTCCCAACACACTGCCATTTAGTGTATAATTTGCATTTATATTATTTTTGCCAAAGTGCATAACCTTGCATTTATCAACATAGAACCTCATTTTCCAGTTTGCTGCCCAGTTTCCCAACTTAGACAAATGGCAGCATCCCTCATGGAACCTATAGTTCTGCACAATTTAGTATAATCTGCAAAAATAGAAACCATACTTTCAATGCCCACATCCAGGTTATTAATAAACAAGTTGAAAAGCAAGGGACCTAGTACAGAGCCCTGTGTTACACCACTAACAACACTGGTCCAATTAGAAAATGTTCCATTTACCAACACTCTTTGTAATCTATCTTTTGGCCAGTTCTCTATCCAGGTACAAATACTATGTTCCAGGCCAACATTCCTTAATTTAACCAGTAACCCTCTGATCACCTTCTCATAAAAATAAATTAAGTTAGTCTGGCAAGATCTGTTACGCATAAAACCTTGCTGGCACAAACTCATAGTATTGTTATTTCATATCAAGTCCAGTATCCTATCCTTTATTAATCCTTCAAAAAGCTTTCCAACCACCGACGTCAGACTAACTGGCCTATAGTTTTGAGACTGAGAACAGAATCCCTTTTTGAATAGTGGCACCACATTAGCAATTCGACAATCTCTCGGCACCATGCTAGACCACAATAAATCCTGAAAAAGTAAAGAGGTTTGGCAATCACAGAGTTAAGCTCGCTAAGTACCCTGGAATGAATACCATCTGGCCCTGGACCTTTGTTTATCTTAACATGTTCTAGTCTCTTTTGAATTTCTTTATGTGTAAACCATGCATTATTAGATTTATTACTAGAGTTGGGACTATTAATAAGGAAACCTTCATTAGCTGGTTCCTTTTGTGTGTAGACAGACAAAAAATATTTAACAAATTCATTTTTGCATGAATTATTGGCTTCCTTGTACCTTATAAATGATTTGGCTGTCCCAGCTAGCTTGAAAGCATTAAAAGCACATCTTTTCTTACCCACCTCAACACCAACACTTCTATTGAACCAAAAAGGTTTTGCTTTGCATCGACATTCCTTGCTTACAAGCATAATGTACTGACATGTATATTTATCAAGCAGCATTTTAAAGACTTCCCATTCTTGTTCAGTGATTAACCCTGTGAAAAGCATTTTCCACTTAATATATTGCAAATATGCCCTTATACTTTCAAAGTTTGCATGCCTGAAATTTTGTGTTTTAGTTACTCCCTTATTGCCTCTGCAACAGGATCTCAAAGGAGAGACCATGTTATGATCACTATTCCCTAAATGCTCATCCACACAAATGCAAGAAATGAGTTTGATATTATTAGTTATTACAAGATCCAAAAGAGAGTTTTTCCTAGTAGGTTCTTGAATGAGCTGGAATACATAAGTAGCGCTATAGTAAACTGGTGTGACTATAATCAGTTAAAGCTACCAAATGGTGTTAACCATGAATGAAACTATTTCTCTCAGGGGTGAGCCCTCGCAGCGAGGTGGAGGAAGGATGTAGTTGAACTGTAACCATGTGCGATAAGCACAAATAAGTTGGGCGCCAGTAATTCTTTATGATAAACCAAAACAGCATTTATTCAACAGCAGAGCAATTCCCACATTGGGACCTAGCTATCACTCCTAGAGTGATCTATGACAGAGTATGCTATACTTTACTAGGGCCTCTGCGCCTAGGGATCATGCCCATTCCCTTCCAGCCTGCAAGGTTGGGCTAAAGCAATGAACACTGACCGCATGGTTCCCATGACCTTTATACTTTTACACAGTGCACCCTTGTGTACACTGTGAGAACTACAGGGGTTGCATAAGCACAAAAGGTCCCCATTAGGACCCATTAGGCGTCCATAATACTAGGGATGTGCCTGTCAGAAATATGTGAGGGTGTCTAATTTTCACATCCCTACACATACAGATGCAGTCACTTTGGATTGTAAGTTTAATGCGTCGTGACTTAACTCATCTATCTCATTTATCTCACTTAGCACAGAATATTGTGTCACAGCATCCCATCCAATTAAAGAGTTCACCATTGAAAACAATGGTGCTTTGGTATGCTAATGAAAAGGTTAAATGCATTAAATGAGTTAAGATAACTTTAGATAACACAGTTTCTTCAATTAGCTCTGAGTCACGACGCATATAACTTACAAATCCAAGTGACTGTATCTGTATTCATTTATATTTACAAAACTACTATTTTTTTCTGACCCATAGTAACAACTTGACCTAGTTGTGAAGCCGCTTCTATTTGTAAGAGTAGCTGGGCCTTTATACTAGTCACTTCTAAAAGGTGGTTTATAGCAGACACCAATGATCGTTTTCTTTGTAACCTTTTGCCCAGTCAAAATCTCTACCCAGAGGGATTCAACACCCTCTCCAGTACCAGCAATAGTCATTTCTTTAAAGGACAAGGAAAGTGTAAAATAGAAGAATGCTAGAAATGCTGTATTTTGTATAGTAAACATAAACATGAACTAACGGCACCACAAGCCTAATAAAACAAATGATTTATGCTTTCAAAGTTGGCCACAGGGGGCTGTCATCTTGTAACTTTGTTATACATTTTTGCCTGACACTGGCACTGCACATGCTCAGTGTGATCTGGGCTAAGCTTAGGGATCAAATAACAAAGCTGCTGGAGTTCTGCATGGCTGGTTAGTAAGGCAGGGGCTCCCCCTGCTGATCATAAGTATGATTGTTTCCCTGCCAGAAGTTAGGGACTGTCTGACAATTCCTATCCACAGTAGTAAATGAAAGGAAAATGTCACTGCATACAGTCAGGTTTCTTATAAAAAACGGTACACATTTTTTAATTAAAGTATATTGGAGATAGATTTCTTTTTCATTAAAGAAAGTAAAAATGGGATTTTATTTCTTTGCCTTTCCTTGTCCTTTAATTCATGACTTTAATTCAGGCTTTACATACAAACACACTCCTCTGCTTTAAATAGATTTTAGTTTGGATCAAGTTCAAGGTACAAGGAAACAATTTTTAAAAAACAACGGTATGCAATCTATTAGAGGCTTATGCTCAGGCAAGCAATTACATTCAAGGGTTTAAATAGACAATACCAATACCAACATCGTGCCTGGGTATGATAAGAGGATAAGGTAAAAACCTGATAATAAATGAAGATGAGTATAAATCAGAAATAATATAATTCTCCAGCTACTCTCCTGGCCTAATGGTTAGTGAGAACAGCCAAAATCATGTAATATCCTGGCTGATGCTAACAGTAGTATAGAAAAGAAGTGCCAAACATAGAAATCTCAAACTTTTCACAACAGATACAGTATCAAACATATTCAGGGCAATCCTGGCCCCTCCCCCATGCGTTCACCTTTTTGTGCTGGAGGAGGGTCCACGAGGGTGGCGGAGAGGGCCAGGACTCTACCACAGAAAGCATAATTGTGATCCCTGCACTGGAAG
The DNA here is from genome assembly GCA_024363595.1 of Xenopus borealis. NCBI lineage: Eukaryota > Metazoa > Chordata > Amphibia > Anura > Pipidae > Xenopus > Xenopus borealis. The sequence goes on from CM044446.1 coordinate 60,887,250, forward strand.
AACTGAATTTCCTGCTTGAAAACAGGAAATTCAGACCTTAAAGTAACAGGAGAGGTATTCTTACCGCCACCGGCACACACTGGGCGCTGCCGCCTGAGGCAAGTTTCTCAACTCAATACCAGGAGAGGTATTTTTAACCGCTCCTGGCACAACTCGTCTCATTGGCGCAGCTCCACTGAACATATTGTTAGCAAGTATATAATTGAACATGTATGGGACCTGTTATCAGAATGCTAAGGGTTTTCTGTATAAGTGATTTCTCCATTAGTCTCCTGTGTAAATATTAAATAAAACCAAAAGGATTGCTTTGCTTAAAGTAAGGATTAATTATACTGTATCTTTATAAGAGAAAAAAAGCAAATTACTTTTAAACATCTGAATTATTTGATTCATATGGATAAGGATACTACTTCCTACAGGGGGGAGAGTACTACTGCTTTTAGCCTCTCTTATCTCAAACCCGATCCTGCAAAAAATAAAAGCCTCCTCTGTCTGAAACTCTCTCCTGCACTGCAGGTTTCTTTTTTTTTTTTTCCAGATGTTTTTTTCCCCCGCTTCTAAGGTTATATATGAGTGTCCCTTTCCTACTTGCTTGACTTTTCCTCCACTAACAATCTACTCCAGCTCTGAGGGTTAAAAGGTTAATCTTGCAAAGACAAATCAGAAGGCATTTACTTGTCTCATGCCATACACATAGCATTGCCTAGATACCAAAAACAAGAGTTTTTCTCCTATAAGGCATCATAGGTAGAGACATGTAAATCAATCCTTCAGGGCCCTTTGGCCAACTATACATCTAGAAACACTGGTTTATAGCACAGATACAGCCTAATGGTTCAGAGCCATATATCCAGACTTGCAGACACCCTGATTTTGGTGGTGTAGAAAATATTTGCAAAAGAGTTTCGCAAATTGCAAATTTAATTTATGTGTACAACAACCTTGCACAGTGGCTGCACTCATGCAAACAGCCACCTCAGTTGCATAAATTTGTGCTTAATGCGAATTTATAAAAAAAACAGAAGGATGCGGACAGTAGAGCAACATTTTAGAGTTCTGGAAAAACATGAGCAGTAAAACAATTTGTGAATAAATATTTGCTTTGTAAACTTTTTAAATGACCCCCATAGTTGTATTACATTGTTAGGGCAAAGTGACTATTATTAATGATGAGAATTTGTAACATGACTGTTTTTAAGTAAAGTACTTGTAAATGTACATCAGCTAAACCAGTTTACCATTGAAGTAATCTCAGAACATTACTGCTGAAAACAATGGGAATAGGAAACTCTGAAGTAGTGAACTGTACATTTTCTGCCACATTTTATGGTGACTAAATTATTCAGACCATTATAAATATGCATATTCTTTGCCTTCGATAAACTTCACAGTACCTTATCTATCAAATATCAGTGGCACTATAAAAGGATAGAACATGGACAGAAATATACAGTACACATTTAGAATGTTTGAACTTGAATTAATTTTCCAGTAAGCAGACTCATTTATTTAGTCCCCATTTTAGCGGAGTCATTATTCAGTTCAGTTTAATTGATATATTTAGAAAAAAGGGAAGAGATTCATGATAGGTATGGGTGTTTGATTGACACTACAAACTCTGTCAGTCAAACGTCACGTTTGACATAAACCTCAAGAAACATCACAGATATATTTGTCTTGTGCAAGCAATAAGAACCTGTTTAAGCTTATGGTACAACCACTATTCAAGAAATATGGATCTTTCTATAGCCCCTCTCTAGCTTCCCTTTGGCAAATTTTGGACAGCTAGAATGGGAAGTTCTGGTTACGTAGATCTTTGTAAACAGCAAAGCGATGGGGGAACCGCACACCTTACACTCCGGGTTGCTTAAAGGTGCAGGCATGCTGACGTGATGACGTCAGCGCGCACTGGCGCCAATTTCAAATGTATAAAAGGGAGATGCAGTCTGCAGCTTGTTGCCCATTGTAAGGTTCTATTTGGTAGTTCCTGGGTTTTATTTCTAATTGACTCCTGCCTGATCTACTGGTTTTTGACCCTTGCTTTGCCTGACTACTCTGTTATTCTCCAATCCTGATCTGACCTCTGCCTGTCCACTGACTATTCTGCTCTCTCCGATCCTGATCTTGGCCTGTTTGACGATTCTACTCCGCTTGTGCTGGTCTGGCCCGCCTGTTCCACTTGGTGGTATTCTTCAACCCAGAATCTTTGCTGAGATGATCGTGCCCCTGTGCTTGCCAGAACTCTTAGCTTTGCACCTCTCGATAAGTCCAGGTGGCATCTGAGTAAGCTGAGGGCTTCTCCCGAGGCCAAAGGCGGCCACTTAACTGGTGAAGCCGAGCTGAGACCAAGGTGCTTAGCAACTGTTCTGGTGTTGGGTGCCGTTCGTGACAAGCTGGCTATAAAACAGAGAAGGATGGATGCTAGAGGAAATCTATTTTCTAGTATTTTCATATATATTAAGGAGGAAAAGAGAGAAGCATAAAATGTCGGCTACAGCTGGCAGGTGTTATGGCACCATTTAGTAAACACGCCCCAGTGTTTCACCAGATGTTCAGTATCTGCTTTCCAGTTTTGTTTGCTCGACCTGCCCTCTGTGATACTATCCCAATATTTCTTTTTCACCTGTGGCCTACTCATTAACTTGAAACCACATGATCATAAAAACAAGAAATGATTGGAAACATAAAACCAACACAGTTGCTTCCCCCCCCCAACACACGCAATAAAAAAAAGGTGACCTGGACTTTCATAAACCTGCATGTCCCTTAGTCTGGACATTCCACTGATTTTATTAGATGGCACCCTGGGGAGCAACTAATGGGATTTGCAGATTTTCTGTTTTCGCTCTATAGAATTTTTCTTTGCATGGAGTACTGCGGCTGTGATTATACGTGGACAAATATATTAAAATGGTTTATAAGAGAGACATTGTATAAACAATTACTTTTTACTAGTCTCTGGATACCATAAGCGTTTCTGTAAAACGCTAATTCAACCACATGCACAGAACGACAGTTAGCCTGGACTTATATTGTACTCTGGCACAAGATGACACTAACTGGAAAACTACTGTAAAGTAAATTGCCTTGCTTGCTCATGTCAGACAGATGTAGCATTGCTCTCCTACCAAAGTGTATAGAACTGAAGGGCTTTGTTATTTATGCTATTTATTTTTCACATATTATTTAATCAGAATTAACATGTGGCCTCTACCTGGCAGCAAGTGTAATGATGCTGGAATTCTGGGGTAAAAATTAGCACTTTTTCTACAGTTAGCAAACGATGTTCAACATTCCCAACCTTCCTGCTAGTATGGTGTACTCCTGTGTTCTTGCTGTGGTCAAATAGTTATAAGGAAAGGAGGGGATCCCAGAAACCATATTAAAATGCTTTCCTGGACCTGCTTTTTAACTGGACTTCATTTTTTTTTTTTTTAAATAGTTTTCAAATTATTTGATTTCTTCTTATGACTCTTTTCAGCTTTCAAATAAGGGTCACTGACCCCATTTAAAAAAAACAAATGCTCTGTAATACTAGAAATATATTGTTATTGCTACGTTATTACTCATCTTTCTATTTAGGCCCTCTCCTAGTCATATTCCAGTCTCTTGTTCAAATCTGTGCATGGTTGCTAGGGTACTTTGGACCTTTGCAACCAGATTGCTAAAATTGCGAACTCAGGATAAAAAGCTAAGTAACTCATAAACCACAAATAATTTAAAATTAAAACCATTTGCAAATTGGCTCAGAATATCACTCTCTACATCACAAATACAAGTATTGAAGAAATTGTGCGAGGCACAGGGCTGCAGCACCTTAGCATGCTGAATACATTTAATGGCAGTGTCAAAAATATACAGCACCTAGCACAAAAATAAATGAAATGATACTGAATAATTTATTGTCTAAAGCCATTTATACACAAGGTGGGTATTTCTCTGAGCATGCTGTCTAGCAGTAGGGCTATTCTAAAGTAGTTTGCTTTTACAGTAACCTCTGGGTGAGGGTAGAATGCTGCACTAAATTGCGTTGCACTTTGTCATCCCAAACCCTTGGATATTGCTTCCAGTGGCCTCCAGACAGGTGCTTATTTTTGAATTCCTGGCTTAGAGGCAAACCTGTACAATCTGTTTGTGCATATATAGTATTTGAAAAGCAATATGTGTGTTCTAAGCAGGGCCGGACTGAGGATCAAAATAGGCCCTGGCATTTCAGGTACACAGAGGCCCACTCAGCCCACATACAGGCCCCGTCAGCCCACAAAATACTGACTTTCTATGGCATCTTATAGCAGCCCCTCATTTGCCAGAACCCACAGATTAAAAAAAATGCAGGATAAAAAAAATTAAAGCAACATTTTGATTTGCATTAGTGCAAATGTGTTCACTTTTTGTAAATGAGCCCTAGTGCATTATATTATTTGGTGAACTCTGGTTGTCAAGTGTTGGTGTGAGATATACATCATGATTGCATGCATTAGCCCCAAGTAATGTATTATTATTTAGTAAGCAGAAATCAGCAGTAAATAAAGAAGTCTGTGAAGATGCTTTACCCTCAGAGTCTTATTTTAGTGATTTTGTTGATAAAAAGATTGCAAATATGCACATCAAAGAGACCAGTGCCAGGAGATGCAGCATATTTTCGCAAGTTAATTAGGACAAACTTATTTTGGGGGGAATTTTTTCTCTGCAAGTAAGTGTTTATTATCGATGCCATAGCTGGATGCAAAGCAGAAACGTCTTCATCTAAAGCTAAAAAAATCTTTTAATCATCTGATCTATAATAAACAGGGACAGTTTCACCTCAGATATTGCTTAATCTGATTAAGCTTCCTTTACATTCAGTATTCTCAAGAGGTTAATGAAGGCCCCATGTCTTGGCAGAAATGGATCATTTCAAACTGAGAGGTTCATTATTCTCGGTGAAATGAAGTGGTTCTTTATACTTGGTCTTCTGTGAAATCAAACTTTACTTTCCATTAATACATTCTTCCATATGAATAATGACCTTCCTGAATGTCCATTTTCTATCCTATCAATAATTGTTGGTAATTACCTGTCCATGGTTCAAATGAAGGCCAAATCAGTGAAGCAGACTTTGAGTGTACCTGTCATAATCAGTATCTAGAATTTTGAAAGCAAAACAATGCAATTATAATTACTGAACTGAAAAGGACTTAAGGTACTTTTTCAAGGGGACACAAACAGAGAAGGGGGCTGACACTAATAAAACACCAGCATTTTGCTGTTGAAGTGGGCTTAATGTTGCAAAGAAAAATCTGAGCATATAGGGTGCCCTTTCAAAGGTCATTTTGCATTAATTTGGGTATTAGTCCTAGTTCATATTGTTCAGTAAACAAAGTAACAGGTAAAACCTTTTTCTTGTTCCATGAATTGTCATTTTTTTAATAAATGCCTGGGAAGCCCTAAATATCTTGTCTGGCAAAACGTGCTGTTATGCAGATAAAAATCAGCTAACTGATTTGCTATTTTTTTTTTTTTTAACATAAGTAAATAACGTATACGACCCTGCAATTCCTATTTCTCTTACAAGTAGATAGGCTTTGGAGAATAAAGCATAGAACAGAAATGCAGCGCTACATAGCTATGGTTTTATTTCCTAATTTATAGTAGACTAATGAAAACTAACTGATGATTTGTTGCTAATGATAATTACACTGTTGTTATTTACCACCTTCACAGTAAATAAGCGATGATAGTTAATAGATAGTGCATGTATATTTATCGTTATATAATATTATTGTATGTACCAAAACCATTGAACTTTGTTTGCCTTCATTAAATTGGGTAAAATCTCCATTTTGCACCTGGTATCTGTGTTCCTGTTGACATATAATGATGTTGCTTTGTAGTAGAGCCATGTGGAGACCTGCTGTTATATATTTCCCTAAGCAGGATACAGGTGTGACTGTCTGATCTGCTTTGTAGAAGCAAAATGAAGATCTTTAAAGACCTGCAAAAATGGAAATGTTTATACAGGGAAAAAGAAGCCTATGAAGCACCAGCTAGTGCAAGTTATGCTGAAGATCAGAGACAGCAACTTAGAGCATGGATAAGGGCATCATAAGACAGGACAGTACAAAGTTCAGCTGTTGAAAAAGAGACAGAACTGCAAAAGCAGAAAAAGGACACAAACTCTACCCAGGAAAAGAGAAAGGAGAAATCAATAAAAAGCTTATACTTAGTGCTCTCATTTCAACTAATTTGATAGAAGTAGGGCAAAGTTAACTGAAGAGAAAATGTTTATTTCATATCAGTCTTCAGCCAGAGTTGAAGAAATTATATTAAAGTTACCAGATGGATCGACTTCTTGAAGCCAATTTCATGCTATAAATCTACAGAAAAACAAAAGCTTCACAGAGCTCAGAGGAAAAATGTCAAAAGCAAACAGACTAAAGTAAGATGTCTGTAAAATGTTCAGCTGCAGAGAGTACAAACAGGCCAGAAATTCAGCCATAAATATCATGTTTCTACAGGCAACTTAATTCCACCAGTATTATCCTTTATTTATATAACACCAACATCTTATGCACTTTATAGACTGTTCGTTATTTACATCAGTCCCTGCCCCATTGGATCTACTAGACTGTTCATTATTTATATCAGTCCCTGCCCCATTGGATCTACAATCCAAGGTTAATACCATTAGAGATAATTGTTTAGTTGCCTGTATATTTTTTAGCTGTAGGAGGAAACCTACGTAAGCTTAAAGAATGCATAATAACTCCACACAGAGCACAGTAAAGTACCTTCCCAGAACATTAACATTTCAATCCAAAAATGATAACCATGGCTCCACAATGCTGCCCACTTCATTGGGCTCTAAGATTGCAAGCATTTTGAGAAAGAAAGTTGTGTCCTCAATGTTTTTTATTTATTTTCTATGCTCCTGATTTGGTATAATTCAGTAGACAGCATATTAAATATTCAATACCAGGTAAAGAGAGCCTCAAAACTATTTCAGCCATTGCTTAGTAAACAAAATGTTGAATACACTGTAGCAGAAACAATGTAGCTTTTTAGGAGGTAAATGTTCTTAATAGTTATCTATTGATTCAAATTAACAATTTGGCTCATTTATCAAAGCTTTTCCCTTTTTTCCCAAAGAGTTTTTTCCTCAGAAAATGTTCTCCAGAAAAATCACTTGTGTTGCTATGGACAGAAGTCGTATCAGGTATCAGGAATAATTTAAACAGTACTCTTTGGGAAATTGCATTGCCATCTTACCTTAAAGGGTAATATATGACTTGAGCTCATTCAGTTGGGCTTATGTAAAAAAAAGTTGCAAATACACTATCTGAACTTCCCTAACATAGATATAAATGTATTCCTGAGTAGTGATGGGCGAATTTCACCCATTTTGCCAAAAAATTCACAAATATATTCGCTGGCGGCGAAACACGGCAATTCACTGCAGATTTCGCCTCTGGCAAATAAATTCACCCATCAATATTCCTGAGAGCTGAAGTTTTTCTGCTTTCCAGACAACCTGTGTATAACCCAAAATGGAAAATTAAGGGGTTTCAGGTTCCAAAATCCATCACTTCACAATAAAACAAGATGGAGTAGGGGTTGCATTACACTGTAAGCCCAATGAGAAACAGTTCTAATACCTAGTTAGGAAATAGGAAAATAGTTCTTATGGTTCTTATCATGGTTTCAATCTTATAAAAAAAATAAAATAAACAGTATTAGTCATGGAGTGATTTAGTAGTACTTGCAGCTGACCATTTCTGCATATTCATTAGTAGCAATTACTAAACTTTCTGTGATTATATCAGCCCTAAAATATCCAGTACAATTATTACTGTTACCATGATTATTATTAGTAGTAGAAGTATTACAGATATTATGCAGAATGCTCAGGACCTATCCTGATCCTATCTGAATAAGGGAATCTTTCCATAATTTGGATCTCCATACTTTAAGGGGCAGATTTACTATTGGTGGAATTCGAGTGTGAATTTACCCTCAAATTCAACCAATCAAATTGTTGTCAATTTAAAACCTTCAAATTTGAATATCGAATTTGAAGGTTTTTACAGCAATTCGATCAAAGGATCTAATAAAAAAAAATTGATCGAACAATTAAATTGTTCGAATTGAACAATCTTAAAAAAATGGAAGTTTCCCATAGGGTTTAATAGCAATTCGGTACGTTTAATCTGGCGAACTAGGCAGTCGAATTAAAAATTAAAGGGCAAGTAATTAGACTGATGAATATTCTAATAGAATTTTATTCGAACTATTTGAATTATTCGATTCGATCGAATTTTCAAAATTCGATGGTTGAAGTGGCCTTCAAAAATATTCAAAAATTTGAATTCAAATCTTTTCAAAATTCGATGGTTGAAGTGGCCTTCAAAAATATTCAAAAATTTGAATTCAAATCTTTTTGAAAATTCTATCGAATTTAGAATCATTCATGTGAATTTGATAAATCTGGTCCTTAGTCTTCTAAAAAATCACTTAAACAGTAAGGGGGTTATTTATCAAAATCCAAACATTTCTCATAATTTTCTGAAAATGACTCCAACCAAATGCAAACTGATTTTTCGATATGTTCTCCTGAAAATGTTTTGTGTGGGAAAAAAACTCACATTGTGAAAAAATCGACGACTGAATACCGCAACTTTTTTGGATGTGATGCCTGAATACCATGACTTTTTCGCAAAATCAGTGCAGATCAGGATATCAATGGGACACCTCCCATTGACTTTTACAGCAGGTCTAACTTGGAGTACTTTTAGTTGGACTTTTAATAGCTTCGGGGTTTAATAAATCTTGAAAGATGTAGGTTTTTTCCTACAAAAAAAGGGTTTTCCCCCTTTAAAAGGCCAATGAGAAAAAATTGTACTTAAATAAATAACTCCTGAATAACTCCATAAGGGTTGTTTTAACTCTAGTAAGGAATATGATTAATTATATCTTAGTTGGGATCATGTACAAGGTAAAAGGAAATCATTTGCTCAAAATAGGCTCTATGGGATTTCTTGTTTTTCTTAGTTTTCTGGATAGGTTTACAAATAACAGATCCATACCTTTATTATTATATTATAGGCAATATTAACATGTAGTCATAATGCCTTTATATATTCTTCTGTACAGTAAAGGGTGTAAACATACAGGTTTACATACAAAACAATAAATAACAGATACAAGAGGTAAAGAGTGCCTTCATAAAAGAGCCTACAGTCTAACAGCATTACGTAACTTTATTGGTAAAGATAGGGAAACACAGTTTTGAATTTTCATAGCAGTCATACTGTACTTTTGTAACAAACACATATAGATAAAATACAATATTAAATACAATAATAAAATCAGAATATTTGCTGAAGTCTTGGACTTGGTGTTGGGTGGAAAGGGATCCTTAACTATGACCATGTAGCATTGTACAAATCCCTTTCCACCCTCCTCACCACTGTCCAAGACTTTGGCAAATACTCTGGACTCCATATTACATTTAGCAAAAGATGGCAGCAGTGACCCAGGCTGCTTGAAATGTCTCTAGGATGTGAAGGACTATTATTTGGGATAGTGATGTGCACCAGTTCAGTGCACATCCAGCCCAGAGGTTTTGTTAGATGGAAGGGTCTGGATAGCCATTTCAACCTTCTCAGCTAATATAGGCAAGTCAGGCAAGGCTCTCTCAGCAGGGGACAGTGTGGGTATCAATACAGAATCAAAGAAGTGGTTTATCGGAGGAGTTGTGCATGAGGTAGAGGAGTTGTAGAGATTTTCATAGTACTTTTTTAGAATAGAAAACCTGATCTTATTGCACACCTCACTGTGTAGTATTTGGTCTTGTCTATCTTCTAGTAGATAAGGAGAATATAAAAACAAATTGTTGTTGTTATAAAACCATAACATGCAACATCATGTATCCGAATTTATTTAGAAGATAGGGATTATAACCAGACATGTGTCCAAGCTACCAAAAATGTAAATACATTAATTGTAAACATTAATGTCAAGGTGATGGGTTTGGGACAGCATAGCATTAAGGAAAATATGATAAATGATTCCATCCTCAGGCTAATAGGAGGCACCCTGAAAATAAAGCAATAAGGTTCATTTATCTTTTCTAGCCTACTGCACAGTTGATATGCAACATATATCTTGTCAACCAGCTAAGAGTTCTTTACATTGATTTGGAAAGGATGGTGTGTGGTATTTAAATGGAATACTGCTGGATATTTATAATTTGGATTATATAAGATGTCATATTAGGTCATTTTTTAAAATGGAAATAAATACAACAAATCATAATATCTCAGGACAGGAGGCAGTAAGAACAAAGGCAGGAAACTGGGCTTCTGTCTCCTAATCCACTTTTGTTACTTCTGTAAGAATTCTATTTCAAGCATACCATTTAAAATTATTAAATGTGTTGCTTATCCTAAAGATTTGCTTTTTTTTATTCTTTCAGATGATATTTGTTTGAATCCCTGAGTGGCCTAATATGTATAAAGCCCCATTTATGCACATGTCACTTCATGGATCATTTTGTGAGAGAGACAAATACTGTAGGTAAAGAATAGAATAATATTTTCTGTTTGTTACTAATGGTTTTTGATTGCAGGATAAGAATCTAGTGTCTGAGTTCTACTGTCAAGGGAAAACATACAAAAAATCAGTATACTGTATTTACTATCAAGAGCAAAGTTATAGAAAAAAGGGAAACATTCTTTTGGATTAGGCAGCAAGTTTACAAAGTTAAAGGTGTGAAATTAGTTCAAGGACAGGAATACATATATTATTAAGTAGTAAGGGTAGAGCAGGGGTACCCTCTGTTATTTAAACATGAGTAATATTCAAATAAATACTGATGCCAGATAAGGGCTGGGATTGGTAACTTTGTAGCCCCTCTGTAGACTGGCAGTCTAAATTAGGCTATGTTTGGACATAAACCTAGTTTTTATGCATCTAAAACTCCAAGCCTGGAATTCAAAAAAAAGGAACCTGCTTTGAGGCCACTGAGGGTAATATCCAAGGGTTTGGTAAGCAACATGTTTCTCACAAGCCACTGGTTGGGGGTAAAGAAATGTTCCACCTTAATAAATGAAGGGTAACCATGACATAACCTGTTAAATGCTATCTGGTGTTTCTAAAATACCTCTGCAAAATCAGTTTGCATATAAATAGAATGTGTGCATATAATAAACAGAAAGCCTAAGAGCATATACCATTTTACTTGGCAATTCTACTTCTTTCAAGGTATTTAAATCATAAAATATTTTTAAAAATTCCTATAGCTAGATCATAATATTTAGATCTCTAATGAACAAATGTATGCATATAATATAACCCTATTTTGGAAAATACTCTCTTAAATAGCAATTAACCCTTTGCAATCCAGGGCCCTGAATCCTCTTGGCATAGGAAAGCTACTGAAACTGGGATTTACAGCACAATGCCTCCACCTAGTGGGCACTGAAGAGCACACCCCGGGGAGGGGGGAATTCCACCAGGAAAATAAAACACAGTGGGGCTCATTTTTAAACTTTGCGCAGGGCAGATTGGTTCGCAGAGTGAATATATTTGCCCTGCGCCTGGTTATATTTATAAAGCTGAATAAGAGTGTGCAAATTCGCAAAACAGATTTGCGAATTTGTTTTTCATATTGCGGATGTCTATAGGAGCTTTTTAAATAAGGCAAAAATCACAAATTGCGAACACTGTGCGCCACAACTTTGGTGGCGGAGAAAATATTCGCAAAACTGTTTTGCAAATTGCGAATTTAAGTTACCTTTAACACTATTTTCGTGCAAAACAACCTAGCAAAGTGCCTGTACTCACGCAAAGACCCATCTTGTTTGCGAGTTGTTTGCGAAAATTCATTCACAAAGCGAATTCGCAAAAAACGGAAAGATGGGCACAGTAGTGCAATATTGTAGCGTTCAGGAAAAAGTATGGGCAAAACTACCATTTGCGAACAATTATGCGCTGCGCGAACTTTATAAATGACCCCCACAGTCTGCAGAAAAACAATTAAACTTTATAAAAAGAAATAAAGAAAATGGACAGTCTAATACATAATGCATTATTTTACTGGTGATACATGGGGACCTATCCAACTCATTAGTAGATATTAGTGATGGGCAAATTTATTTGTCAGGCGCGAACTCGTGGCGAATTCCAGCAATTCGCCGCAGGCGAATAAATTTGTGAAACGCCGGAGAAAATTTGCCTGCCGAAAATTTTCTGGTGTAAAAATAAATAAGTTGCGCGCCGAAAATGACGCAAATGACGTGACGCGCGTCAAAAACGTGCCGTGACTCATTTCGCAAATTTTTTGGTGAAGCGAAACAGGATAGATTCGCCCATCACTAGTAGATATTAATCTGACTGCCTCTCTAACACAGTTCTTTTATAATCACAGTCCCAATCATACCATAAGGGATTAATAACCACACAGTTTAGTTCAATGCCCCATCCCCAAAAGCTCTTATACCCTAGGCACCGCTACCTTTTACCAAAGTTCCTCTCCTGTTGGAACTCCATTCATGCTCCCATGTGGCAGGAGTATGAGCAAGACCTGTCCTCACACAGGGGCCCCACATTTGAAGCCTTGCCAATATCCTCCCTTGGGTGGCTCACTCACTGTGGTGCTCTCAGAAGCAGTCACTAGGGATGGCGCAAACTGTTCGCGCGTGAACTTGTTCGCGCGAACATCCGCTGTTCACGCTCGCATAATATTCGCGAACGTCGCGCGACGTTCGCCATTTTGGGTTCGCGCATAGTCGCCGCTTTTTTTTGCCCTCTCACCCCAGACCAGCAGATACATTGCAGCCAATAAGGAAGCTCTCCCTCCTGGACCACCCAAACACACCCCCTGGACCACTCCCCTTCCATATATAAACTGAAGCCCTGCAGCATTTTTTCATTCTGTCTGTGTGTGCTGCTTGGAAGAGTTAGTGTAGGGAGAGAGCTGTTAGTGATTTCAGGGACAGTTGACAGTTTGCTGGCTAGTAATCTGCTTGATACTGCTCTGTATTGGAGGGACAGAAGTCTGCAGGGATTTGAGGGACATTTTAGGTTAGGTAGCTTTGCTGGCTAGTAATCTACTGTTCTTCAAACAACTGCCATACATTGACCTGTATTTTTTCTGTGCTTCAGTGGCTGCGACTATTTTCAGCATTTATATGGCATATTTTTTCTGTGCTTCAGTGGCTGCGACTATTTTCAGCATTAATATGGCATATTTTTTCTGTGCTTCAGTGGCTGCGACTATTTTCAGCATTAATATGGCATATTTTTTCTGTGCTTCAGTGGCTGCGACTATTGGATTTTTCAGATACATTTTTGCCCTTGATCCCCCTCTGGCATGCCACTGTCCAGGTCGTTGCACCCTTTAAACAACTTTAAAATAATTTTTCTGGCCAGAAATGTCTTTTTTAGCTTTTAAAGTTCGCCTTCCCATTGAAGTCTATGGGGTTCGCGACGTTCGCGAACCGTTCGCGCGTTTTGTCGCAAGTTCGCGAATATGTTCGCGAACATTTTTGCCGCGGTTCGCGCCATCCCTAGCAGTCACACTGGAGATTCATCTCCTGAGTCTCTAGCAGCTTGTTAGAGCACTGGATGTGCTCTCTCAGTGCTTCCAGAGGGGCAGAACTTTCATCTAAATCTTCACAGCATGAAACATTGGTCTGTGTGCACTCCTGGACAGTCTCATAAGGCTTAGGGATGTTGTAAGCAGAACAGGGGAAGGGTCCGCTACAATAACTTAGGTATTGTCTTACACTCCAACATGAATGGCAATTGCGCTGAAAGTTTTTAAAGTCAGATAAGCATTATTGTCCATACTTGCCATTTGAGTAACACATGCACCCTTTTCTTTCTGTGCAAATGCACTTAGTGATTGATGCAGGATGTTGAGGAAACCCTGGAGCTATTCAGAGGTGGTGGTAGCTCTAGGGTTGCCCTGTATCAATAACCACAACTGCAGGAAATTTGGAATAGGCGGCAGGAAGAACTGAGTAGAACTGAGTGCAGTCACAGGAGCACATTGTGGTGCAAGTGCTTTTAATGAATGGAATTTTTCACAAAACTGAACAATGGAACATTTTCAACCCCGTAACTGCAAATGACTTGTGGTCATAAATGGCAAGCTATATGTGAAAAGAGTAATCTAGAAATAAAGGGGAAGATAGAAAAACAAAGAAGGACACATCTAAGTGAAAGGAAAAAAGAACAGAATGTCAGAAATTTGAAGAGGAAATTAAATCTTAGCTTAAACCAAAAAATAGAAGATATGTGAGAAAAAAAACAGAAAAGATAGAAATTAGAAGATTATAGTCTGCTGTGAAGTGGACTGGCTAAAAATACTCAAAATAGTGCTGTATACCCTGCTGTCTACTGAACTGGCTGGGTTTAAGAGAGAATCAGAATTGCATATCCAGCTGTGTTCTAGACTGGCTGTGTTTTGAACTAAGTGCTCAGAGTCACTTTGCTTTCCTTTCATAGCATTATATATAATTATTCAATAATTGCTTTAAATTTGTGAATTGAATCATTACATTTATTATCCGTCTCCAAGGAACTGTCTGTGGCCACTCTGGTGCACACATTTTAATACACCATGCAGGGATCTCAACTGGAGCTACTTTGGCAGCCACAGGAAAACTTTACCTGAGAACCACTACAAACTACAATAAGTCATAGATGAGAGGCCCAACATCAGTCATACACAGACAGGATTCAATTAAGTGGGGAGCAACTGCAGTACAAATAAATCATTATCAAACTATACTAAACATATATAATATCAAAGATTAAGGTGTAGAATTATCAGAATGTGAGATTATACAGAATGTGAGATCTTGCAACAGGAATTTGACAAACTGGCAATCTGGGCAGCTAAGTGGCAATATTGATAAATGTAAAGTAATGCACCTGGGACATAAAAAACTATTCAAGCCACTTCTACCCTTAACGAGACTGCACTAGGCAAATCCATTATGGAAAAGGACCTTGGAGTCCTTGTAGATGATAAACTTTGCTGTAGCGAGCAATGCCAGTCAGCAGCATCAAGGGCAAACAAGGTCTTCAGCTGTATTAAAAGGGGCATAGAGTCACGGGAGGGTGGGATTATTCTTCCACTTTATAGAGCACTTGTAAGGTCACATCTAGAATATGCCATTCAGTTTTGGTCTCCCTCACTCAAACAGGACATTATTGTATTAGAGAGGGCACAGAGAAGGGCAACTAAGCTGGTAAAAGGTATGGAAAATCCTAGCTATGAGGAAAGACTGGCCAAATTGGGGATGTTCACGCTGGAGAAGAGGTGCTTAAGGGGTGATATGATAACTATGTATAAATATATAAGGGGATCATATAATAACCTCTCTAATGCTTTATTCACCAATAGGTCTTTCCAGCTGACACGAGGTCACCCATTCCGTTTAGAAAAGCGGTTCCTCCTTTCGGAAGGGGTTTTTACAGTGATAGCAGTCAAGATGTGGAATTCTCTCTCTGAATCAGTTGTACAGGCTGATACAGTTTATGCAGAAGGCAATGACAGATGTCCTGTTAATATCCTAATCTGTATTGGGTTTCTTCAATAATCCAAAGATTTTGTGGTTTGCGGGGGACATGAAAAAAAATCTCAGGTTTTTGACAATATTTTAGCAATTTCTTTCTTTCACCAAAAAAAAACAGAAAATGTATTGATAGATGGGGGGATCAGTGTGGATTTGGTGTGATTCGTTTTCAGAAAAACAAACAACAACAAAAAAACTATTGCTCTTTTTTGTTGGTGGTGATAAGGCTGGTATAGTTCCCTCTAGGTGAGTGTCTGAGTGTCAGGAATTATCTATTGCTTGAAAAGATTCAATACCTATTTTCCTTTACCATTTACCATGTTCTTTCACTAGTGAATAGTCATCTGCGTAAATTGATGATGCCCCTTTGGATTGGATTTGTGGTGAATTGTTGCTAATGATGGCCACTTTGCCCTTTAGTGAATCTGCCTTTGGAGTCATGTAAGTAAAACAGTAACACAACAAAGGGGGCAAATTCATTAAAGGGTAAATTTTCACCAACGACCGCTTTGCCACACTCACCAGGTGCAAATACATAACAACTATACTAATTCACTAAAGTGCAAAGTTGCATCTCAGCAGCCAAACGCAGGCAAAATTTTCTTAGCCTGAGCCGAGTTGTCGGTGAAAGTCGGACCAAAACAAAGAGGCAAAATTTTATTCTGTTACTCTATATGGAGATGATATTCACCAGATTGAAGATCAAGAATACATTAAAATATTGAAATTAAATTGCTTTTTTTCATATCACATTGGGGAAGCCCCTTCCCTGGTCATATGTCCTGCTATGACATTTTAGTTTTAGCTTCTTGCTGACCAACAATTATGATTGAGTGCCTGTGTGGGTCAAGCACAAGGAGGCACACCTCATGCACAGGCTCCTGCGGGGCTAGGTTTGAGATCCATATCCTACAGAGAATGGGGAGTGACCTCAAAAGGAGGGATCCTGAAGCGTATCTTGTCGGCACTATACAAATAAATGATGATGATATGTGATGCAGGTGCAGATGCATCTAGAAAGTAAGTAGTTACATGTTAATCCAAAAGGGTTAATGTTTAATGTTAAAAATGTACTACAAAAATACTTTATTTGACTTAAGGAAGGCAAGCTCAAGCCCAAGCACAGCAGGAAGCAAAATTGGATGTGGAGGAGCAGCCCCAAGATTCTGCCCCAGAGGCAGAGGGAAAGATGGAGGAGGCAAAGGAACTTTTGGAAGTGGAAAAGCTGGAGGAGCCATATGCATATGCCCCAGGGGCAGAACTGAAGGAGTGCAAGTTGAAAATAGCTGAAGGTAATTTTGTTACCCCTTAGAAATGTATATAACATGCTTAGTGACATCACAAATGTTCTGCTTGACAGTTCATTTAAGGTTTGTTGAAAAAAGATAAGGACATGTGATGCACTAGTATGTATCTACTGTATCTTGTGTTGTGATGTTTATTTATGAAAAAATTAAATTTGAATATAATTTTGTCTGAGGCATCTGGGCGGATGACATCAGCGAGTTGGCCCAAATGAGCCTGACATTGAAGCTTTTCTGCCCATCACTCTCTTGAACTTTCTCTTGACCTGAAACACTAAAAAAAGTTAAACAAATAAATGAAGAGAACTAAAAAATATTACTATGGAGAACTAAATCATATATATTACACTTAGAAATCCACACTCAAGGGAAATCCTGTCACAGAAAGGATTAGTTAAAAAGTTAATTTTTTGTCTGTTGAAAAGTGTTTTGTTTTGATGCTTTGTGGAAAATTGAAAACTATAGTTTCTATTTGTCTTTCCGAGTAGATATACATGCACCTAAACTTGATAATGCTCTGTATCTTATTTCTTACTATTATTTGCTGATTAATTTCCTGTATTTTTACTATTTTATTATTTATTCTTAGTGCAGTTTGTATAATCATTTGCTCTGGATACTTGGATAGAATGTATCATTTAATCTGGATGATGGTGGGAATAAAAACTGTTTAAAAAGAGCTAATAAGAACCAAGGTCTTAAGTATTTCTGATAGAAAATGTCAGCATATAAGCCTTATCTCCAATCACTCAGAAAAGATGGAAAATAATATATTGCATTAACAAGCCTCTAGAAGGCCTATTCTTATTTAAATTCCATGATTGGACAGGTTAAAAAATGGAGTGAGATTTAAACAAACCTCTTTAAAATCATTTTACGTTTTTTCCCACCACTTTGTCCATTAAAACAAATGTTGTAAGAAATGGTCATTTATCAGATTGTCATCATAGAACTCCTGAAAGATAATTAAAGAAAAACTTCATAATGGACTGATGCTAATGGCACATTGTTTGGCTAAACTTCACTCTCCACTTTGGCAAATGTCATATTTTTAACCACAGAGTGATTCTGCAGACAGTAGACTGCAGGGTTTATTAAGAGGTTTGCCGCTTTTGGCTTCTTCTATTCCATTCAAGAAAATCGGGTGTATTTCATTAAAGTCATTATTTAAACATAAACTATCAGTATTATTTTATCTGCACATAAATTCCTTTTCATTGCCATTTTCATGTATTTAGGATGGGGTGCTGGCAGGATAGTCCAGCAACACTTCTGGATTATCTAGAACTTATTCCAAAAACACTGGCTTTGGCATATACAAATATTCAGTTTGCCATGCATTTGTTGTGTGGCACATTCTGGCACATTTAAGGATAAAATCAGAGTTTTGGAAGAAAGACTACAGTGTAAGTAACATATTGCCTTGGAAAATTATTGAGAAAATGAACTTCTCAATATGGAAACTTTGCTGAGAATTTATATTTTTTTATATCTTCTTTTTTTTTTAATTCACATTTTGGGTATAGAGACAGTTATATTTAACCTAGACAAAAACAAATAAAATGTGATAAAGGATAAGCTTGCCATACACATGCTACAAGCAGTGACAGTAGTGATCCCAAAACACTGGAGAAGTCAGGAAACACCATATAAAAATGAATGGATAAGAGAAATAGAAACTACAAGGGTAATGGAAGAACTAACAGCTATAAAAAAAACGGGACAACTACAACATTTTGAAAAGTATGGGCAGACTGGGTATAGTATATGGGCATAGAAAAATAAATAAATAAGGATACAAATATAAAAGTGAGAACCTGAAAAGCAAAAGTTAACCAAAACTATTACAAATAAGTATAAAAGAGTCCAATAAATACTCATGATCAGAATAGACAAACAATAAACACCATAGAAAGGTATTACAAAACAAACTCTAAACCTGCTTCCATCCCCCCTTTCCTTCTGTACCCCTGTTATATGAAAAGCAAAATACTTACAAAAAAAAATAATTCACATTTTGGGGGTTTTATGCTAAATGCCTATGATTAAGAACAGAGTTTCTGATACACTATCTAAGATAGTATTACAAGAATGTTTAATGCATCTCTATCACATGACCTTTGGTTACTACTTGATCCTATCCATCAGGCTTCATTTTTAGTGTAGCAGAGATAAATTCACAAGTACGCACAGGATTAGCTTAAAAAGGATCTTAATTTAAAAATTGATGCCAACTTAACCAGGGTCCTTCTCTGATGCCATTTTTTTTTTTTTGAGGTTTCTCATATATTTGCAGCAACACCAAGGTTAACTGAATACAGGAAGTGCATTGGTGTAATAACTCACCCTTGTGGTCTAGTGGGCCAGCTAAGCTGCTCCTCTTCCTAGTATCGCCGTTATCCTTAGGGGGCAGACAGGCACTTCCGGTGCTTCTAGGTGCATTGATGCTGGCGTGATTATGTCAGTGCGCAATGGCACCAAATTCAAACGTATTTAAAGGAACTTTTGTATTTTGATCATTGCCCATTATAGGATGTTTCCTGTGAATTTTCCTGATGCTTCTGTGCTGTTAAAGGAAAACTATACCCCCCGAACAATGTAGGTCTCTATAAACAGATATTGCATAAAACATCTCATATGGAAAACCCTGCTTCATGTAAATAAACCATTTTCATAATAATACACTTTTTTAGCAGCATGTGCCATTGGGTAATCATAAATAGAAAATAACCATTTTAAATAATAAGGACAGCCTCCTGGGATCCTAGGATCCAACGGTGCACACAAACATACCAAACAAACTATAAAGTTAGGTCACATGAGCCAATTAACAGACAGAGTTCTGTCTTTTGCTTCAACACTTCTTCCCTTTACAATTTAAATATTTCTGGTCAGGTGATCTCTGAGGCAGCACACAGACCATCACGAAATGGTGGTTCAAGGGTAGAGATGTAAAAGGGCAATATTTACTTAAATATATATACCAGGTAGGTAAGATTCTTTAATATGTCACTTGATTTGATATAAACTATTTGTTGCTCAAAAATTCATTTTCGGGGTATAGTTTTCCTTTAAGCTTCTGTTATCTGATACCTGTTGTGACCCCTGTCTGTTCTTGATGATTCTGACTTCTGTAATCCTGACCCTGCTTGGTAACCAACTCTTCTACATCCGCATCCCTTCTGATTGACCTCCTGGTTTGACCCTTACCTGTCTGACTCTGCTTGTCTTCTGCCTGCACCGAGCCGGCCTGCTTGAACTACGCTATCTGTTTACTCCTTGTTCTATGACCTTCTGCCCAAAAGACTTCTTTGCTTTACTGTCTTGCCCCTTTGCTCATGCAGAGCCCTTGCTTTGCACCACTCTTTATAAGACCTGGCGGTATCCGAATAGCTGAGGGCTCATCCCGAGGTGAAAGGCAGCTGTTAGAGGCAGAAGCAAGAGCAGTGAACAGGGTGCTGAGCATTGGTTCTGGATTTAGGATTCCAACCAATGACAATAGGCTCTGATACGCTGAGCGTTCAAAAGCCGAACACTAATATCTTAAACCATTTCAATAGAATATAGCATTGTAAATTGAAAAAGTGTTCAGAGGATCAACCTGAGTTGTTTTCTACCAATTCATTTTTATGTGATAAGATCCCCTTTAAAGGGGTGGTTCACCTTGAAGTTAACTTTTAGTACGTTATAGAATAGCTAATTCTAAGCAATATTTCAATTGGTCTTAATTGTTTATTTTTTTATAGTTGTTGAATTAGTTGCCTTCTTCTTCTGCTCCAAATTACAGAAAGGATGTCTTCCATAGACATAATTTTAACTAAATAATCCACATATTTAGAAACTATTCAATTTTTTTCTGTAAGAATAAAACAGTACATTTTACTTGATGTAAACTAAGAGATAATTAATCCTTATTAGAAGGCTATTAGTTTTATTTAATGTTTGATTTATTTTAGAATACATTTAAGGTATGAAGATCCAAATTACAGAAAAATCTGTTATCTGGAAAATCCCTGGTCCCGAGCATTCTGGATAATTGGTCCCATACCTGTATTAAAGAAATTGTCCATGGCACACGGTGATAACACCATAGCATGCTGAATAAATTTCCTGGCATTTACGGCTCAGTTATAGCAAGGCTAACGAGAGAAAAAAGTTTAAAGAGTTTTAAAGAGTTCAGACGTGGAAAGAATGTCACAGAATACCATTCTTGGCATAGGATACAGAAGTTATTTACTGTTGATATGGAAACCACAACAACCCGTTTCGCTTTGCCGAAAAATTTGCGAATTTCCAGCGAAATTTGCGAATTGACGGAAAAATTCGCAAAACGACGCGCGACTCGTTTTTTTTGGCGAATTTTTGCCAGTCGAATTTTCGCTGTTTTGCGAATCGCGGGAATTTCGAGTTTTGCAAATCGCGGGAATTCGCCCCTGGCAAATAAATTCGCCCTTCACTATTTAGAACATAAGTCCAACATTTTCTAATAATAGGCAGAGATTTGGGTTCCATATTCTAATGGATATAGACCATTGTAATAAAGATTTTAAATTATTGAAATGAATGAGTTTTTTTTTTTTTTTAATAAAATACTTGTCTACAACTCATTATTAAGAGGCACCACAATGAGGAAAAGCAAACATGCTTATACAAAGCTACTTTACAGAAATATACTGTAGTTAAGAAAGTGATTTATGATTAGGATGAACTGCAGAGTTGGATAATAGAACAGTAACCCTGTGGTTCTGAACACAAGTATAAAGAAGTTTAATAAGTAGGAATGAATACTGAAACATGTGGCAGAACTGTATACTGGAAACATTAGAAAAATGCCATAGCAGAAAGGCATCAACAGCATAAACATAATATAACAATAAGTAACCAAATAGCTGGTCGATGGGGCAGTTAAAAGTCTGCCTGTGAGAAGATAGTAGCAGAGCATACTACTAATTAGAAGAAAAGAATTTAGCAAGCAATTTGCTTGGAGGTTGGAAGCAGCAGTGAAACAAATATAACACATTATATGTAAACTGGAGAGGATCTTTGCTAAGGCTAGGCACAGTGAATAAAGGTAATGGAGATTATGTATTGCTAGTGATGAGTGAATTTGTGCAGAGCAGGAACCAGCAGTATAGGTTGTTATAAATTGCAGAGGTGGGCCTTGGCCACCAGTGAGGTTTTTTTTTACTTTTGTCAAGGTCCCTGACCACCAATATGGCTAATTGACCTATCTGAAAGGTTTTTTATGCAGGAAGATATAACTGCCTTATAGCAATACATGATATATTAATCATCTCAGTATGCATGGTAACATAATCAATTTATGTATGTGCAAAACCCACTTGTCAAAAAAAGGCTTCACATTTCGCATATATAGAAATATTGTTTAGTAAATGGTGTCATTTATGGTCAAACATTTGGTTTCTCATATATAGCTATATGTTGATTATAGTGCCAAAAGTTATACTCTTCCTACCTTAATTAAAGCCTCATGGTCACACATTTGGATTCTCCTACAGTGCAATAGCTAGTTTAATATAGAGGTGTCTCTGTGGGCCTAAAAAGCAAACTAGAACAATGACCAGGATGTGCATTGCAACATCATCATCCCACAAAGAATTGTGTTTGAACTTTCTACTTTTCCAACATATAATGCACCAATCAGCCTGCAAGCTAATCCACAAAATACTGTATATGCAGGTGGATCGCCCAGAAATGAGATCTTTTTACACTGATATCCAAATAGGTTGTTATGCGTTCAAGTGCAACAATATATCCAAGCTTACAGTTCCAATATAAAAGACCGTCATTATTAGTCTCACTACAGCTTGGTTAGTATTAAGTTTTTGGTGACATAAATCTCTGTTCAATACTCATTTGAATTTAATTTGCTATTCTGCACAAATGAAAAGACAAACTGCAAGGATTGTCAGGAGAATTTATCTTATAGTACAAAAGTATGTCTTTTGCTTTTAAAATTCTCTGTGCAGATAAACAGTTTGATGGAGCATGAACTCTGATTTCATTCCCAGAACCTTACACTTATCACAAAAAAATAACATGCAATTCCATCGCATTTTTAGCCTTGGCTGGGTGGCCCGACTGTAATTGCGTTTTTCTTGAACTGGCTCCATTTTGATTTAAAGAATAGTGGGATGGAGGCCCATCTAAATGGCATAAATCAACAGCAGCCCTCAAGCTGCTGTTGACCTAGTATAACCTCAATACTGAAACAACATTTGGAAGACTGCATATTGGACATCCATGAGAGGTATACTAAACATGGAAAAATTGTTCAATGGTATACTATGCCCTTTGTACTTTACTTTGTCCTTTACATTTTTTATACCACAAAGGTCACCTTCAAATCTGGGGAACCAATGACTTTCTGATATGCCACAAAATGGGCCCATTCTGCTATACAGCAAAATAGGCCCTGATAATTTCAAAGATTTGGTGGCTAAGGAAGACCAATATTGCATTATAAAGGCAGAAGCTATTCAGAAGCAAAATTGCATTATCCTGTTTTAATTAACTCATTCCCACCATAAGACTTCAACTGCTGAACATTTGCCTCCCCCATCAGTCTGTGTTGCATCACGTGTACTGCTTTTTAGCTAGAAGAACAAGGGTTAAAGAGTCAGAAAGGTGATCTTCTATAAACAAAAGTAAAACATGAGACTCTGCCAATTTAGTTCAATTTTCACATTCTGTCTCACAAAAGATCACTTAACTGCAATCATCCTATTACCTCATTACGTTATTACACACCAAGGTGGCTATTATCATCACATAAGTGGATCCCTGGCATCATTAAGAGGTTTGAGCTTCCAGTATGAAAGTGTAGTTTTACTAAACAAATATTTTGTTAACACGTTTCTTAAAAAAGGGTTGACAACAATTTGTTTCTGGACCATGTCCATGTCACATTTTAGTGGAACAAAGTAAAGCGTAAAGGAGTAAAGCATGATTGTTCTAATTTTAGGAAGGTGAGATATCTAGTGCAGTATATTTTAAGTGATTATATATTTCACATAACTATTACTTACAGGTAAATTGATCTTCCAACATATACCAACTCAAAAAGGGATGGGATCCCAATGTCTACTAAGAGAATATGAACTGGTCATACACAAAGCAGACAAAAGACATGGTTATATTTAGGGTACTAAGCTATATATAGAAGCAACTAAATTTAATTTATGGATTTTAGTGGGATTATACTAAATCATTTTATGAAAAGAGATGTGCATACAATTATCTAGAAACCCAATTATCCAGAAAGGCAGTTTCCCATAGACTCCAAATAATTAAAAAAAATTAAATGATATACTTTTTCTCATAATAATACAACTGTACCTTGCACTTGATCCAGTATAATAAAGAATTAATCCTTATTAGAGGCACAACAATCCTATTGGGTTTATTTAATGTTTAAATAATTTTTTAGTAGACTTTAGGTATGTAATTCAAATTGTGGAAAAACCCAGGTCCTGAGCATTCTAGATAACAGTTCCAACACCTGGGAATTGTTCCATCGAGCATATTAAAAAAGATGGAGGTGACTCTGCTCTGAGACAGTAAATTTCAAGAGCAGTGACATTTAAAGCCTATAAAATTATATCTCAGCAAAGTATATACAGTAGTTTACAGTCACTTATACCCTTAAAAGCACCGTTCTAGGCAACTCCATAATGGAAAGGAACTTGTCCTTGTCGATCATAAACTTGGCTGTAGCAAGCAATGCCAGTCAGCAGCTGTAAAGAAAAACAAGGTCTTGAGCTGTATTAAAAGGGGCATAGATTTGTGGAAGGGGGTTTGTCATGATGGAACAATAAGTTCCAGCATAGAAAGGGTTAGGGTTTTCACTATCTCCAAATTCAATAAACCCTCTAGAATCCACATTCTGTGGAAACCTCACAGTAGGGGGTAATTCACAAATGCCCACTAAATGACACAAGAACAGAATGTCTGGCTAGGCGAATGAAAACACAATTATTTTACCTGTACTATAGTGGAGTGGACTGTCTCAGGGCAGATTTAGAGGTAATATTGTTTTATGCTCATAACTCACATATTTTCTAATAGACCCCTCCACTATAGTACAGGTATGATAATTGTGTTTTCATTGCCCTAGCCAGACAGTCTGTCCTTGTGTCATTTAGTGGATATTTGTGAATTTTTTCCCTACTGTGAGGTTTTCTCAGAATGTGGATTCTAGAGGGCTTATTGAATTTGGAGATAGTGGAAACCCTAACCCTTCCTATGCTGGAACTTATTGTCATGTTATTTTCATCATGACAGGGTTATTTTTCCAATTTTCAGGGAGCTTGTAAGGCCCCCATCTAGAGTATGCCCTACAGTTTTGGTCTCCAGTTCTCAAACTGGACATTATTGAATTAAAAAGGGTGCAGAGAAGGGCAACTAAGCTGGTAAGGAAAATCTCCACTATGAGGAAAGACTGGCCAAGTTGGGGTTTTTCACACTGAAGAAGAGGTGCTTGAGGGGTGACATGATAACTATGTATAAATATATAAGGGGATCATATACTAATCCATCTCATGCTTTATTTACCAGTAGGCCCTTCCAGCTGACATGAGGGCACCAATTCCAGTTAGTAGAAAGGAAGTTCCATCTAAATGTCCAGAAAGCATTTTTACAGTGAAGGCTGTGAAGATGTGGAATTGTCTCCCTGCATCAGCCATACTGGCTGATACATTAGTCTAACCATTAACAAGGGGTTGAATGGCTTTTAATCAAGGGATGGAATACAGGGTTATGAAAGATATCTCATACAACAAACTGAAAAAGGGACTGGTCTGATCATAAGGTAGCATAAGGTAGTAGTAGTAGCATAAGGTAGTAGGGACTAAATGCATAAACTAAATGTAAGCCATCCATCCGTTTGGGGGCAGATTTACTAAGGGTCGAATTTGAGGGTTAAAAAACCCTCTAATTCAAAGATCGAATTTTTACAGAATTTTAACACTTCGAATTCATTATTCGAATTGAAAGGGTTTTAACACAATTCAAAAAATCGAACGATCGAATAAAAAAAATTACATCAATCGATAAAATCATTCCAAACTAACAATTTAGCGAATTTAACCATTCAATCAAATATTTTTTATTCGATCTAAAAAAGCTGAAAAATATATAGGGTTATAGGGTATAGGGTTATACAGCAATTCGGTAGGTTTAATCTGGTAAACTATACAATTGAATAAAACTTTAAAGGGCAAGTAATTCAACCATTGAATGATCGAATAATCGAATAGATTTTTATTCGATCTATTCAAATCATTTGATTCGATCGAATTTAAAAGATGCGATGGTTGAAGTGGCCACAAAAACTATTTGAAAATACGAACTCAAATATTTCTTTAAATTTTTATCAAATTTTGAATCATTCACACAAATTTAGTAAATCTGCCCCTTAATTTGCATTGTAACTGTACATAATAGTTATGTGTATTGTATTTTTACTTATTTGTATTTACTTTTGCAATGACCCCTGTTTGTTCTATTAATTAAGCGTCTGCTCTACTATGCTTTGCCCTCAAGGAATGCTATACAAATAAAATATACATACATACAATTATCCGAACAGCAGAGGAAAATATTCTGTACCTGAATAGAGATAACTGTTTTTTTTCCAGTGAAAAACAAATCATTTGGCACAGAGAAGTAACATCTAAACCAAATATATTTCAATGCCTAAATACTGAGCATTACATTTTCCTTCAACAGTGCAATGAATAAAGAAATAACTATCCATTATTTATTTAGTGGTGTATGTTGTTTTCCTCACATTTACCCATGCTATGTGACTCATAGCATATTTAATTACCTACATCCTCAATGTTTTGCATTAGTGTATGGTGAATAAACATCTGATAACCTTATGCATAATCTCTGTTTGTAAACCATTGAACCTCATTTTTGTTTCCGTACAGAAATTGAAGCATACTGACTTGAACAAAATATTTGAAATGTAGACCATACATCCCACTACCAATTAACAAACACTTACGCAATTGCATTGGTTTTGCTGTTTTTGCTTGGAGGCGAAATTTCGAATTCCTGTGAATTTTTTTTCTCTTACTAATTCAGATATACTCACAATTCGACTGGGTTGTTATTTAAGAAAAAAATAGAATGTCTCATTTTCAATCGAAAAGACGAATCTTATTCAAATCATATTCGAAATGTATTTTATGTACAAATTGAGTTGACTGGAATGTCAATATTTACATCTCCAAATGGCTCAACGGACTATTGACTTGTACATGAATTTAGCAGGTTTTAGGTGGTGAATATTTAAATTAAAACTGCTTCCATGGTCAAGGTGTGATACATCTCACTTTCAAATTTACATTTGAATAAGGAGATTAATATTCATATGTGTGAATTTTGACACAAACAATGAGAAAATTAGAATTCTAATTTACTATTTGACCCTTAGTAAATCTGCCCCTTGGTCAATGCAGAAAATAGGTACAGGGCTCCCTAGCAAAAGAGCATGCTGTGCTGTGCACCATACTGTATCTACTGAAGTAAATTCATCTGGTGCATGTTTATGTTAATGTAAGTATATAATTTTGCATCTATTTGTATGTACATAAATCTATATATAACCAGAAATATTAAAATTATTTGATCATAATTTTATTACTGACACTGTAATGTCATCAGATTAGTTTGAACAGAGATTCAGCACTTCTGTTTAGCATCCTAAAATTGAGAAGTGAAATGTGATACAGCATATCAATTCTGCACATGAATTATGAGATTGAGGATTTGTCTTCTTTTCTGCCAATCTGCCTTTATATGAAGGAATCACAGGCAATGTGAGCTAGGAGATGATGTGTTTCATAACCTATTTGCTGAGTACTCATTAAGGTGCTCAGGGGAAGGTGGGTGAATTTCCTCTCCTTGAATCCAAATCACAATTGCCTTCTGCCTCTTTGCACTTTTCAGATCTTATCCCCACCAAGCAAAGCCAAGAAAAATAATCATTTTGTATAAATTGCTTTTCCTTCTAGGCATTCTTCTGGTCACATACAGTACAACATTGTGATATGTTCCAGCAGGTTTTAATTTTGGAGAGGCATAAATGAAAAACACAAGTTTTAGTGGAAAAAGGCAGCGTTTGGGAAATGATAAACAATTATTTTATACTGTTACTAAACTATTGCTGCTGCGTCTGTCTAAGTGCCCTTTATATTATCTTGTGTTTGATACATGCACATCTATTCATATTATATTTTGCTTAAAGGAAATAAGGTGACACTAAAAACGCCAGGGTAAATTAGTCTACTGGCTGAGGTGCATCACACTGAGACAAATGATGGGGAGAGACTTTCACATCTTAGCATAAAGCTGAATGTTCAATATGTTATAGTTAAAGAGAAGAAATAGTATAGGTTATCTTTGGTGACAGAGATAAATTTACTTCCTGTTCACAAGTCAACTCGATTGAAATTCAGGACCTGAGAACATGCATATTAGTCTGCTGCTTCTCCTCTGCTGCATGTACATTGGTCTAATGTGACCTTGTGCCATGAACTAACATCATCTAGAAATGCTATTGTGTCTCATGTTGGAGATCAACAGAAATGACATAATGTGCATTTTGTTTCTGAAGAGTTTCTGGGTGTAACTGTTTTTCAACCACATAAACATTGTCATTGGTGAAACAGAACATAACTAAACACTGTGTTTCTTGGCAAAGATGATCTGATGATGGCTTGCTGACCAGCTGGGAAGTATTCAGTGGATTTACTAGATACAGTATATGTTGGCCAGGGTGTAAAATTATCATTTATCTGAATCAATGCAGCCGCAGTGTGCAAGGTACACATTTGTACAAGTTACCACATGTTTCCCTTTAATACAGAATTGTTTTTCCCCTACAATTTTCAAAATAACAGATGGCAATGCACCTGGTGTAATTTTGGGTCATGCACTAAAATGTTCACAGTTGTGCTTGTGCTTTTGCACAAATCAGAGGCAGATGTTGTAATTTTTGATGTTCACTAGCAAAATACTTGTATCTGGTTCTTTAGGTGCAAGTTTGTCAATTGACACAGGTCACTGTGGGGACTCTGGAGGTCAGAGGTAGCTCCAGGGTTCCCCTGTGCCAGTAGGCAAACTGCTCTTGGGGATGGGATGGAAACTAGTGCAGAGCGCAGCTATTCAAAAGTGCAAGGTTCAGCTTTAGACACAAGTACCCTTAAAGGGGTTGTTCACCTTTGAATTAACTTTTAGTATAATGTAGAGAGTGATATTCTGAGACAATTTGCAATTGGTTTTAATTTTTTATTGTTTGTGGTTTTTGAGTTATTTAGCTTTTTATTCAGCAGCTCTCTAGTTTGCAGTGCCAGCAATTTGGTTTCTAGGGTACAAATTACCCTAGCAACCCTGCATTGATTTGAATAAGAGACTGGAATATGAATAGGAGATGGACTGAATAGAATGATAAGCAATAAAATGTGGCAATAACAATTAATTTGTAGCCTTACAGAGCATTTGTTTTTAGATGGTGTCAGTGACCCCCATTTGAAAGCTGCAAAGAAACAGAAAAAAATTGCAAATCATTAAAAAACAATGAAAAATAAATAATGAAGACCAATTGAAAAGTTTGTTAGAATTGGCCTTTCTACAATATACTAAAAGTTCATTTGAAGGTGAACCACCCCTTTAATACATTGTGTATATTTATGAAAGTACTGGAGCAAATAAAAACCACAACTGAGCTGACCATTCTCAAAGGAGCACTTACATCTTTTTGTTTGTGCCATTCTACCCTTTTCTGTCTTTTCTTTTTCATTATATATTTCTGTGTTAATATATTATATGTTTATATGATAATATTTATATGTTAAAGAATGAATACATGGCTACATGTATCTCAGTACACCAGGTGTACAAGCAGCAGATTTTAGGCAATGCCCCAGCCTGCCCACATTCTAGTCCAGCCATGATTCACCCAAATTCCAAATACTTTCAGTAATCCCCACCTCTTTGAGGATCCATGATACAGGGCTGTCAAAACTAGGAACACAACAAAAATACATACATCTTTCAAGCTTTTCCTTTCCAAGTCACTCCTATGACTATTTTAATGGCAAAAATGGCCATAGCAATCTTTTGCATCTCCATGCATTGCACCATTTCAGGAGCTTTAGCTTGACCTGTGAATGGTATCTTCTCTTGTACTGTTCTTCTTAAAGGCTTGTACACTTCTGAGTTAACTTTTAGAATGATGTAGAGAATAACAACACGTTCCTAATTACTCTAGTAACAATGGACTAATTTGAATAGGAGACTGGAATATGATTAGGGTAGAAAAATAGTAACATAAGTAGCAATAACAAAACATGTGTAGCTTTACAGAGCATTTGTTTTTTTAATGAGGTCAGTAACCCCATTTGAAAGCAGAAAAGAGTCAGAAGAAGAAATACAAACAGTTCAAAAATTGTAAAAAGTAAATAATAAAAACCATTTGAAAAGCTGCTACAACTAGTCATTCTATAACATACTAAAAGTTAAATGAAAGGTGAACCAGCCCTTTAATCTAAAACCTAAAAATGAATATGCATATGGATAAAAATTCCATATTTTATATACTGAGCTTAATGCACCAGTCTGAAGTTTCAGCTTCAAAATAGCAACAATGATTCAGGACTTCAAGCTTGTCACAGCGGTCACCATCTTGGAAAGTGTCTGCAACACTCACATGCTCAATGGGCTCTAACAGCTGTTGAGAGGCTACGCCTAGGGGTCATTGCAAATCATCAAGCAGAAGATGAGTTTGGCCTGTAACATAAGCTGATGCTGCAAGGCTAATTATTAAATTCTGATGATAGTTGCACTGGTTTATGTGCTGCCATTTACCGATTATCTGTATTAATTACTAATTAGTCTTATATTGTGACATTTCTATTCTATGTGCACTGTATATTTTGAGTCGGCCCCTGTTAAAGGGCTGTGGTTGCCTTAGGTTAGTGCAGATGTCCAAGACATAATGTTCAACATCTCTAGCACACTTCTTTGGTTAAACTTTAGTTCTCCTTTAAATATGTATTGCCTTTTTCTATGAACAATCATTTGGTCACTTGGATTGTGAATTAAGTTGATAATTAATTAAACATATATCATATAAACCAATGCATTTTCATTCATGCTCGATAAGTGATCACTCACTTTGATAGATTGTTTAAATTCTATACATTAAACATGAGGATCACTTTGAAAACACATGAGGAATACAGAAACCTATGCTATAATCAGTTGTATGTGGCTCGGCACACCTCCTTTTGCTTGAAGACTAGGGTTCCTTTTGCTTGAAGACTAGGGTTGTATCAATATGATAGTTTGACCATTAAGCACCAGAAGGTCTAAGCTACTTGTCTAAAGCAAGGAATAATTCCTATTAAAATAAGAAGACAAACAGCACCATTTCTCGAAAGGCATAATCATTTGCCACAGCTATTTTATTTATGTTTTTAAGATACAACCATACAAAATCTTAGTAATGGAGGTCCATTGTATATGGTATACATATAAACAATAGTTACACAATATTTAAAAAGATCAATCATTTGAAACCTTCTAGATTCCTGGCGACGGGATGTGTTTGCCAGGAATGTTGTTGTAATCATGATGCAATCATAAAAGGACTTTTTTTGTGTTTTTATTTATGAGGATGGATCTGCTATCTCCTATTTCTGATGTCTTGGTTAATTGTGAGTCTAGCACTAGCAGCATGCAGTAAATCTTATCCCCCCATGTCTGCATGGATTTAGTCCAGGTATACTCCAGGTGTCATCCTTCAGTTCCAAGAGAAAAATCATTCTTGTACATTAATTGGTTCCTGATGAAATTGAGTTTAGTGTGTGTGTGTCTGAGCTATCAAACTTTGTAAGCTCCACTAGGACAGAAACTTATATAAATCATTAAAGTCTGAAAAGGTAAAGTATTTTCCTGCCAAACAAAGTGCAAAGTGTAAAGAAATATTTAAGAGAAGAGAATTTTAAGAAAAGCAAAAAGCACTTTGAGTTTATTGATTTATTCAGATACACCTGTTCATTTGTATCAGGGTCAGGCAGAAAAAAAACAGTTTTGTATCCTAACGGGTGGCACAAGTTAATCATACAACCTGCTTTCAGTCATTTTATTGTTTCTTTGTTATGTTTTTGCTAGAGAAGAGATTTGAAAAGCCAGTCACTGTACACAATATTGAACCAGTAAGGTAAGCTGCCTGTGAAGCTGCAAGATGCCCAGGATGTGTCTAACACTATTGATGAGACTGCTATCATTACAGAGCTGCCTGTGATTACACTCCCCAGTCACCAGTGGGCACATACTGTATCTTTGTACAATAACTCACAAAATGCATTCACATGCCAACGTCTCAGTGTTTTGTTTTGAATATTAAAAATATTTTAAAAACTTTTCCTCCTCCTCCATCATACCAATATATCAGCAAATGGAAAATATATAAAAATTTATACACAGAAAAAATTATTGCACTTGCCAAGTTTCCATGTCAGACAGGCACACTAGACTCTCACAGTTCAATTCTCTGTTAGTAAGGTGGAAAATACTCACTGGTTTTTCTCTACTTTCTTCCTGGTTTTTGCTGCTGATGTCACACCTGACATGTTTTATCAATAGGCTTCATCAGATGCCCTATAAACGCACAAAAAATAGAAAAAGAAAGAAATGAACCCCTTCTGCAATTGAATAATTTATAAATAACTGATTCCCATATGAGCTGATATTCACAAATAATTTAAATAAGTGTCACCGCGTTCATCCACCTTGTGTGGAATTCAAATATCCACCATACAGTGCTAGTGTATAAATAGATTTAAAAAGGGTTAAAAGTTTGTTTAAAATAGGATATCCTCAATAGGAAGTATAAGTTGTAAAGTGCTAAAGGTGCGTAGTTAGCTCATATATAATTAATTGTAGTAATAAATATTTAGTACAAGGTGATTCCTAATCAAACATTAATTAATTAGATTACCCTGTCAAGTATCAAAATGACAAATGATTGCTATTAAAGTGCAGTGCTCAAAAATAAATAAATAAATATTAGAACGCGATTATTTGATCTAGAATTTCATAATTATAACTTTAAGGTTAAGCTAGTTCCAATTCAGAAACAAGTAGGAAATGGGAAAAATTAGCAGGTGGAGTTGTCCCATAAGTCCCTATCTTTTGTCAAGGTTTCGCCTTGACAAAGCATTTAGCGAAACGCGCGTTGGCGTATCTGCTGTTTCCTTAAGCTATTTTTAGCCTTTTTCTCATTTTACAACTAAGATTTCTGCAATTCCCCTCTCTCTCTCGTACTAGTATGGTCCTGAGGGCCACATAGGTGGGCAAAACTATCATTCCAGTTCTCCTTCTTCAGTTTTCTTAATATCCCAATCTGGGAATCACACGGGACCTTTGATTTGTGTTTTTTTTAGGGCAATTTAGTTTTCTTTCAGTTTAGGACAAGCTTAACTGTTGAGACCACAGTCTGGGTATATGGGAATCATTTATTTATAAATTGTTCAATTGCAGAAGGGGTTCTTTTCTTTCTTTTTCTATTTTTCTATTTCCATTTCTGATTGAGTCAGACCCCAACTACAATTGTTACGTTCAGTAATTTGATCTTCTGAGTAATCATCTTCCTTTTCACAGCCCTATAAACGCACGTCTATATTATGTTACACATATCAAAAACTAATTGAATGTATCACACTGACAGAGAGTAAAAACAAAAATGGGCCTTACTTCTGGATTGCTTTTGCCAAATAGGTCATATAACCTGTGCTTTAGTAATCGTATGACTCTCTTAGGTGTATCTCTTGGAATTGTTTAGGTTTCATAGGTATTTCTACTAATATCACACATGGTTCCCAAGTTTACCTTACCACCATCAGGGAAGTATACAGATAATAAAGGTACCCTGAATTAAAAGAGACAAGAAAGAGTTACATAATTTACTGCAGTATTTAGCTGATATCAGCAGGAGAGAAATTAACTTTTTTCTTTAAAACAGCTCTCTTCCTGGTCTCTTCTAATGTAAAGACAGTATAAGCATCCATTTTGGTTTTATACAAACTTAAAAGGTAACAAAATTAATTTTTTATACCTAAAGATATTTATCTTCAGCAGTGATTCTCTTTGAAATTAAAGAATATAAAAAAATAATACATTATATTAATTTTACGTTCTTCTTCATACAAACAGTTTTAGAATAATATTGTGTGACCTTTATTTTTATTTCAGGCGCATAGATTCACTGTACTTATGTCACCAAATTTGTCTTACTTTCTCCATTCCCACAGAGATTAAGTTCACAAAAATATGATTTTATCTGACCTTTCTCACAAAGAAACAAATGAGGATGACTTCAAAGCCTCAATAACTGGAGATAAAACCAATATTCTTTGGAAAATAAACTCACCTCTTCTACAGGTTAAATGTTAGCATCAACAAGCACTTTGCTGTACAGAAATGTTTACCTTTGTCTTTTACTTCCCACAAATGTTTGGTACTAGCCCATCTTTTAATTAATGATTAAATGAAAATGATTCCCTTGTTCTGGGCAAACAAGGGAACCAGAATGTGTGACAGTGGGAGCTGAGTAAACATGGTTGTGGAACAGACTTGGGTAAATATCAATCAGGCAGCACAGTACAGAGTCAGGATTCAGAAGAGTAGTCAATAACAGGTCAGTTCTGGCAGTGATACATCTGTGGTCAAGGACAGGCAAGGGTCAATGAACAGAGAATGAGACTAGAACCACACCCAGTAACTCTCTAGTATAGACCTACATTGGGCAAGGAACAATTGGTCATGGCCCTTTAAATATTTGAATTATGTGCCATGTCAAAGTAAAAGTATGTATTAGACCTATGTGTGGACCTGGAATATTGACACATAGAAGAGAGGACTAGTGACAGGTGAATTTGCGGCAAATTCCCTCAATTCCCAGCAAGCGAATACATTCGCGAAATGCCAGTACAATTTCGCCTGGCAAAAATTCGCCAGCGTCTCATTTTGGATGTGGGCATTTTTTGACGCAGCCGTACCCACGTCCAAAATGAGACTCGGTGGCATTTCAAGAATTTGTACCCGTTTCGTGAATTTCTCTACAAATTTGCAAGAAATACGGCAAATTGAAATGCCGCAGATTCGCCCATCACTAGAGATGACCCAGTGGAAATAAGAGGTGACCCGCAGAGTAAAAACAATTATGCTTTCCCATGCATTGTGGGTCACCTGCTTCAAACAGGCTGCTGACTGGAGAAAGCAACTAAAAACAAACAAACCAACAGAAAAGTATAAGTATTAACTGTTATTTCTAATAATACATCTAATGATGCATGGTTCACACATGCTGAAATTCAAAAGAGACTAGAACATGTTAAGATAAACAAAGGTCCAGGCCAGATGGGATTCATCCCAGGGTAATTAACGAGCTTAGCTCTGTGATTGCCTCTCTACTTAATTTTTCAGGATTCATTGAGGTCTGGCATGGTGCCGAGAGACTGGCGAATTGCTATGTGGTGACACTATTCAAAAAGGGATCCCATTCTGTGCCTCAAAACTATAGGCCAGTTAGTCTGACGTCGGTGGTAGGAAAGCTTTTCTAAGGATTAATAAAGGATAGAATACTGGACTTCATAGCAAATAACAATACTATGAGTTTGTGCCAGCATGGTTTTATGCATAATAGATCTTACCAGACTTACTTATTTCTTTTTATGAGAAGGTAAGCAGGGACCTCGATTCTGGGATGGCTATGGATGTGATTTACTCAGACTTTGCTAAAGCATTTGATACAGTGCCACACAGAAGGTTACTGGTTAAATTAAGGAATGTTGACCTGGAACATAGTATTTGTAGCTGAATAGCATGCAAAATGAAGCCTTCTGAAATCAGAAGGTATTTACTTGTCTCATGCCATACATATAGCACTGCCTAGATAGCAAAAATGAGAGTTTTATTCTCCCATAATGCATCATGGGCGGAGACATGTAAATCACTCCTTTATGTCCCTGTGGCCAACTATGCATCCAGAACCGCTGGTTTATAGCACTGATACAGCCTAATAGTTCAGAGCCATATATCCAAACTTGCAGACAGCCTGTTTCGATCTTGTTAGATCTCATCAGTGCAAGATATTGGAACATGGCTTCTGAGAGGTAGGACTTGGAGAGCAGCAAAAAGAGAAACCGAACCTGGTTAGGGTGAGAAGGACTGAAAGGAGCCAAAAAGCCCTTCACAAGCAATAGCATGCAAAGTGAAGCCTTCTGAAATCAGAAGGTATTTACTTGTCTCATGCCATGAAGTAAATGAACTATTAATTGGACCAGTGTTGTTAGTGGGGTACCGCAGGGCTCTGTACTGGGTCCCTTGCTTTTCAAATTGTTTATTAATGACCTGGATGTGGGCATTGAAGGTACAGTTTCTATTTTTGCAGATGATACTAAATTGTGCAGAACTATAGATTCCATGCAGGATGCTGCCACTTTGCAGAGTGATTTGTCTAAGTTGGGAAACTGGGCAGCAAACTGGAAAATGAGGTTCAATGTTGATAAATGCAAGGTTATGCACTTTGGCAAAAATAACATAAATGCAAGTTATACACTAAATGGCAGTGTGTTGGGAGTTTCCTTAAGTGAGAAGGATCTTGGGGTTTTTATAGACCTCATCTGGAATATGCAGTGCAGTTTTGGACTCCAGTCCTTAGGAGGGATGTAAATGAGCTGGAGAGAGTGCAGAGACGTGCAACTAAACTGGTTAGAGGGATGGTTGGGGTTGTTTTCTCTGTAAAAAATGTGCTTGTGAGGGGACATGATTACACTTTACAAATACATTAGAGGACATTATAGGCAATATCTTTTTTTATCCTTTTTTCCTATAAAGAGGATCACCGTACCAGAGGCCACCCCTTCAGACTAGAAGACAAGGACTTTCATTTGAAGCAGCGTAGGTGGTTCTTCACAGTGAGGACGGTGAGGTTGTGGAATGCACTGCCAGGTGATGTTGTGATGGCTGATTCTGTTGATGCTTTTAAAAGGGGCTTGGATGATTTTTTGGACAGACATAATATCAAAGGCTATTTTGATACTAAACTCTACAGTTAGTATAGCTTATATAGCATATATGGTTTGTGTGAAAGAGTGGAGGAGTGGAGTGTTTGTGTGTATGCTGGGTTTTAATTTGAAGGGGTTGAACTTGATGGACTTTGTCTTTTTTCAACCCAATTTAACTGTGTAACTCTGCATTTATACTGCTTTTTTCAGTTACGAAAAGCTGTCTTTTTTCAGCCAAACAAAATTATGCCATAGAATTAGCTTCAGGGTCCAAATATTGCTTTAGAAACATGTATTGTCTGTGTTTGAATAACTATATTTAATTATAGTGGAAAATCATATTATTTAGAGAGATCATAGGACCCAACCTAAACAACATATGAACCCATATTTTCAGTCCTAACAATAGCTTACATACTTAAAAATTTTGCAGTATTTTTTTATTATGGCTATAAGATTGACTGGTAGAAAAATAGATAATGTGTTGATCTGAGCAAATGTTAATAGTTAAAGAAATTGAATTGGTTATCCAGAAAGCTCTGAAATATGAGAAAACCATTACCTATAGACTCTATTTTAATCAAATAAATAATTTACTTTTCCTCTGTAATAATTAAACAGTACATTGAACTTTATCTCAAATAAGATATAATTGGTAGTTATTAGCTTCAAAACATTTCTATTTGGTTTTATCAATATTTGAATGATTTTTTGTAGTCTTAAGGTATGGAGATCCAGGCATTCCCCTCTCTTACCTCACCTAGAAAGACAAGCCCATTCTTTTGGATCTAAACAAAAACATGTTCTGACTTCTAAGCATGCTTTGCTGGCATCAGGAATGACCAAGCCAGTTAAAGATGTCTTTATTACTTGTTGACAAGTGAAAAGTCAACAACCAACTATATTGCCCATGGTTTGTCTGGTTAATACTGTTTGTTCATATTGGGTCACATTTTCATTGCTTGAGTCATTACTAGGACAAAAAGCATATCATTTGTTTTGTA
Source organism: Xenopus borealis (assembly GCA_024363595.1). Lineage (NCBI taxonomy): Eukaryota > Metazoa > Chordata > Amphibia > Anura > Pipidae > Xenopus > Xenopus borealis. Next base: position 60,925,229 of record CM044446.1, read on the forward strand.
TAATTGGCATACCTAATCTAAACAATGTACAGTGTACTTATGTTGTGTACACGCACACATATGTGTGTGGGGCTGAGAAAAGGTTTTGAGACAATGCTGAACCAACATCAGACTGAGAGATGTGGTCAATTTTACTAATATGAAATATGCAAAGTCACTTTACTTTACAACCTAGAAACTTGAAACCTAGAAACTTTATGAAAACAGAAAATTCATTGTGTCTGTGTCAGCACCATACTAAACATGATGTATATACTTCTTAATAAGATACTTAACCATACAGAGATCAAAGAAGAAATGTTAACATATTTATTTAGACCAGCAGCTTAAAAGCTGTAAAATTTTTAAATGAAGACATGGTAACCTGTGTAACTTGACAAATGAACCCCAAAGGTTACACAAAATCTTTCCACATTGCAGTCATTAGTATGTAATTTATTCTGGACTGAATTATAAATATACTTCAATTAAGATCCTAATATTTAGTCAGTTTTATACTGAGTTGGTGCCAATAAAAGCAGCTTGCAGCGTTCAGAAAAGCAAAGGTATAAGCCGCACCTTTTTTGAACAGTCGCAATAAAAATATATAATTTTTACTGTATTTAGCTTTTTCAGCTCTCTACAAACACCACCGTCTGGTGTAATTATTATAAAAAAAAATTGTGAAAAATGCTTTGCTTTAATCCCTAGCTTTAGCAGATGCCCCTTGTGGCATATGAAAGTGAAAAGAAAGTGATTGTGACCTTTGGAATGTGTGAATGTTGAAAGAATTTACTTAATTTTTTTATGGTTATGCTCTGGTGGCAACATCTGGAACGCAATTACGTTTGTGGTTTAGGTTATACCCCTCTAATTGTCAGCAGTGCATCACAGGGCAGCATGTAACTAGCATAGCTAATATGTGTTCTAGAAATGGAATAAGCCCTCATTTTATTTAGGAAAGATTCTCATATACATTTAATACCATATGTTAATTGATATAAAATTAGGGTTCAGGTCAAATATTAATGTGAAATTAGCATGGGTGTATTTGGAGACAAACAGCAAAAACATGGCCACTTCCAAGTTCATAAAAAGTTTCGAGACTACTTGATATAGTATCTCTAGGAAGATAAATATCCAATCCCAGATGATAGCATCCAATTACCATGATTCACACTTATTACTTTCTGGAAAGAAGACAATATGATGTTTTCCACAGTTGTGCAGTAGAGAAAGGAACTTGTTTCAAAAGAAACATGATTTTGATAGAAGTGATTTGTGCTTTTCAATAAGCAGTGGCAATATTATGGAGGACACAGACTTGTAGAAACTGGTGTTCCAGACTGAACCCTGAGAATTAATGGACACACACACAGAGAAGGTCATTTGTTACAGGAACACATTGTGTTATTGCCTGTGGTGACAGATCTGTACACCTGCACTGGAGATTATTGAAGCCCATTAATCTTTTTTATATTTGGTAAGGTCTTTACAGGGGAAACTTTGCCACTGAAGAGCATGTGCTCATCTGCTCACAGATAATGCAAATTAACCAATGGCATCTATTCCATGATCTCTTAGTTGCTATGTTCTCACAAGGTTTTGGGTATAAAGCAGTCAGCACAAAAAAATCATGTATAATATAAATAGTTACATAAAACAGTATCATGTAAATCAGGGCTGTCCAACTGGCGCCCCCTGCATTGTTAACAACTGTGACACCTCTATTGTTCACACCCCTAAAGCCCTGTACTGTTCTTACCTGAGACCCAGACTGAAACTGCCCACATTATTCACCTAATGGGGCACCAGCACTGTGTCACTGTATGTAATACATTTTAGAGCGGTCCTGATAGGTTTCCCTGTCTCCTGCTCTGATCTTCCTTCCTAACCTCCCTGTGCGCCCTAACCTGCTTGCCCTGCTCTGTCTGTGTGTGTACTGCTCTGTCTGTGTGTGCCCTGCTCTGTCTGTGTGTGCCCTGCTCTGTCTGTGTGTGCCTTGCTCTGCCTGTGTGTGCCCTGCTCTGTTGCGTGTGCCCTGCTCTGTCTGTGTGTGCCTTGCTTTGCTCTGCCTGAGGAACATAAGCCTGGTATTTGTTCTGGGGATTTGTTAGGATTTCAAAATAAATAATTGTTTGGGGCCTCTAAAGTGTTTAATCATTTGTTGGGAGTGCTGTGTTATCCACAGGGGAAGATGAGGCATATGGATTTAAGGGTATGTTTTAATATGACAGCTTTTTCATATATGAGTGATAAGTGATATCCCTGCAGTGAGCACCGACCATTAGGTTTTTGGTTTGCTACCACCATTAATGTGAACATAGTCATGTGGTAACATAGGTGTGGTTTAAAGTTGGTGTGATTAAAAAACAGGGAGTGGTCAACACTGGCTTCCATTATTGGCCCTCCACAATGTAGGCCAGAATAATTCTGGCTCTCCATACCACAGAAGTTGGACAGAACTGATGTAAATAAACATTCCTATATAAAAATGATGTAAGAAAGATGTTTTGCTATATCAACATCTTGGTATGTGGATGAAAAAGACTTTTTTTGAACAAGTCCCTTGAGTGCTAGTTTTCCTATGTTTATGCTAAAATGTTGTTTCAGTGAGTGCACTCCTATACAGTATATTCTGATATAATTTTAGAGTGGCAGATGTAACTTGTGCATTGATCATAGCTCAGGAATGCTCTTGCATTCTCTGCATGGCTTGCTTTTAGGTCATCAAAGGAACACATTCATAGCAAAAGCTAGGAGTATAAAAAATTTTTCAGATATGACTTTTTTTATTTTTTTTAATGTAATACTGTGTAGTATTCTGAAATATTGCATGGTCCCTAATCTTGTCGTGTCTACTAATGGAAAATGTTGAACTAAAGCCATTGGGATTTGCAAGTTTGTGAGATTATGAAATCATAATCTTTTCTAATCATGACCTCACAGGATTTTAAATAATTGTTATGAGTGTTTAATGAAACTATGCACTATAGTGATTAATCTGTTGATGTAGTATATATAATATTTGTTTGATGTAAGTAACTTTGTTACTGCTCTGAATAGTTACATATAGCTAGGAATAGAAAGCATCATCTTACTTCAGTAAGTTAATCAGTCGAATCTTCCTGCACCATGTATGACTTGCATATTTATTTCTACATAAGACATACTGCAACTTATTTAAGTACAGTATTACTACTATTTATAAAAATAATATCTGTGAGCACAATACCTACTACTATCCCTCAGGGCCCTACACAGAGAATTCCTAGAGTGCTTTTTTATTAAATCTAGGTACAGTATGTTAAAGTTGTTATATGAAAGTCCTCCTTTCCATTTAAAGAGGAACTAAAATCTAAAATAGAATAATGTTATAAAATGCTGTATTTTGTATACTAAACATAAACATGAACTTACTGAACCAGAAGCCTAATTAAACAAATGATTTATGTTTTCAAAGTTGGCTGCAGGTGGATGTCATCTTCTAATTTGTTAAACATCTTTGCAAGACCAAGACTACGCACATGCTCAGTGTCGTCTGGGCTTCAGTTGTGAGGTTACGTTTAGGGATCATCATAAATTATCAAAACAGCACAAGTCAAATAATATTTGCCATAGAAGCTGATACAGCAAGACTAATTGATAATCAGAATATGCAGACTGCTCTGTCAGCGGATACAAATCTCAACATGGTCGCAGGATGCTTTACAGGGAAACACAGAAAGCTGCGCAAGTTTGGGGAAGTAAGATGGGGGATCCCCCCTGCTGTTTGAAACTGTGACCATTTCCCTGCAGAGCAGTTAGGAACCATCTGAAGCTTCCTATCTGCAGCTGTCAGAGCAAGTAAAACGAAAGAGGGAATTTCACTGCCTACAGTCAGGTCTATTATAAAAATGGTAGACTTTTTTAAATTTAATTATATTGGATATAGGTTTCTTTTTCATTAAAGAAAGTAAAAATGGAAGTTTATTTTTTTGCCTTTACATCTCCTTTAAAATTCTGTAAAATTAATGTCTTTGTAAACTTTAGATACTGGGCTTTTATCATAAATAAATCAAGGGATGGTATCAATTTTTGATTCCATTTGCTTTGTAGATACACGAGTAAAGCAAACTATGAGAAAGATAATATTTAATACCTGTAGCTGTAGTTATCTTTTGTTTGCTTGTATATAACTCAAATTTTAGAAATCAATATTTGTGGGGCAATGCAGGGCTGCTGTACTATAGATTATTGACAAAAAATACAAAATATACCAACCAAAATAATTCATCATGATTCTTAAGCAAATACAATCTCCTAATTAAGGCACCGAACTTAAAACTAAGTTATCTTAAGCAGGTTTTCTAGGACAAGGTTAGCATGATGTTGGAGTAGAAAGAATTAAAACTAAATGCTTTCCGTGCTCTGCCTGTATTTTCTACTTTTCCACTCTTAATGGTTTGGTGTAAATATTAACACACTTCTTCTCCCTTCCATGGAAAAAACTTCTGCCATTGATTATTTCTTTACAACTGAAAACATTAACTGGTTTATTTGAAAGGTTACATGAACAATACATGTATCTTTTGAAGCACAGTTGAAGGCCAGTGTTTCATGAACTGTTTTTAGAAAATATTTTGTTTTGTGAGGTTCCCTATGAATCCATCATTTGTCATGGAAATAAAAACATATGAGATGTGAGCTCTCTACAGGCTGCTAAATTCTGAGTCAAAAGGAGGAAATGAGGAGTTCAGAGCTTTATTGTAACACCAAAAAACAGAGGTTAAACTGTTCTAAACATCATGTCCTTGGTAACATGAACTCACACATGAATCTCTTGGCTAATGTATACAGATGTCTGTCACAGACTCAGACAAATAGGCAAAATCAGATTTAAACACAATATACAACTAATATAAGCTGTTTAAAATAGTTTCTTATTACCAGATTTCAGCCTTGACAGGCCAGCTGAAGACTGCCTGCAATTCGTGTAAAGCCACAAAAGCCAGAAGAATTTGATCTGAAAAAGTCTTGTGTGGCTGTGGGTTCTTCTTCTTCCATACCATAAGAGAGCTGAGCTGCTTCAGTATTCAGTAACATTTCTAAATCAGCAGGCTGGAGTTAAAGCTGGTTTAGAATTAAATGACTGTCAGAACTGTTTGCTGGTATTGGCACAAGGAAGAAATACAATATAGAATAATGTATCAAAGCTGGTGTACCGGGTAGCCAGCCATAGCCTTGTCAAGTCAAGAGTTGGTGACTGCAAATGTGGCTGTTATGCATTATTGCTCTGGTGCAAAACTTTACCATTTATTAATAACAAATAAAAACTTCAAATGATCCAGTCTTGACAAGAAAAGCCATATGAATCGTGTTGAGCTGATACTGATATACTGCCCTAAAATAATGTGCGTGATTTTGTAAAGTTGGGGTATGATCACTGGTAAATATTATTTATATCAATATTTAATATTTTTGTAAAGGACTGTTTATAAAAAAATAAAAAATAAATATCTTTCAGTGCTTTTGACTAGTGATGGGCGAATTTATTCGCCAGGGGCGGATTCACGGTGAATTCCCACGATTCAGCGAAAATTCGCGATGCGTCAAAAACGTGCCCCGACTCGTTTCACAAATTTTTTTAGAAATTTGTGAATTTTTCGGGGTAGATTTTTTGGGTAGATTCGCCCATCACTACTTTTGACATCTATAAAAATAATGTTTATTTGTCAGAAAATACAGCAGAGTAGGGTACATTGATTAAATGGAGCCCAGTATTAAACTAGGAACAGCACATAATCCAAAACATCCACAAAGATTTGTTGTTATGTACTGGCAACTTGCCCACATATAAAAAACTTGGAAACTTATCAAAGTGCTATCGCTTTGTACTCCTGTGCTGTGTTGTATAATTTGTCAGTTTCCAACTCAAAGCTTACAGTACATACACATTTTCACACACTGCTAGCTATGCATATGACTTGGTCATTCTTGTCCCTTTTAACCTGTAACATGCAATAGATATCTGTTAATGGTAGAATCTACCAGTCCCAGTGTCATACATGCCAGGTTTCCATGAAATCTGCCATATAATAACATTATATAATATACATATAACCATGAAAATACAAGAGAATTTTGTACAAATCCTACTGATGTTTATAGCTACCCAATTACAATGATCAAGACCAATATCAATATACTATGTCAGGGATTGGACATGTTAACAATTTTAATCTGTCAGTGCCTCAATATCTCCTTTCCCAAGCTCCACACCCTCAGCATCACAAGTCCCTCCCTGAATCATACATACATACATGCATACATCTGTTGTCCTTACTGCACTGCATCCCTCCCTACCTCAATAGCAGCATCTTAAGATTGGTAAGGAGTTGCTGGAGCATGCACACTAAAGGGCAGATTTACCAAGGGTCAAATTGCCAAGGGCTTTTAGCCTTCAAATTCAACTGGTGAATAATTGGAGAATAAATATTCGCCAAAATAAAATTAAATAGTCAAATTTTTGATTGCTTTTCGAATATTCACCAAAATCGTACGATCGAACGATTTTGCTCAAAAATTCGTACGAATCAAATATTCACAGTGTTCGAGTGTACGAATAATATTCGATACAAAACCTTGAAAAAAAGCCTATGGGGGCTTCCCATAGGCTTCTAAAGCAATTCGGTAGCTTCAATCTGGCAGTCACATAAAATTTTAATGGGCAAGTTCTTTGACTGGCGAATAGTCAAGCGAACAAATAAATATTTATTCGATCTATTCGATCCAACCAAATATTCCATATTCGATAGTCGAAAATCCTTAATTTGTATATTTGAATAGGTGCACATTTGAAAAGAGACTGTTTGAGCGAATATTCAAATTCTTCACACAAATTCAGTAAATCTACCCCTTTAAGTGCTTTAAACTAAGTTTTCCTTTATTGTGATTGATGTAACCAGCACTGAAGACATGGAGGAAAGACTGTGGAGCAGTGTCTCCAATCCCTACTGACTGAGCCAGCCTGAAGAGATTTTAATTCGGTTCAGTCACATTTTCAGGTCAGTTTTCTCGGCAATGGTTTATTTTATGTAATTATATAAATTAGTAAAATGTGTAAAAATTTGTAAAAATGAGTTATGTGACCAGCATTTTGTTATTTAAGTGAACCACTGATTTAACAATTTGCTGGGTTTTACTTGTAAGAATACCTGGGAGGCCAGGGCCTCCTGCACACCGATCCTGTAGACTGACGTTCTGGCGCATCCTTTTATACTCTCGGCAGCAGATGATGCCATCACACACGGCACAGATTTCAAATGTTTAAATGCACAGCTCACTAATTCTTGTTGCTCAACATAGTCCAATTCTAGATTGTGTGCTTCTTGTCTGATTCTCTGTTACTTGACCTCTGACTGTCCTTGACCCCCACTGTGCTGCCTTAACCAACCTTTGACTGTTACTGACTATTCTTCTCAATTCTGACTATGTACTGCATTGACTGATTTGTTTGGACCCCAGCCTATTCCTTTGACTTTGCTTAGCTCTACCCTATTACTCCAGTCACATGTACTGGTTCCCTTGCCTGCACAGAACTCTCAACTTAAGACCTGGTGGCATACAAATAGCAAAGGGCTCTCTCTACCTTTGGGAGGTAGAAATGGGCTGGAATGATACTGCCTTACATAGTCAATTTGAGCATGGGGGCTTTCTAATACTATCAAAGATGTCCTAGTTAATTTTCCTGCTCCATCCTCCCTTGATATTTAATGCACCTGGCTATACAAATTTATAGGAAGCATAGGCAGAGGCAGGCCCGGATTTGGTCCAGATCTAGGGTGACAAAACTGTGGGGGAAGTATGCTCCTCATGTAAACCGTGACTGGGCTAGAGAATATGAGGCACAGCCCTATATCAACTTGATAAAGGGCTGTGCCCAAAACATTTTATATGTGATACATTTCCTTAATAAAGGAATATTGCAGCTTTAAATGTCTGCCTGGATTCATCCTGCATCTACAAATAGTGATAGGCGATCTGCGGAGTTTCGCTTCACCAAATTTTTCATTTCTCAGGAAATGGCAAAAAAAATTGCAAAACTCCACCAGCTTCTTGTTTTGGATGTGTGCGTCAGGTTTTGGCGGCGTCCAAAAAAAAAATTGTGGGAATTCGTCGCAAATTCGCCATGAATTCTCCCCAGGCGAATAAATTCCCCCATCACTATCTACAAACCCTTTCTCGCCAGATAATATGAATCTCCCACTCAGTCTCAGCATTAAACAGCCACTGGGAACAGGTAAAGCTGCAGGTGTGCAAGCTGGCAGAAGTGGATGGTAGTGATTGTGGGCAATGGGGGGGGCAAGTGGTGTGAATGTCCTAGAGGCACTTTGGATTGAAATTTAGCTCTGAGCATAGGCATCAGGAAAGACCCTCTGCCTCCCATAATATTGCCTCAGAGCTGGCACCCAAACCTGAAGTCTCAGCCCCTAGCCCTACAGAGGAATCCATGCAATTGGACTCTACTCATTTATCCTCTGAAGAAAGGGGCTGTAGGCATGCTATTGGGTTGTGCCTGTATTGTGGAGATAAAGACAAATACAAGAGGTCCTCTGCACTCAACCAATTATCAATATATTTAAGACATTGAGACATTTTGTGCATACAGCTACTAAAAATGCCTTACCCTTTAAACAAAACAGGGATTGTTTGTCCATATATTGCAATATATTTAAGATGGCCAACTACGTCAAAGTCATCCCTTATCTGTCTAGTCCTATGCTCAATTTTCATCTGATTCATTTAGAATTCTATTGCTTCTATATACATTTTACAAAGGGACTAAGTTTTACCTGCAACTTACTTGCTGCTTTCAAAGTAAAACTCCCAATCTTGGTTGCGCTTTTATTAGACACCAGTGGGATCACCTGACTATAGCTGGGAAGGGTGGGGGCTACAACTTGGAGCTGGTCACTGCTCCTGTATAACTATAACAAACAAGGAAAAGTTGTGCTCACCACTAATTTTTAAAACCATTAGGCAAACAATCCCTGTTTTATTTAAAGGGTAAGGCATTTTTTAGTAGCCGTATGCACAAAACGTCTCAATGTCTTAAATATATTGATAATGGATTGAGTGCAAAGGACCTCTTGTATTTGTCTATATGTATTTTGTGGTCACAGCCTCATTGCACCCCCGCCTAATGGTTTAAAAAATTAGTGGTGAGCAAAACTTTTCCTTGTTTCTGGAGATAAAGGACTTACAGTATCTGTCCCAAGAGGTAGAGAAATGGCAGAACCTAAACAGGTCTGGGGAATTTTGTTTAGGCCATGAGGTTACCACTTTTTTCCACAATTTTCTTCCAAAGTACTGGTCCTCTTAGATTGGCATCAGGATTACGTAGAAAGTACTGCCTACTTAAATATTAGTTTAGATATCAATTTTTTTCATAATCCTGGCACAGCCACACAACCGCTTGTCCTATGTCCATGAGTACTTATCATTCTGAAAAAAATTCATTTTTCATTGTCCTTATACACATCCACATCCTCCAGTGATTCTAGTCCTCCCCTGGGTCCACAGAGATTATAACATTGGTAACAGGGAATTGATTGACATTAAATGGGCATTCGAAGAATGGAGTCGTTTTCGGCGCGTCGCGTCAAAAACGCCGCGCGACTCGTTTTTGTTGGCGAATTTTTCGGCACGAATTTTTGCTGCCAGCGGCGAATCGTGGGAATTCTCCGCGAATTCGCCCCTGGCGAATAAATTCGCCCATCACTAGTGTTTACCAATCAAAAAATCTTTTGTAAATCAAACCCCGGTCAAAAATTGTTACCCCCTTCCCTTGATTTCTGATATCTTGGAGTTAAGGGTGACATGATCTTTTCTAAGATCAATCTAAGAGGCACATTTAATTGAATTTGAATCAGCAAAGGAGACAAATGGAAGACAGCCTTTAATACTTGTGATGAGCATTATGAATACTTAGGGACAAATTTACAAAAATTCACGCAAAATGATCTAAGTTCGATCAAATTCGATCGAATAACGATCGTACGAATTTTTCATGAAATCGTATATTAAAATTTGGCCTCTTCAATCATCAAATATCGAATAGATCGAATGATCGGATATTCGATAATTCGATCATTCGCTGATTGAAGGAATTCAAATTTTAATAGAAGCCTATGGGAAGCTCCCCATAGGCTTCTGAGGCTAAGTCCTGCTCGAATACCATCGTACGAATTTTTCGGACTCTCAAAGGAAGACCGTATGAATTCATCAAATCATATTGCGAGCAAAATGATAGCCTAAAACAATTCGATAAGCATTCGATGGCCGAATGCTTATCGAATTTCAAATTTGGTGGAGCTAATTTTGGGGAATAATAGTAAATTTGCCCCTTAGTAATGCTCTTTGGTCTAGACCTCCGCCATCTTCAAAAAATTCATAAACAATATTTTCCGTGATCCTCTTAGTTGCAATGTAGTGATGTACTGTACTTGGTTTTCTGATTAATTCTTCTAATTTACCAGACAGATCCAAGATATACTTTGGTCCTAAGGAGATAACATGGGTCCCTTCCTTAGAGGTTAGGGCTGATCAGTTTATATGGCTGTTTCATGCAAAATCTCGTGATAAGCATAGGGGTCCGGTGGCCCCCCTCTAGAGGGGGGGTAATATAAGAATACCTGGGAGGCAGCTGGGGCACATGCCGCCTCCTCTCCTGCACACAGCTCCCGTAGACTGACACGTGCATTTTTATACTAGTTGTGCCAGATGAAGTCATCACACATGGCAAAAATTTCAAACATTTAAAGGCACTACACACTAATTCTCACTGCCCAACATAGGTCACTCTTCATATATACAAGCTGCTTGTGTAAGAATGGCAGAAATTGAAAAAAGGCCATATAATAGAGGTTAAATAGTGGATAACAGATAACACCATTATGTTCTACAGAACTTATCTGTCATGTGACCTGAGCCTTTTCTCCTTTAAATGGCTGCCTTCATTGCTACGCACATCATATTTATATAAACAATGGTAGTGTTTCTGCAGTAAACACAGCAGTTTTACCAGTGCAGGGCAACACTGCATCATATTTCCATCAATTTAAAACACTTACATTTTTTTATGTGACTGTTCCTTTAACCTCTGCCTATCCTTAATTACTGCTGTATTGTTGCCTGAACTGACCTTTGCCTGTTACTGTCTATTGTTCCTGATCCTGACTCCTGTACTGTGCTGACCAGTTGGCTTTGACCCAGGCCCTCTCCTTTGAGTAAACTAATCGTCCATGCTACTTCAGTCATATGTTCTAGTTTCCTTGCCCAGAACTCTTGCCTGGGTTTTCTCACTTAAAGACTTGGTGGCTTCCAAGTAGCGAAGGGCTCCTCCTGATGTGAAGGGCAGTTGTTAGAGGCAGAAGCATGAGCAATTCTGGGTTTTGGATAGTGAACATGGCATTACTATTATTTTTAACATGTATTAATGTAACCCCAACTTAGCCCATGTGTCGGCCCACACAAGCACCAATGATTCCATTCCATTCCATGGACTGAATTTGGTATCATTTTTCATCAAAGTTGCAGGAAGCACCCTGCTTCTCATATTTATACAGATTATGGATGATGTCAACTTGTTGATTTGAATGTAATGAAATATCTGCTTTTAAAATGTTGCCCAGGCAATGGACAACTTCAATCACTTTTGTTCATGACCACACAATAAAGACTATTAACCCTCTTAAAAAAATTCTCACCCCAATACAAACTAAACAGGACAAAAATTAACTAAAATGTATTTCCATTCTCCAACATAAATTTTATGAAAATCCAAAAAAAATGTGTATATTTTTGTAAATGATATAATCTAACTTCTTAAATGTGGCAGAGCATGAAATTCTGAACTTTAAAAAAGCAAAAAGTGTAGATTTTTTGGTCTCAGTTTTAGCTATTTAATATCTCAAGAGTTACATGGTTGCCATTGTTTAAATGGCTGCTGCTGCCAAACCTTTACTTGGCACATTTCTTTGGAGGATTCAGATTACAGTGAAGACAGCATGAGGGAATAATATAATTGTAAGTCAAGGAATGCCAGTGCTGCTCATATGGATACCTAATAGCAATTAAAGAAAGTCAACAGTTGCTAGAAGCATAGTTGAATATTTCATGGCAACACAGGACACAGTGAAACATAGAAAAATGCAGAAACAAAGTTATTTACTTATTTTGTGTTCCACAACGGTTCCCAGTAATCAGTGGCATAGGGCCTTCAGGAGAATATTTTGGTGCCAAAGTACCTCTTTTATTAGTTATTATTTGTTTTCTTGTATGTATGATGTATATACAACATTGAGTAATATGTTGGCAATTCATAAATACATATTTTGGTAATAACAATTATTTTGAATTATAATAATAATAAAAAACTATGTTCCAACCACAGTAATACATTGATACAGATGAAAAAAAGTAAAGCTGAGATATGGACCAGACTCTATTCACTGAGAAAAAGTTATCTCATGGTTTATCACATGAATGAAAATTGGACAAGAAAACTTTTCTCCAAATTCAGTTTAAAATTTTCCCCATTGATTTCAATAAAGTTTCACATGATAAACAGATATGTTTTTTTTTCAGATTTATATTGCTTCTCAAAATTAATCTCATCCATGAATTTTCAAGTGTTAAACATTTCTCACTGAATTTAATCTGGCACAGTTATGGTGTAATACTGTTTATTAAATCATAAATAATATTGTAGTTTTATATCAGCATTTCTAATACTTATGGATCCATGATACTTATAGATCCATGAAGGATGCATCCTAGTTATTTATAAAGACAGTATCTATAAAACACAGCTTTGAGTTTTTTTACAGCGGTGTAATCATCTTTCAGTTCTCCGTTACATTTTGCCTGGTTGCACTCATGAGTTTTGATAGTTTAGTTTTATTGCATTTGTCACTACTTTTTTCTATGCCATTTGCTGCATTTTTTGTGCTTTCCATGCATACAAAGGACAATAGAATAACAGGTTGTTTTTGGAACACATAAAAATGCACTTATTTGTGGTTAAAGAAATGCATATAAATGCAATATTATTTTTTTACGTGTTCATCTTAAATATTTAAACACAAAAACCTGTGTTTAAGAGTTCTAAGGGAAAGACAGGAACAGACACAACAGAATCACCCTAGCAGTCTCAGAGGCAACTTCTTTGCATAGTCAAACAAGGTGGCATAGGAAGGAAGAACATTCCAATGACTGCAAGTAAAAAGAACAGACACTGGAAAGGCAGGAAGCGAAAACATTGCTCCCAACCACTCAAATGGTAAGTAACTTAGCAGCTTAAGTCATGGCAAGAATAGTACAGTAATTGTGGTTATGGTGTCTGACCCACATTGGTTAAACATTGGTTGGATAGGTGTGCTGTAAAAAAATTTGCTGATGGAATTGTGCATAATGTTTTGCTTAGGGAGCATTCATTGTTACTGAGATGTGATCACTCAGCTAGTTGGAATAGAACATGATGAAGTCCTTGATCTTTGCATATTCACTGACTTGATACCTTTACAGAACATGCCATTCTACTGTGCACCTGCACCCTCAACAGTTTGTAGATTTAAGATGTGCAAAGATATCTGGCTATTATTGTATAATCTATTCTCCTACCCTGGCCACATATGTGCCCATGTCTTCTGCTCTGTGTGCCTATGCACTAATAGATGCCTGAAAGTTCAAAACATTAAAAAAAAATGTTGAAAGGGAAAAGCCTTGTGGAAAATATTTTGTGTGGTGTTAAAGAAAATATATTCCTGAAAGTTTACATTTTGTAAAAAAAAAGCAAAGGAAAGTTGTGTAGAGGTCTTTGAAAGTACAAACGTTTGGTATTTTTTGGATCCTTTAATTGTGCATTTAATTTTGGTTTGATAGGGCAAAGCTTTTAAACATTTCCTGATTAAGCCTTATAGTGAGATGTGGCTGAGTGATGTGTGAATTTGGTTAGGTTATGATTATCTGCACAAAGTTTAAGAGCAATGCCACCTAATGCTGTAGCAAATGTTGCAGATGAAAAGCATGAGTGTGTTCGCACTGTTTCCCTCTGTTCTATATTCTGGAAAGATAACAAATACCTAGGTGCAAAATAAGAATAGACAATATATATATATATTTAGTTTTAGATTCCAAACACTTATTTTAAGTGGTGAGTTATATACAGTTAAACTAAGCAGGGTGTTATCAGACGATAGAGTGTTTCGAGGTAAACCAGATACATTAGGACTTTCCAAGTTCAAGCAGGGTTAAGAGCTGTTTTGATCTGTAAATTGCAACCCTTTTGAGAACTAAGCTGGGCTAATGCTGATGACATATTTAAGAGGTCACATCTGTGTGATCTGTAATTATTTAAGTACTTTTAGATATTTTTCCCAAATCTAACCATAAACACAGCTATATGAACCCAGGAGACAGCTTGATTTCCTTGAACTGATCATTTTCTTTGATGTCACTGTGTGCTAAAGGAACATTATTTTCAACCTAGAATATTTGACACACTTTTGCAATTTATTCAGTGTAACTCTTCCATATCAGTTTTCATGCTGCAGAATATGCAATACATTCATTCTGCTTGAGGCAGCATTAAGATGCTATCCATGTTAAAATTCATTCATTCTGCTCGAGGCAGCATTAAGATGCTATCCATGTTAAGCTAACCTTAGTTATAATGGATAAAATAACCTGCTGGAAAGTCTACCATTTAATGGTGCAACACAAATGTGAAAATTTTCTGAGCAGAGGCTTTTTTTGGAGGGAGAGTTTATGTCAGACTACACGTATGATCCATGTTACATTTATGGGAAGTGATACAGAAGGTGCCATATATAATATCTAAGACCAATAACCAATAACTAAGGCTAAGACCAGGCAAAAAGTTCAGCCAGTGATACATTTTACATTACATTTTTTATATTTTCATTAGACATTAGGAGCAATAAAACCTAAAGCTATAATGGTCCTTTAATAGCAGCGTCTGTAGACATTAGAAAGTTTCAGAATATAAAATAAAACTTTATTATAAATACTACAGCTAAAACAAAGATGAGGCATTGTATGAAGTAAGTAGGTCTGCTTGGTCAAGCTCTCTATGTTGTAATACTGGATAAAGACACATTTATTATATGGGTGTGACAAAAAGCATGTGATTGAACAAGCAAGAAAATTACATTCTTACTCCATTGGCTGCTGAGTTATAATGCCATACATAAATTCTGACTCACTCCACATCTGTCATTTTTGTACGGTATAAAATGTATTCATTTCTTTACCTGAAAAGTTATCTTACCTTGATAAAGTTGCATGCAGAATTGAAGCAAGAAATATCACAGGAATGTACAGTACAAAGGCAGAATATCACTTATAATCTGTAGGTGCTAATGTTATCATCTTTGGTCTAGTCACTCTTGGTTGTCTACTTAATAAAAGAGCCCTACTAAAAAAAACCCATAGTTACTGTAGTTACACACATATGCAAGCTTCCAACTCCTTTCCTGCTAGATAATCCCTATGGGAATGTGGCATGGCATTATTTTGTAGTCCAAGGTGGTTCTGAGGGCAGTAGTATTTACACATGCAGATTAGGTCAAAATCATGTGCCACTGTTGCGGTTCAAGAACATCTGTTTTACTTCTGAAAACTGCATGGGGTTTTAAAGGTCTGTGTCATGGCTGACGAGATGATGAGACATATTCAGAATCTGCATCCATTACCAAATAAGGAGTCAAATACTTTTTCATGTCTTATAAATGAACCTGGAAACTATGTTTTGTTCCTCTCCATAAACTGCTCTTTATGTAATTATTAAGTTCATTAAATTGTTTAAAAGAAAGTGAGCCAGATAAAATGTTTTTCTTAAAGTGAGTAAAAAGTGAGTTAAAGTACCACAGGTTGGATATACTATCTAGCACCAATCCTTATAGTCATCTAGTACCAATCCTTATCCCTCTGTGCCCAACTGCTCTTAAGCTATGGCCTTCTAGAGAAACATAGCAGCTGATTAAAGCATGAAGACCTTGTATATAAAGTACTGTATTTAGAATGCTTGTGACATGGGGTTTTCTAGATAAGGTGTTCTTAAGGAAATATGGATCACCAGTAATGCCAAAAAAAATCAAAGTTTATTAAAGTAATGAACATATATTGATACTGTATAATGTACAGATTGTGCTGCACTGGTAGAACTGATGTGTTTCCTTCAGAATCTCTACTATAGCTAACATTAAAAAGCTATAGTAGGGGAAGCCATTCAAAGATATTTGGTATCATGTGCTTGAATGGCTGTCCCCATGGCTACACAACAGCTTGTTTACTATACATAAATTATAATAGAGTTTCTGAAGCAAACACACCAGTTTGACCAGTGCCGGACAACAATACATTATATTGCCATTCCTTTAAATCACTAAAATTTTCTGGTGTTACTGTTCTTTTAAGGATGCTAACAAAATAAACATTAAATAAACTCAGTACATTGTTTTGCCACCAATCTGGGTTAAACAGCTCAATTACCATAATGTACAATGCACTTTTTTAAAAGGAAATAATAAATACAGTAAATACAGAAAAAATTAAGTTTTCATTACTCTCTTAAAATAAACTCTATGGTAGATTGACAGCTGAAGTTTCTGGATATTGGGTTTAAAGTTGAGTTCCAAAACATGCTCATGAAAATAAGTCCATTAGTATTGAAGCAAATGTATTTATTTAGTTGCTTTAAAAAAAAGTCTAGAAAAGCTCTGCAACATTTTTTTAAGATTTGTTGAGTTAAAGCCAAAAAATTGTGGAATACTGATAAATCTCCCTCCATATTTCATGCACAGGTGTATATGTGCATGTGCGTGGTATTGCAGACCAATGTACAGATGAAGCCACTTTGGATTGTGCGTTTGACAGAGAATAACTTTACTGAGACATCCCATTTAACTCACTTGACACAGAATATTGTGTCACAGCATCCCATCCAATTAAAAAGTTCACCATTGAAAACAATGGTGCTTTGGTATGCTAATGAAAAGGTTAAATGCATTAAATGAGTTAAGATAACTTTAGATAACACAGTTTCTTCAATTAACAATTAACATGATGCATTTAACACACAAATCCAAGTGGCTGCATCTGTAACAGAAAAATTCACTAACACTCTTATTAAAAAATGTCTGCATACTTTGCTCTGTGATGTCCTTAATCAGCTCCCCTATACTGAATTATGGAAATAACCCATAAATGAAGACAAATGGCAATCAGCACTTGTGTTTCCTTAAACAAGGAAGGTCTACTATTTATCATGTTTACACCTGATATTCACATTTAGAAAACTATTCAACTACCTATAATGCCATGTGAAGTCTCCTGACCATCAGTCATGTTGGCAGTGAATTGGTTATTTGCATCGGATGCCGACATGATAATTTCCCCTAAAAATATTCAGCAGGTTCCTTTGAGCTTATCATAGCTTAATTAATTTGATTCAAGACTCTTTCTTCCTGGTATTCGTGTTCATCTCATTTTAATTGAAAGGTAGCTTACCACAAATAATTCACTTGAAATAGCAACCTAATTAAACAAACAAACCAAGTACGAATAATTATTTCATTAATCAAAGGCAATAGCACTTGCACAACATGTTCAAGGGTTTTATACTGACAGAAAATAGGATAGCTCAAACTATCAACATATAGCAAACTTGTTGTCTAAGTATAATTAGTTTTTAATTTTTTTTATGATAAACATATTTAGTTATTTCCATGTTGAAATTACCATTGTATGAACAAATAAATGTATTCATCTGTTGATTAATATTTTAATAAAATATGGATAGAGTGTTGGTTTTTTTTTAATAACTGCATGTCCCATGATCCCATATGTAACTGAGGCAGCAGTGGTAGTTACAATAAGCTCTTTTAATTCTTCCAGCATTTCACCAATGTTTTGTACAAAAAGTCTACAAATCCTAAAATCTACTGTGAGGTCTTTTCTCATCAGAGTCTCAGTCTTTCAGACAGTTAGGGATGGGCGAATTTGACCAGTTTCGCTTTGCCAAAATATTGCCACAGGCGAAAATTTGTTGAAATGCATTATAGCCTATGGGCAATTAATTTTTTTTGTCACATAATTTTTTTTTATGCTCAACATTTGTTTCTCCCATTCGAGTCTATGAGTGTTATTTCCGTGGTGAAACTCGTCAAAAAAATGTGTTCTTCCCTTGTTACAGTTAAATCATTCTTGTTGCTGAAATAAAAATGCTGGATTCTTGTTTTAGGAAGTTTTAGGTCTGCTTATGGCAGGCAATAAATATAAATATAAAAAACCAGCGGATTAGCTAAAACACATGGGTAGTGGCCTACCATCCATCAGTGACATGTTACAAGTTGCTCTGCTCAATTCATCAGTGCCCCTGGGTACCAGGCTTTTATCGGGACTTGACATGGCATTATCTGTATGGGACTGTTCTTCTTTCTTTAAAGGGAAACTGTCATGGGAAAACAGGGTTTTTTTTTTAAATGCATCAGTTAATAGTGCTGCTCCAATAGACTTCTGCACTGAAATCCATTTTTCAAAAGAGCAAACAGATTTTTTTATATTCAGTTTTGAAATCTGACATGGGGCTAGCCATTTTGTCAATTTTCCAGCTGCCCCAGTCATGTGACTTGTGCTCTGATAAACTTCAATCAGTCTTTACTGCTGTACTGCAAGTTGGAGTGAAATCACCCCCTCCCTTTCCCCCACCCAGCAGCCTAACAAAAGAACAATGGGAAGGTAAACAGATAACAGCTCCCTAACACAAGATAACAGCTGCCTGGACTCTAAGAACAGCACTCAATAGTAAAACCCATGTCCCACTGCGTACTATTCATCTGTTAGAGAAATGGATTTCAATGCAGAATTCTTCTGGAACAGCACTATTAACTGATACATTTTGAAAACATTTTTTTTTCCCATGACAGGATCCCTTTAAGGATTTGTCAATTTGCAAAAACAAATAAAGCATCATTTTAAAAAGAAGAGTAAGCTGGTATTTTATGATTAAAATGTAATACATTGTGGATATTCTAATAATGGGTATTACAGATAAAGAACTGTTTAAATATGTCTCATTCTTATGGTTTTCCTTTGATTACGAAGGAACTCGTTATTATTTGAAAAGCTCTGTTTGACATGGACATTTTCTCTGGTGATATGTTTTTTTGTTTATAGTTTTCCTTTCAGAGTTGTATCCAAACCACTCTATCTGTCCTCACCTGTCTGTCTGGCTATCTGTCTCTGCCAGTCTGCCTTTTACTGCAGGTCTGTCTGTCTTCCTCTGTTGCTGTCTGCCACTGCTAGCCTGTCAGTCTACTTCTGCCAGACTTCAGAAAAACATTACGTTTTATTATGAGATTATCATTTCTCTGACATTCAGCAGATTTCTTTTAACCTTTTTATTAAAAGCTTCGCTTGAGGTTTTTAGAACTTTATTTAAATGCAGAAAATTCAATTTTAAATTACTTTTATTTACAGGAGGGCAAATGTTTTCAAATTTCCAATAATTTCTTGTAGGTCGTATTTGCATCATCTTTACATTTTTTGAAAACCAGTGTGAACAGAATGGTTGAAGTGTTGAATTATTATTTTTATACAGGTATGAGATCCATTATCTGGAACCCGTTATGCTGAAAGCTCAAAATTATGGAAATGCTGTCTCCCATAGACTCCATTTTATTCAAATAATCATATTTTTCCTTTTTATGTGTAATAATAAAACAGTACCTTATACTTTATCCAAACTAAGGTATAATTAATCCTTTTTGGAAGCAACCCCAGCCTATTGGGTTCATTTAAATTGTAATTCATTGTAAATAATTTTCTAGCAGATTTAAGGTATGAAGATCCAAATTAAGGAAATATACATAATCTGGAAAATCCCAGGTCCCTAGCATTCTGAATAACAGTTCCCAAGCATGTAAAATATTTTCTGTGAGTACCACAAATGTTGCATGCACCGGTATTATAAATAGTGATGGGCGAATCTACCCCATTTCGCTTCGTTGAAAAATTAGCGAAAACGACGCGCAACTGGTTTTTTTTTTGGGTCCAGCAAATTTTCACCTGCCAAATTTTCGCTGGTGTTTCGTGAATTTATTCAACGGCGGCGAATCGCGGGAATTCGCCCCTGGCGAACACTAATTATAAACTGTGTATGCATTATTTTATAGTTATAAAGGCAGTTATTCATTCTAAATGCAACAGATCTGTACTACTTCCATTATGTGGGGAAATCTTTTAAGACAAGTGCTATTGCATGTTTAAGAATAAGGAACAAATTAGCAAATTGTGCATCCTGCTCAATCTGTCTCATGCCATTTGACAGTGGCATGATGGTTCAACCAGAGCCTCAAAAGGTCATAGATTTGGAAGTGCTTGATTTAGACACACAATTTATTTTAAAATACTGACCCACAGTGAACTGTGTAGCAAACAGGACAGCATCCCCATGAAATATACTTTAAAACATTAGGTTATGTCTGTAGTGCCTGTTCTACTTTTTTTTAACGTTTCTTAATATTATGTGAACTTTCTCCACTCTACAAGCAGTCCTAAGTTGCATTCTGAATCTCAGAGCAGTATTTATTATAGTAGCAGTAAATTAGGTATCATAAGCCTTGGGAGACTACCCAGTCCAAAATTGAAGTTAATTTCACCAGAAACACAGAGGTGTATGAAGGAAAATTTTGTTAATTGGTCCCAAAGGGATAATTTGATAGACATAATCTGATTCATTAGGAGAGTGACTGCAATTCTCTTCAAACAAGTCCCCATATACCAGGAGTTTATGTGTTCTTTCTAAAATCCAGCTGTTTTGAGGTTTCTCTTATTGATTCAGGGCTCAGATTGATTCCCTAAAGTGTATATGATGTCAAGCTCTCTGTGTGGTCACCCCTCAGAATAATTCTATGGGGAACCCCCCGGTATACACTCAGAAGAAAGGAAATAATAGTTTTTTCTTCTTGCCAAAGAGAATTAGGCTATAACTCCGGAACTGTATTTGAATGCAAATGGGGTGGGGTGCAAAAGCAGGTAGGCAGGGAGGCTAAACACAGGCCAACATTATTCAATTGTTTATATGTGCCAGAATGGATACATTTAACCTATGGAGCAGTTCAGAATGGAAGTAAGAGGCAGTTGCATTCATTTCAGATGCACCTCCTACATATTCACAGGTACATTAGCAGATCATAATCACAGTCCATACAGACAGTTTTCTAGTGGGATGAAAGTAATCATCAAGCAGTAATCAGGCAGTAAGCTCTAAATCAAATAGCCATATCAGATAGCCAAAAGACAAGTAAATAACACAAGATGCGGCCTAATACTCAACATTTTGATGACTGCACTCAAATTTGTCTTTCTATTTAATTTCAGATTGATTTTGTGTATCCTTAGTTTGCATCTACTTCAATTTGCTGCATATTTATATCCAATTTTTATCTCATCAAGTAAAACTGTCACAAACAGGAAGAATAAAATATAGAAATTACCATTTTCTTTGCTCTACTGCAGATATATTTATAAACTTGTCTTCTTACATGATAAAAGTTGCTCTATTTGAATAGATTTTTTTACTTATGCCTTGGGATCCATAATGGTTCCCTTATAATGTTTAAATATATTATTATGATCCAATTAAATATAAAATTACAAGTATATGTCAAAGATCTGGTTAATATGGCTTCACTGATTTTATTATACTGTAATATAACCAGTGCAACTCACCAACTTGCATTTATAATACATTGTCCTGATTTCTGTAATATTGCAAAATGTAATTTGCTAAAAAGAATAATTCTAAATCTTGGGTTTTAAACAGTGTTGTTTTATGTAGTGATCGGCGAATTTATCCCATTTCGTTTCATCTAAAAAATTGCGAATTTCCAGCGAAATTTGCAAATTGGCGAAAAATTTCAGAAAACGATGAAACATGTCGAATACAAATTTAAAGGGGAAGACCTTCGACTGACGAATAGTCGAATATTCAAAAAGATTTTTATTCAAAACATTCGATTCAATCGAATTTTCAAAATTCACTGGTCAAATTTGTTTTTAAAGACATTTGAAAATTCAAATTAAAAACTTTTAAAAAATTCGATCGAACTTCGAATCCTTCATGTGAATTTAGTAAATCTGCCCCTTACACTTTACAAGAAGAGATCAACTGCATGACATTTAGGAATTCTTTATATTGTTAACCTTCCTGAACAAAATATTCACACTCTGCCACTGCACACAAAGTGGGATGTATACGCGTCCTTATCTATTTTCTATGGTATAGAAGAAGAAATGGAAGTTATTAGGGAATGAAGTGTAGCACAGGGAATACACAGGAATAACCTCTGTGTGTTTAATGTACACTTCATTATACACACAGGAGTTATTCCCACTTTCATGAGTTTCATGTGCTGGTATTTTTTGTCTCCGTTATATTGATTTATACAATACCATGGGCTGATTTACTAAATTCACCTGAATAGATCGAAGTTCGATCGAATTCGATCGAATAACGATCGTAGGATTTATTTGTTTGGTCGAATATGCAAATTAGGATATTCGATCATTCGATCATCGAAGGATTTCAAATTTCAAAATTATTCGACTTCCTACTTCGCCAGATTGAACCTACCGAATTGTAATAGATGCCTATGGGAACCCTCCCTGATCAAATAGAATTCGTAAGATTGAAGTCTTCGATCGTTCGAATTTTACGAATTATTCGAATGATCGAATAATTCATTCCAATGATCGAACGATCGTTATTCGATCGTTGAAGGATCAAATATTGAAGAAAAGGGTAACCTAAAACTATTCCATTAGCATTCAAAAATCGAATGCTAATCGAATATCGAGGAAAAACTAATATTTTTTGGGTGAATTTAGTAAATCTGCCCCTATCTGTTGTCTGGCAACACAGTGCAGCAAGAGCAAAAATGAGAATTCCCCATGAAGTTGTGAAATATGTAACGAAAGGCTCCACTTTCCCATTTACTAGTCTTGATAGAGGGAATATTCAGCAGGACAGGCACAACTTGACATCTATGTTCCCCTTGCAGCATTTAATACTTGACTCCCCTGCACTGCTTTCTCATTCAAAGAGCAGGTCTTTATCTGGAGGAGGAATAAAACCATAAGCCCCTATTATAATGTTAAAATCTCATTGGCCAATGTATGATTGCTTTAATACCAATGATCATTATTTGTTTATTCAGAATTCCCAAGTAACCTAGTTCTTAATAATGTAGTATTATTTGTATTTGTTTTCTTTTTGTTGTATTGTTTGTTTGCAGATCCTTGATTTGTAGGAACAGTCTAGCAATACCTCTTTATATTGACCTTGAGCTTTAAAAGAAATTTGGATGGTATAATCTAGCAAAAAGTGTGAAATCAATCTTGTCTCCAACTGTGTGCAGACAGATAACCTAAAGGGCAACTCCTGCAGCAATCACATTGTCATATTGAAGTCTTTTTTGAGAACTTTTGGAGATGTCAGTAATATCTACTGGAGTCACAGCTAATCTTTTTTACTTTGAGATGGTAAACATATGTCTAGAGGGCTGAGGAATGCTGTGTATGTATAAAGAACATTATTCAAGTCTGTGAAAAAGTTAGAAGAATTTTTACCAACGAGGAATGAAGAATATGGTCTCTGTAGGTAGCAAAGGCATCAGCTTGTTTTTTATAAATGAAAATAACACAACATAGCAGTCCATATCTCCTTGGTTAACGCAGAACTATCATGACTTTTAGGGGCACATTTACTAAGGGTTGAAGAGAATTTTCAAATAAAATTAAAAAATTTTAAATTCAAATTTAAAAGTAATTTCGGGCTACTTAGACTATCGAATAACCCAAAATTTTATTTGAATTGATAAAATTCGAAAATTCTAATTTCAAAGTACTGTCTCTTTAAAATCCTTTGAATTTGACACTTTGCTCCTTAAAGCTGCTGAATTGGCCTTTTAGTCTATGGGGGGCATCCTAGAGCCAGTCCTGAAAAATGGAACGATGCATTCAAATGATTTAAATGATTTCAATTTGATAGAAAACAGACCTATTGGGTCCATTTTCGATCCCCCTAAAAAAATCAGTGGCCGAATTTCAATGTTTTTTCACTTTGAAATTTGACCATTAGTAAATCTGCTCCTAAACGACTGTTTTATTCCAGATGTATAATATTGAGTAATAACAAATATTGCATAGCATGGGCACATCTACCAAATACAGTTAGTCCCCTTCAGGAACATTAGAACATAACTAAATACTAAATAGAAATGTTACCAAACTCGATTGCTTGCTTATTGATTATTTACTATGAATCTATAAAATAGTTTTGAATAAAACAATGAAAAAAAACATGAATGTATCTAATTTGCATTCTTTTAGGATAGTAAAGAGGATCTACAAACTATCAAAAAACTACAAATGAAAACCCTTTGAAAAACTGTGAAAAATAATTAATTGCATGTTTGCCTATTACAACTCCTACAACATTTTGCTCATCACTTCTGCATGCATTTAAACTTTATATATATCAAGACATTTAAGTTGTGCAAATTTAAATCTGAACATTAAAAAATCAACCCCATAGTTAAAAAGATACAAGTATGAATATTGATGTTTTGCAAAAGCTGGCTTGATAAACAGCAAACAGTTCCTCTACCTGGCCTGTGTGAGACAGTTGATCACCTTGCAGTAGGCCCAAATATAACATACGTGGCAATATTTGGGGCTGTTCACTTGCTTGTTTTTTTCAGCTACCACTCTCTGCTTTTTTCTTTTTAGTGCTGTAAGTTTCCTGTGTTCCAGAGTCCATACTATTTGTCCATACTATTCAAAGCTTATGAGTGGGTAGTATAGGAAGGAGAACTGATGTCCAGAACAAAGGCTACTACTTGTGCATTCTTAGTGCATTATTGGTGCTCCTGAATGATTGGTTTTAGTACAAGATGTATGATAAAAGCATACAGCTACATCACATGTAAATGCAAATATGCATGGAAGAAGCATTCAGCCCACACTAAACCGCTACCTTCAAAATATGCTATGTAAGGGAAAATCAATGGAAGATAAACTTAACTTATTTATTTTACCCTTTTACTAACCCTTCACTTCCTCAGATCCCTCAAGCTGACTGAGAATGTACTGCAGAGATATTATGACCTGTGGGATTTAACATCTGTCCGGCTCACCCACAGAGAGATACAGGACCCATAAATCATTCCTTTTATTTTAGACCAGGCAGGGTTTGTATAACAAATGTAAACTCTTTAACTTGTGTTACTTAACCCCGAGCTTCCAAGAATAACAGCACATCCCTCTTTTCTCTGCTGGATGTTTTGTAATAGATAGTAAATCATATTTCCTCCAAGAGTCTGTCTCTCACTTTTGCCTCCCTGTGTTACAAGACATGATTTAAAGTCTTATGCTTTTCGTGTGTCATATGAAAGTAATCACCCTGCTGATGGGAAAGCAAGGCGTTTAGCGGGAATTTGGAATCTCTTCACTGTTTATATCCTTTTATCATATGTGTGTGTGAGACATACTTCTTGGACGTCATTCTTGGGCTAGAAACTCTTCCTGATTAGACTAAGTCTTGAATGATGTATTTTTCCATCATATTGACATTTTAAGAGCACCAGTATGCTCCATTTTTTTGGGTAAAAAAACAGCCAGGTTTTGTACTCCTCTGTCGACCCCAACCTACTTCAGGCAAGCACATCTCCTTGCATTAGCTATCTGGGGTCTTCCTCTCTACTGGCCTGCTACAGTGGGCAAAGCCTCCTTATGTTAGATTCATCCCTGGATTGATCCATGACCTTTTACCCAGTTACCCTTGTGTTGGTGTTGCAATGTGATTTTTATAGATTTTGCCCAGCTATGGTAGGCATATGTAGTAATTCTACCATATGTGATGTATGCAGCATAGAATTGCAAACTGGTAGTTGAAAATGTCACACAATATGCAAACAAGATGATTTATCTACTAGATTTGGAGGTCCATTCAAATAGCACCAGCCCTTCTTATACAGGATAAATACATACAGTTAATATTCCTTAAACCTATTTACTTAAAATATAATTTCATAGGCTCCTTGTGATTTAGAAGGGTTTAAGAACTAGGATAGAGATAGTAGCAAAAAAAAGCGGCAACCATTTTTATTTGGAATGTTTTGCAAATTAAAATTATTCACAAATTTCTGTTATTCTTCTTGGTAGTCCCGTTACCATTTATTTTTTAGCAAGTGCAAATCCTGGAAGCATATCATTAAATTCTGCAAAGCTTCCATCGCCCTCTTCTTGCTTTACTGTTACACAGTCAATTGCATAGACAAAATGAGAATGTTTCTTTTATTAAACCATTTGGACTTAACCTCAAATCTTAGTGGTTTCTCCCTGGTGTGTAGCCCAGAATGTGCCTCTTCTCTTAATAAATGCAAACATATTCAAGTTGTCATCTATTAGCAGAGACAATTGTAAAAAGGGGGATTTTACGAGGTTACATCCTTTGAATTACAGCTAAAAGCTCACAGAGCGACTTATATAGATCACAGCAGGAGAAACAATGCAACGGGCTTGAAAATGTTTCTGAGGAGTCTGGATGTGCACAAGTACAGATAACACTGTGTAAAAAAAACAATGTTAGAGAAGCCTACCTATATTCTTGCAAAAGCAATCGGTTTTGTTTTTTTCCATCTAGAGAACATACTTGAAAAAGGTTCTTGGACAATTCTGTATTTGTAACAAAATAAGTAACATATATTATAATCATTAATATTATATTTGTCATATTTCTCATGCACAGTATTAGGAAATATTTTTTAATAGGCTCCCAAATAGTGTGTTCTCCCCACACTCAGTATGGAGAGATGTGTAAATAGTACTAGTATATTTTGGGATTGATTTATTCCCACATGAAATTGTGGAAGTATTATTCTGCTAATACAACACACCATGTAATCTACATGTGTACTGTTATATATTTTGTCTCCATATGTTCCACACATAGCAAACAACAAAGGGTTTATTTACAATGCAGGGGCATTGGAACCAAGTTGCACCAGTGGGAACACACTTAAATAATATTTCTACAGCGTGCAGGGAACACCCAAATTGAGGCTGAAGTTCCTAAAGCCTAATTTATGACAACCAGCATTAATAAACCAGGCAAAAAAAGTATTTTTTTGATGATAAAAAAAGCTGTTATATTTTGCAGAAATTCTGAAAATGAGACTTTACATGTGTGGCATCTTGACCTATCCCGTGTCCACTCCTTGCTATGTAAAATAATAGCATAAGTGTACTTGAAAAATAGGAAAGTGTACTGTTGGGCACACTAATACCAACACAATAGTGTTATTAAACAGGTTTGAAGTCCATTTATTGTGCACCTTTATTTGGCAATACTCAAAATAGAATAATAAAAATGTATGTATATATACAGAAAGCTGGTGCACACAAACAGTGAGTCAATGCCTGGGTGCTGGTTAAACCATAAATCTCTATATCAAAAAAACAACCGC
>CM044446.1:60955105-60969288 GCA_024363595.1 Xenopus borealis
AGTGTGTGTTTGTGTATGCATGCATGTACAGCTCTAAAAAGTCTATACATGTGTATTTAACTGTGCAGCTCCCTTGGCTCGTTGCAAAGGGGGTTGGCGGCACAAAGGACGTGCTGCATGGTGGAAAATGCAAATTTGGCAAAGCGAAATGCCCCAAATTTGCCCATCACTAGCCTTTGATATTCCCATTCACTAATTAAATAAGTTTAATAACAGCCTGTAATAAATTATAACTGCGATATTTCACATATTTTTAATTGCATGCACTATATAAGGCAGAGAGCCAGAGCTAGACTCCACCTCTGATGAAGTGCCAGAGTGAGGCAGGAAACGTGTCAGGTGTCTAGACATGTGACAGTTTGGCATTAGGTCTCAAGTAAGATGCCTGTTCATGCTTTTAATGTTTTTTTGGAAATAAAGTTTTTTAATTTTTTTACCCGTGGCTATTAAGCTCCCGTTCATCCATTTTCTATTGAACTTTGTATACTTAGGCTGAAACGGAGTACATCCATACGGGTAGCTGCCACGATTTTAACTACAAACCGCTTACATGTAAGTTTCTTGCAAACACAGTGACCTATGATTGTACTTCCGTAAATGATGAATGTGTAAAACGTTAGCAGTATTTAAATAAAGGATAGTAATAATAATTGGTGTGTCAATTCAAATGAATTGATTTTATTTCTGTTTTTGTTTGTCATTTAATAAACATCCAACAGTTTATTTCACATTCTTGTCATACTGTAAAACTTCAGAGGGGGGTCAAATAAAGCTGTCAAGTGTTAAGTTGCAACGCCTTGTAAATTTATAAAATCCTTCTGATTTAACACAAATTAAAATCATCAGCAGAAGAACAATAAATACACTTCTGCCTAATTATTTTCTGTGTCTGTTATCTTTGAACAATACAATGCTAAGCTTTTAGTCTTAATTTCCACTTGTTAAATCTCTGCCTTGAGGGTGATATTGAAAGGAAAGCATTAGCCCTAACGTACAAACTTTTAATTGTTTTAAGTAAATTAAATGCATGGACATGCTAATCATTTATTAGATTTGAATGGTGTTCAAACAAAGGTAGCACATTTAACACTTTCCAATAAAAGTATTCAGTTCTCTTTGGTATCACTATGATTTTGATATCACATTAGGATTAGTGATGGGCGAATCTACCCTGTTTCGCCGAAATTCGCAAATTGGCGAAAAAAATTCACGAAACGAGTCGCGTCTGTTTTCGTTGCGTCGTTTTTTTTGGAGAATTTTCGCTGGCGTTTCGCGAATTTATTCACCAGCGGAGCCCATCACTAATTAGGATTTATTCTTCAACCTTAACTTCTAACCCATTTTATAAAGTATTATTCTATTGTAATCCAAATTGTACTGAGCCATTGTTAACCTAGGACCAAAAATTGGATTATATTGCAGACCCAGGGTTTTTAGTTTTGCATGAAGGCTGTGACGTGTCTTTTGTCTAATTTCCAAATGTGCCAGGTTTAGATCAGACAGACTTTAAGGAGACCCTCTAGACAGCTAGCCAGGCAGCTTTCCACAGACACATTTACCTTAACTACTGTACCTGCCAATCCTACTTTAAGGGGGACCATTGCAAAAATGTAAATTTAATGTAAGCTTCATCATAATGAAATAATAAACTGTGAAATATTGAATATTGAAAGAATCAATTAAATATTCTACATAATTTCTGAAATAATCAAGTTTATGTTCACTATTCCTCTCTCAGCATCTGTTTCTCTTCATTCTGTCTTCATGCAGTAGTTGGGTGTCAGATAATCATTGACTGCTAGATCCAACATATCTTATAGGGGGCTTCCTTTCCTAGCAGATGAATTATAGCTCATTCAAATAACCGGGACATCAAAATCTAACAAAATAACTGCCTTTTGCACAAATTATGTATGTAGAGAGACATGTTTTCTAGTGATTTTAATAGAGTGAACTCTAATACATTTTCTAGGCAAAAGGTGCACCCCCCTATAAGATATATTGGATCAAACTGTCAAATAGTGAACATAAACTTGATTATTTCAGAAATGGTACAGAATTGCTTATATAAAATTTTTATTTTCACGATAGTTCCCCTTTAAGTACACATTTAGGAGGGAAATAGTAATAGCCACATTATAGTTTATAGAGATCACTAATTGTAGGTGTTTCCTTAGAATAATGTTCGGAATTTCATTTTAAATCAAAACCTATTACCTATACTACTATATTCATTTAAAAAGTTGTTTTTTACTTTAACACGTCTATTAACCTTTTTCTTTGTTTTCTGCTAAACTATTTATGTTAAAAGTTTTAATGTTAATAATAACATCTAGCTAAATATCTAAATCTGTATCTATCCATATTAAAGAAAAATACATAAAAAATCAATTTTAAGGTCATCCACACTTATACCTGGTAAGTTTGCAGGTTTGGATATAATAAATAATATTCTAAGAAACCTTATACAAAACAAAATTTGATACCTTGATTATCCAATTCTATACAGGTCCTATTATAAGCTCACATCGGCCAAGTCAGAAATCTAACTTAGATCAGATGCAACAATCAAGAAAGAGGTAAATTTTATTACAAGAGTACCCTGCTTGACCAATAGTACATTCAATGCCCAGTTAACTCACTAATGTCCTCAGATTGAGGAATTAACAGACTGGAATTACCACAAATTAAAACACCATGGGTATATAAAGTGCAAATGCTTGTGACCCAATAACCCAACCATTAAAGTGCAGTGCCGATAGTTAGTGATGGGCGAATTTATTCGCCAGTGCTGAATTTGCGGCGAATACCCGTGATTCGCCGCTGGCGAATAAATTCGCGAATCACCATCGAAATTTCGCCAAAAAACGAGTCGCGCGTCGTTTGCGACGCGACGAAAATGATGCGACGCGCGCCGAAAACGACGCGACGCGCGTCAAAAGCGTCCCGCAACTCGTTTCGCGAATTTTTCGACGATTCGCGAATTTCTCAAGAAATTCACGAATTTTTCGACGAAGCGAATCGCGGGAGATTCGCCCATCACTACCGATAGTCTCAATTCAATTCCTTCGAATATTAAAATTATAACCAATGTACTGTAGTACCAATGATTAAGGTTTCGTAAATAAGTTAATAAAATATTATTATTTGGCTTGAGAAGGCTTGTGTATCGAAACACGTTGGCATACAGTATCTATTTGTGATTTTTACTGTACTGTGAGCTCAAACTACAAATTTGCTATAGGTGGCATTTAGGTGCCGCGTGCTCAGTTCTCCTTCTCTTGCAATCTGCCATTTTTCTAAGTGGCTAGTGATTTGTGTTTTTACAGGCATAAGCAGTTCTTCTAAGTTTAGGGCAAGTTTAAATACTCAGGGATTTAAAAAAACGCTAGGCAATAGCTTGCGGGACAACTCCACCATTCTTCTTTTCCAATATCCTTTCTGTTTTTTTATCTGAGCAAGTGGTTATATTAGTGAGTTCTATACCCATGTAATTTATGGAATAATCTTGTCCTACTTCTAGTAGTATTTTATTAATTTGAGGAAATTTGATAATCCATCTTTACACTAGCACTTTATTAATTTATTGATTAAATCAATTAATTCATGAGAAGGTGTCTCAAGATTATCAATTTAAAGAATGAATATGTGAACTAGTATTCATTAATTATTAATGCACAGCACTATATGAATTTTTAATAGTTTATTAACTTATTTATGAAACCTTAATTATTGGTACTATGTTGGTTATAATTTTAATATTCTAAGGAATTAACTGACACTTTCGGCACTGCACTTTAGGAGTTTGGTTATCAAGCCACATACATTTGCACTTTATTTACCCATGGTGTTTTAACTAGTGGTAATTCCAGTCTGTTAATTCCTCAATCTGAGGACATTAGTGAGTACTTGTTAACTGGGCATTGAATGTACTATTGGTCATGCGGGGTACTCTTCTAATAAATTTTACATCTTTATTGATTGTTGCATTCTAAGAAACCTGCAACTTTTTTTTTTTTACTCTGAACACTCACAGCTGCAGTGTTGTACAAATTTACAGCAATAACTTCTTCCACATGTTCTTAGAATTTCGTGTGATACAATACTGCTCACATTCCATTCACAAACTCAGCTTCCTAGGGCCTAGATGCTGAAGGTGACCTCTAGTATCATAAAGCTTCATCATGAAGGAAAGACTCATCTGGATCCACTTTATAGAAAACCTCTGCTATTTTTGCACACGTGTGTTCTCAGAGAAATGAAAACTTTGAAATGCTGTTGATGAAAATTGGTTAACTGGAGTAAAATAGCTCTGCTACTATTTGTGCCAAACAATCACTATTATTCAACTCATTTTGACTCTTAGATCAGATTTTCAGGTCACTTTGGATTCAATAAAAGCTGTGAAACGCAAACAAAAATCTAACCATCATATAAATCTAAATCTTGGATATTAGCAGTAAGCTTTATGATGCTGTTAAATCAGGAATAAAAAATCTTTGAAGAAGATCAAAATCACTTTAACTGGATTCACCCAACTCAATAACTAAGTGCTCTACCTGGTAGTTAACATTTGCAGGTGCCATGTGCTTAACAGTATTCTCACCCAAACTACAAGGGATAGCAATTTATACAAAGTTCACCATAGCACACAATATTTAGCATTGCTTCAAAGTGCTTTAATGTCTCAATGTGTAGACAACAAATAAGGCAATTAAGTATGCTATAACCCCAATGTTTCAAGCAGAATTTCTCAGATTTCTCTGGAATGCTGAAAGTATTAAATTACAATAAATACAATTTGACTTTTTTTCTATTATTATTAGTAGAAGTAGTATTATACATAACAATTAAAAATTTAAATGAGTTGAACTTTGTATAAACAAAAAAAGGCTCAACCAAGGATTAATTTCCTGCAGTTGTCCTGGTGGTAGGTGATCAAGAAACTTTAATTACAAGGCTTGGTACGGATTAAAGTTAAGCATAAAAAGTTATTTGGTAATTACCACCTCTAAAATGTATGGGGATTTTGCAGTAATCATCCCTACCAAGTAGGGATGCACAAAATCCTCTATTTTGAATCTTTCATGAAGGATTCAGTCAAATCTTCAACCAAAGCCTCAATTCTGATTTTCATTTGGAAATTAGGTTAAGGCAGGGTAGAAAAGAACCATGTGCATAACACATGGACAAAAATAATGTTTCCTTATTTGTGTGATGCAAAGACAAGTGATTTTAAGGATTTGGTTCAGCCAGGCACTGCTGAAAAAGGCTGAACTGAATCCCGGTTTAGGTTGGTGCATCCCTAAAACAAAGCAATATAACTCTCCCCTCCTATCCGGAGATGTCAGTGAATGGGGAAAAAGACTTGAAAGACTTGAGTTGAAATGGCCCTGCACTAAATTGTCAATATATTTTCTGATATATTCCAAATGTGTTACCCAGTAGTTAGGAACATACTCTACATGTAACATTCTCTGTGAATTCTATTGATTTATTTGAGGTGCCTTGTTTCACCAAAGGCCATCATACTCTTCTTTTTCCCTTTCCTCTATAGTGATCATCTTTGTCCTTCTGTTTCCTGCAAGTATGTTGCAGGTAAAAGTTAGTCCCTTTGTAAAATGTATAATGAATAGTGATGGGCGAATAAATTCGCGAAACGGCAGCAAAAATTCGCCACCGTTGTTTTTGACGCGGCGCAGTGAAAATGACGTGACGCACGTCGGAAAAAACGACATGCGACTCGTTTCGCGAATTTTTTCGTCAATTCGCTAATTTCTCTGGAAATTCGCGAATTTTTCGGCGAAGCGAAACGCGGGAGATTCGCCCATCACTAATAATGAAGCAATAGCATTCTTAATGAATCAGATGCAAATTGAGTGCAGGACTGGCCAGATTTGGGATGACTTTGATGTAGTTGTACAGTTTAAATATATTGCAATAAATGGACAAATAATCCCTGTTTTGTTTAAAATGTAAGGTATTTTTAGTATCTTAAGGCACAAAATGTTTCATTGTCCTTAATATATTGATAATGGATTGAGTGCAGAGGACCTCTTGTATTTGTCTGTAGCAGCAAAGACACATTAAACAATAATGATAACACAACGAAAACAGGATGGTTATGGGTATAAAGAAGAATCCATGTACTACTGACTGATGTATTTATGGTTCATAGATAAAGGGAAAATTCTTTCATACTTACTGTAATTTTCTTTCCCTGGACTGAAGCATGGCAGTGGGCACTAATGGGTTAATCTCTCGAGCAGCGGAAAGACAGGAAATGCAATTAGAAATCCTTCCAAACCCCCTTACCCCATCTCTTAACCCTGTCCAAGCTCAGGTACTGAGGGGGAGAGTCATGCCCACTGCTATGCTTCAGTCCAGGAAAAGAAAATTATGGTAAGTATGAAAGAATTTTCCCTTTTTCCTGTCCTTCCACATGGCAGAAGTCACTAATGGGAATTAACCTAGAAATAATAAGACATGGGTGGGATGACTTATTTATTTTTCTGAACTGAGGACTTTATGTCCAAAAGAGGCTTTTTTTGCCTAAAAAACATCCAGCTTATAACAAAGAACAAACGTAGAGTAGTTTGAGCTTCAAAAGCCCAAGAGGCTGCTAAAAGTGGAGTGAGCCTTAAATTGAGGAGCCTACATAGACATAATTGAATATACTTTCCTGATACATACTTTTATCCAGCTGGCAATCACGCGTTTTGAAGCTTGCTGTTCCATGGAATGGCCCTTGAATAGCAGAAGGAGGTTGTCACACTTCTTGAGTGAGTTAGTCTTATGCAAATACACAGACAAACACCTCACCTGGTCTAGATTATACCACTTCTTTTCCTCTTCTGTAACAGGATTGGGAAAGAAAACTGGCAAAACCATCTCTTTACTGGCATGATACATTGAGACTACCTTTGGGAAAAATTTATCTGGCAACATCTTCAGATACGGTTCTTTCCTAAGTAATGCTTGGATTTCAACCACGCTCAGATGGCCACCAAAGGGCACTCTGCCCATTTGACCTTTGTCAATGCTGACATAGCTGACACCTGCACCTTTTGAGTGGCTAGGCTGGGATCTTTTTCCAAGCTGGACTACCGCTGACTTACTCAGTGATGAAAAAGCATTTTCAGTTCCAAAACACCACTCTTGAATCTTTCCCAGATTCTGTGGTAAGTGCTATTCGCCACTCAAAAGTCAACCCGTCAAAGCCCATTTTTGTGGGTTCGGGAGGAACATTTTGCCTTGAACCAGCAAATTCTGCTGACAAGGTAGCCATAAAGGATTGTCCATTTTCATCACAAACAATTGGGCAAACCAAAGCTTGCTTGGCCACCACAGCAAAATTGCTATGACTGTTGCTTGATCCTTCCTGATTTTGTTTAATTCTCTCCAAATAAGAGGGCTTGGTGGGAAAAATGTAGGCCAGTCTGAATTCCCTTTTCAGATTGAAAGCATCCTGACACAATGCTTGCATCTCTGTGTTCCAGGAATTATTATGTTGTCTAGCTTCGGCCAGAACAGCAAATCACCCTCAAAAAGGAAGCGTGCAGAGATTAAATTTGGAGGGGTATATGCCTGCTAATGCTTCAACCACAGCATTCTTTTTGCTGCCACTGCATATCCCATATTTCTTGCAGCAAACTTCAGGTCATCCAAAGATGCCTTTGTGATATAATCAATGGCTACCTTAATATCATCGACCAGGTGAACTACGTTGACTTTATCTGTTCCACTTTGTAGTGATGGCAGTGTCCACTTTTGGATGGCTTGTCCAACGGCTCACATCCCCCTCCGCATACAGGTACATTTGTTTAAAATGCTTCAGCACCAAATATTTTTTCCTTAAACTGCCCATTCCTCCTTAATGATATCTTTCAAAACTTCATGTACTGGAAAAGCTAATACCCTTTTCCCCAAAGATTTAAAACTTTTATCCTGTTCTGCATCCTCCAGTTCCAAGATCGGCCTGACTGCTCTAATCAGTGGTTCCACAAGATCAGTGTCTAATGCAGAATCTTCATCAAGAACAATCATCATCTTCTGAAATTGCCAACTGGCCATTTCTGTCCACGATTTGTTGACAACTACACTCCTCCATGTGTGCCTTAGGATCAACTACACCTGACTGAGTGGGTTTTACAAGGCATGCCAGCTAATTTGAACTGGCTTCAGTGGGCAGAGAGACCCCACCGGACACAGGGGTCTATCCATCCTTTGCTAGGACAGGAAAAAAAATGGGATAAGGGGGTTGGGAAGGGGTTTTAATTGCATTCCCTGTCCTTCCACTGTGCATGGGATTAACCCATTAGTGACTACTGCCATGCAGAAGGAAAGGAAATAGTGTATTATTAGGTATTGCTTAGAGTATGATATTGTCATCCTTTCTGACCAGATGCCAAATGATGTGGCCCACCTCTCCCCATATGAATGGTTCCAAATCACCAGAATTGCAGATACATCTGTAAATTCATCCATAACAACCAATAAGATGTTTTCAGGTTACTACTAAATTCTACTTGTAGCTGCTGGACAAAGACAAATTTACTGAAATTGTAGACTATTAAAGTTAATGATGAACAACATGAATTGTATTGGCAATTCCATTATTCCAGTGCTTGTGGTACTACTCAAGTATAGTAGAACTGGAAATAGTAGATTGGTTGCATATATACATTAGCCTGTTACTGGCATTAAAGGTAAGTGAGCATGATTTTGAGGTATGTACTTGGAAAATTTCCATTAAAAATACTACTGAAACATTTATTCAGTAAGTAGGCATAGAAATCCATATTTCTTTTAGGTTCACAACTGAGCTACTTGAAGAACTTGTTAGTTAAGAGAGACCCATGAAATGACCATTACAAGGAGCGGATATGCCTTCTTGAATGATCCTAAATTTAGCCTTAAAGGGAAACATCATCATGTCATGGGGAAACATCAGATAATAGTGCTGCTCCAGTAGACTTCTGCACTGAAATCCATTTCTCAAAAGAGCAAACAGATTTTTTTATATTCAGTTTTGAAATCTGTCATGGGGCTAGCCATTTTGTCAATTTCCCTACTTCCCCTGGTCATGTGACTTGTGCCAGCACTTTAGGAGGGAACTGCTTTCTGGCAGGCTGTTATTTTTCCTTCTCAATGTAACTTAATAGTATGCAGTGGGACATGGGCTTTACTATTGAGTGCTGTTCTTAGATCTACCAGGCAGCTGTTATCTTATGTTAGGGAGCTGTTATTTGGTTACCTTCTCATTGTTCTTTTGTTAGGCTGCTGGGCGGGGGAAAGGGAGGGGGTGATATCAGTCCAACTTGTAGTACAGCAGTAAAGAGTGATTGAGGTTTATCAGAGCACAAGTCACATGACTTGGGGCACCTGAGAAATTGACAAAATGTCTAGCCCCATGTCAGATTTCAAAATGAAATATAAAAAAATCAGTTTGCTCTCTTGAGAAATGGATTTCAGTGCAAAATTCTTCTGGAACAGCACTATTAACTGATGCATTTTGGAATTTTTTTTCCCCATGATAGGATCCCTTTAAAAAAAGCACATATTGAAAACTACCCTGATGGGTTTCCAGCAGCATTTCAATATTTTACACATTTTCAGAACTTTCCTGGCAGTCAGGAAATAACATTATTTTTCTTTTAGGTTCTGCCTTTCTGCACACTGCTTCATCCCCCCTACACACAAGCACAAGTGTGAAAAGTGCAATTGTGGATGTAATTTGCCATGTTTTTTTTTTACTTACAACTCAGGGTATTTTCCCACAATTCCAGAGTATTTGCAGATTTTACTATGCTATTATATATAGAATTTAACTAAAGGCCACACTGACTGATATCTTTATTCCATGAACAAACACAAGGTTTATGATACAAATTTTACAGTCACAAAATGATTCCAGCTTTTAAATTATGGAGTCTCTTTGCATTAATAGCCAACTTTTTCTTTTGGATGTTAAGGACTGTGAAATCATTACTTTGAATATTATATCAACTAAAATCCCACATATAAACAATGATCCTGCGACACATAATGCATTGCCTCACTCATAGAGGGGAATTGTTTTCAGAACAGTAGGGTGTTTATCATGAGCTCTAACTACAAAGAACACCCATCCATCTCTAGCCAGTTGCAGTGAGTGACATGTAGGTTTGTGCCTTTATTCTTCAAATATTAGCGACCTGGCAGGGTGCAATATCTTCTGCACAGAGTGTTCACTCTAGAAGGATTCTTTGTTTTTTTCCCATGGTGTGTGACAGCTGTAATATTGACACAAGTGTCCTCCAGATTGGGATTTTCTGCTAGATGACATTCAATGTCCTAGAATGTCAACAGCTGATCATATTGATGGGATATATGAACCATTAACTCTTTCATTTGATTTAATCTCTTACAGCAGATTTGCAGAGCTATCACACAAGATTTCCAAACAAGGACAATTCATTATTTATATTCTAGGATTCTAAAGTTTCAGTGACACTCGCACATTCAGTACACTCCATTCCAGATGTTTTAGTTACATTTCCAGGGGTGTTTAAATGTCAAAGTTTACCATAGCTATTCTAATTAGACTATACATCTGTGTATATTTATGTATCTCTGTCTCAGTCTTGGTAATTATGGTTTATTATCTCTGTCAGTCTGTGAAACACACACAAAGTAAGCATTAGGGAATGCATTGTATTGTATCTTAGGTGCAATCTCTTCCAGGTGATTCTAATAATTATTATGCATGTAAATGCCTTATTTATCATCTCAACAGACAGTTTATTTTACTTTTGAATTAGTTTTTAATAACAGTCTGTTATTAAAGGCAATCCCAAACCCCAGGTGAGTAACTGGATTCAATAAGGTTAGCGGCAGACTACATACAACTTTAACATAGTTGAATGGCTTCAATTTATTACAATATATGAACAAACTGTTTTGTTTGAACAGTAAGGCATATTTTAGTAGCTTAAAGCACAGACTGTCTCAATATCCTAAAAATATTGATAATTGGTTGAATGCAGGGGATCTCTTGTATTTTGCTATATGGATTTTGTAGTCACAGCCTCATTACTTTCCCTTGTTTTCCCTTCATCTGTATATTCATCCTAATCTTCTTCTCTTATGCTCGTCAGTTTGCCTGCACCCAAATATATTGTGGATACAGCATTGCAGAATTGCAAATCTCCTGTTTTAGAACTGAAATCCATTGCGTCAGACACATTAAGCAGCAGAGGAGTGGATTCTACATTTCTTTGTAGGCTGAGATCCTCAATGTCTGGCAGTGGTCTAAAGCAACTTCAAACCCCAGGCAAATAACTGGATTCTGGTCTAGGCTTGTGTGTTTTCTTCTACCAACAGTATAACAAATTTGGCCCTGGTTTTATGCAGAGAATATAGATACTACCACAGAGGGGAGTGTGGAGCCACATATATATCTCAGGAAAGAATCTCGTATGGACAGAGACAGGTAAAGTCAGATGCACTGGTTAAAAACCAAATAGCCAAACAAAGAATTGTGAGGCAAACTTGTAAACAGGAATAAGCAAGGGACAAGCCTGGGCAGGAAACAGGATACAGAAGTATAATTCAGTCATCTCAGCACCCAAGTACAACCAGGCCTGATCTACTGTGGGAAGTAAAATAGCTTTAAACTGGGGATTATATAGAGTTGATAGTAATATCTTATATTCTAACCTGAAAAATAATGCCAAATTTAGTTATGCAATTTAAAGGAAAACTATACACCGAAAATGAATACTTGAGCATCAGATAGTTTATATCAAATTAAGTGACATATTAAAGAATCTTAGCAACCTGGTATATATATATTTAAGTAAATATTCCCCATTTACATCTCTTTCCTTGATCAAATTTTCAAAAAGATTTGAATTTTCAAATAATTTTTGTGGCCACTTCGACCATTGAATTTCAAAAATCGAATTGAGTGATTTGAATAGATAGAATCCCTAGTTTGCCAGATTAAACCTACCGAATTGCTGTATAACCCTATGGGAAGCTCCTATAGGGTTATTTTAACATTTTCAGATTGAATGAAAAAAATTAAATCGAATGGTTAAAATCGTTCGAATCGTTCGATTCCAACGATTTTATCATTCGATCAAATTTTTCCTATGCGATCGTTTGATCTATCAAATTTCACTAAAACCCTTCAAATTCGAATGACCCAATGGAAAATGCTTCTAAAAAAGTGTATTATTATGAAAATGGTTTATTTACATGAAGAAGGGTTTTACATATGAGTTGGTTTATGCAATATCTTTTTATAGAAACCTACATTGTTTGGGGGGTATAGTTTCCTTTAATACAAATCAGTAATGTTATATTTTATATATGCCATTCTGTAATTTTCAAAGGAAGAAAAGTCAACCTGCTGCACTCCATGTATAGCTAATCTACAGCTCCCAGCATTAAACTTCCAAATCAAAGATTGTCTGGGATTAATGGGAATAGTAGCTAATAGTAGCAAATTATTTACCTTTCAAAGTATCATACATGCATATCTACTGTATAATAGTTAATATTTTGGATTTGATTAGGTTTCTATTTCATGATAATAATAATTCTACAGTCGCTACAGTAATTGGATCAGAGATAGTCGAACAGATTTGGTTACTAACAGTAACTTTCTTCAGAAAGGACAAGTGCATACCAGCCCAGTCTTCACCATCCAGACAAACCATAATATATGAAGGAACTTTAATGCACACTGCTCTCGGAAAGTTAATAAATACTGACCTTTATTACAAGTCCCAATACACTGAAGGCTTAACTGTTAATGATACTTTATAGTCATAAAAAATGAGTAAAATTTATGACATCACAATTTGCAAAGAGTAGCAAGAAAACATTTGGGTGTTAACCTCTTACCTGCTGGGGG
Source organism: Xenopus borealis (assembly GCA_024363595.1). Lineage (NCBI taxonomy): Eukaryota > Metazoa > Chordata > Amphibia > Anura > Pipidae > Xenopus > Xenopus borealis. The sequence goes on from CM044446.1 coordinate 60,968,010, forward strand.
TAGGGGGACATGCACCACTTTTTATTTAGATAATAAGAACATAATGTAGAATGTAGATAATGTACAACTAAGCCATACAATTGTTCATTATGCAATAACAATGGCCAAATTATGTAATCAATATAAGCAAATAGGCAACTGTCAGATTGTAATCACCTTGATGAGGCCCTAGTGAATTATTTGGTCCTTCTCAGGAGTGAGGGTCCCTTGAAGGATAAAGCAATTAGAAGATATTGCATTCGCAAAGAATCACAGAATCTTTCAGTGATTGCATATAGCACTGCTGCTATGATGTAAAAAATAAAATCAATGCAAAAAAGAAGCATAAAATCACAGCAGAATCATTGACTTCTTATACTTATTATATCATCATTAATTATGAAGCAGCATTGGCAATCTACAAAATATGGAAAAACAGTGTTAAAGTATTGGAGAAAATAAAAAACAACATCCAAACACCAGGAGCAAAGTAAAGCTACATGGCCAGGCAGTCTACATTCTGAGATCTGTTCAGGTCACTTTAATGAGGATAAATCAGGCCTCTGTGGGTTACAAAAACAGTGATGCAGGTGGGCTCAGGAAAAAACAGAATTCACAGCATATGTGCAAAAAATATAAATGATCCAGCCACCCCAAAAACAAACAATCTGATTATCCTATCAACCTAGTGATTAAAAAAATTGGTGATAATTATACACCAATAATATTTATGTACAGGATTAGAATAGTAAAGAATTATATCATTTATTTGGTGATAGCATCTGCATGTTTGTTAAATCCTTCTTGGTTTATATTACATAAAAGACATGTCCATCAAATATATTAGAAGAAAATGGTATTTTTTGCCTAATTAAATAAGAATTGTTTTAAGTAGCTTTCCAATATACATCATTCACTAATGTTCCATGGCTTTAGTTATTTGCAAATAGGAATCTGTCTGGTTATTTGTCTCGGCCTTCCTAGCTCACACTTCTGAAACAGTGTTGCAAGCCAGCTGATACTGTACATTTTTGTACATTTTAAACATTTTGTTTTAAGAGTCAGACCAAGAGGAGATACTCATAGAGGATCTATCATCATATAATGTGGAAATTTGGAATTGTTTTCTTCATTTACATACATATCCTCAAAATAAAACACCTAACATACTGTAATTCTGAGTTTTCTAGATGACAGGTTCCTCTGTAATGGTTCCCATATCTGTAGTACTTATTTTTCTTAATTTTCTTGATTTGCCTTTGCTATTCCTTACTATGGATGTGCTCCCGTGTTTTTTTTT
>CM044446.1:60969594-60993408 GCA_024363595.1 Xenopus borealis
AGATCGAACCTACAGTATTTCTCCATAGACTCTGTGAAGGTCACCCTTTTTATCCAATCATGAAATTTTAACATCTTTGGAGAGGAACATTTCTGGAACAACTCTGGAACATTTATGGCATTTCTGGAATTTTCAGAAGCTATTTAGTTGACTCCATGCTTATGAAAGGCAGTCTTTGTTTGCTGCTGGTCTTATTTTCCTGATTTTATCCCATATTACATTATCTAATTTCACTTGCAAAATGCTTAGAGGGAAGACTCAAAATGGGCTCTGAGGGAGCAATTAGCATCAGAGACTATATCTTTCAAATTGGTGGATTTGAAATTGGTGGGCTTCTAGGGAACATATAACCTCAAAGAGCCCTTTAAACAATCATCAAGGCTATTGGTTTATCTGTTACGCTGATACATGGAACCTGCCAGTCCCAGTCATTCATCCAACTGATCCATCACTTCCCACCAAAATAGCAAAGCTCACTCACTTCTCAAGTTCTGACAGAGCTTGGAAGTTTTTCCAGACATTCTGCTGCAAATGGGACATCATAATTTTGTCTCAGACATCAATAGACAGTCAGTGTGCTTGTGGAAGGTTTCTTGTTATTATATGCTTTCAATTTTCAGAGGTTTTGAGTCTAATATTCTTAAAGTTAGGGATTATGTAGAAACTGGCCATGGTTAGGAGTATGGATTGTAATAAATTCATCAATGAAGTTGAGAAGAACCAAATCTTGCATCAAGACCCATGTGCCCCTAGTTATAAAGCCATGGTGTTTAGAGCAACCAGTTATATAAAGTATCTTGTTTTCCTTGTGTACTGCATTTAGTGAGCGTCAAGCAACAACATTGTTTTTTCCATTTCCTGTTTGTTCCTCTTGCTGCAAGGAGGGGGACAGGCTGCAGATAATTTGGGATTCTAGTGGAAATCGTGTTGCAGTTTATTGGCTTATAGGCTTAGTTGCAAGCAGTGATAGATTTGTTTTATGAGCCTGTATATCAGTAGCATAGCCAAAAACACAAACTAATGATACTTGGTAATTGTCTGTGGAATGTTGTAGTCAGTATACTGTATATAGTTGTAGTCACTGTTCTTGACCTCAATAGGGGCTGTTATAAAGCAATTTGATTATTTCACCCAAGTAATATATTCCACCCCCAAGAAAGGCACTTGGTAGAACACCACTGGTCATAAGGGCTCGTCCAGATGAGAAGATTCGAGGAGATTAGTCGCTTGGTGACAAAACGCCACGTCTTTGAGGTGACTAATCTCCTTGAATGGCTTGCTCGTATCTTGCACCTGCTAGCGCTAAAGTCGCCGGCGCCTATTTACACGCGCCGATACGTTTTTTAAAGTCGCTCGAAATTGCCTCGTGAGGCAATTTTGAGCGACTTTGAAAATCGCGTCGCCGCGTGTGAATAGGCACAGGCGACTTTAGTGCAAGATACTAGCAAGCCATTCGGGGAGATTAGTCGCCAGGCGACAAATCTCCCTGAAATCGTCCCGTGTGGCCTTAACCTTACAGGCCAAAAATTCAGTAATTTGATTAATTATTGATTAAATCATGCTAGTTATAGATTTGCCCTATGATGTAGTCTTACTGTAAACAACGGGTCTGATTTTCTTTAATAAGGCTAAAGATGAAATTTGACTTATTTCATGCAATATTTTAATGCCATTTCCTGACAGTAGAGCTTCTGTTACCCTGATGTACAAGCAGTACCAAACATATTGCAAATGTCAAGTTTTCTGCCAACCCAATTCCATGAGCAAGAGCTTCTGTTTCAGCGCCTTCCATTGACCTTTTGCAGATGTAATACCAGCAATCGTTACCTCCAGGCTTGACACCAAGTAAAGATCAGAAACAGAAGTAGAGGCTGTGGTAGCTGAGATTTTAAAGATTGGTGATGAATTGAATACAAATCGCAGGAGATAGATATCAGCGATGTAAAATAAATGTAGTTGTTTCTGTTTGACAACAATACTTTCTATATATTATTTTGGCTTTAGTAAACAGAATAAATTCTTTAGGCACATTTACAATTATTGGGGAAAGCTAGAGTTTACCATCATATAATAAACATATCCAGCTGATTGATACAAACAGCCAATAACTATACCTCATGTCTCTGTGCATAGTAAAGGTGGAACATGATATCCAAAAGAAAGAGATGGGATAGAACGCTTTCTCAGCTTTTAACAAAAATAAAGGTAACTTTAGCAACTGGAGACTCTGTGGGATTCTTTTGTGGGGTTAAAAGCTATAATTATGAGGGTCGCCAGAAATTTTATTGGGATAACAAATGTTAGGCAATTTTTCTTATGGAAACTTTTTTGTCTTGGCGACAATTTTTTCTTGGCCACCTTTTTGTCAAGGCAAAATTTATGGCGGCGGAATGTTCCCGAGTTTTACAAACAATTTTATGAAACAATTTGCAGATGGTGAAATGCAGAATTTTGCTTGAATCCATGCCTGATGAAAATGTTTGCTTATCACTAAATGTAAGGGTTTCTTTTGCATTTTAATTAAACTCATAAGAGCGAAAGTAACAGTGCTGCTTGCAATGTAAAATCATTGGCTTGTAAATATTGCATCATAAAGTAAAGGTTAGCGTTAACACCAAGGGGCAGATTTATCATTGGTCGAATATAAAAAAATTCTAAATTTGACCATATGAATAGAAGGGAAGTAAAATCCTTCTAATTCGAATATCGAATTCGAAGGATTTTACCGCTATTCGTTTGGTCGAACGATCGAATAACAAATATTCGAAAGAAAGCTAAAATCATTTGATTCGAACGATTTTAACCATTCGATCGAATACTTGCTATCCGATCACAATTCCCCCAAAACACTTTGCCAGGTTGAACCTAGCAAAATAGGCAATCGAATTAATTTGAAATTCGACTAATAATTTTATTCTATCTATTTGCAAATTTGATTGAATTTTGAATTCTTCACACAAAATTAGTAAATCTGCCCCCTTATCTGGAGCAAACGGTGAATGTAAGGAGGAAATTGTTGAGGCTTGTAATTGGTGAGGACTCTAACATGATTGCTAACATTTGCAATGGTCTTTGCGAATGTTATTTGCATTATTGAAACAAATTACATTCCCCCGATACTCAGTATTGAAATGTCTGTAAGCCTAAATTTTATACAGTAGGATTTTCTAATCCCATTTTTAATTTATAACCCTGTTCATTATAAATTATTTAAAAGGGCAACATAACTTGCTAATGCTATATAAATAAACACTGATGATGGAGTGATTATGAGGCTATGAGGCTAATTAATTGAAACCCCTTATGATAGTTATTTGCAGGTTGTCGGGTGATTGGATAATAAGCAGTGTTTCATACTTGAAAGGAATTCCTCACGGCTGGATTATAACATAGATAAAAGAGCCTGACTGGAGGGATCATTCCCATGCTGGACACTGCTTATTGTTTTCTATATTTTTTTTTCTGAATATCGTTTTACTAAATGACATAAGAATTCATAGTTTTAATATATTGCAGATAAAAGAGATCATCTTTTTTAGGCACAAATGGAATTTGCCACATGTGGAATAAAGAGGCTACACCAACTCAGCCTCTACCATCTACAGTATACTATCCATGGGTACATTTAAACTAGTATATAGGTGCATTTTTCCAATGCTTGCCCAACTATTTTGGTTAATTGAACAACGGTGGTTTGATTAAATAGTTATATGCTTAAAACAGGCTAAGAGCATTTTTATTGCTCTACATAAGCAGTATAATTACCACTGTACTGTACAACAATGAGAGTACAAGGAAGCATAAGCAGGCTGTATGGTATACAACTGCTACAAATGTAATAAGTGGTGGACTACCTGCAGGAGCAACTGACATTCCCTGGTCTGCTTGAAAGGAGTGTGCCTGCTGGTAATAGTAGAAGGTATACTCCTGCTAGTTAGGACCAGAATCATCATCAAAATTGTTTTATTCTAAGCTAGCAAAGCCTTGGTCATGAAGTGGATAACGCCCACCTTCCTACAACACATCACTGGATGTCACTGATAAAAAAAAATGCCCTGGTAAATATAAAACTGACATATGAAGCAAGAGGGAGTTATTGTGTATGCAATCACCTTAGTTCCCTCTGTGTGACTATCCTCACCATCTATCTCATATGTGCTTTTTATGTGTAATTTACACCTTTAATTTGGGAAGACTTTGCTACTGTATGTATGTTTCTGTTAATGTTTGCTTGTTGAATCGTAACCTCCTAATCCCCAATTCCTCCCCTCCCTTTTGAACCCCAATAAAATAAAAATACTTAAAAAAAATAGATAGATAGATAGATAGATAGATAGTTGACTGGACTAGTATAAGGCGTTTAGAGTAGAAGCTAAAAGTTGAGAATAAGAATATTCTGAAAAAGTCTGTTATATGGGGTAAAGTGAGAACTGAGCTTTTTATTGATACCAAAATCATGGCATAACTAATCAAAGGGACATACAGCAAAATCATTTTAAAATCTCCTTAAACTTTGAGGCATTTTCACTTATACTAAAACTGCATATCAGTCATTGTCCACCTGGGCCCCTGATACACTATTGGCCACAACCCTTTTGGTCACTCCCTTTGGACTCCACACACTTTCCCATGTGCTTTCATTGAATTTTCAGGAAAATCAAACCATAGCAGGTGGGACAAAATTTGCTTAAAGTCTGGCACTGCAGGAAGGGGGTCTGTTCAATTCCAGACCTGTTCCAGCAGTTGGAGCATCCTCTTCCTCTATACTTACACCCCTGACATTGGGGGAATCCAACTCGGTGAAGAGAAAGAGACAGTGTTTGGGAAGGAGAACTGACCAGGTTTACCCTCTTTTGTTACTTCAGCACAGCTGTGTTGACTGGACACGTTTAGTAGAGTCATTTGTCCCATATACTTTAATTTCTCTAGAAAGTGAGACTTCCTCATGCCCATACAAGTTATGAAACTCAATTTTAAAGGAAAGCACTGATTTCTGCATATTTATGTTTATATTGCCATTCTGCTTAAGAGATGGCAACACAGGTAGCTCAATCTCAAGTGAGGCTGTGGATTTCTTTTAAACAGAGGAGAAACTGCACAAAGACACCATGGGGTGGATTCATCAAAGAGTGAAGTTCCACCACTAGAGGGAAATTCTGCAGCTCTCAATTAATTTCTATGGGATTTTGCAAGGCGTATTCATCAATGGGTGAAGTGAAAGTTCACCCTTTGATAAATAGGCCTTTAAAAATCCCATAGAAATGAATGGAGAGTGGCGGAATTTCCCTCTAGTGGCGGAACTTCACTCTTTGTTAAATCTACCCCCATGCTTCTCTTGCTTCAAGAAGACATACTTTATTAACACTTCTGAATTAGCAGATAAAGATCATGTCCCATGACACTGTGTCATTATCAGATTACTATGGGATCTGTATGAGAGGACACACATTAATACATATCTTAACAGTTTACTAATAAAAATAACTAATAGTCATATACTGTATCTGTCAAAGTAGTTTACATATAGCAAGTCCATAACCACTGAGATATTATAGCTTGCTGTGCTATCTGAGCTTTCAGGTTCTCTAGCAAAAATAGCTCCTCCTGGGCCTACCTACAGCACAGGTTGGACATGCACCCCCCCCCTCTGGAAACCCCAAAGTCTCAGCATCCACTATCCTTTATTGTTAAGCCACTGAGTTCTGAAATTCTTATTAAAATGCCTCATCCATAAAATTAGTTTTTGTTGTCATACCCCATAGGCAGCATAAGATGATCTTGGCTGGGGGGGCCAGGAGAACTGGGGGCGCGTCAGCGTGAAACAGCAAATATTGGCCACACCCCTTTTGGTCACTCCCTTTGGACTCCACAAACTTTCCCATTGCTTTCACTGAATTTTCAGGAAAATCAAACCATAGCAGGTGGGGCAAAAGTCTGACACTGCAGAAGGGGGTATGTTCAATTTTAACTAAGTTGTGAATGCTGGCACTACAAGCACATTATGGAGAAAAAAATTCTGGCACCAAAAGTACATACAGAGGCTGTGAGGTACTCAAAAGACATACAAAGGAGCAGTAGGTACTGGTCTCCCAAGAAAATAATCTAGAGAAGGCACCACAAGTACAGAAGCAGAGGGCACTGGCACACAAAATACATACATAGGCAATGGACAATGGCACCATGAGCAGTAAGATATAGGGAATACTGGCAGGCCAAACACAATATACAATAAAACAAAGAATCAGGAAATAAGAATCAGTGAACACAGGCTCTCCAAGCCCATTATAAGTTCTAGCACTGCCTCATGAACTTCCTAACGCTATTGCTCTGCCAAAATTCAAGGTATGAGGAGCTGTAGGCCTGGAGCATTGTGTAACCTGTAGTAGTGAAAACCATGTAGTGATTGCGTTAGTAATGGGAACAATTCCAATATCTCTCACTACATGGATCTCTTTTCTACTAGTTACACAGCACATGTTATATTTTAATGGGGCACAAAGTCTCCAATCCCACTGCATTAGCATAATAATTATATAATTATATTTTTTTAAATCCCTGGGTCACCAATGTTTTATTTTAATACTCTTTAGCTAGAAGCTGTGGCTGAGCTTCATGTGGTTTTCAATAGCACCCCATACCCCTGTCACGAACGGCACCCAATACCAGAACAGTTGCTAAGCACCTTGGTCTCAGCTCGCCTTCACCAGTTAAGTGACCGCCTTTGGCCTCGGGAGGAGCCCTCAGCTTACTCAGATGCCACCTGGACTTATCGAGAGGTGCAAAGCTAAGAGTTCTGGCTAGCACAGGGGCACGATCGTCTCACCAAGCATACTGGGTTGAAAAATACCACCAAGTGGAACAGGTGGGCCGGACCAGCACAAGAGGAGTAGAATAGTCAGGCAGGCCAGAATCAGGATTGGAGAGTGTAGAATAGTCAGCGGACAGGCAAAAGGTCAGGATTGGAGATATCAGAGTAAACGGACAGGCCAAGATCAGGATTGGAGAATCACAGAATAGTCAGACAAAGCAAGGGTCAAAACCAGTATATCAGGCAGGAATCAATCAGTAATCACACCCAGGAACTAACTAATAGAACCTAACAACGGGCAATCCTCTGTACACTTAGATCCCCTTAAATACTATTTGAAATTGGCGCCATGCGCGCTGACGTAATCACGCCAGTGCATAAACCTGGAAGTGCGCCGGCGCGCGCGCCATAGGAGAACCGGCGCTGGGACAGAGAGAATGCACGCGGAGAGCGTCCCTGACAGAAGCATGGGGAATGCTCCCGCGTGCTCGGGGCACAACCACTAGACCACCAGGGTGAACGTAAGTCCTTACAACCCCCCATTAAGCTAAATGTGGCCCTATGTTTTTAAAAATGGGTGTTGGTTTGGACAATTCCTCTCCCTTTAAAAGCCGCATGCCGGCAGGGGAGGATCGATCCGTTATACTGAAACCAAGGTTCTGCTGACACTGATTACAAATAATGCTACTATGCAGAGAGACTATTTCTACTATGACAAAAAGGTAAATATGTTAGGGTCTGCCATGTGGAGTTTACCTTGACGTGGTATGGCGGCTTTTCAACTTTATGATCATAACCTTGAAACTAAAAACCCCTGTTTTGCAAACTTACTTTGGAGACAGGGGCACAGGGAATGTGCATTAAAACTAGCACTTCCATTATACTTAAATACACTATAACTTTGCCTTTAGTGCTTCCACATACCCCCTATTTTGTACATAATACTCTATAGGACCCTGCCACCAATTTAAAAAAAAAATATTTTATGGGGCACAACTTTTTTTAACTTGTAAGGGGTCCCTGACCATCAATATGTGTGGGAGGGCTATTTTTTTTAGTAATGTAATTTTAATAATGTGTGTGTGGTCTTTTAACTGTGATGTGGAGTGTGCGGGATCAGGAGTGGGGCCCCATAATTTCTAATGGCAGCCCTGAATATAAACATAGTCATTTGGGTTGAAAAAAGACACATCTGACCTTCTGGCCTAAGTAAAACCCGTCTAACTTCTAGCCGATACAAAGGAACGAGAACAACCCCTTCTAAAGCTTCTCCAATTTGCTTCCAAATAATTCTTCCTGACTCCAAGATGCAATTGGACCATTTTCTGGATTAACTTTGCACTAAGATCTTTAACCCTGCATTTTTTGTATACCCACCACACACAGGAACCCCTAGAACTCACAGCACAATGGCAACTTAATTTATAAATACCTCCAGAATTCATAGCAGAATGGCAATTCCATTTATAACCCCCCCAGAAGTAATATTAAGTTGGCATGGTGGCAATTCCATGTATAAATACCCCCAGAATTCATACTAGGATGGCACAGGGGCAATTCTATGATTAAATACCCCAAGAATTCATAGTAGAATGGCACAGGGGCTATTCCATGTATAAATACCCCCAGAAAGCACATCAGATGGCAGAGTGGAAATATCCTGTATAAATACCCCTAGAAATCAAATCAGGATTGCAGAGTGGCAAAACCCCTTATAAATACCCCCAGAAAGCACATCAGGATTGCAGAGTGGCAATTCCATGAATAAAAACCTCAAAAAATCACATTAGATGGCAGAATGGCATAAAGCTGCTTTTATGAAAAAAGATCCCATAACCCAGTGCCAGGGGCCAGGGACAGTGTGTATCTGCAGCAGAAATGGCATGACTGTGTTGGGCTATTGACTTGCCTTGTACTGTTTAGATCATCTTCACTCAGACTGAGGATATTAATCAGAGGTGATGCGTACCGGGCCCAGCAGAGAAACAGGATTGGAGCGGAGTCTGACTGCCTGTTCCTGCAGTTTGCCTGCTGTGTTGCATGTGACGGGCGGGATGGCGGCAACCACTTGTATAAGAAACGGCTGGTCCCATGTAACACATTGCGTCATCATGTGCCAGCTGACTTGACCAATCCTCATGTGTGATCCCAGTCAGCAGCAGACCAGGAGAATTTTCAAGTGCGGCAGGCACTGGCCAGCGTGGTGCCATGCTGCTGCAGTGTTCACCTCCACTTCCGGGCTCCCTTTCTGGCTCCTTTTCTTTGCTGGCTACTTCCATAAAATGGAAGTGGATCAGATTGGAGAGGGAGGCAGCTCAGCCACAGACCAGCAAAAAAATAAAATTACAAACCTCCCACCTAAAAAATGTTCCAAACTGGAGGAGGAAAATTCTGGGGGGGCTATGGACCCTGTGGCCCCCTGGTTCCAACGTATATGTCATACCCTATTGTGTTCTATTTGTATTCACATGTCATTCATTTACTGATTTCTTCTGTATGTTTCAATGAAGAGAATTCAGTTATTTTTAGTTATTGTTTTTGGATTTTATGAATCATATGGCTTTTACACTCAGATCCTATTAGTAAAGGAATGCAGATATATAAAGTTCCCTGGGCAGAAAAACAGGTGTAGTTATGCACTTCCCCTGAAAACCACAAAGTCTCAGTATCCACTATACTTTTTTGTTAGGCCACTGAGTTCTAAAATTCTTATTAAAATGACTCACCCACAAAAATAGTTTTTGATCTCATACCCTATTGTATTCTATTCGTATTGATATGTCATTCATTTACTGGTTTCTTTTGTATCGTTCACTGAAGACAATGCAGTTATTTTTAGTTATTGTTTTTGGATTTAATTAATCATATGGCTTTTAAACTCAGCTCCTATTAGTGAAGAAATGCAGATAAATAATGCTCCCTGGGCAGAAGAACATGTGCAGTTATATTTTATTGAACATTTAGAGAAACGTTAAGTGGGATTAAACTGTACTTATAAATAGAACAATTTCTATGAGAAATTCTGTTCATAAACAAAACATTATTCCCACGTATACACTACTTTACTGTTTTTGAGACAGGTACAAAATACAGGAGCACAGACAGTTTGTTGCATGAAATCCCTGTAAACAGCAGAATGAACAGAACAAGCACATTCATACTGTACACACCATGTAAATAATTCATGGGAAAGGGAAACTCACATCTAACATCTATCTGAAAGACTGAATAATTGTATTTTTCTATTAATGTTTCATATCACATGGACGCCTAAAAAGCCATTTATATTCATTTAAATGGTATGGAAACCTTTGTCCAAGAGTTTACTTCTCTACCCTTCCTATAGTTGAATTTACCAAAATAGAATTGAATGCATAGAGATTATGCATTCAAGGGACCATTTGGTTTGTTTGAGGGTATCCACTACATTTTTGGAAAAATTAAGGGAGATTAAAGGACCATTTTATTTTTTTTTTTATTTTGTGCTTCCACTCATTTTAAGATAAAGGTAACTTGCCACTTAATACCTCATACACCTTATACTGCTCCATACATAGATTTTTCATTCATCTCTGCACCAGAGGAACATATGGTCCAGATCACATTCATGCAATATGGTCAGAAGACAATTTAACTGCCCATATATGGTTGGTGTGTTGGAGAAAACATTGGAAGCAGGGAGAACACACAAACTTATTGTATGTTAAAATATGTCAAATTATGCATTTATAAGAATTACTTATGTAATTGATAAGATTGAGATACTGAAAAGCCAGTAATGGACATGGTCCTTACACTACTCCCTCATGTTATCTTCTGTGTTGTGCATACCCTATGCATGTAAGTTGTCAGACACTGCTAGAAAAATTGACAATTGTGTCTCAAAAGACTCACTTATTTGGTTTCCACTTTTCTGGGATTTCCTTTCTGTATCTTTTCAAGGTACAGGTCTGTGAAGCATGTGTGTGTCCCATGTCTAGATTAAGAATCAAAGGACACCCTGACATTTCAATTATTCAAAGGTCCTAACAGCACAACACATGACTAAATAAAGCACAGGTCTATGGATCCTTACAGCAGAACTGCCATTTTCCAAAGCTTCTAATAAGTGAAATTGATTTAACATGAGGCATATGTTGTTAATTATTATAAAACAAATACTTAACACATCACTTGGAATGTTCTGTGCCATTTGTGTATACGTGGTATTTTGAATCAGTGAAGTCTACTAACAATCTTCATTACAACTCCAGAGTGTATTCCTTTCTATATTATAGGAACATGATGCAATAAAAAAATATTTTTCGTGAAATCAAACGATCGGTATTCGACCATATGATTTCATCATGAAATCAAATATCGAGGAAAAAATAGCCTAAAACTATTCGATAAGCATTCGATAGTCGAATGCTTATCGGATAATGAAGAAATTTGAGGGTTTTTAGGGGAATAATAGTAAATCTGCCCCATAGTCTATATGCAAGGTCCCATTGTCCTGGATGGAATCAAACTCAGGATCCCAGTTCTACAAGATCAGTAGTGCTAACCATTCGTCTGCCCGATTCAACAATAATTTATCTTAACCCCCATTTAATGAACATTTGAAAAAGCTAACATAGCTTGCACTTTCTGCTGAATCTATTCTAACAGGGGAAACAAAAATGTTTTTTTTTATTTATATATTTATGCTTTAAGCATATTGTGGCATACAGTGGGAATAGTTCCAGTAAAACCTAGTTCAGAAGCTGCCATACATATAGACAGGGTTACTTTACTGTGTACTTTATAAAGCTTTTAAAGCTTTTATCTAAAAGTAAAAACAGTAGGCTGAAACATGGCTTATCATAGCACTTATGAGCCTCTTGGGCTAATCAATTCTACCCAGACACATATCTGCTTAAACCAGTTCTTATTTATTTCTTCCCCTGGACAGAAGTAAGCCTACAGAATTCTAGACCTTCATTTCAGTTTATGTTCAGTGCTAAACTTTATATAATGTACCCCAGACCATGTATTAAAATATCCATTACTCTATTCCAGCACCAGGACACAAATATCTGGTAGGATTGATGAAACTTTTCTTACAGAAACAGAGAGAATGCACAGATTTCTACACAGTAAAATAGTACCCAAAGCCCTGCTTTTGCAATTAGAAAGGACTGCTGTTTACATGAGGTTAAAAATTATTTATTTCACGCAGAGCAGGAACTTTTTTAATTGCCCATGTGAAGTCAAAGGGCATTTTTGCAGGCATACTTCCCTGCGGCAACAATTAGAGCTAACTTGTTGCAAATTATTTGCCTCTGACAAATCTATAAAAATACTGATGCCTTTCACAACAAGATCTTTTGTAGGACTGTGGAGAAAAAATAATCTTGAAATTTAACCTTTTCCATCCACTTTAATGACCATACAGCAACCAGTATAGTAATTATATCTGTTTATAAATTCTGTAAATGTTTTTACCCACATTAGGGGGCAAATTTACAAAATGATTCACAGAATGGATAGAAGTTCGATCGAATTCCTATTTTTTCGGAGGATCGAATATGCAAATTTGGCCACTTCGATCATTGAATACCGATGATCGAAAGGACTTTAACTTTAAAATGTATTCAACTGCCTACTTCACCAGATTGAACCTACCGAATAGCAATAGAAGCCTATGGGAATCCCCCCATAGGCTTCTTTTGCAAACACCTGCTCGAATACCATTCGTAAGATTGAACACCTCGATCGTTCAAATCATACAAATTTTTCGAGCGCTCAAAGGAAAAAGTAAGATTTTTCCGTGAAATCGAACGATAGGTATTCGATCGTACGATTTCATCGAGAAATCGAATATCGAGGAAAAAATAGCCTAATATTAGTCGATAAGCATTCGATAGTTGAATGCTTATCGAATTTCGAATAGATTCAAGGGATTTTTGGGTGAATTATAGTAAAATTTTCCCCTAGGTCTTAATTTGAAGGACTAATAAAATTACAGGAAAAGTCTAAAAATGCATTTAAATATTAATTACTGCAATTTAAGAATTCTAAAATGTGTAGCAGAACCTTGTTTTAAAATGAAGTTTTACTTTGCACTGAATGACATTATGTAGCTTGTTTATACAGAAAGCTTTTATAGCTGAAATATAATTAAAAGACACCTGTTAGGCCATTTTATTAGTATTTGGAGAGAGCATTCTTGAAATAAAAATACCAAATTGTTCCTGATACAGGTATGGGATCTATTTTCTGGAAACCTATTATCCACAAGTCTACAAATTATGGAATGCAATATCCCATAAACTCTATTTTATCCAAATATTTCACATTTCCAAAAAATATTTCCTTTTTCTCTGTAATAATAAAACAGTACCTTATACTCGATCCAAATCAAGAAATATTTACTGCTTGTTTTACTGCTTGTTGGAAGCAAGACAAGCCTTTTGGGTTTTTTTTTTTTTACATTATTTTCTAGTAGACTTAGGAGCAGATTTACAAAGGGTCGAATTTTGAAGTAGCGCTTCAAACTTCGAAATTCGACCATCAAATTCAAAAACTTCGACTATCGAAGGCTTTTTTTAAATTTGGCCATTTTTGATCGAAGTAAAATCGTAGAAATCATTTGCATTGATCGAAAGATTTTAAAATAAAAAATCAGGTTCTAGGAGGTCCCCATAGGCTAACATAGCGATTCAGTAGGTTTAAGGTGGTGAATGGTAGAATTTGAAGTTTTTTAAAGGGACAGTACTTAAAAAAAATCTAATTTTCAAATTTTTTTCAGTTCAAATAAAATTTTGGGCTATTCGATAGTAGTCCAAAATTATTTTGAAATTCAAATTTTTTAATTTTTAATTTTTTTTGAAAATTCACTTCAACCTTTAGTAAATGTGCCCCTTAATGTATTGAGACCCTCATTACAGAAATATCCATTATCCAGAAAACCCCAGTTCCAAAGCATTCTGGATAACAGGTACCATACCTACAGGATATCACAGTTTCCACACTGAAATAGGACCTCTTTTGTGACATTTGTTTGCATGTGTGCACATACACATGATTGTGTGAAATGCAATTTTGGGTTTAAGTTGGATCTGCCAAACAAATGCAGCAAATTGATGAAATTGTGAATGTACTTTGATGCAAATCAAATGCAAATTGCATATAGCTTTTTCAGTAAGGGCTGAGTCACATGCAGAGCATGAGTTCAAAAAGTAATTTGCATCCAATTACCCTGAAGCTACCTTCAAGCCCAGGGTGGGAATAGCTCCAGGCTTCACTGTGGTGAATAGATGCCGTCAGCATTGTGTTAATATAAGCTATTCATTGCATTCAATTTAAATGGGGCTGTTCCCCTAACTTTTATTATGATGTGGACAGTTTGCAATTGGAATTCATTTTTTATTGTTTTTGAGTTATTTAGCAGCTCTCTAGTTTGCAATGTCAGCAATTTGGTTGCTAGGGTTAGATTTAGCCACTCTATACCATATTAGAAGGTAACTTAAAGGCAATCCATCTATTTAAAACATGACCATTCTTGCAGGTACATATGTCAATTACTCCTATGTGGTCAAAATGCCTAAAATCGCTTTGCATTTCTCTCTTTTACAATTGCTTGAAAGTGCCAATTCAAAACACATTTATTTATTTTCCCCCCATGTGCCATTGTGCTAAATACATGAACTGAGAAATAATGTGAGAGCTTTGTTTTAGATCTGTTCTATAAGGAAGAAAATCATATCAAAGCAAAGTCTAAAATATATCAGTCTATTAACCTACAAAGTTCTACTGAGGAGTACTGTTAAACACAATTGCTGACATTTTTCATTGTGAACCACTATAACTCAGCATCTAGCAAAAGGTTATATATATTTATGATGTCAATAATGCCCATCAGACAACTGTAATCAAGGTCACTACATATCAAGGACAGCTGTAAGTGTTGTCATCTATAAAAGTTCCAGCAGTAACTATAAACTAATCCCATTATTTTCATATATACAAACTAACTAAAAGATTGTGGTTTTATGCAAAAAAGTATAGTGTTTCATGAAAGGTTGCACAAAGAATAGTCTGCCTTGATAGAATCTATATTTAGACTAGAGTCACTGGACAAGCACAACTCTCATACTGGGAGATTTAAGATATTCTGGCCCTGCCATTTGGGCTTCCAAAAACTGAAGCAAATAGGGTAAATATACACTGGGGTTTCAACAGTAATGTAGTTATGTTTCATTTATTAGAAACATTTAGTAAAGCATTTTGTATGGTAAAAATTCACAAGAAGTATTTATCATCTGCTTCCTGATACCCTAACTGGGTGCATCATGTATTTGCTCAGGTAGTGGGCATCTTCATCTCAGAGGGCATATGGTATATGTATCTGCTTGTAGGTAAAGAAAAAGGAACCTAAAAGAATAATGGGCAGAAATGTAATCTAGGTGCTATATAAGGGAGATCATACAGCAGCACATTGTATTTCCAGGTCCAGATTTTGGGCAGGTCACAGTGGCATGGGCCTAAGGCAGCAAAGTTCAGTATGTGGCATGCTGACCACTGGCCACATCTAGAATGTGGAAAAGTGTTGTTGATTTGGAAAAACTGCCCTGGGGAGAAGTTGAGGGAGATGAGTGGGAGGGTATGGGGGTGTGGGGGTGATAGGGGATGAGTGGCCTAGGATGCACCAAAATTAAACCAATACAATATATGGATGTCAGGGCCTGAAGGCGTAGTTTGGAGTGCGGACCAAGGAGGAAGCAGCACAAGCCAGCAAGTTCGAGGTACAAGGGGTTGAGTCAAAAGAGTAGTCAAATCCAGGCAAGAAGTCAGTTCAGGCAGCAAGGTATCAAGGTCAAAGTTCAGGCAGGGGTTCAAATCCAAGAAATCCAATATAAAGCACACCCAGGAACACAAGTAGTAGAACCTATAAACGGGCAATGAGTCTCTGTTCAGAGTTCGTTTAAATAGGCCTAGTTTGGCGCCAAGCGTCAGCGTGATGACGTCAGAGCGTGCGCCCGTCTGACGCTTTGACGCGCGCGCCCATGTTGACGCGCGCTGAGACTTTGACTTTGACTCCTGTACGGCCACATCCAGAAGGAGTCCTCACAATGGATAATAAGCTTTAGATATTTTATAACATTTTATATCAACACTTTGGGACCAAAAAAGGCTAATTAAAGCATTATCCTGCACAGGCTTTTTTTTGTTCTCAAGCTGTTATTAACACATATTGGATTCATGTCTTTTGTTGCCCTACATTTAAAATCTAAATACTGAAAAAGATTGATTTTCCTTTCTGCTTGTTTGTTATGCTTCTGCATTTTTTTTTCTAATGTCCATTTGGTTAATCTGGGCTGAAGAGTTAGCTGGGTGTCTCATTTAATCAAATTGCATAAGGGGAGAGCATCTGTGTCAATATTCTTTATGCAACTAATTTTATCCTTAAATGGGTAGATTTTCTGTAAGTGCCAAATGAGAGACTGTTCCTTTGTGTCATGTAATATAATCATCATCTTTGCATAATTTAAATTGAACAACTATGTTATTAAATATAGTAATTAGAAACTCAAAAATGTTTATGGATTGGCCCTTTTTCACAGACAATTAGAGGGTTTGGGTGTGGATTTGGCTACTGAATGAAAGTTATCTTGATGTGTTAACAAAGTGGTGTGGAACATGTTAAATAATCTTATATGCAGATAAAAATCAGTTTGACTTTATTAGCATTCAAAAGGAGATAAGATGACTAGGGTGTGAATTCACAATACACTTGTTTTTACTCATCAGCAAATGTGACCTTAATCAGGGATAAAGACAAGCAAAGTGTCTCACAGCCTACTAAATCAAAGCCCTAAACAAAGAAAAAAAGATCCAAAACCACAGTTGTCCTAAAACAAGTCATACCCGCTTCTAATGGGAAGCTGAATTCCTTAAACAAACAACTTGTGCAAGGTGGGAAAAAATATAATGTAAAACTGTTTTATTGGTAATATATATATATATATATATATATATATATATATATATATATATATATATATATACTCTGAATATATATGTGTATATATATATATATATATATATATATTCCAATAGGTGAATCGATTTTTAATATCCAAAAGGAGCACAACTTTTTTTTAACTATCCATTATAGTCAATGTTTTTTTCTCAGTAAATTATATTGCTTATCTCTTATTTGATCTAAGATTTTCTGCTTTCCCCGGGCAACAGCTGTTCATTCTTTCTGTCTGTGTATCTGTCTTGACCACTAGGCCAGACTCACTGTAGACTCATGTTTAGTAATAGCCAGGCATGGATTTGCAGCAAATTTCTGCGCTTTGCCACCCATCAATAAATTCACAAAACTGTGGTGAAGAATCCACCGCGACAAAATGGTCCAATGGACAAATGGTACAAAAATTGTCACCTGCATCAAAATTGATGTGCGTCAAAATAATATACGCCCATTGACTTCAGTGCATTTTGCTAATTTTTCTCATATTTTTCAGAGAAGTGAAACAGTAAAGATTCGCCCATCACTATTATCAGCCTATGAATGATCATAAAATTCTACCCTACAATTAAGTATGGAAAGTGGGACCCTTTAACTATTCCATTTCAATTTTAGCATCCCTTGAGCCATTCCTTAAAAAATCAAGGGGCAGATTCACTAAAGGGAGTGACTAAAGCAAGAGAAAATTCAAAGTGTTGTGATGGCTGGGAAGCCATCACTGGCGAAATTGCACTCTTTAGTGAAGTTGGCTTTAGGAAAAACAGTTAATTATGTGATGGTTTTATCAATTTAACTTTCAGTGATTATGTAGCATTATGTATTTCTGGTGAGAAATATCAAAGATATATTGGGAATGATCTGTATACTGTATCTACAGTTTTAGACCCTAAACTACAGAGGTCCAATGGTTAGCATTTTCAGCTGAATTTAGCAAATCAGTATAAACCTTCATAAAACGAATTGCTTTTTATGATTTTAATTTTTTTTTATTGTTCAGAAGTTTTAGTTTTCTATATTGTATAGAAAATTATAGTCTGATTCTCTTACGCTAAACATAGTCATTATCTGTGGTATAAAACAAAACACATTGACTGTTGTAAAGCTAAATTACAACATTAAATACAGCTAAACTGTGGGTCCCTTTATAACCGGATTAAATTAGAGAAAATGGCAAAGATTAAGAAAGATCCATCAAATATTTTCAAATGCAGATCCAGCATTATGTCAGCCCCTTTGTGTAAATTATAATAATCACTCAAGTAACAGTAGTGTGAGTATAGCAAAACTGTACAAGCAATTTTAGTGCTCTTGGTTTGGTTTTGCTTAGGTTTGGTCTAGATGTGGAGGGTCAGTTAACTATCTACAATCTACAATTAATAACTGTATATTTTGGATTAATGCTCATTTGCCAGTACCTTTTGCTCCAAGTTTGGCCATCATAGGCTACCAGTCAATCACCTGCAGGAACTACAAAGAACGGAAAGTCAGATCTTCCGTCAGCCAATCAATTGAATTAATCTTTTATATGTAGCCAGATATCACCTATCCATAAAGCTGAAACTTCTCTGAACTTCAGCTCCTGACATTGATAAACTTCATTAAATAATTTGTGACAGCTAAAGGCTTTATAATGTATTACATTTTTTAAGTAATATAAGTAGCGAAAACCATGGTATCTGTAATACAGTTCATATATAGGTATGGGACCTGTTCTCCAGAATGCTCACAATCTCGGGATTTCTGGATTATGGACCTTTCCATAATTTGAATCTTCATATCTTAGGTCTACTAGAATCATGTAAACATTAAATAAACCCAATAGGCTCAAGTTTTGTTTTCAATAAGGATTAATTATATCTAAGTTGAGCTCAAGTACAAGGTACTGTTTTATTACAGAGAAAAATCAAAATCATCATGGAGTCTATGTACCTTTCTGTATTTTAGAGCTTTCTGGTAATGGGTTTCTGGATAATGGTTCTCATACATGTTTATGAATATTGCGGCAGGTGTAATAGTAGGTAGGTATAGCTAGTGTAAAATGCACAGGGATTCAGTTAGAACCCTTCAAATGTACTAGACAATATAGTTTTGTTAATATTTTGGGACATTGGCTGCACTAGCTGTGCTGTGGAAAGACATAACACTTTACTGCCATGTATCATTTCTTTTAATTGTTCATTTATACAAAGGTCCTATATATGGTTTTAATGCAGTTGTATAGTTCCTTTGTACCAATAAGTTTTTTTATACATACAGTAGTTCTTCAATATGTGTTTATTTCAGGGTAGAATCCTAAATCAGATGTAGATTTTCTCAGTTTGAAATATATGAAGCTCTATTTTGGATTATTCAAATGTTGTTTTTCTTACTTTGTGTACTGTGTATGCTTGTTCACAGTGCCATGTAACAGAAAGGATTTTAAGCAGGTATCCAAAAACATGCAGGCCCATTAATTCCCTTCTGATAAAACTGAATCTAGCGAGTGCCTGTGGTAGAGAAAATTAAATTGTAAGCTCTACTAAAACTGGGACAATAATAATCTTTCCTCCGTACTCATCTCATTTTATCCTTTTTAAGAGTGCTGACATTTTTTTCAACAAGGCTGAAGCTAAGCCTAGATTTCACAGACAGAGAATACCAAGTACATTTTTAGATGCGTAAGTTTCTTTATAAAATGATGTATATGTGGAAATTGTGACAGTAATTGTAAGACTGATATGGTGCATTGTGTTCAGCAGAATCCCGACTACATTATTATTATTATTTTAAATCTGATTAAATGGTTATATTAAATACCCTCCATCAAATGTCTATTTAATTTACAGCTCAGGGCTGTGTTAGACCTTTCATTACAATACCAAAGAATGTATGCATGTGGACTGGTAGTATAAGTACCTTGTATATGACTGGATAATTCCCATGGTTGTATCAATGTGTCTCCTGTGTGCTGCTGTCCTTCCATATCTACTCAAAAAAAAGGGATTAAATGAAAACTATACCCACAAAAAATGTAGCTCTCCTTAATGTATAGTGTAAAAAGCAGCTCATACTTTTTTAGAAGTATGTGTAATCCTAAATAGAAAATTTCCAGAATAAAGGCTGCCCCTGGAATCCTACGTTTCACAGTGCACATAAAAAAACAACCAGGTTAACTGCAATTCAAAGGAAACAATCACTAAGGAGGATAAGTGATATTGAATTGCCCAAAAGGGAATCTTTATCATTACTTAACCTATTTTAACTTGATTCAAAAGTTGCCCATTTTTTTAAGATTTTTTTTGTGATTTTTTTAAAAAAATATGTGTACTATGAAAAACAACATTGGAAAGGCTAATCACATACATCACTGTACATATTATGGATCAAAAAAATTCCAAAAAAACAGATAGAAAACTTGCGTGTCCTATTGGAAAGTTATGAGATGTTGGGGCTGATTTCACAGTGTCATGATAGTGAGTGTAATTCCTACTTTTTAACCTAATTCTTCACCTTAGTAGTGACAGTGATCATCTAGATCATATTTTGCAGAGTTTTCATCATCATTTATAAATAAAATATGAAGGGGATCTATTCAGAAAATTCCTAGAGATGTACAGAATATTGAGCAGCCATTCAGCAGCCTTTCCATTATAAACCATTATGTTCCCTGCAGTGATTCCCTTTGTTACCCACTAGTACACAGAGAATATGAATGATCTACTGCTGTATTTTTTCAACGGCATATCATTGTCCTGTATTACTGGGGATATACCACTAAAGTAATTTTGTTGAATTGGACAATTTGCAATATCATGTTCTTATAAAAGGTAATTTACAATCTATTTGTAAATCTTTTGAAAGATTAACTGCAACTAACTATGAAGTCTTGTATAGGCAGAATGGTGGAGTATAGATGCAATGTGCTGTCATGTACTGTACTTTGTATAGTTTTCCTTTATTATTTCTGTCCATGAGGCCCATTGGGATCCATTGCACAAAAGTATACTAGGAATCCATCTCTTTCCACACTATATTAGAGTCTCTCAGGTTTTTGCTATGTCAACAGGTAATCTTACTTTGTGTCACTATAAGGCTTACAGGGCTGTGGTTAGATGATGAATATAGTTACAAATCAAAAAACAGTAGATAATGTTTTTATGAAACCCATATGAAAGATTTGGACCTCAATGGAGCCTTTGAGGTCCATAGTTGGACCTTAAAAGAAGACAAACTGAAAAAGTCAGAAAAGCCTCTCCATTTGCCAAATCCATAAAGACTTTTTTAAAATGGAAGTACAGCCTTTAATGCTGTTACATGTTACATGTAGTGTAGCTCATTAACAAATGTCAATTAAAAAACAAGCTCTGTACCTAAATCCTTTTGTGTTTTTGGGATGGCAAGTGTTACATAGGTATATGTCTATCCTTCAGCACATAGTATGGAGGATATCAGCAAGAGCCTATGTAGCCTGCCATATTGATTTTCTTATAAGTAGGCCTCATACAGTGGAAAAGTCTGATAACATTACAAGCAAAATACAAGTTATTTTATCACTGATATCAGCCAAAGGCAGCCAGTATTGCATTATGAAAGTGTAGCCTTCTCTTGTCCTTTTCAGTGATTCATATGATTTGTGCTACGAACCTTTAATTTTTGTGCCATTAGCAGTTCCAATGAGTTGTGTATGGGTGTAAGGTCTTTATCTGCGGTAATAGACAACAAAACAAGAACAACAATAACAGATTCTAAATCTTAAAGTGTCATCTTTACTGTATTCTAAAGGTAGAAAAAGGCAAAGGGCTCTGGCAGTTTAGGCATTAACTGCAAAAAGGTAAAAACTCTCCTTGCTTTGTGTGTAAGGCAGTAGAAACCCCAATGCATTCAATCCAACAAAACAAGCTCTTTAGATGGTTTGTGCAGAAAATGTTCTAAATAGAGCCTGCCCTGTTGGTAATCTGCTGTGATCTAATCTGCCAGCAGGTAGAAATTAGGGACATTATGTAATTAGCACTAAGACCAAAATAGAGTAGGAACAGCTGGAGGGTTTTGACGGAAACAAATAAACAAGTCCTGTTTGTCCATGTGGTGTAAGGAGGATTGGAGGGAATTTTAGTAATGGAGCAACTATTAAAGTCTTGTTAAATTATTCCATTACTTTGCTTAACTATGGCACAAATGTAAATAAATCCACATAACCACCAGGGATCTGTGTATACTAAGTCACCTGATACAGTGCACAAAACTCTTTAACTGCCAGAAAGGTTAACCTGACCCAAAGAACCTGCCCAGCTGGGCTTCTGGATAGGTACTTCTTCCATGATGATATAAAAGCATGAGCCCGAAGGCTGAGTGCTTTTATACAGCCAGGTCATGGAACTCTGAGGTTTCTTTTAATAGCCTCATATTTTCCAACAAGGGGTATTTTATTTATTATAATAAACAAGTTTTAGAGAGGCATGTGACAAAAATGACATCAGGCATGAGGCAGCACACTCTCTGTAATATAATGTTATTAGCTGCAGTATATACACATTAACTCCTCAGTAAACTGCTGGCTTTGGGGGTAGAACTATTTTGTATACTTGTTAGTTTTGTGCTGTTTATTTGCTGTTTAACAGCAGTTAATCACACAGTAGACACCGAGGCAGCATGGAAGTCAGTGAGTCAGCATGGAAGTCAGCCTGGGCCCAACAGTCACCTTCTGTATTATATAGAAACCCATATACTATATGGATATGCACACTCAAACAAAACACTCAGGATCTGCAAGGGGTAAATGTAAAAAACGTATGCTTTACTTAGTATATTCACAATCACATGATAAATTCATGACATGACAAGTACAAATAATGAAAAATAGATCACAGCATAAGTTATAGTATACATACCCCCAAAAATGAAACAAGGCAAAAATGTCAACCTACAAGTAGCGGCTACACAAGCCAAAAGTGAGAATGCCCCAACGTTTCGGCGCTAAGGCCTTTGTCAAGGGGATCCTGATGTGAATGTACATGAAATATGGTTTAAATACCCGAGGAATCGGAAGTCACATTGCTGTATTTTTGCGCGTTCATCGCATCTGCTCAATCAGTGACGTCACTTCCGCCTACGTCAGTATCCCTGAAACATTCTCCAGTGTACCGACTAAGCGGTCCCGCAAGCGCTAAAAACTTAAACAGAATTAAAAACATCCCACCCACCATTCTGATGTATGTCTTTCATATCTTAATGGGTGTTGTTATATGTCATTTTACAGAAATTGATCGATTGGCACTAAAATTTAAATCAGTGACACTTGTACCGGGAATTATTTGGAGTTTGATGCACGTTCAATATGAAGATTTATGAATTACACTTGGATCACGAGACACTAGGCTGTAATAATTGGGAACCATGTATGGTATAGATGTACTTGGGATGGTGAAGGATATTATGCGGGCACTGTCCCCTTTTTTAATTAATATATGGGCTGTTTGATTGATCAATGAATTGATTTTTAATTGATTTATTTATACATGGTTGATATCCAAATATTTTTTAACATATATTTATATAGAGCACTAGCACTTTAATATTGTCACTTTATATTGTCACTAAGATATATGAACTTATATTGGACATATGGCACTTATGTACACATTTATATAAACTCTTTCTATTGTTTTGCACTATTTTGTAACCATCGATTGTATGAATAATATGTTTTTTATATTGCAACTCCGAGGAGGTATTGATGACGTAGATCAATAGGGCTTTGTATTTTACATGAAGTACTGTATATTGTTAATATATGCACTAGGTGAAGTAGGCACTGGATTTGTAGAAGTATAACAAATGGCACCTGGAACGCTATGTAAGGTGCTGTGTATGTTAAATCCAATGACAGCGTCAAATTGTGATAAGACTGGTTGCTTAGATACGACGCTCTGATTCAGGCTGTATACATGCGCAGATAGGACACATTAAGTTAGCGCTTGCGGGACCGCTTAGTCGGTACACTGGAGAATGTTTCAGGGATACTGACGTA
>CM044446.1:60997373-61033528 GCA_024363595.1 Xenopus borealis
CTGTCAAAAGAGGGAATGTCCCTCCAAAAAAAGGGACCGTTGGGGGTATGCATTTCACATCCACAAAACATCAGCGTGACTTGTTTAGTGAATTTTTTCGCCGCTTCGCTGAAAATTCGCAAATTTTTCAGCGAAGTGAAACACCACAGATTCGCCCATCACTACCTGTGACACTGAGCTGCTGCTACTGCAACTTATTAGAGTATATAGAGAGCTGTAGTTGGTTTATACAGAGACTACTGGGCTTTATTGAGTTACTGATTTCAGCTTGTGCTCAGAGGACAATCCGCTGCTAATACAGATGGAACCTACATATAGTAATCCTCTGTTAGAATGTCTAGTAGGTTTCAGATACCGAGGGGTATATATATATATATATATATATATATATATATATATATATATATATTTATAAAATAAAAAACAGCATTAAGCTTATATTATGGTATAGTATGCACAACCAACGTTTTTCAAGGTACACATACATATTAAATCACCACTTAAAAGAACAGTAACATTTTTTTTTTATTTGTTTCTTTATAACGATAAAAAAAAACCGACAACACAGTTTAAACTTAAAATTCGCTAATGGATCGTAGCCATATTGCCATTTCAGAAGAGGAGCGCATGCAGAGAATCGGTAAGTAATTTCTTAATAAAAACGTAGCGAATTTAAACTGTGTTTTTGTTTTTTTTCATTATAAAGAAATGAATTTTAAAAAAAAACTGTTATTGTTCCTTTAAATAGCCTCCACCAATGCTAATTACTATGTGCCAGTGACTAATAACTCTTGTATGGCTGGCCACAGAACAGCATATTTAGTGTTAGCATGTGAAATTATGCAGTATATTTTTTACTTTTTAATACTTTACATGCTGGTGAGAAAATATACTGCATAATTTCACATGCTAACACTAAATATGCTGTTTTTTGGCCGGTCATGCAATAGTTAACCACAAGTAGTGATGTCACTGGCACATTGTAATTAGCACAGGTGGAGGCTATTTAAGTGGTGATTTAATATGTATGTGTACCTTGAGAAAGGTCCCAAAAATATAAGTTTTTTGCAAAAGACACTTAGTGCTGTTTTTTTTTGTTTTTTATTATGTATACACTGATCTTACATGCACAGGGGCAGCTATGAGGAGCTATACGGAAGTTGGTGCTGTCCAGTATATACTTTTATATTTATAGCTATATATATATATATATATATATATATATATATTTATAGCAGACAATGCCAACATACACTAGTCCTAGCAGTGCCTGTGGCTTGCAACTAGAACAATGTCGGGATGCTTGCCTTGGGGGGTGATAGCCACAGTTTATTGTGCTGAGTAGCTAATGGGTAACTAGACAGGCACTTGATGGACAGGGTTCCTGCAGGAGTAGTGACAAGTGGGTGCCTGGTTACACTTGCCCGTCTGACCCCTAGCAGTTGGGTCCAGGAAGACATATGGGGGCAAATTCACTAACTTCCAAAAATTCACTAGCGTTGGCTTCGCTAGCGTTTGTGTTTGCGTAGTTGCGCTAGTGTTACTTTGCTAGGCAGAGCGCAGTTACACTAGCGAAGCCTAATTTGCATACGGTGGGAACTTTAACTTATGTAATAGAAGTATATGTTACAGCCACTACATTCCACTACACAAGCCCAGGAAACCTTTAATAAAATAAAATTGTCCTATTGCCCTACATGTGCCCCCTGTATAGTTGTGTTGCCATATGTTAGGAAATGTAGGGGGGGAAGGAGGGTAACCCCCCCAAAAAAATACCAATCTTTTTCAGACTATCACCCTCCTATGCTAAAACACGCCAGCGTTTTTTGGGACTTAGATAAATGTAAAAAAAAAAATTTCAACCTCCTATCTATTTTACTGAACTTCGCCTGGTCTGACCAGGTGAAGTAACGTCTAACGTAAGTGCTAACGTTCAGGAAAATGTTCATCTTAGTGAATTTTTGAATTTACGATCCTTCGTCAGTGCGCAACTTCACCTGGCATAAGGGTGCGAAGTTGCGCAAGTCTATCTACTTCACTAGCGTAAATTTGCCAGAGCCGGTGTTAGTGAATTTCCGAAGTTATGAATTGACGTCATGCTGGCAAATTAGCGCTTGCGTTAGACGATTCGCGAGTTAGTGAATTTGCCGCATGGTGTTTGATTATTGCCAAGCATTCTTTCTGGGAAAAGGGGTAATTTCTCTTCATGAGCCGTGAGAAGTGGCAGAGCATAGTTGGGATCCCTAATGGAAATCTGGATTTGAATATTGCTTGGGGTGAGGCTGGCAATGTTCTATTTATTTGATGAAATGTCAATAAATGCTGTGGCCATTTTCACCATTAGAAAATTGTGTTTTTTGTTGCATATAACAGGAGCCAACAAAATATGCAGTGAAGTGCTTGGACTTACCAGCCCGGAGTAAGGGGAATCTCTTGTGACAGCAAAGCCTCTAGGGAAAATTTGGAATGTGCCCAGACAGGCTGAAGGGATCAGACAGAGTATCAGATTCTGTTTAGGCAGCCTGCCACCATAAATAGTATGGGTGACAAATGACTTGTAGTATAAAACAACACAACTACTGTTAAGGAACGCTTGTTAAAATAAAAATGTCTTAACAACATTCACAAACGTAATATTTATGTTTACTATTGAAACATAATAATGTTTTTAACAAATTTGGGAAGTAATATATTTTTTACTGTTTCCTTTTTTCCAAAAGACTAGAAAGGAGATAGAACCATGTCAGCAAATATTTGTGCTATTGCTGTTACTTTGTTCTCCTTATTGTTTGGCAACCAAAATCCACTGGTCATTGTGTACACATTGGGGCAGATTTATTATGTTGTGTAAAACAACTGTGGACTCATGTGCCATACATCACCAGACACAGCTATGTAAAAACCAGTGTCAAAATGGTGTAATATTTTTACTTTTTCTTTGAGCGACTTCTGCTTGAACGTACTCAAAGTTCTGAAGCAGTGTAAAATAATGGCAGGAAATGTGTTATTCACATGGCGAAAAATAACCTTGATAAATTTTACATTTATTTAAATGTAACTTTTTTACACCATTTTTTCAGTGACTTTAATTATAAGCAGCATAATAAATAGGCCCCATTGTGTTTATTGTACATAAAGGTAACACGCTTCTTGATTAGAAGCTCCTTTGTTGGTATGCTTAGATGTTCCTGTGCTATTTTTCATTCATTTTTCTTTTTGCTAATGGGACTTCTGCTTGTGGGTAGGGATGTCGCGGACTGTTCGCCGGCGAACTTGTTCGCGCGAACATCGGCTGTTCGCGCTCGCCGAATGTTCGCGAACGTCGCGCGACGTTCGCCAATTTGGGTTCGCCTTAGCTGGCGCTTTTTTTTTTGCCATTTCTCCCCCAGACCAGCAGATACATGGCAGCCAATCAGGAAGCTCTCCCTCCTGGACCACCCCCACACCCCCTGGACCACTCCCCTTCCATATATAAACTGAAGCCCTGCAGCGTTTTTTCATTCTGCCTGTGTGTGCTTGGAAGAGCTAGTGTAGGGAGAGAGCTGTTAGTGATTTGAGGGATAGTTGATAGTAAGTTTGCTGGCTAGTAATCTACTGTTCTTCAAACAACTGCCATCTAGCTGTGTGAGCTTGTTCACATTCTGTCTAAATATAAATAATATTACCGTCTCCAGAAACA
Organism: Xenopus borealis; assembly: GCA_024363595.1. Taxonomy (NCBI): domain Eukaryota; kingdom Metazoa; phylum Chordata; class Amphibia; order Anura; family Pipidae; genus Xenopus; species Xenopus borealis. Next base: position 61,001,053 of record CM044446.1, read on the forward strand.
CCATCCTGAGTGACGTTTTTCAAGCAGCAATAATATTTTCCGTAATCCGTATCCATTGCTGTAGTAGTGTATACGTTGACCTTGTAGGCATTGTTTGCCCAGTCTTTAACCAAGTGCCACGTAGCTGTGTGAGCTTTTTCACATTCCGTGTCCAGAAACATCACCTGAGTGACGTAGTGTGATTTCTGCCCTTTACAGCACAAAACGCAGTGCTGTGTCAACAATGTATTTTTTAGAAACATTTTTGCCCTTGATCCCCCTCTGGCATGCCACTGTCCAGGTCGTTGCACCCTTTAAACAACTTTAAAATCATTTTTCTGGCCAGAAATGTCTTTTCTAGCTTTTAAAATTCGCCTTCCCATTGAAGTCTATGGGGTTCGCGAAGTTCGCGAACCGTTCGTATTTTTGTCCGGAAGTTCGCGAACATGTTCGCGAACATTTTTTCCGACGTTCGCTACATCCCTACTTGTGGGACTGATATAGAAAAACCTCTGACTATGTGTGTGAAACATATATGCTTAAGAGAACCATATTTCAGCTAGCAAAACATTTTTAAAAGCAATCATGTGAAACAAATATTTTGTAAAAAAAAAATGTGAAATTCATTGCATCTGTAAAACTGTAAATAGGGTGGTTCTTGGCAGCCTCTGTGGAACTTACGTTAAATTGATATGGATAGCTGTGGTCAGCTGAGAAACAGTATTTCAGAGGGAAGACTTACTTAGTCCCACCCTTCTAAGGTTCTGTAGCAGTAGTGTAGTGTAGCTGTGGAGTGCTATAAAACAGAAGGTTCACAGGTCAGATGTGTCACTCCAAGTCATTTGTATTGGCCAAACCTGCCCAAAAGCTCCAGTCCATGAAGCAAATAAGTGTGAATAATTTGCTTCCCACAGCATTCTGAAAAATACAGTAAAATACAGTAAGATGCATATTTATCAAAATCCAAATTTTTATATTTTTATTAAAAAAAAATTGGACCAAAATAGAATCCATAATTGGACCCTAGTTATTAATTAAAAAAACATGATTTAATCAGTTTGTGGACAAATAAAAAAAAAACCTGTGAAAATTAGAATCTAAGTTTTTTTCCAAATCGCTTGTTTTTTTTGCCCTTTTCCCCAAAAAGCCAGAATGTTTGGATTTCTGACAGAAAAGTCAAATAGTTGGATTTTCAGGCTAATTCCAGCACAGACCATAGAAACTTCCAAATAGGATAGAAACCTCTCCCATTGACTTATATACAACCTCAGTAGGTCTGAGATGCCAGATTTTTGGATTCTGACTTTTTCCATCCTCGATGTATAGTAAATCTCAAGTTTTTTTCCACTAAAAATTCTGATTTTACAGTAAAAATAAACAAAAATTTTTTTGAGTTTTTGGCATTCAGACTTCAAGGGTCTGATTTACTAAAGGTCAAATTTCAAAGTGGAAAATATTTGAAATTCGATCATGCAATTAAACTCCTTCGACTTAGAATATCGAAGTCGAAGGACTTTTCACTGAATTAAGAATTCCTGTGATCGAAGAAAAATCTTCTTGATTCAAATGATTTTAAGTGCGATCTAATGATTTTTCTTCGATAAAATGGTCTAGAAGGTCCCCGTAGGCTAACATAGCACTTCAGCAGCTTTTATTTGGCGAAGTAAAAAAAAGAGACAGTACTTGAAAATTTAAGTTGAAGGATTTTACTATTCGACCATTCGAATCAAATGGTCGAAGTAGCCTATTTTCAAAAATTTAAATCAAACTTTTTGCATTCGAATATTCACTTCGACCCTTAGTAAATCAGCCCCAAAGAAATAACCCCCTAAATGTACATACATACAAATAAATCTATTAATACTTTGCTTATAAATGCATACAATCTATATGCCTGTCATGAGGACTGATTTATAATTTATCATCTTACTACCAACTGATACATCATTTTCTGAATTTTTTTAACTTGTTCCATTTTACTATACAATCCAAAGTAAAATCCCTGGGGTTGAAGAAGTGTCCACCCACTGTAGCTATTGGGACATCTACTGCGCCCTGGAATCATCTGTCAGGTCACAAATACCATAAGTATCATTGGCTTTCATCCTTTACATATTGACAGGCTTTAGATTAATTTGTTCAATCTTCTGGAAAAGAAAAAGCCTAGATAAAAAATTACTTACAGTGAATCAGCAATATTCTGTAACAAGTAACAGACCCTACCCCCTTAGCCTCCTTTTAATAGAGAAATGCCCTGCGGTGTAGAAGTCTAATGCAGCTGACAAACAGCTTCTTACATTTTTCTGCAAAGTCAATAAAAAGAAAATCGAAGTTGAGATGCTTAAATTAATCTATTCTTGTATGTTACCCAGAGCTATACAGTGGTGATGTGTGACTTGGAAGTCATTACTAGTAATGAGCAAATCTGTCCCGTTTTGCTTTGCCAAAAAACTTGTAGGAAACTGAGGAAAATTTTTCAAAACAGCAAAAGTATGTGAAATGCATTGATGTCTATAAGCTGTTTCTTTTTTCATGGCGACTATTTCTGCATGAAATACATTGAAGTCTATGGAACTGCAACTTTTTTCATGCAAAATGCATTGGGGTTTATGAACATTATGTCACCGCATTTTTCCATACAAAAACTTTTGTACAAAAAACTCCTTTTTGAATAATATCGATGAAATGTAATAAAGTTAGTCTTATGCTCAAAGCACGACTGGAATCTTAATATCCCCATAAATGTAGAGTAAAATAAATGAGATAATAAATCTTTGCCAACCTTTGACAGTCTCTTTTGGAAGCACTTTGAATATTGATACATAGATCACTCCAAGCTAAAGGGTCATCAGATATTCAGTACAAACTCTTCCGCCCTAATTCTTTATGAAGGCAACCAGATTTATGCATTGCTTGCCCCCCTCGGTCCTTCAGTAATCTTTTCTGACCCAGTCTGACTGGAAGATAAATTTACCACACTCACAAATGTCTCTCTACATGAAATATGATGATATTACATCTGAAGTAATTCTGTGTCATCAATTTTTATGCCAGACACTGTAGCAGAATTATATTCAGGGCATGGATACATGTAAAGATCAACTGGTGGCCACACTTATCTTCTTCCAAAATATATCACCCTACTTGTTTCTAGGAATCTATTTACTCTCAAGAACATCTTGCTACCAAATTCTGACCACATAGTCAACCCAGTCATTTGCCTTGTTGGATAAAATGCCTCCAAATGTTAAAAGGCAAAGAAAGATCTGCACACCTATTAAATGTGAAACAAACCCAGCTAAAAACAGACTGAATGACTTTATATAATTTACTTTATATGATATTAGTTGCAAAAAACTTTAAGATGACCACCAACCTGCTTTCTTTCTCTAAAACGGACTTAATCTTAATGTCTAACATTACAAGCTTTCACAGTTGAAAGATATCATATCAAAAACGGATGCTTACTTAGGGGCTAAAGCAGTCCTCACAATTTTTGAGAAAAGAAAGCAGCACTGCCTGAATTTCTACAGTAAGGAGAGACACAGAACTAGAATGTTTGCAGCTCAATTAAGACTGACCACATCCCTATGGACTGCCCAGCAAGGCCCAGGGAACATGAGTGCATGCATATCAAAGCAGCTGCTGATAGTTTCAGCTGTTTGAACCCAGAGTAAGCGTGAAACATAAGATCACGGAGACTGCTCAGCTGAAGTAATATTAACCAAACAATAATAGACTATGGCACAGTGCGACAGCTCAGGGGCCCAAGGGACATATATATGACAGCAGCTCATAAAACTGGACACAAGTCTAAATTCCTTATGAAATCCTCTGCTCTGGATTCCCATTGATCTGGCCCCAGGAATAACACACTATGGAAATGGTTCAGAGCTTTTCAATCGAGAAAGTCACTTTCAGGTGGAAGGAATTCAGGTGACATCATGGTTTTCAGCCAAATGCCAGCCAACCCAGCCAGGCCTTTATTACCAATTATTCATTTTATGCTTATAAAATCCAGACACAATTTCTATCTGAGGAATTTATGCTGAGCACATTGAGATGCAGCTGACCCCATGAAAAGCCAAGAGTGGAAATTTGTTTCTCCAACACCAAAGACTAGTCACAATCGTTAAATATTCCTTTGTTTGAAAACAGTTGTACCAGGTTTAAATTGCAGTACTGTCGAATGAGTTTGCTCATTGATGCCATTTGTCTGTAAGTGAATATGTACTTTGTAACATTTACTGGCAGGCTGCTTTGCTTTGCAATATGTTGCCGATGTTTCTGGCACAAAAACCAATCAATCTGTGCATGCAAAGTTCTGCTTGTCCTCAAGTGACTGCATCAAGAGATCCGGGTCTCTCATTTGAACCTCTGTTGTTTTTGGTACTTATTCTAACAAACTGGCATCTCCAATCAGCATGGAGCAGAACTCTGTAAAATAAACCTTAACTTTGATTCCTCTGAGTTCTGCAACTGTTCTGATTAATTATTATGAAGGAGAAAAAGGAATTTTATACCCAAACATGGTTTCCAGTTTTAGATAGATATTAAAAAAAAGTAATATGAAACGTATAAAATGATAAGGGGATGGTTTCTTTATTTCCCTGCTTAATTCCATTTTCATTTAAATGTGGTACAAACTTCTGTTTTCAGTTTATAATTTGTAGGGCGTAGCATACATCATTTCTAAGAATGTCTAAAATCAAAACTAATGGAATTAGTTTCTATTAAAGAATGAGCTATAACATTTATGCAGTTTTAAGGATCATAACTGCTAATAGTGTGTCAATAACAAAGTGCATTTATGAGCTCACTGTCACCATAAAAGCGTTAAAAGGTTTACTGCACCTGGACAAACTCAATGCCATTTATTACCTATGGCTGTTAGTAACGCAATATGTAATTTGTTACCAAGGAAGAAGAACAATAAACTATGCCCTTGTATATGAGTGAACATTTTACATGGAGTGAGAACAAGATTGTTAAAATAAAAAAAATAGGCAATATCTGCAGACACATTTTTCCAATGCAAGATTACTTGTAATCGGACATCCATCACACAGGGCCACCATCAAGGGGGTACAAGTGTACTGGCTGGGGCCTGAAGGGGGGCCTGGCAGTGCTGCATTTTTCGCAGAGTTGGGGCCCCCTTACTAGCGCCAACGCCATGCTTCCCTTCTGAAGTCCCAAACAGCTTGAATGCAGAAGTGGCGAACAGTCCCCAAGCAGCGAAAAGACCTGAAGTCATGAAAGGAGGTGAAGTTGAAGTCCTGAAGCCACGAGTTCAATTCTACTGAACACCAATGTGGGTTTTTTTTTAAATCCCCTGGCCACCAATGTATTATTTTAATATTTTTTTTAACTTATTGGGGGCCCTGGTCACCAATTTTTTTAAAAAAAACTTTTATGGGGGGCCCTGGCACCACAGTTTTTTTTTAACTTATAAGGAGGCCCTGACCATCAATAGCTTTTTATAGCTTGTTTGTGTGGGGGAGTTACCTTTTTTAGCGCTGATGTCTGTGTGGTTTTTTAACTGTGGTATGGAGTGGGCCGGATCTGGGGTGGGGCTTGGGGCTGTAGTGAGGGTGGGGCTTGGGGGCTGTAGTGGACGTACAACAAAAAAAAGTACAGGACCCTGTGATTTCTAATGGCGGCCCTGCCATAACATGCTACTTTACAAAAATCAAAGAAGAACCAGAGTGATCCCGCCTAAATAACACTCAGACATCATTTTGATGATGAGAAATGACACGAACCCAACACTGCAAATCTTCAGCACAATGACATACATGTTTGTAGGGACCTATAGAGTTAAATCCCTACCCTTTTTCTTTTCCTAAGTTACTAGGCAGAAGCCTATGTATCCATTTAAGTATTTACACCACTAGTTATTGGCCAAGAGGTGTAATGTCCACTTCCTACCACACTGCCATATAGTGTGTTTAGGGAGTGGCCTCTTCCTCTTTGGCTGCTGGTGTAGTTAGCATCTGGATGTGCCCCACTGAGCATGGGTACACCAAGACCGAGTAAAGCCACATGCCCTAAAAGGATCTGTACCTTTAGAGATTAAGTCTGGGACTAATAAGGTTAGCAAGCACAGAGTAGTTCATTTAATAGACTCTATGGGAGAGTAAGATAGTCAGCTTTATCTAGCATGAGCAGCTGTGTGCTCCATCAAGGATCAAGTAGCAGGGAGTAGCTTCCCACAAGGCTTCCCTGTAAGCCTTTAGTGAAGGGACCCAGCAGATAGGGTGTTAGGCTAGACTTCTTCTCCCTAACCACTCCACTGGAAGGGATCCGGACCACTTAAAAGTGTATTGCCTGAGGGAATTGATGTACACTTGACTACTATGCCTTATGGGAGTGACAGTCTCTATATTGCTCTATCATCCTTATCTACCTACCCTCATCTGTGACTTGTTATACCATCTGGGGTTATTTGTACAAATAAATTGTTATCTTTTGGTTTCATCATAAGAATCTCCTGGCGTCCCTCTTTTCCTATTTTTATTAGCAACATAGCCTGTAAGTTGTAGTTACACTACACCATCTGCTGGAAACTTCCACTTAGCGAAGGCCGTGATCTGCTCATACCATTAGCTGGACCTTAACTATCTGTGCTTTACCTAGCCCAATTGTACTTAACACACTGCAGTTGCTGTCGTAAATGACCCTTTATATCTCTTCAAACAGTGCTTAATACACCCTCCAATTCTTATTATCATTGGCTCAGACGTATCACCCTTAGAAATATGATCATGTTTAGTGAGAAAAAAATCCAAAACTTTAAAATATTTTAATTTCTCCACATTGTGGAAGCATTGCTTTGTTCTTTTTAATCATCCAATCATTTCATTAATAGTTCTGAACGCTTGTGTCGAATATCGTCCATAATAGCGGTAACTTCTGCCACCAAACTGTAGAACAATCAATATTTTTGAAATTGAGTAGATCAATCTCTCTTTCTATGCAGAAAGAAAATATTGAGTTACACATTTGTGGTGTTACTACCTGGCAATTCACACATTAACTAGAGCATGTCTGAAATATAAGTGGAACAACTTTTATACAATACTTCACTAGAAATGCACCGTCCACACAATTTTCTGTTTTTCATAAATGATAACTACACGTAAAACAGACGTTTTTCAATTAGATAAACAATAATTAGTGATTATATCTCATCTATTGTTTCAGAAATCTTACACCATCTTCCATACAGCTAGGGAGAAAGTCTTTTGTTCTTTGACAGTTTGACAGCATATTATTGTGCTATTTATTCTGCTTGTTTCCACAGATAACGATATTAATTTGTGAGACAAATAGGATTGTTGTATCTCTTTTATTAATACAGCCTCTTATAACTACAGCTTGCCTAGGTTTAGACTTCAGGTTATTTACTAAAACTCAGCTTTTTCTCACTTTATTTAAATAAAATCAACCAAACTCCCAAACTCAAATATCCTTATTTTACATTAACCATTCTCGAAAAAATCTGTGCAACAAAAGGTCGCAACAATTTGAATAGTTTGACCTTTTAAATTTTACACTTTTTTTGAATTGTTGTGTGAAAAACTCGAATTTTTCAAGTTTTTCAGCGAAAACCACCATCAAACTCCCCAAAACACCAAAAAAAGTTAAATGGTTAACAAGACCTCTGTCATTGATTTTTACATAAATTCAACAGATTATAGCTTGAGTATTTCCAGATTCAGATTTTTTGTGCTTTTGGACATAATAAATCTCAACTTTTGATAAATATACCCTATAGAGTTAAACTGATGGCCATTAATGAACCTGTAGCAAATTTACTCTATACTATAGGCGTTAACTTGTGAGTGGTTACTATACCCCGCACTAGAATGCTATGGAACAAATAAATGGATCTTAGTGCTCACATGAGAAGCACTTGCACCTATGGTATGTTGTGTTCTGTCAGCAGAAGAAGTAGAGCACAGGATCAAGTGGTACAGCTAGCTCTGTCCTTAGCATCTGCCTTAGGCCAATGTGCTTTCCCCTGCTCTTCCTTTTTGAACCGAGAACTGCCTTATGCAAGGGTTAAATGCCAAGGCACTGCTTTGAACTAAATCCTGCTTTCTTACTAACTCTTTGCCTTGTGCCCTAAAAGCTAGAAGTCCACCATCTGTTGCCATCATTAGGCAGCCTATGAATAATCTCTTCTGGCTGTCTAAACATTGTTTTCCTGCCAAATATCTCTCTCCTCATTCAAAGCATTACTAGTTAATGCTGCCCAAAAAGTGGAATCCTTGGGTTCATTTACAAAGAACATACTTTATTCACCATGTATTTACCCACAGTGTGTCTAACTCAGCAATCCAACAAAAGTGCCATGTGAACTGATGACAGCATGAGCATAAGCCGTACGTACAGGTGCAACCAGCAAACTGGTGCAAGGAGCATGGATAAAGAAGAGCATATAGTCTGGCAATTTTTCGCTGGCGTTTCACGAATCGCGGGAATTCGCCGCAAATTTGCATCCAGCGAATAAATTCGCCCATCACTACTGACAAGGGACACTCCATTAACCTGATGCTTGATACAAGTTCAGCTGTTTCTATACTACCAAAGGATGTTTTCTTTAAATACTTTGCAAAAGATATGCTTGTTGCACCTGCCCTGATACTGGTTAGTTACTTAAAGGATCCAATCCCTGTGCTTGGTTGCTTGCCAGTGACTGTACAATTTGAATCAAATACTGCAAAATATGACTTTTACATTATGAATAAGGGTACTGCTATACTTGGAAGGGATCGCTTTGCTGCATTAAACATACAGTTAGTGGATGGTCTCATTACTACAGCAACAGTGCCTGCCATACAGCCTGAATGAACACTTCATTGGGCTGTGCAAAGAACTTTGTTCACAAAGTTAAGTTGAGACCAGATGTAGAACCAGTACATTGTCAACATCAACAAGCCAAATGCAAGGCTTATACTAACAGAAAACGTGGTGCAAGAGAGGTACACTTTCAGCCTGGATTTTAGAATTAAGAATCCAGAACTACTGAAACAAGGACAATCTAAATTTACTACACCATTTGAAGTGTGACGCCAGCAAGGACCATACACATATGAACTGTCTGATGGACACATGTGAAATGCAGGTCATCTTGCTCCTGCTAGATATGACTTTAGAGGCATTCCATTTGATGAAGGACATTTTCCTACTCCTGATGCCAACTGCAATAGGCCTGAAGAAAGTGAACTTATAAGGCATACTGAGAAAATCAGAAAACTACCTGCATGGACCAAGGACTATGTGATGTGAAAAATTTATATTATTGCTTTAAGATGCATACTGTTTCATAGTTGTTGTTTATTACATTTGACCAAAAGCTATCCTACTATAGGGGGAATATTTGGGGGCAAATTTACAAAATTTGTGTGAAGGATTCAAAGTTAGATCGAATACCGATCGTAAGATTTTTTTCGGATATTCGAATATGCAAATTTGGCCTCTTCGATCATCGAATACCGAATTAGCGAATGATCAAATAGATCAAATGATCGGATATTCGATCATTCGATGGATTTAAAATTTTAAAATCCTTCTAATGCCTACTTCGCCAGATTGAACCTACTGAATACCAATAGAAGCCTATGGGAAAATCCCCCCCCCCATAGGCTTCTGTAGCTAAGTCCTGCTCTAATACCATTTGTACGATCGAATGCCTCGATCGTTCCAATCGTACAATTTTTTTCCGAAGGCTCGAAGGCAAAAGTGTGATTTTTACGTGAAATCAAACAATCGGTATCCGATCGTATGAATTCATCGACAAATCGAATATCGAGCAAAAAGATAGCCGCCTGAAACTATTCAATAAGCATTCGATTGCTTATCGAATTGCGAATTAATTCATAGTATTTTGGGTGAATTTTAGTAAATTTGCCCCTTGGTGTTTATACAAATGGCCTGCAGAGGGCACTGTGTACATGAGTTATACTGTGCATTCACTTTACCTTCTATACTGTTTAAAATCAATAGAGATCAAGTTACTGCTGTTGTGTAATGGCTGCATGAATAATAAAGCACTTTTATACCCTGCGCATCCTCGGCTACCAAAACACAACAATAGGGATCTTACATTGTAAGCTCCAATGGGGCAGGGGCTAGTGTGAATGATATACAATCTTTGTGAACACTACATAAATAAATTAAATAATCCATATTTTCCTACATTTTTTTATTTTCTAAAGATTACAACTGGACACTTCAGATATATACTGATTGATAATTACATTAGCTACATACATTTTGCTAAACATATAAGCCATATTCAAATTATTCATATCTTGATAGACTAAGACTAAGATATTAGGTTGATATGCTTAATTTTTTTTAGCGGTCAAGTACATTTTGTCTAACCTCTATTACTCCAGAAATGCCAGTGACATTGTGTGCAATTTAACAGACATGTCAGAGATCTATTTTCTTCTTTCTGACAGATATATGGAGGCTCCTAGGAAATGATATTTGGCGAATGGCCATTTAATCCATCCAGATCATAAACGATTGTCCTACACTTTTTATCTGTCCCACAATTGTCTTGCATTCCAGCAATAAGTGTCAGCACGGTGAAAACCAGCACAACATATTGGATTTATTTAGAAAGACTTCATTTAAAAGCAGTTCACTGCTAGGTTATTATAATTTTTATTACATTTACTACATCCTTGATTTCAGAATGGATTTTCTATTCATACAAAACATTTATGTGGGATCATTGGCAGGTGAAGACTATATTGGCACCTGTGTGGTCGAGCCTGAAGGAAACCACCCCATCCTTCTCCACTTTTCTTTCTGTGCTCTCAGGAACATGCCATGCCATAACAAGGGGAATGATGAATCATCTACCCTGCTTAATGTTTCTAGGTCCCTTGAATAATAATTTTGATTATGGCTAACAAGAACATATTGCATTTTTTTTTAATTATTCTCATCATGTAGGCCAGTGCTGTCCAACTTCTCTGCTGAAATTTTTCTGGCCTACATAATGGAGGGCCGATAATGGAAGCCAGTGTTGCCCACTCCCCGTTTTCAAACCAAACTCACTTTAAAAATCACCCATGTTACCCCAAGGCCATGTTCAAATGAATTGTTTGTGGAAGCAAACCAAAAAAAAACAAATGGTTGGTGCTCACTGCAGGGATATCACTCATCACTCATACACACAGGGCACACAGAGAGCATAGGGAAGGCAGAACAGAACAGGAGACAGGGAAACCTATCAGGACCACTCTAAGGCATACTACATACAGTGACACAGTACTGGTGCCCCATTGGCATTTTGTATAAAGTGTGAACAGGTGAACAATGTGGGTGGTTTCAGTCTGGGTCTCAGGTGTGAACAGTACAGGGCTTTTGTGGTTTCAACAATGCAGGGGCCAATTAATCTCTGTATTGATACCATTTAAATCTTACAAATGGTAAGCAAGCAAAACAGGTAGGGGGCCACAGGACGGGGGGGTCCAGTTGACAGCCCTGATGTAGGTGATGACAAAATCATTAAAATATTAAATAAACCCAATAGACTGGTTTTGCTTCCAAGAAGGATTAGGTATATTTTGGTTTGGATCAAGTACTTATTAAATAGAAAAAGCTATTTTTTAAAAACTTGAATTATTTAGATAAAATGGGGTCTATTGGAGATGGCCCTCCTGTAATTCAGAGCTTTCTGTGTAACAGGTTTCCGGATAATTGATCCCATACCTGTAGCATGTGAGTCATTCACAGCTCTGGTTTCTCACACTGCTGTTGTCCTATTTTAATTCTTGGAATGCCTTGTTTCATTGGTTGCACTTTAACCCAATATGAGAGGTTTGTTTTAGCCAAAATAAAAAGTACCTTTTGTACCACATCAGTCATATGAAGTTTAGAATCAACACACACTTTGGGAGAAGTAGGTGCCAGTATGATAAAATGTTATAATTATCTTCACAAAAAGTCTTATCCAAAAATGTCAAACTTAATTTAGTGTTAATTGGGGACTTTATAACCTTTTCCAAACCACTTTTGGTCTGCCTAAATTGAAATTGAAAATTACTATTATCATTACAAGAATGGCCAATCGGCAAATGCCAAAGATGAAAGAGCCACAGATACCTCTGACTTCAAAATATAGCCATTTTCAGGGCCATGGGTCTGACTTGGGCTAATGTGGACTTGTGCAAGTAAGAGAATCCCTCATAGCATGAGGCTGAAGATGAGATCAAGTGGTTTGTAGCATTGCTTAAAATCATTTCATTATTGGTTCACATTTCTCACTTGAGCATACCCAGTGATTGCCTCTGTAGAAGCAAGATTGTACAGTGGCACCAATGCTAAGGAGAAGATCAGAATAATATTGAACTATAGGAGGCGTTGATTTATATGGATCATCAGTGAGTAGATTAAACCCCTAAGTAAGAGAATCCCTCATAGCATTCCCTCATGCTAATATCAAATTGAATTTGTTATGTTCTAGCTTCTGTACCAAAAATATTGAATCTTTCCTTCAGTTACAATTGTTTAATCTTTAAAAGTATAATTATTGCAACAACTATTTTGTCATTTATGGACAGTGATAAATTCAGTCTTCAAGAAATAAGTATACACCATTAGCTGGTTGACAGTAAAGGTCAACTTTTAACCATGATATCTGTTTGGGATGGTTGAGTCCAATTTCCTATTATTTTGGAATTATTAAGCAGTCTGCACACAGGCAGATTTGGGGAGATTAGTCACACCAGACACTAAGTGGAAACTACTGACGACTTCAGAAAACGAAGTACCGCAAGTGCCATACCGCAGGAAGGCAGAGAAAGGCCCCGAATGAGAGGAGATTTGTTGCTGGAGAGACTAATCTCCCTGAATCTGCCCATGTGCTCTGACCCTTGGATAATGTTTTGCATGTTAAAAACTGTATGAAATTATTTGTTTCCCATATGTAAGTTTCATTCAACAATGTGATGTTTTATAAGATTTCATTTAATGTTGCCATAACAGCTAACACACATTATTATAAAATTTTTCTGAATCAGTATACAGATAATAATGTCATGTACATGTTGCTTGAGAAAATAAAATATACCGTAATTCTGAAAAGAAATGCCCTAGGGAAAAGGTTGTTTCTTACAATTACTGAGCAATTATCATACTGTTTTTTTCTGTCTAGTTGATGAGAATAGCAATGTTTCATAGCATTTCCACTGAACCTGTCAATTACACTTGCCTGCTGCGCTGATATTAAGAGGTATTTCTGTCTTGCTAGTTGTTGATCTTGATACATCAATTTGAAATTAATTATAAATAATTATTTGACTTCAGATGCATCCTTAAACAGACATACTGTATCTATCACTGCCCCACTACCCGATTGAAATTGTATTCCTGTCCGCTATGCATAACAAAGTTTGTATTTACATTGTGCATATGCTCTGATATTTATGCAACCAACTAAAACATTCAGATATACCCAGGGGGTTATTTATCAAGCTCCGAATTTATTTCAGTATTTTCTTTTAGAAACCCCAAGTAAATCCACTGAGTTTTTTTAGGCTTATTTATTATAACATTTTCCTGCATTTTCTTTGCGTCATCCTTGGGTTTAATAAATCCTGAAAAATTTGTGATTTAAAAAAAAAACCCTTATCCAGTACCCTACATAGTCCCCGCCCCTCCGTGCTCTCCCCCCCCCACATAGGTGATAATACCTATTAGTGCACCTAATCCTTTTCTCTCCTAAAAGTGTAGCGTAAGCGCAGCAGAGCTCAAGGGCATCATCTTCCAGCTCTTTGGATTTCTTCGGGTACTCTTCCCTTTGGCAATTTCTGTCACTTTTGGCGCATACGCATTTGCCACAAACAAGAAGACTGCTCTAACTGCCAGCACCGATTGCCTGCTTACCCATGGGGAGGGGAAGCATCAGAGGCACACTAGTGTGGAGAGCGCAACTGAGCTCTCTTGCACTACTAAAACCAAATTTCCTGTTTTAAAACCAGAAATTTTGCTCTAGAAGTACTAGGAGCGGCTTTTTGCCATCCCTGGAAACTTATCTGGCGCTGCCGCCTGAGGCGATCACTTCAGCTCGCCTCATTGGCAGAGCTCCCCTGATAACTGTGCATGTGCCAATACAAGGAAATCCGCAGAGCCAGAAGACAGTGTGCATGAGCTCCGCTGCACTTACTCTGCAGCTGTAGGCGAGTAAAGAATTAGGGGCACTTATAGTAGGTGATATCAGCTATGCAGGGGGGATCGGGGGGGGACTATGTAGGGTCCTGTGTAGGGGTTTTTATTAGTGGGGGGGTTGAGTTCTCCTTTATAATAAAGCAATGCATTTCTGGAGCCCATTCTCTTTAGAAATATCCATATCTATTTTTCACAACAGAATGCTATCCTGGCCACCTCAATAAGGCAACTATAGAATAATGATAACATGAATACATTTCCTCTTGAAGTAGAACCTGCCTTGGGAATGAGGATTCTGGAAATATAAAATACAGATATGGGATCTGTTATCCAGAAACCTGTTATCCAGAAAGTTCCAAGTTATGGAAAGTCTGTCTCCCATATCCAAATTTGAATTTACCAAATTATTCACATTTTTAAAAATGTTTTCCTTTTTCTCTGCAATAATAAAGCAATACCTTGTACTTGATCCAAACTAAGATATAATTAATCATTATAGGCAGCAGAACCAGCCTATAGGGTTTATTTAATATTTACATGACATTCTAGTAGATTTAAGGTATGAAGATCCAAATTACAGAAAGATCTGCGCGTGTTTGATTTTCAAGTTATTTTTGAACTTTCCTATTTTCTTTGCTGAAAATATGGCATATATTTTTTCTCTGGAGTTAAACAATCCATTTTAGTTGTCAAAACATGTGTCTGAACATAAATCAGGATCTTTTTTTCTTTTTTTTAGTTTTGCTAGAAAATAAACTTCTATAAAATATAATTTTGACAAGAAGCCGCATAAGACATAGTAAAGCTTAAAACATGTTGTCTTTTTTAAAAAAAAGAAGTAAAAAGTAATTATATTTGTTTGTCCCAATACTCTCCATAGTGTACCCATAATATTCTCCTGCAGAATTGCATTACTTTATTGGGGAAGGGGTTAAGGATTTCAAAAGCCACATTACATGGGAAGTTTGCCATGTGAACAGTGAAATATCACACCTGCTAATTTGTTTGTTGTTTTTTTATGGAGTGTAAATGAGTGCTGAATATTTGGACTGGTGTAAATGTGTCTCCACCTGATCAAATTTCACAGGTGTCGCTTAAACTGTAACAATTTCCCCAACATGTGTATTTATATATTTCTTCACATAGACTACTTGCCCAACTTTACTCTTGGTGGACAAGAAAATTAATTTTTGCTTAATGCATATCAGAGTGAATGGAATTTGTAATCTTGAAATCCATATCTTGAATGGTTTAAAATATTACATTCCCCGCTAATATAGATAGTTTAAAGGCAAGGTTCCTATAATTTCCAATTTAATTAAACAATTCTTCCTTTTGATCCATATGCTTTTTCTCTTTAATAACAATACTGGACCCTGTAATAAATGTTAGCTAAGCTAGAATGAATCATAGAACAATCCTATATTTAATACTAACATGTTTTTTCATTGGCTTGACTTCATTTCATTGGCAAGACTTGGTGTTCTAAATTACAAACACTAGCATTTTTTAACAATTATGCAACGTGTCATACACAGAAACTTACCCTACTCATACTACTACTATGTATTTAAAACTAGAAAATGCTAAAACTGCACTTGCATATGCCGTAGATGATGAAGTGTCTGCTTCATTTGGTTTGACACTCTTACAAAAACACAATTGTTGATGCTTATGTTTCCCTGCATTGATGAGTGGTTAGTGTAAGAGAAAAGAACAGTAGCTCCCATCCATATGTAACATAGATAGAGATACAAAGAAGTAAATATATATGCCCTCCAATATTCATTCACATTCTCTTTAATTGAGAAAACAAAGCTAAAAGTACTAATTAATGTGGTATATATTGCCTTCAAAAAAAGCAACAGCGGATTGATTCCCTTTAGTGGAAAGCATTTTTCCCCAGCTTAGCAAATTAGAGAGGTGATGGTGCTTTCTTAGCTTCTGCCATAAAGGGATGCCAAATATATTTCTAGTATTAGAGTCTTTGATGCAATGTCTCTGAAAATAAAATAATGATAATGCTGTAGTAGATTCATGAATCTCCTTGACATGATTACAACTTAACATTATTGGAAACATCCATATCTCAAAGCAGCAGCACAAAATAAAACAACAAAGATGAAATACAAATAATTTACCACTATCAAATATGAATATAGTCTTTGCACTCTATGAATGATTTACAGAATGTATCCCCACTTGCAAATCTTCCACAGCTGCTGAAGCATTAAATATGCCATTTGAACATACCAATGCTTAAAAAGTCATTAAGTAATGGATAATTGATGATGTTTAATCTCAGGCTTGAACATCCAGAGGTTAATTCACTTCTGGGATTTCTGGGACCATACTTCAAAGCTTGACAAGTTTCTGATAATGGCATCATTGTGCTTCTTACCCCAGACTGGCCACATTTGGATGATTATTGGATGAAATGTTGGTCTGTGTTTATTTGGATTACTGATGTTGATATCCTGAATGAAGACTCTGATATTTCATACTGAAATGAATTCAGGGAGACACATCCAAGATGTCAAACACACTCATTTCTCCTGTCTATATTTTCATGTACAAATGACTCTCCATCCTTCCTCTGGTTTTGATGGAAGTTGAATTACAATCCCAGGAGTTAAGCAATTTAAGACACTTGAGTGCTGTACTCTCTCTGTTCCAGAAGCACTTCATCATCCAAGTTATTTTGTATCAATAACCTAGCAAGTATTTTATATTTTCCTGTTCTCACTTACAAATTGATATCTTTGCACAGTCGTTTGAGTATCACAATGATCTTTACATCTTATAAATTGAATAAATGTCATTAGTAGAAAGAGTGAACAATTTTACTTTGCAAATATTAGTGATTATGTTACATGGTTTGTAAAAATGCTAAAATGCTTAGCACTTATCCACTTGCTGAGGAAAAGTGGCTTATATTATATTTACTATATTTTATATCAAAACATACCTTGCTGTAAAAAGTTGTAATGTAATGTAATTTTTGCTAGCATTACTTTGACTGTGTGAGAATTTCATAGTGAAGATGCACTAGCCTTCAGTTGTGCCTAGCGAAAATTTGCTAGTGATGTTGCACTTAGGTCAGTTTTCATAGGGCGGGAAATTTTAAGTATATGGAGGTCTTTATTATAAATGTTGCTTAAGTTAGCGGTTTTTATTACAAATGTCGAGGGAACCTTAATAAAGACAAGAAATTTAATGCCCTACACATGATCCCACTGTAAAATGAATGTTCCATATGTTATAAAATTACCCAAAAAAAAGTGATTACCCAAAAAAAAGTGTAAGTTAGGCTTTTGGCATGCAATCCCGCTTAAAAAAAAGGAAAAGTCACCAGCATTTTTTCAACTTTAATGCATTTTCGGCTGACAGGATATGATGCAAGTGACAGAAGATTGAGAAAGATCTAGCTTCTTTTTAGCACTTCGCCTGGTCTGAGGTGGCAAAATCATCTCTGGCGAAAAAGGTAACGTTCAGGAAAATCCACACTTTAGTCAATTTATGGTGTAACAATCGTTCACTAGAGTGAAAAGTCTAGTGATAGAGTGAGAACAAACGCTAGCGACAGTTTCTGTCACTAGAGAATTGATCCCTATGCCTGTGAATAGGCGAAGTCCCTGAGGATGGTAACACTGGCGAATTGTCACTAGCGTTAGCCACTTCACCCATACTGAATCTGCCCCCACTTGACAAAGAGCCCAGCTCAAAACACATTGTGAACTAATAAAGCACAACTTTTGCAGCAGACTTCTGCGCCTGATTGAAGTTCATTACCACAATCCTTGGTGCTGAATCTGCCCCCAAGTGTTAGTAATAAGGTACAAATGACTACTTGTGAAATGTTAGCTTTAATAGCTACAGTCCAAATTTGATATGTATATTGAGTATAAAAGAACCTGGACTGTCATATTGCACAAAACAAACCATTAAACACTCTGTAATCACTCTGTGACCTAAAGTAAGATGTCCACCATTTAAAAGCGACAGAAAAGTCTTCCAAGCTTCCTTAATAGCTTCACACATGTTGATTAAATCTTTTGGAACAAACATTATTAATGTGTATTATATGGCATAAACATTAATATAGTAAAGGTGAATAGTATATTGTTAAGTAAGACTATGGATGAAATGTGTGCATCCTGTACTTCTTTCCTGATCAATAAACACTTCATTGTTGTTGAACTGGCATCTGTATGTTTTTATATAAAATACAGTATATATGTATTTCTCTTTCATGTTTTTGCATGGATGCTTAAACAATCCATAAATAGAAAGTCCAGTGACATTTTGTGCATATACATAAGAGGATTGGGTATCCCAATCTGTGAATAGTACCTACACAAACAAAGTAAGCCTTTATTGATCATTTTTATATTAATGGACACATCTATCAATAACAACTCTCCAACTGCCTTCTTATAAGCACACTTCTCAATGATAATGCTGGTGTTGCTTTGTTAAACAGTAGGATCTGGCACATTTCAATCAATAGGAATTTCTTCTTTGTAACTAAATTAAATTTGCTAAACAGATTATGCCCACATCACACCCTTGGCATCAGCTGTCTGAATATTTTGCTCTGTTTTGGGTTAGAGCTAAGATTGGTTTAGGTAAATGAGAGGCCTATTTTGGATTCTGTTATTCTTTGCGCTGGGATCACATAGGTTCAAAAGATAAATAATATAACGTAAACAGACTGATTTATTGGCTTTGGATAGATTACTTTATAGATTACTGTTTTGATTGTTTTCTAGTGTGTGTGGGGGGGTTCAGATATTGTTCTGGAACACAAATCCAATTCTTGTCTGTGAATACCAGTAATACCAAATGCCCTCTCTTCCAGATTACCATAGAAAAGAAATTCCATGTTTGCAATCAAAAGCACCAGTTAGGTTTTGTGGTGAAAAATCAATACTGTAATGAATATTTTACAAATATATTGTCTCTACAGCACACCTTCCTTCCACTGACCTGCAGTAATGGTGCTGGTTCACCGTCGACCCGACCGGGTCAACCATACAACTGTAAAGACGGTCCATACACACACTTTTTAGCAGTCGGGGAGTGTACCTCTTTTATTCATGCCACCATAATATCAAGGATGAAGGGAGGTAATACCCCCCAAAACGTTGATATTATGGTGGCATGAATAAAAGGGGTACACTCCCCGACTGCTAAAAAGTGTGTGTGTGGACCGTCTTTACAGTTGTACGGATGAATATTTTACACCCATGGAAATCTGAACCCCTGCATAGGCTTGTATGCATCTCAAACAGGACAAAATTAAAGCACATTGATCTACCAACAACCATAGAAAACTGTCTTTTCCTCAAGCCAAGCAAATCATACTGCTTAGCAGATCCGTCTTCAGTGTCCATTTCCCTGCTTTGATAGAAGACTGCATGCTTTGACAACTGAGAAAACTGACAGGTTGATTTTGTTGTTGAGAGTTTAATGATTTAGCCCATTGCTTTTCCATTTCAGGGACTTCTCCAGGAAATGTGTACTTGCAGCATACATTTTAGACAAGCAGAGGCTGCAGCCAATGTGGTGCATAATGAAGATGCCATCCTACAGTACATCCTTCTTCCAAGAAGATTTTGTAGTTTTAGTTTTCCAATCAATTCTGTTTAGATTAAATTGCAGTATTTAAGGGGGGGGGGGGCTCTGGATGTCCTAGATGTCCCACAAATGCAATATTATTGCCATGTCATGTTTTATCAGAACATTAAGCCACTACTCAGAAGAAGGGGTATATCATTAGTTGATGAATTTATGGGGAAATGTAATTAGTAATAGAGAGAGTTAGACTGATAGATTCTGAAAAGGAAAATCATATTCACTGGCTTAAAGACAAAGAATGTTAAACCTACATGGTCTGCTAAATATTATTTCAGTGAAGTGTTTAACCCACTGGACAAATCCCATCATCTTGATGACAACTACAGTGACATTTTCTGAATCTATGATATTTTGAAAGCTATAATTCTCATTCTTGCAAATATGTTGGCTCTAAGGTATTGGTATTCTCAGACTTTTAAATCCTTATTAACCTTAACATTCTTGAGGGAAGCGAAAAAGCTGCTGAACGGAATGAAGCAATAGAATTGAGAGGACGTTGGGGATATGTTTCTTTTTCTTGACTGTTCATGTGGCATCACTTAGGGAGGCACATTACCATCCTGGTGGAGGTCCATTGAGACAGTTTGGAAAAATATCTGGATTTTTGTATTTGACTTTTAGTAATCTTCTCAATTTAAAACATGCTTACCCATGACATATTTTATTTACAGTTGTTTCACTGCAGTTTAATGGTTCTGCATTTGATGGTAACATATGTAGGTGTAAATAATATACATTTTGTCATTGAGTAGCTAATTATAAAGCACTGCAGAATATATTGGCACTATAGAAAAAATAATAATAATTATATTCAGCTTAGGTGCAGATTTATCAAGGATCGAAGTAAAAATTAAAATGTAAAAAAATGTACTTTGACTATCACATAGGCCAAAATTAGATTCAAATAGAAAAAAAATCGATTTGAATTGACAAATTCGACAATTCGAAAATCGAAGTACTGTCTCTTTAAAAAATTCTAATTCGACCCTTCGCCACCTTAAACCTGAGGAATCGCTGTTTTAGCCTAAGGGGGACCTCATAAAACCCTTATGTAGTCTTTTGTCAAATTATTCCATCGAGAAAAAAAACTATAGTTCAAATCAATGCAAAAAACTATAGTTCTATTAAAATTTGATGGTCAAATTTCAAAGTATTTTCACTTCAAAATTCGACCCTTGATAAATCTGCCCCTAAAAAAAAAGCCTTTCAATATTGTATACTTTGGAACATAATATAGTAAAACCAATATATAGGCAAGTTTAAGTTGGGTGGTTCCAACACAATTTCAATTCATATTTAGTATTTAGGGCAACATTTTGTTTAGTGGGTGAGAGCACTTCTTGATAAAAGAACTATGGAAGAGAGGGGTTCTAGCCAGTAGATATGTGTAATTGTTTCACTTTCCTATCTTTCCTTAACGGGGTTGTTCACCTTTGAGTTAACTTTTAGTATAATGTAGAGAGTGATATTCTGAGATAATTTGCAATTGGTTTTCATTTTTTATTGTTTGTGGTTTTATAGTTATTTAGCTTTTTATTGAGCTCCTCTCTAGTTTGCAGTGTCAGCAATTTGGTTTCTAGGGTACAAATTACCCTAGCAACCCTGCATTGATTTGAATAAGAGACTGGAATATGAATAGGAGATGGACTGAATAGAATGATAAATAATAAAAAGTAGCAGTAACAATACATTTGTAGCCTTACGGAGCATTTGTTTTTAGATGGTGTCAGTGACCCCCATTTGAAAGCTGCAAAGAAACATAAGAAAATTGCAAATCATTAAAAAACTATGAAAAATAAATAATGAAGACCAATTGAAAAGTTTATTAGAATTGGCCCTTCTACAATTTAGTAAAAGTTAACTTGAAGGTGAACCACCCCTTTAATTTATGTGCAGGGTGTTGTGGAGACACATTTCTGTATGATATTGGTTGTGTAATATTATTATAGTCATATACTATGGTACTACCTACTGCATTTACTGTGTTCATAATAATCAATTCAGTTTTATGTAGGTTAAATAAAAAAAGATAACCACAATAAGATTACTTTAACTTCTAAAACATGGTAATATAGTCATGTTCACGAAACTCAGTACATTTTAGATCATTTTTGTTTGAGAGTTGAGAGAAAGTTTTTCATACACTCCTTACCATCATCATCATTATCTAAGCTGGAAGTAGTAGTAAAATGTCAGCCAAAACTATCCCTTGCGTCTTTTCCATTTCTAGTTTGTTGGAAACATAAAGCTGAAAACATGGAAAGCTGTAGGGCAGCAAATCAAAAGTTACGATTTTTCTGTGGATTGTACAAGACATTCCAAAGCTCATGACTCTCCCAATGTTTTGAACACTAAGGTACAACTGTACAAGTCAAAACATCATTCCAGGCCTGCAGCATTTCACAATAAGAATCACAGTAGATATGCAGCCAGATCCCATCATGTGGAGTTGCTTAGGAACACGTCAAAATACAATACTGCACATTTACACATTTTCTGTTTAAAAACAAACATCTATGTTATAGATCTTCTCCCGGATAGGAGGATTTAAATGTAACCTCTGATCTTCTATGGAGCTGCCGACCGTCCTAACCCCTTATGCACATAGCAACTTTACTTGGGAGTGACTGTCACTTCGTATTGTTATATTTATATACATATTAGTCTCAATAATCTAGGTGGCAAAAATATTTTTATTACCTTGCATTTTTCATTTCAATTTAACATGTCCTAGTTTGAACATGTCCTAGTTCATCAGACCTATCATGCATGGCATGTGAAATTTTAATTTTTTATACAACTGTATTGCTTTTCTGAGCATTCATATTTATGATGATTATGAGCTTTCAAAACAACTTTACTGAAACATATCAAATTTATGTGTGCAGTTGATCAGTGTAAAAACCTTGGATATTTCTAGGTTCACAAATTCCCCAAAATAAGAATTGTCACAATAAATTAGCTTTTTAACAGCTTTCAAATATCCATTATGTTAGGAAATAATTTTGCTCCCTGATGAAATGTCTTTTAACTGCAGGATAAATCACATTAACTGTCTCCATAGATTTTGTATCAGTAGGGAGGGGGTTAATGTGTGAAGGAAACATTGTAACATGGCGCATTCTTTGGAGTTGCTCCAACCCACTTACCTACCATTTAGCCAGCAGAGCATAAATCCACTTAATACTATAATTTCTTGCCTTTAGTTGCCGTATTCAATTTCTTCTTAAAGCTAGCTATGTAAACCAGCTGGTCCCTCGTATTTTGCATCCATCCATAGATTTAGCTAATTTTTACTGAGGGCCCTTCATAGGACAAGTCACCATGGGTATTGTGGTGAGCACATTGCAATTTCTATCATATAAATGGTTCTCTGCTGCGTCTCAGTACAAATCAAAAACGATTCCTCAATAGCTATGGTTCCAACTTATATAACACAATACATAATAATATGTATTCCTTTTCCCCTGTTCAGCTAGCATTTACCAGCACATAAAATATATACATTAGCAACATTTAGACATATATATATATATATATATTAAGGGACATAGTTCAAGGAAACAACTTCAATCCTTGACAAGAATTATAAGGCAGCCATATTTGCCAATATTTATTTGTAAAATCCATATCACACCATGACTTTTTTGTTTTTAATTACCTAAAAACATAGGTAGTAGTTTTATTGTTTTTTTTTATGGATTCCATATTTAATTTAATTCTAATAAAATGTAGACAAAATGGGTGTAAAGTGACACATTGTGTTCAACTTTTCAAAGAATGATGTCTCTACAAGAGGTTGTCTCGAATATTAGGGGGCAGATTTATCAAACTTCGAAGTGAAAATACTTCGAAATTGGACCAGTTGAAGTGTATTTCGATTGAACAGGTCCGTTTTCGATCCAACAGGTCCGTTCTCGATCAAACAGGTTCATTGTCAATTGATTCGAATTGCTCGAATCGTATGATTTAATAGATCGATTCAAACAATTTCCCTCTGAAACCACTTTGACTTCTCATAGGCTAAAAGCAATTCGGCAGGTTTAAGGTGGCTAATAGTCAAAGTTTTTAAAGAGACATTACTTCAAAATTCAAATTTTTTAAATTAGAATCAGATTTTTTTTTTTAGATAGTACCCACAAAAATTACTTCGAAATACAAATTTTTTAAGTTTGACTTTTCACTTCAAAACTTGATAAATCTGCCCCTAGGTGTAGAACAGCAGAATGCTTGTTTGACAAACTTAATTGATTCATTAAATTGATTCAGATGAAATTCTTTGTGACCTAATGCTCACTACATTTCTAGTTTTTTACTAAGCAAAACTGATAAGAACTGCAAGATGTGTGTTTGTATGTCTTTTTGTTAGATTTATTTTATTTATTCCAATTTGGTATAGCTTTAAATCACACCATATTGATAAGATCAGGTTAGCTTATGCCTGTCAGAAGTGCATCTCACTTTCAGGTTGATCTATGGCTAACTCGCATGAGGAGGCACATTTATCAAAGGTTAAATTTCGAATATATGTGAATTTTATTTAACTTTAATAAATTCAAATATACTTGAAATTCGATTGGGGAGTTATTTAATAAATAAACTAAGGGGTAGATTTACTAAGGGTTGAATTTCGAAGTTAAAAAAGTTTGAAATTCAACCATAAAATTTTTTACAAGTGTTTTTTTGATTGAAGACAGACCTTTTTGATCTAATAAAAATAGTTTGAATCATTCGATTCTAATGATTTTCACCAAAAAAACTTAAATTCTCAAAAACAGTCCTTAAAGGTTCTAGAAGGTCCACCACAGGTTATAACAGCAATCCGCCGATTTAAGGTGGCGAAGGGTCGAATTTGAACATTTTAAAGAGACAGTACTTAGATATTGGAATGGTCAAATTTTAAAATTCAAATCCAATTTTTTTCAATTCATATTGCATTTTGGTCTATTCGATAGTTGAAGTACCCAAAAAGTACTTCAAAATTCGAAAAAAAAATTTAATTTGAATTTTCACTTCGACTCTTAGTAAATCTGTCCCTAAAACTCAAATGAATATTATGGAGCTGAAAACTCGAATCAAATTGAAAACTTGAATGTCAGGAAGGCTAGTAACATCTTCAAATAAGTCACTGGAACTCTCCCATTGAATTATACATGAATTTGGCAGGTCTTATGTGGCAAATAGTCAAATTTTAAATTTTAAACGGCAAGGTTTGATAAATCTCGAAATTCAAATTATAATTTGAGTTGAGTTTGGATTATTCACAATTCAAATTTGAGAGTTTTGACCATAACATAAAATTATAGAATTCAAATTTGAATTTTCAATTCAACCCTTAATAAATCTGCCCCATAGTTTCTGAGATGCATTGCTTTGCTTTACCTGTTTAGAACCCATATTTTTTGGTTTCCAAATGAAGGTGCCAAAGTAATTTTATATAAAACATACAGATGTTCGCTCAGAATCCAATTTCGGTTTCTAAAAGTTTATTTACAGATGTATGCATGTTTCTATTTACAATATTTTAATGATACATTTATTTATGATAAAAAAATCTTTTTTATTGACACAGGTTCTGTATATTTTTAATAGAAAGGCATCTATAGCATCTTCTTTTCTAGTGTTAAATTAATTCCTTTGTTGTGCTGTATAGACAAAAGTATGATTACTAGCATGAAGAAAATAAAGTATGTCTTCATATTCTGCTGGTTAGAATTCATTTAACTAGTGACATTACAAAGGGTGGCTTCTGATATGTGGCTAAGTTAACCAATTAAGTATAAAAAATCTCAACAATCCCTTTAGACCACAGAAAGGACTCATATAAAGTTCATAGAAGGATAGCAAGCATTACTGAGCATTAGCATGCCATTACCAAAATGTCGTTGGTACAAGTGGTATATTTGTACTTGACAGAGAATGTAAGCATTTGGCAGCATACTCTATTATGTGACATGATGAATATTTTATTTGTAATTTATCTTTTTGCTTGGTAATTGTTTTGCTTTATACCTCAGTATAAAAACATATGTGTAATCCGATCTCCTCCTTTGTTTTAAGCCTATTAGGTGATGAATTCACCTTTCTTGGAAGCTGCAGTTAGATGTAGGGCTCAGCTGTATATCCTGCATTATCGAGCATTCAGGTTAAAGGCGCCATAGATTATAAAAATAAAGCTGTCTTTTAATATCCCATGGAAAGTTTGAACAAGTATGTTGGAGCTGGTACAATCAAAGGATAAAAGCCATAGATTAAAATTTAAATATTTCCAGCAATTGCCCCCCCCCTAATGTTTTAAAGCAAAGACCTTCCCTCATGCAAGTAATTTAAAAGATTAAGTGAAAAGGAAACACATAAATCTTGTGTGGGCCCCAGTAATTCAAATAAACACCTGCGAGGTGAAATTAAATTAATTACTTAGAGGTGCAACTTAACTCTGGATCTTTATTGAAATATCTGCAAAATTAAAAAAAAAATTTCAAGCTGAAATGTTGGCTTATGAGCTTCAGGGGTCTATAATGCAATAGGTGCAATGCAGATTATGCTAACTCTGTAATCATATATAAATCATACTAAACTCTTAAAAATCATTTTACAAATGTCTCCTGACAAAGCTTCATAGCCTCTTGTGAGCTTCACCATACTATAGGGAAAAAATATTGAAAGGATCTTTATTAAGGCATCATCTGGGAGGCACATTTATCAAGGGTAGAATTTCAAATTAATGTGAGTTTTTTAAAACTTCCCCCAAACTCCCAAAAATTCGAGATTTGACTAGTTGAAATGTATTAATAAATTCATTCATAACCAAACTTTAACCAACTCTTTACCATATTATCTTCTGTGGTGGTCGAGGTACATAAGCCCCAAACACACAGTCTAGGAATAACCTATAGTATTTGTGAATACAATTTTAAAACCTTTATTCCATATTAAAAGTCATCCCCGCCCTGAGCATATATATTTCTCCAACACTCCAAAAACACACAGGCAAGTTTATTGGCTCCTAATAAAATTGGCCAAAAAGAGGGACTGATGTGAATAACATACAATCTATGTAAAGCACTGAGGAATTTGTTGGCACCATGTAAAAAAGAATATCAATAATGTTATATGACGGATTCATTATAAATATCTTAAAAGGCTTCATGTATGTTTATTAATGTGTGATTAGTATAACAAATGGCACTTGCTGTACCCACTACATACTAAACATACACACACAAAATAAAAAATCATATTAGGAAAGTTATTTAGCACACTCAGATTCCACAGTATCCTCCAGAAGTGATTGTATATTACTATCCCACTGTTTTTTTCCTGCTGTACTCATCATCTCTTTAAAGAACTCCAATATCCTGGCTATAATTCATAGCCTTGACCTGATCTGTAATTTAATTCTGATGTAAAAGTCCTCTCAGCAGCTGTGCATGGTGTTTTTTTCTATTTAACAAAGAGAGTGTTAGAAAGGAACCAAACCACATCAATATCTATCTTCTCCATTCGTGAATGGGTAAAATTATGACCTAAAAGTCAACTTGGATGCAGTTAGATTGCCCAAGAGCACATGAGCCAATCACAACAAAGGATACAACACAGCTGAAATGAGACCAACTTACTTTACATCTCTCCAAACCAATGGCTCCAGTACTGCTCTTTATTAAGAACATTTGAAAGATGTAATGAATTTGGATTGTGCCAAACGTAGCTACAGGTGACCTTTATCAACAGTAAGCTTTGTTGCTCTTTATGTTTAGCCAAACACGGTTTTAATAAATGATGCATGTCAGTACCAGTCCCTAGCTGGATATAATCCATAGGACTGCGCCAAAAAAGGTGCATAGTCATTCATGCCAAAGGTTTCCATTATATATTGCATGCTGGAATGCTTCTTCTTTTGGTACACAGTGTGCAGTATGGATAATTTAACTTGGGCTTTAGGCTCTATCATTGAAGCCCATGATTCATATTTTGCCATTCTCAGGAAGCAGAGATGACCATTTTGTATATAGAGCTGCTTTAGGTCAACACTTAAAAACCTCTCTCTGCACACTAACTCATTTTTCCTTTGTTACTGAAAGTGAATATACCATGTAGCTTCTGCATTGTCCAATTTAGGTGAGGTTTGTATGTTTGCAGATTCGGACAGGTATAAAAAGGCTGGTTAAATTTTTATTAGAAAACTGTTAGCGTTTGCTATTAGTAATATCAGTACAATCGGTTGTTTTTCCAGTCAAAGCAAGGGGTTTCACATGAATCTTTGCCAGCTTTGCAAGTTCAGTCAATATCCACAATATTCCCAAAGAAACCATCCATGTGGCTTTGTTTTGGCAGCTACCATATAAACAAATATTGAACCTTTAATAATCAAAACATACTAGACCATATTTGACAAATGTTTGCATGAGCAAGCGTGTTCAATACATCAGTGCTCTAATGCGTGCTTATGATGGATACAGGCTTAGTTCATCCTGAGAGGAAGGAAGTTAAGGTGAGACTGTTATTTCAGGTTTCTGAGGGAGCCCTGTTTACTGAAACTGGATATGAATTAAAAAGGATTCAGAGGAAGTGGAGGTTAAGTTGGCTGCAGGGAGTCGAATCACAGGGACCTTAGGGTCACACAAACGCTGATGCCACCTGGAATGAGATCACCCAGATAGGAGCAACTGGGATTCAAAATAAAGTAATTAAACATCTAAATCTATAAAACAGATGCTCACTGCTGGGGCTGAATACTCTGTGCACTCTTTATATTTTGCACATATGGAGCAACCAAGTCTAGAGGACACCATTGATTCTGTGGGTGCCTCCGGTTGGTTGATATGTAGAAGGTTGCTACTAGAGGTGTCTGGCAGATTTGTGATGGGGATGGCAGCAGACCTTTCTCACTTGGATATTTTATTTGATATTTGTGGATATTTACATTATATAAATGTATATGTAAGTATATATGTAAACAAGGCTGCTGGGCCCTCCAGTCACCTGCAAGCAGAAAAAAATTAAGTGGTTTTAAATAGGCTAATCTGCAGTGTTCTATAATAAAATACACTTGACCCATGATTTTATGAGTATCATCACAGTGTAGAAAATGCATTTCACAAGTGCTCAACAACCACAGTTCTCTCCAACAGTATTGCTCTGTCACCTTAACCCTCTGTTACAATGTAAACATACACAAAGCTCCAATTATTTGGGTGGATGTATGTTGTCTTTTATCGACACCTGACTCTCTAAAAGCATATATGCTAGGAATCACCAACACACTTTTGAAAATCCCAATATCATCTAGCATATGGAAATGTCATGAGTCCTGATATCTGCCATGAAAATACAACACCCTTTAGTGGCTATCTCCAGCATTACAGACATAGAAAAAAATGTAACCAATAAACATATAACATATTTCCAGTTAGTGTTTAAACATAGACATATACATTTTGATGAACTATGAGATCAGTGTTAGGAAATTGGTAATTCTGTTTTAATACCACAGAGTTGCTGACTGATTAGTCTGGGGGGTGGTACTGAGGTGCAAATAGGTGCATACAGTGTCAACTTCCTACTGTTCTGGTCTGCCAGTGCACTGGTGGAATTATTCCATGCTAATAAAGATAGTTTCATATGCATTTTATTTTTCTGACTTCCTTCTCAAACTAAATTCAAAAGTATAACAAGGGAAAATCAAAATAGCAAAGGACAAAAATCAATAAATGAAATCAGAGACACAAACAAACACATTTACTTCCAGTGTGGAATGTCACTTTAAGCCTGACAATACAGTAGAAAGTAGATCATGCCAGCCCTTCCAAGGGTGTGGCTTGTAGTTGGCTCACATTGCTGAGCTGTAAAGAAGCTAAGAACTGGCAGGATGTGTATGGCTTCCTAGAGTGAAAGCAAAATTGGAAAATGTTTCACAAAATATCCAATTTCTGACACAAGGCCAAATATTTTATCAGTGTTTGGGTTATTTTGTTTCAGGCAGGATATTCTAGGTGAATCGTACAGTGGAATTCCTTTATAGCCATCCAGTTTTAACAATGAGTGATTTAGTGTGACAGGTGTTAATCAAATAATACTAAAGAAAGTTGTGTTCTCTTAATTATGCTGTGACTGAGAAATTTGTTTAGGTAATGTTCAAAGTAAGTGACTGTAAGTTTAGGGAAAGAGTCTCTAGGAAAGGGGAAATGTACATATAGGGCTATAAGCCGAACAGGAAGAGGACAGGTATGTACACTGATCCACAGATGATCACTGTAATCTGTATGTTTTGGGAGAAAAAGGAGGCACATTTGACACAGAAAGAACTATGAGAAACAGTGACGTGTGATGTTAACAGTAGTAAGAAAGAAGATGGAACATAAGAGATAAAGAGATAAGGTGGGGTGTTATGTTTGTTTCAGGCAGAAATTGCAATGGGAATCCCAAGACTGGTGTTGAGGTTCACCAGGCATGAATTTGCGGCAAAATTTCACACTTTGCACCCGCAAATTTTCTCCACAACAACATTGTCGCAGAGACACATAAGTTTCCAAGACAAAATTGTCACTTAGACAAAAAAGTCGGCATAAGAAAAAACGCCCATTGACTTTAATGCATTTGGAGTGAGAAAAAAATTGCTGCATGTAAAAGCAAGTTTCTCAAATGTTTCACAAATTCTTTTCGTGTTTCATGAATTTTTTGGCAAAGTGAAATGGGACTGTTTTGCTCATCAGTTGAGAGTCCTGATGAAAACAGACAGCTTTCTGTGTTGTCAGCATAAATCTGTCATTTAAAGGGGTGGTTCACCTTCAAGTTAACTTTTGGTATATTGTAGAAGGGCCAATTCTAAGAAACTTTTCAATTGGTCTTCATTATTTATTTTTCATAGTTTTTTTAATGATTTGCAATTTTATTCTGTTTCTTTGCAGCTTTCAAATGGGGGTCACTGACACCATCTAAAAACAAATGCTCTGTAAGGCTACAAATGTATTGTTATTGCCACTTTTTATTACTTATCATTCTATTCAGTCCATCCCCTATTCATATTCCAGTCATTTATTCAAATCAATGCAGGGTTGCTAGGGTAATTTGTACCCTAGAAATGAAATTGCTGACACTGCAAAACAGAGAGCTACTGAATAAAAAGATAAATATCTATAAAACCACAAACAATAAAAAATGAATACCAATTGCAAATTGTCTCAGAATATCATTCTCTACATTATACTAAAAGTTAACTCAAAGGTGAACAACCCCTTTAAAGATAACTGATGTAATGAGGTAACCAAGGGAGTGAGTTTGGATAAATATATATAGGAGTCTGAACCATGGGCTACAGTCAGTACAACAAAGTGGAGTTTAGTACACAGAGGGGTTTGACCAATGCATTCAAAACATGACATGTTCATTTAAGGGTGAAATGTGCTGCCAATTTCAATTACTTTCAACTACTTTCAATTGCAAGATTGTTTTCCATTTTAATGAAATGGAAATGGATTGCAACAAGAAAGATACTGATGTAGCTTTACTTTCCTAATCCCCCAGCAAAAACATATTTGAAATCAGCCCACTCCTCACTGTGATACCATGGACCCTCCCCTAACTCCCCTTGCGAGTGCATGGACTGGACAGTGCTGCTGTGGCAGAAAGAATGGATGGTGTGGGGGGATTTGGACTCCCCTGTTTACCCAGGCAACCCTGTGGTTGTGTAGTATGCTAGCAATTAATCCACTGACTGGAGAGTATTTTGATTTTAGCCTCTTTTCCTATTAACATATCCTCCTCTGTATCTCATGTTTTTCATTAAATTTGTTGGCTTCTGCATCACTCTCCATACAATACTTCAGGTTCTGTATCTCTCTCCTTACAAAAAAAACATTCCCCATAAAAACAAAAAAGGTGCAGAGAGGTCAAATATAAATAAGAAGCAGAGACTTTAATATTTCACTGGAAGAACATCCAGATCTTTACTTACTGATTATGAACAAAAGCCTGAATGCAGACCAGAGCAAGAAGGAGGGAATATAAGAACAACTTTATCAAGAACCTCAAACATTACCAGAAGTGACAACAGCCAATGATCCGAGCAAATGTTACAACATGAATTTAGTCATCCTATTTAACGGTAAAGATTACATCTGTTTAATAATCTGCAGCAATAAATCTGCATTAGCCTTTTACTGGCCTAAAGTGGTAAGAAGAAGTAAAAGCAAGGGAACAATTGTATATTTTTTTTGATGATAGAGCTTACCCAAATTTACCATATTAGGTTTTTTTCTATGAAGTGATCACCAATACATAAGCCTATTCCCTCAACACCACTTTTGTTCTGTTTGTTTTTATGAAGAAAGTTAGAAGTAACTGTGGCAGCATTATAGCTACCAATTTTTAACCATGCCTAATGAATACTAAAGAATAATTGTGCTGTTTTTATATTTTTCTAAAGCATCATATGCTCACTTAGAAAGAATGTATCACTCAACTGATATTACATAGAACTTTCTATTGTTTTAGACATTTCCTGTCTGTGCTTTCCTGCTTCCAGTGGAGGGAATAAAGCATTAGTGACATATATTTGGCAAATCACCAAGATCCATAGAAAAATGAATACCATATTTTAGTCATGCATCTAATATAATAGTAATATATGAGGGAATCATATAATAATCTCTCTAATGCTTTATTC
>CM044446.1:61035105-61047801 GCA_024363595.1 Xenopus borealis
TCAGTGTAGGGTAGCAGCATTTCAGGTCTTATGGCACTCATAGTGATTCTGCTCTCAACATATGTCATCAAAATACTCAAAATTGAGAAATGTCAACACCAGTAGTTTTATTTGACTTGCCACTGTTTTTCAGGAAATAAACGCAAGAAAAATTATCTGTGCTGCCACATTTATGTGATTCCTTTTGAGTTCTGACAGTGCATGTTGCGAAAGAAGAGAATCCAGTGGCCAAAATGCCCAGAATCACTACAAGTGCCATAGGCCTCATACACAATAATGCTAGTGATGTGAATAACATTGTCTTTGTATTACCACATACTGACCATATAGATACAAAAAATCAAAAGCACAGCAAAATCAGCACCTATCCTTTGTGTGTGAGAAGTGCAAGGAAGAGATGGGAACATTGTTTTTCAAAGAGACATGTGTTCTTATTTTTCCTCTGCCATGGCATAATGTTTTACTATTATAACGTGCATTTAGGAAATAAATTACATTTGACTGATACAACACTTTATGTTTTTTTGGTTTTCTCCAATTTCTCAGCACTGATGTAAAAAACCCTCTCCAGGAGGCCAAATGACATATTACAGGGTTTAAGAACGCAACAATGTTGCCAAACACTGACATAAAGCAAAAAGAAAGATGAATGAGGGAGGAAGTTTGTGTCGATATGAAAGATGAAAGGGATAAAATCTGAGCTTATCTAGCAAACCTTTGACCATCTGTTGGAGGAGACACCTCTGTGGAACGTGGCATATACAGGAGGTCACCATGACAGGAAAACAAACAAGCGGCACTTTGTGCAAATGCATGTTGGCTGAGAATAAACAGTGGCTCTTGTTGATTAATCACATGGGACATCAAAATGTTGACAGCAACTTAACTTAGCGCTCCAGTTTATCAGTTGTCCTCATGTTAACAACCCAGGAACACTTCACTTCCATTTAGCAAGATACATCGAAGTGCACATAAGCACAAGTCTTTCCATTGTCAACTATACTTGCACATTTGGTATTATTATTATTGTTATAAAAACGTTGCATACTGACAGTTGGCTCTTGATCTATGCCACACTTTACCAATGATACTAACATCTGGCATAGATAAATAAGTAAATCATAAACATAGGTACCATGAAATTTTTCTGCAGGCACTATCCCCATAAGTAATATAAGGCACTGAGTTTGCCCAGGAGCAGTAACCCATAGCAACCAATAAGATGCTTGCATTTAAACAGGTGACCAGTAAATTCTACCTGCTGATTGGTTACTATGGGTTACTGCCCCATGGAAAACTTAGTGCCTTATATTAAATAACACCATATATCTTTACATTCTAAGGCACTAAGAGGGCTAAAGGATTACTATCCTTAGATAATAAGAAGAAATGCAAACATTTTGCATTAGTATGTAAAATAAAATGAGTGGAAAATAGGATTCTTTTAAATGAAATTTCAGTTTTAAAACAAGCCCTATATATTAAGTTCATAGGTATGTATAAGACCACCATTTTCTCAAGGTCTTAAAACTCTGACCATATTTATTTATATATCTATATATATATATATATATAGATATATATATTTTCCACTATAAAAAGTATATTTTATTGGAAGATATAAGAAGTCATAGCCCTTAACATCTCTGATAATGTGTTGCAATGAAGCATAATGCATCTATAATTTTTCCCAATATTATGAACACAGAGTGGGCTCTTTCATACCATTTTATGTGTTTGCACATTCAGTATACAATAGTACTAGCAAATAGCATATATAGTTTCCCTAGTAGAACTAGACCAATCCACATCTTTGTAAAGAGAGATTATACATTTTGTAAAAATTCTATCAGTATGCAGTTTTTACATCCATATGTGTCAGTCACTAGCAGTGGCAGTGACCCACAAATCACTTAAGTGGAGATTTATGAGGTGAATCAGAAATTTGTGGTATTACGTTCAATTTTATGGTAACAAATTACTAATCAATATATAATTCTGAGAACCTGACCCCTAACCATTAATTCCCCTGCCAGAGCACAGCTATTCACATATGGGATCAACTACAGAACAATGTTATGAAGTTGAATGGGGTGGTAGAAACACTCATAATAACCAAGGGCATAATGAAAAACTAGGCAGTGCACATTACAGCAATCATAGTATTTTCATTTTTATATTTTGGTTGGTATTAGAAGATGTAACCCAAGCCAATCCTGGGCATTTCATTTTCCTCCACTTGTCTGTAGAGAGAAAGATATGCATTCCATTTAACATGTTTTAATACACAATCTTTATATCTAATAGCAATCATCTGAGAGAGGTAGGGTCAGGTTTGATGAACTATAAATCCCGTCTATATCTGCGCTGTCTTGTTAATATATATGGAAATCAGGCTGCAGTGGAGAATAACCGGTTTGATTTTACACTCCTAAAAATAGAAGATATTCTTGTAGGTTCTAAGCTTTTGGCATTAACGCATAATTTGCATGAAGCTTTTTCCTACATGCAAGATTGTTAAATTATCTAAATCATATGATGTTTTATTCTTCTCTATTTCTATTCTACCTGAATGTTTAATAATTTACTTACATAGTTCCAGCAACAGAAAGTTCTGCTGCAGTGAGCGACAGCAAAGTAATGTTAGGTGAGTCACACTGGAAGGTGCCCCAGCAAGTACCCAGGAAATAATTGACATGCTGCAATGTGACTTGCTTGGAACTTTGGATCCTCTAACATTAACCAATAAATGTTACGAGCTGCCACTCCTCTAGGTGTTGCTTTGAACTGAACAAATGTTTTTATTCTGGTTTAAATGTTGTGTAAACAATTGTTAATCAATTCTCTGTTCCATTTGGATGATTTATACCTTAAGCTGGCCACAGATATATTTTATGATATATTTTATGAGGCTCCAATTTTTTTTAAGTTGAAAGGGGGGCTCTGTCACCGATGTTTTTAAAAAACATATTTTTTGCAGCCCCAAATTTTTTTAACTTTTAAGGGGGGCCCTGACCATCAATAGCTTTTTATAACTTGTGTGTGGGGGGTTATTTTTTTAGCACTGATGTCTGTGTGGTCTTTTAACTGTGATGTGGCGTTGGCGAGATCAGGGGTGGGGCTTAGGCGCAAGGGTACGGGGCCCATATTGGCAATAATCCTTAAAGGTACAGTACTTTTGTCCAAACCTCCTGCACAGTGTTCAATTTGCCCAGTGGGCATCTCCAGTGCATTTGTATTACATTAAGATTGGAATTTGAATGCAAAAGAATATATTTTCATTCTGGACATCATTTACCATATTCAAAAACCAAATCAAGGCATTGTGCAAAAAAAGCACAGTGATTGTATAGGAATGTCATTTTAACAAACCTTTGCTTGAATGGACTGACGCTTTAATTGTTATTATTTCAAGAGAACAACAATGTTTTCTCTGTTGGTGGAAATTCAGTATGAGCAATAAGGGGTAGGGTAGGTGAAGGTACAGCCATGTGACAGATGAATCACTTGAACCCCATGGAATATATAAGAAATTACACCCTTTTTGACCCTGGGGTAGGTGGGGCACAGCCTGGGTTAAGTGGACTTTTGAATGAATTTCTGTAATAATGAGGCACAAAGCTATACAAGCTCCCATGTTGTACACTGTCAGTGTATTAATAAAGCTATCCATTTGTTTGAAAATGTCTAGCTCCCAGCATGAGTTTGTTATTATTAGTCCACACCACTATATTACATCTATGATTAAGCAACGTACGCAGTGGCTCACACTGTGTCAACAGTGAATATGAAAGGGCAGCCCAGAGATTATTTGCTTGAATGTCAGTTAGCATGAGATTTGGAGTTGGTATATATATATTCCTGAAACTGAATTATCAGGGAAAGAAGTCCTGATTATATGTTCAAATCAAATGACTAATACTGTATATTTTTCTCTTTGGGCTCTATAAATGTCTATGTAAACCCAAGCATTTCAATGTATACATATGTTAATACCTAATGAGGAGTAATGGATAAAACACTGACCTACTGACTGCGTGTGGGTGGATGATGGTGAAAATGGGATAGCGGTTATTTCAGGAGACAAGCCCCCCACACGTCACTGACTGCTGTATTATTAGAAGAAATCAATACTAGCCAAACTGATGTATCAAACTGTGATGAATAGGGAAGGAGGCTTCTACCAAGCTCTATTAATATTTTCCCTTAAAAAAAGAGTTAACTTTTACAGCACAATTTAAACCACACTGAAATTCAGAGCCAGCTCCAGGTAACTCAATTTCATCCTGGCAGAGTTATGCTTCATTCCATCCAGAAAGTGTATCTGCTAGATGGACTGTCTTGACATATTAGTATGACATAGTAACTGGCCTTCTGCTTTCCTGTTTTCTTTTATAGATAGCCATCATAATGCTCTGTGTCACGCCAATTAAATGAAAGGGAAGCCAGGTAAATAAATCAATTTCCTGTTCACATCTTCCTGTTGAGAAGATAACAGCTAGAGAATGTGTGTGCTTGGCCGGAGATAGGAGCCTCGCCTTTATGAGTAATGCTGAGCAGGAATTGTATGTCCCAGGTCTTGTTTTCTCTCTCTCTCATTCTCTCTCTCTCTCTCTCTCTCTCGACTTGGGTATGTCCTAACACACCAAGGATGTCAATACCATACAATAAGGGATCAAAATGCTACAAAAAGAAAAGGTTTTAGGAAAATGTTCTTCCAGTATTTATAGTCGCCCTGCTCCATTTTGCAAGCACAGACAAGACAAATAGATGTAAGTGACAGACAGATAGATAGGTGTTTTTGCATGACAGGTATAGATTTCTGTTTTTTATACCAACCTTCATCTGGAAGGAAGGACAAATATTGATTTAATTTTAACCTATGGCCCTCAAGCTGTTGTTAAACTTTTACTTGTGTGGCTATTGAGAGATGTGTAAAGTTGTAGATCCCTAACAGCTGGAATGATTCTGCACATTTTAATTTAGGTATGTTCAAGAGAGAATCCTGCTACTGTTTCTAAACCACCACAAGTAGTATTGTCTAACAGCATTTAACCTGCTAATCCTCCAATAATCCAAACTTTCTGTAAATGCCAGTATAGTCCAAGAGCAGCCAGAAGGTCATAGGTTTGGCACTATTATATGAGAATATAGTTAGTAAACCCATTAAAATTGACATGGAATTTTTTCTAAGGTGTATGCAGTTATCGGACATCTATTATTAAAAAGATTAAGAATGGAGCTGATAAAATTGTAAATTAATAAAAAATAACTCTAAATCAGATAAAGAGTAATGAGCCAGATTCAATTCAGTGATAAAAAAAGTCATCTTGCAGTTTATCACATGAGAAGTCATGGACAAGATTCAATTCGAGGAGAAAAACTTTCCTCCTTATTCATTTCCAGTTGAATTTTCACATGATAAACCACAAGATAACATTTTCTGCATTGAATCTTGTCAATGAGTTTTCACATGATAAACCTTTTTTTCCACTGAATTGAATCTGGACCAATACATCTTTAAAGGGGTTGTTCACCTTCAAACACTTTTAATCAGTTCTGTTAGTTTCAGGCAGTTCACCAGAAATAAAGATTATTCCAATTATTTTATATTTGTGACATATTGATGTATAAAGTTTAATTTTTCAACTTTTTATGTCTTTATCTCTCTTTGGGGGGTGGTGGTCACGACTCTGTAACTGTTCTAGTTACATTTAGTTTATACATTCCTTATCTTTGGCCCTGAGTTTCCCTGCGTTACCTACATTCTGTATCTGATTGAATACCCGGTTTGACCCTTGCCTGCCTGACAATACTTGCTATCTGCCTGCCTCGACCCAGCCTGTCTGACTATGATTCTGCCTACTCCTGCCTGTACCGTGACCTTTGGCCTTACTGACTTTAATAACAGTTGTGCCCCTTTGCCTATCCAGAACCTTTCCCTTGCACTGCACTTTTTAGCACTGATGTCTGTGTGGTCTTTTAACTGTGATGTGGAGTGGGCGGGATCAGGGGTGAGGCTTGGGCACAAGGGTACGGGGCCCATATTGGCAATATTCTTTAAAGGTACATTACTTTTGTCCAAACCTCCTGCACAGTGTTCAATTTGCCCCAGAGCACCTCCAGTGCATTTGTGTTATATTAAGATTGGAATTTGAATGCAAAAGAATATATTTTGATTCTGGACATCATTTACCATGTTCAAAAAACAAATGAAGGCACATTCTTGTGCTAATAATTGGTCCTGCTTATTCTGATTGACTACCTGTGTTTGACTCCAGCCTGTTTTTGACTACTCTACATTCTGTATCCTGACCCATGCCTGTATACCAACTACCTCTTCTGTCTCATCCTATCTGACTGAATACCCGGTTTGACCCTTGCTTGCCTGACAATCCTTGCTATCTGCCTGCCTCGACCCTGCCTTTCTGACTATGATTCTGCCTACTCCTGCCTGTACCGTGACCTTTGGCCTTACTGACTTTAATAACAGTCGTGCCCCTCTCGTTAAAGTACAGGTGGCATCTGAGTAGCTGAGGGCTCCTCCGAAGCCAAAGGCAGTCATTTAACTGGTGAAGCATGAGCCTATACCAGGGTGCTTAGTACTGGTTCTGGTGTTGGGTGCCAACCATGACACAGTTACATTAAACTTTACAATTTCAATTTGGGGAAAATGGTAAAAAAATAAAAGATGGAAAGCAGTAAAAAAAAGTTTTTATTTCTGGTGAACTGAACTAAAAAAAATGTTTGGAAGATGCACCACACCTAGATTTAGATTTAGCCCTTAAGGTGTAATTCTGGTGTTTATCCCACTATTTATTACACTGGGTGTCAAAAAGGGCAAAATCAACCATTGCATCTTAAATAACAATCTGATGTGGGAAACCTTGCCAGCAATGTCATTTGTTAAGAACTTTAGCACTGTTTGTTTTCACCCTACTGCACAATCGATTGATAAATTATTGCATCTGTTAAACATGGGTTCAGTTAAAACTCTCATTTGTTTCATATAAACAGAAATAACCAGTGAAAAAAGCAAATGTAACAGTGTCTCTTTTAGACACTGCGAAAATCTTTAAGATCTAAAAACCTGGATTTGCATTAAATCTCCTCCCATTACTGTCAATTTGGTGTGCAAATGAATTGGTGATATTAGTATTTTCTTTTTTTTTTTAAAGGAAACATGGACATTTTCTCATTATGACTGCTCACATTTACCATAAGTTGGGTGATTTGGATGATTTTCCTGCTGCTATCTATAAAGAATGCCTCTAGATAGAGAAAAATATATACAAATGAATTATCTCTTGGTAACAAATATCCTATTTATATGTGAAAAGATTTCCTTAGTCCTGTAGAGAGCCATGAATGTCATTTGACCTCTGTTTATCTTCCAGTGTAAGAACTATAACCCTTGAATTCTATACCCTGCATGTGGCAGCTTTTTGAATATAACTGTCTTAGTGCTTCTAAAACATCTTACAATTTCAGCTTAAAAGTACATGATATTTAAATTCTTATAAAAACGCTTTCTTTTTTTGTGTTACTGGTCCTTTAAGAGACATAGTCTGAAACTGGTTCTGGCAAATTTATGGGTGACATCCTAGTTGCTTTACCAGGAAGCATCAATTAGAAAGGGGTGTTAGAATTTACAGCAAGTACTGGTTTGCATCGCCTCCTAAACAGATTTCCATTGGTCTGTTACCTTAATTTAGCTCATTATGAAACATGTCTGCTAAATATTACAGTATATTTCATAAATGCCTTTTTAGCTTGAAAGACATATCAATTTCTTTAGCAAAGAAAGAAGTCTTTGTACAAGTGAGATTCTTTCTATGGAAATGCACCTGTTTATCAAATACACTGAGATTAATTGAGAAGGCAGACATCACGGATATCAAGTTCATGAGTGTTTATATACAATTTTATAAGGAGACAGGATCTATTGAAGCAAAAATGAGACTTAGCCCTGTTTGTCTGCTGCAAAGGCCCCAAATAAATTACTTTATGATGCTTGTTGCTCATGTTTTGTTAATCATCAGACAGCACATCACTATCACTTACTATGCAAATAATGGTGTTAAAATATGAAATTAATCATTCCAGACAAATTTCCATGATCATGTAAATCTTCTGGAAGGCACCTGCAATATTATCCCAGAGCAAAAAAAATACAGTAGAAATGGTAAGACAGAGGAAAATATACTCATCAGACAGTTTTCTTAAAAATAAAACATGTATTTGTATATATTTAATACAGAGACAATTTTAGATTGCGTAATGTTGTCCCCTATCATTATGGGATTGTCTAAAGAAGGCAGGAAAGGTTTTTCATGTAAAGCAGGTAACTAAGCAACCTGCAGAATGTTAGTAGCTGAGAATTGTTCATTACTCGGGTAATTGTGTATGACTAGTCTGTGCATCAGGACATGGTTATTAGTAATCTATCTAATTAGGAGTGGGAAGTATCTAGTGTAAATCTAGCAGCTACTGTTGGGATAGCACAGTCTAAATTATAAAAAATATCTTACAAGGATATTATGCGCTAGTATGATGTACATACAGAGATGGAATTTGGTTAAATATTTTCATACTAATTTGACTTGGTGCTGCCATATCTGGTATCCCGAAACCCAGAGCAAACCCCAAGGTCCCAGTCTCAGCTCACTCTTCTGCCTATAGCAGCCACCTTTGGCATTGGGAAGAGCCTGTCACTACTCAGATGCTGCCAGGACTTAATGTGAATGCTCTGGACAGGCAAGGGAAACGTGACATATACAGAAAGGATGGAGAACAAGGAGTGTGTTCAAGGCAAGGGACTGTCAATATGGTACCAAATCAGGAAACAGAAGTATAGTCGAGTTCACAGGCTGAGGTAAAACATGGATCAGAAGTGCAGCACCAAATCAGGATCTGAAGAATAGTCAAACACAGGTAGGGGTCAGTTCAGGCAGTGGAACAGCAAGAGTCAAGGTCAGGCAGTGGTCAATAACAAGATCAGAAAAGATATCACACCCAGGAACTATGGAACATAGACATAGACCTATACTGGGCAATGAGTCAAAGTAGAATGGGGCTTTTAAAGCCAGTCAATTGGCTTACACAAATCACCTGTGGTTCAACTCTGGGCAGGTTATCACAGATGTATTTTCCAATTTTAAGGAAGG
This sequence comes from Xenopus borealis, assembly GCA_024363595.1. Lineage (NCBI taxonomy): Eukaryota > Metazoa > Chordata > Amphibia > Anura > Pipidae > Xenopus > Xenopus borealis. The sequence goes on from CM044446.1 coordinate 61,044,273, forward strand.
GTGCAACATTTAGGTGTGCAGGGAAAAAACACACACACAACGGCACAGACCACAACTGGGCAAACTTTACTCCCAAACATGCGTTACAAACTTAAAGGTAAACCACCCTTTAACAGAAACAACTAGGAATTACATTCACTGACAAATGGACTTCCTACATGTAGCATTATATTGCTTGAACTACAATATCACTCTTATTTGACACCAAGGAATTAGGAACATCTATTTTTAAGAGCTGGTGATTTCATTAATGTCTCATTCAATTTACAGACACACCCAAACTTAAGCATGGATATTCTTTCAGAACTGCACCTAAAAGCCTAGCCTTTCCCGAGGCTTCAGGGTCCTAGCACCCACCCACCGGACACGCACAAAACCCTGCCCCCAGCCGCAAGTGCGCGCATGCACTATAACACAGTGGAACTTGGGAGTTCCCAATGTAATTTAGGATACAGCGGGGCAGCATGCGCCACTAAAAGTTTGCGGCCTTGCCACAAATATATATGTATACATGTATATGAATATAAATTTCATATGAAATCAAATTTTCCAAATCAGTATTTAAAATCCAATTTCAGTACATTTCCATACATATTGCAACTGAAAATGTATATTTATTTTCCACATATATATTTAGCACATTTTGAAAAGAAAAAACTGGGTTTGACTGTGATACTCTGTGGCCATTTGGCCAAGGGTCAGTCACTCCTTTTAGCCGTAACTTATCTTTAATTGACATTCAGCATTTGATGGATTGCAAGTTAATGTTTGGTGGGAATTTTTAAAGAGAAAGTCTCAAAACATTATGAGCATAAAAAGACTTGTGGATTCAGACACTGAAAAAAACTGGTCAATTTAAATATATATATAGGACTAGGATTAAAATCCTGGCTGTAAAAGATGGTGCAGAAGCCCTGATGGCAAAATGAAAGACTATTCACAGATAGGATAGCCATCTTTTATAGAAATAGATACCGGTCTTCCTATATATTTAGCTGTTTTGCCTTTTAATAACATTGGGATCAGCTGGCCAGGCCGGTAAAAAAAGGTCCAGCTGGCAACTTTATTCACTGATGGAAGGAAAACATCTTCACAGAGGCCTTCATCATTACATAAAGCAACACACTTTCAAAAATAAACTCTCTATTACAGATAGTAATGATCAGGGCTGCCTTTAGGGGGGAAAATGGGGTACTCTTGTCCCGGATCCAGTTAGTTTGGGGAGCTAAGGGGGCCCAGCTGTGCTGCACTTACATCGCTCGGCCCCTGCAGTCAGGGAGCTGCAGACTTCCAAAGGGAGGGTGGGCTAGAGCTCTGGTGCCTGTATCTTGCTTCCTGTGCCCTGATTCACCAGTGAAGTTTAAGTCCCGGTAAAGCCTCATGGGGATTGGTTGGGTAAAATTTGAACCTCCTCTCCAGTTTATTTAATTGCCTTGAGGCTTTTCCAGGGCTTACACTTCACTGGCAAATCAGAGCACAGGAAACTGAAGATAAAGGCACCTGAGCTCCCTGGAAGTGCAGTGTTCTCTTTTCTTATAACTTGTAGGGACCCTGGCCACATATTTTTTTAATGTATTGTTGGGGCCCTGGCCACTTATGATTTATAAAAAACTTGTAGGGGCCCTGACACTAATGTGACTCTTAAAAATAACTTGTTGGGGCCCTGGCACCAATGTTTTCTTATAACTTGTAGAGGGCCCTTTCCACCAAAACTTGTAGGCGGGGCCCTGTGCACAAAATGCCTTTCTTAAACTTGTAGGGGGGGCACTTAATTTTTTTAACGCTTGCATCTTTTGTGGCCTTCGTACTGATGGGTGAGGGAAGGGTGGCAAGGGGGACCCAGAAAATGCTGTGGGCCCCGTGATTTCTGATGACAGCCCTGGTAATGATGAACATGTTGACATTTTATAAATATATATATTTTTTTTATTTTTTTTATTTTATATATATATATTAACAATAATAATAATACCCATCATAACTCTCCTTTGATCCTGGTGATGCAAGATAAACCCAAATGGCAAATCATGGGACATAAAAATACTCTACCTACCTGGCCTTGCCTTTTTGTTATCTTCAATAATACCCCTAAAAAACTGCTTAAAAAGGCTGAAATGCTTTTCCAAAGTCTATATTATTTTGTTATATACATAACTGATTATCTACATTGTTATCATATTTGCATTATACTATTTTAGTGCTAAGTTTACTTGTGTTTTTTTAAGAACTGCAGATCATTAGCCTAGAGAGAAAATATACCTGTATTGGATTTAATTGTATTGTTTCTAGCAGGGAAAGGCATCTAACAAAGACTCTGTTTGGCAGTTAACCTTGTTTTGTTTTCCTGTTGAAAATATACTCATTGTTACGGTGTTGTAAATACTTCAGAAATGTCCCCTTGGTGTAGGTCTTTCATAATTCAAATATGCTTACAGAAGATAACCTCAGAGTAATTTCTAACCAATGTCACTTGAAACAAATTTGTTTAAAGAGTGTAACTCTTGTGCTACAGACTCAACTCAGCGGGAGACCTTTCCTAATATTAATCACCTTGAAGGCTTTTGCATGGTTGGGGCTGTTTTTTTGTCTTGTTTTTTTTTAAAATCTCTCTCTTTTGATTTTATGCAGCAGTCTATGAAGTACATGTTCTGCTTTGAACTGAGGGATGATTTACATGAAGAAGATGTTATGGAAATAACGAAGTGATAAATAAGAGTTTTGACTATGAGTTTCCAAAGAGTGAAGTTCTGAAAAATGCCGCATTCAAGGTGAAGGACAATCTGATAAAGATAATTCATATAAAATAGCATTGTGCAATATCAGCAAGTAGGTTGTTTGACGTTATTGTTTGTGCCCAGCTGATGAAATACTGCATTGTAGTAATATAATAAAAGCTGATAGCTCATTGAACAACCTTCTGCAAAGTTTGTATTTATTTATTTTGATAGCCCTAATCATGCATTTTTTCAAGCTTTTTGCTAAAGCAGCTACAATATTATTCTTTGGTCAGAATACTACAGACTTCTGCCTATTCTGTTTATCTGATTCTTTATAGTTTATTTATGTGTCTGGCTTTGAAAGTGCTTATGAGCCTACTTTTAGCACTGAATGCATAAGCTCCTCTATGGGGTTAATGTAAAGCGTGAACCAAGACTTGGTATCCATTGTAACAGCAGGAAGAATGTAGTGGTCACATGTTTGAAGGCAAATATCTGATTAGTTTCCACAGGTTATCAGACCTGTTTTTAACTTTGTAACTTGTATTATACTAGTCCTTATTGTAACACTTTCTGTGTGCAATGTCAAATCAGTAAAGGAGAACTAAAGTTTAAAGAAAGAAGTAGGGCATAAATCTTGTACATTCAGTTTTGGGCTTCTGTACCAGCCCAAGGCAAACACAGCCCTCTAGCAGTGAAGATCTGTGCCCAAAAGATGCCCAGTAGCTCCCCATATTTTATTATGCTGATCAAATAATCCAGATTTTTAAAATTAATTTCCTTTTTCTCTGTAATAATAAAACAGTAGCTTG
>CM044446.1:61050627-61077614 GCA_024363595.1 Xenopus borealis
TTTTTTGCTGATTGTGGCTTACTGTTCTAAGTAATTCTTACTTTCCTAGCTCCTATAATCCTCTATAGCATTTTCCAATGTGGCAATGATTAATAATTTTTAGGTACTACAAGAGTCCCTAACATGCTCCCAAACTTTTGTTGCACAGGGGAAAAAGTATTCACTTTAATTATATATTGTACCTATTGTTCAAGGCTCTGCATTACATTCCACCAATTATATTATGGCTCAAGTGAAATAATATTTCTCTGGGCTCTCTCTCTCTGGTGTCTTTAATAAATATATGATTGAAATGCTGGAAATAACGAAAGATATACTTTTCTTTAGAAAAATTTACAGTACTGACAGTTGTCTAACTTAAGTTGTTAGTACTATCCCTGTTGACAAAAATAATTTTACAGAGAATGCTAAACATTGTAGTTTGAGAACTGCCAAGCCATAAATAGTGTTGTAATCAAATGATTCTAAAAAATGAAATATATTGCAACTTGTATGGGTCAGATGTATCTTTCTTAGGTTAGCAAAAGAGTTCACTTGAAGATGTAATATTGGAATGTCTTGTTGATTGATGAAGACTCCTATACTCTTCTTACATGCTGACATTGGTGTTTGAGTAAGGATATTGCATGAAAAGAAAGAGTAATCCTGTTTAAAGAAACTCCTTTGTCTGCCCATCACAGAAAGTTCATTGGAACTTCAAGTTGAATAAAAAATCATCCAGAAAAGTCCCAATGGTATTGCAGCTTCCTACAGTGGATGATAGATTTGCTCAGCCTCTGTTTTGATTTCTTAAATACGAACAAAAGTCCCAGACACACTATATAACACACTATATAGCGGATTATATAAGAATTTACAAGTATGGTTCTAAGGTATGAAGCCTCTTGAGTCTCTGTGAGCAGTAAAACAAACAAAAAAGTTACATGTAACTAAATATGGCAGTTTTAATATAACTGACTTTTTCCAGAGTTTAATCATTTCCGATACATTGCGAAATGTTCCTTGGTCAGTGGGCTAAGCAGAAACCTGCAGTATTTATTGTCTTCTGCATTAGGACTATTTTATTGTAGAATGGTGGAAAAACAAGGCAGTGATGAACTTAGTTAATACTTTCTGGATTAAAAAAGTGAACAAATTCACAATAAGAGCTTCATATTTTCAGTGCTTTAAAGTTATGACTACCACAAGGGGTTACATAGTATTTCAGAGATTATTAAGGATTCACCTAAAGATTGCACAATCCCATATTGCCATATTGCACTAATACAATGCAGAGTGTCACATCTGATGTTTGCATAATGGTAAGCTCATTTAGCGTAATGCATGACATTAGCAGTTTGTTCATATTAATGTGTATAGAAATTGGTTATTATATAAACCAGTTAAGCCATTGTCTTTATAGTTTCCTTCCCCAGTTTTGGGTTATCCCCACCTTATTTTAAATTTAATTTTAAAAAATCATTATGAGACAAAGTCATTAAAATACCACTGAAAACATTTATTACATCTACATGTTCTTTCCTACAGTTATTTTTCATTAATCATTACTATACCTATCCCTCACTATAGCTGGGATTCATTCATTTTCTCAGTTTCCTATACTCTGACAAACTTCCAGAGTAACAAAATCTGATCAAGTTTTTCCTGAACCTTTCCCTTTGGCCTAGTGGGTAGTGTTTATTGCAGTTAAATGGAAACTGTCATGGGAAAACATGTTTTTTTTTTTTAAAATAAAAACGCATGAGTTAATAGTGCTACTCCAGTAGATTTCTGCACTGAAATCCATTTCTCAAAAGAGCAAACAGATTTTTTTATATTCAGTTTTGAAATGACTTGGGGCAGCTGGGAAATTGACAAAATGTCTAGCCTCATGTCAGATTTCAAAATGAAATGTAAAAAAATCTGTTTGCTCTTTTGAGAAATGGATTTCATTGCAGAATTCTTCTGGAACAGCACTATTAACTGATGCATTTTGACAGGATCCCTTTAAGGTTATTCTGGATTTTCTACTACCTTTGTTTTCGCATGGTAAATCTTGGATTACAGCAAGAGAAAAATATTAGCATTGGTCTCCCCTGCAGTACAGTAACACATTTCAGTGCCTGTCAACCCTGAGAGAACTCTGATCAAGGTTACAGAAGGTACATGTCTAACTCAGCCGCATGTAATTAGAAATTGTTCAAAAATAAATGCTTCTATATAAACAGTTTTGGCAGACAGAGATTTCCTGCCACCCATACATGTAGGAACATGGAAACTGACAGCAGATAACAGGCTGAAGGCAGCATGTGTACAATCCTTTTTCCCCTAATTAACTGAAGGCATAAATACAAGCATAAAACTTTAAAAGACCATAAAAATACACTTTTCTTTACTACAGAAGGGCTGTGGGGGGGACAAAATTTAGCTAATCCATGCGGTTAAAACATTTTTAGGTTTGGAACATGTTATCCAGAATGCTCATGACCCAGGTTTTTCCGGATAAGGGGTCCTTCTCTAATTTGGATCACCATACCGTTAGTCTACTAAAAAATTATTTAAACATAAATAAAACCCATTCGGATTGTTTTGCTTCCAATTAATGATTATTTATATCTTAGCTGGGATCATGTACAATGTACAGTTTTATTATTACAGAGAAAATAATTCATTTTGTAAAATTATGAATTATACGAGTAAAATGGAGAGAGCCTTCCTGTAATTTGGAGCTTTCTGAATAAGAGCTTTCCACATAATGTACCCCATACCTGTATAGATTTAAGTGAATGTGAAGTTTCAGAATTCAGCCAGTGTTATTAAGTTCTGCATTAAAGAATGATATATCTGTTTATGACAAAGCAAATCCTAATTCAACTATTATATTAAAACTCACTAAGGAATTTTATGCCCAAATAAAACCGGAAGGCGCAGTACCTATAGCCGGCTGATTTTTTCAAGGGAACGTTATCTCTTGTAGTACAGAAAAGGGTAGATTTGGACTAACAGACTATTTACAAATATCTGTGTCTGAAGTTATTTTACTGTTGTTCAACACATCATACATTTATACAGGTCAAATAATTCAGATAATTACTTTATAAATGGCCAGATTGCAACTAGTGCCTTAAAATATTTTAAGAATTGTATTGCATGTTTTCATTTTAGTTTGGGGTTGTATTACTTGAAACTCATAACTGACCCCCACATGTGAAGTCCAGCAATAACTGGAGTAGAACCTACTCTAGTCTATATTGTGGTCTTAAATCAATATATTTGTCATGACTTTAGGCTTAGATATAATAGACAAATGATGTCTCTACAATGTCCAACATAGAAGATCGCAGCAATATTATAGTGCACTAAAACTGAGGAATATGTAAAATAAAGAAAATTTGTAGAAGAAGGGGGGTACAGGGGGTACAACTGTAATGGACTTTATCGGTAAAATCATTGCAAATAAATGTCTTAAATAACTGAGAAATCCATAAGATTTTATAAATTATTTAGCAAAATTGAATAAATCATGAACTGGGAAAACCCATGGAATGCATTTAAAACATCTTCCAAAGCACAAAAAGAACTGTATGGTGGCTCAGAAGTGTCATCGTCTTGACCAAATACTGGTTAATAAATACTTTACTATAAATACACTAGTACGTATTTATTGGTTTACTTCCAAGAGAGAGAGATACCAAGTTTTTAATAATTTTTTTTTATTAGTTCAGTTGCACTCTTTGTAACATGCTTTCTGCTGTGACTCTTAGATGTCACTCAGAAACATTTCACGCTTCTCTCTGGGGAGCAACAGATTCTTTATGCATTTACATTCCTGTATGACAGATCATGTGCAAACTGTGCAGCTATTATTTCCCCTCATATTTAGAAAATATATGGCACAATTGCTGTTTGCTATTAACAGATTTATTCGCAATCAAATAGAACTAGAACCCAGTGCTTTTATGAAGATGGATTTTTTTTTAAAGCCAGCTGAGACAACAAACAGTGACTTGGGTGTTTTCTCAAATATAACCAGTATTGAGGTTCGAGCATCCACTTACTACCTGTTCTAAATAACAAGATTAACAGTACATTTATAAAATGCTTGCAAGTAACATAGGCTGTATGGAGCATTGCAGTCTGCCCCAGTGATCTCCCTCATTATGATTTTATGTTCATTGATGCCTTTGTGGACAATTAATAACATAAGAATATTTTCATTGCCTAAATCAAAGGGACAAAAATAACCTGCTTAAAATCAAAAGAAGATTGACTCTCATTATCATGTAACATTTACCACACATTAATCAATCAGTTGGGGTGTCAGTCATTTGGCCCAACCTAGACAAGTATGACTCACCCAATTCATATTGGATTATAATAATTGCTGTTTGGGATCCCACACTGACTGTTTGACTCTGTGAGTCCTGAAGAAAAAGGTCAAATCACATTGCTGGTATTACCTATGTTAACCTTCTCCTCTGTAGCCATGTTATTACAGTCCCTGACCCAACTTTACACAGGAGATAGTTAAGCAGTTTTCTTCCTGTACACCCTCAGTTGAACTTTCTATTTCCTCCTATACAACCTGCCTTTTAAAACATTTTCTTGCTCAAGAAAAACTTAAGGAAGCTCCAAGGGGGAAATTCACTAAAGCGCGAAGCGTCTAACGCTAGCGCTAATTCGCCAGCATGACGTCAATTTGTAACTTCGTAAATTTACTAACACTGACTCTGGTGAATTTTCACTAGCGAAGTAGATAGACTAGCACAACTTCGCTCCCTTACACCAGGTTGCGCACTGACGAAGGATCGTAATTATGCAAATTCACTAAGATGAACATTTTACTGAACGTGACCGCTTACGCTAGACATTACTTCGCCAGGTCAGACCTGGCAAAGTTCAATACAATAGATAGAAGCTTAAAAAAAGTTGAAATTTTTTTCTAAGTCCCAAAAAAACGCTGGTGTGTTTTACCTTTCTAGGGTGATATTCTGAAAAAGAGCTAAATTTTTTTTGGGGGGGTTACCTTCCTTCCCTCCATATTTCCTAACATATGGCAACACAACTATATAGGGGGCACATGTAGGGCAATAGGACAACTTTATTTTTTTTAATAAAGGTTTCCTGGGCTTGTGTAGTGGAATGTAGTGGCTGTTTACTTCTATTATACTTTGAAATTTGCGCCGTATGCAAATTAGGCATCGCTATCGTAAATTAGTTTTGCCTGGCGAAGTAACACTAGTGCAACTACGCTACTGTTTGCTGACCTTGGCGTAACTTCGCGTAGCGCTGTTGAAAGTTCACCTGGCGCAGTGCGGCAAACGTTAGCAAAGCCAACGCTAGCGAATTTTCGCCTCTTAGTGAATTTCCCCCCAAGTGTGCTATGGATGTTTTATATTATATTATGGCTACTGAATAATTTCAGCAAAAAATTTATTAAAAAAACATTACATTTACGTGTGGCACATTTTGAAAATATAGTTTACAAATGGGATTGCAATGTTTCTCAAAAAATTTAGGAAACAGCAAAAAATACATTTCACAAAGTCTCTAAGTTGCAAAACCTAATGGGAATTCATTTATTATATGGTCATATATTTCAGTGGATACTCTGTTCTGCACCATTTCACTTTATGCCCAAGGAGAAAGGAGAGTGTAAGGTATGGCTGGGAGGCAAGCAAAGGTCTGAGCAAGGCAACAGAGACAAGGGCAAGCACTGGAACTGGAAAGTACTGATTACACATAACAGAATATGTTAATCAGAAAAATATGCCTAATGCAAACACTTTTTTTTGCACATTAAGAATCTGGAAGAGTGTTTAGCAAATAATCAACTGACAGAAAAAAGGTTGAACTTGCTAACATAGGGGCTAAAGTGCCCTGGTTATTTGCCCATAGCAACCAATCAGCAATTAGGTTTGAGCACTCTACTATAAACTGAAAAATGAAAGCAGAGATATGGGTAACTCAGCTGGGGCTGTCTATCACCTTGAAAACCAGCACATCTGTATGCAGTGCATGTAATGAAACATATTTTTTTTAAAAGAACAATGCTTTATTATCCAGTTTGCTTTGTATAATGTATTGCCAAATGTGAAGGTTTTTTTCTTTCATGGCTTTTATTACATTCCCTTATGGTTGCCTTCTTGTTCACCTGGGCACCATTAGCTTTATAAATTATACGGGAGGCATAATTTTGCATTTAACCTACAACCTGATTCCTTTTTTGTTTTGAGCCTCAGGATTAAAGAGTTTTATATATATTAATTCCGGGCTGTCCATCTGGGGGTCCATGGGACCAATGTGGCCCTGAAATGTATTTTTATGGTCCCGAGGCTCCATAGACTTCACTATATGACATCATTATTTCTTTTTAATCCTGCACTCCAAAATGTATGTTTGTATGAGATATTATTGGCCCAATACATATAATAAATTGGAAAGAACTGTTATTGCTTCTTACATATTTTAATTAACTTGTCATCTTGTAACTTCCTTATTACTTATTACAATTAACTTTGTCATCATTTCCATCAATAATTACTTTTTAATTTTTCTTTTTTTAAAAATAATTGTATTAATTTTGTCCCTAGAACAGAAATACCTCCTGAATATCCCATAGACTACTTTATTAAATGTAATTATTTTCAGCACTTATGAACTGTCTTAGTGTCCTCTATGCACTACTGCAGAGCTTGGGAGAACTAAGTGACCGTCAAGCAGTGTCACACAAGCTGAGCTTTGGAACTTTAAGATAAGCTTCCCATTCAAATGTGATTTATGCAGTTGCAGAAGAGATATTTTAATGAGGTGAAAGTGATGTGTCCTGCAGGGGAGGACAGATGTGTGGAAAAATTATGATCGAGGCACAAGCAGACACTGTCCAGAACATGGCCCCATCACATCACTGATCTCTTATGACCTACAGAAGCCTTGTCATTCCAGACAGCATGCCTGCCAGTAATACATTTGCAGTTCTCTAGAAAATGTAAGGACTAAATGAGAAATACATGAGTAATTGTTTGTATCTTCCTAAATCTTCCAAAATAGGAAGTGATGTGTCTGTTGTAACACAAGCCAATGTGTGAACTTAATAATGAGCCAGGACAACATTATAATAAAGCTGTGAATATATAGTGGGCTATTCTTTCTTGTACCAAACTGCAGAATTCATTAAAGGGGAGCTAAAGTCTAAAAATAGAATAATGCTAGACATGCTGTATTTAACATAAACATAAATGTACTGCTCAAGAAGCCTAATTAAACAAATGATTTATGCTTTCAAAGTTGGCCACAGGGGGCTGCCATCTTCTAACTTTGTTAAATGCCTTTGCAAGACCAAGATCATGCACATGTTCAGTGTGGTCTGGGCTTCAGTTGGGAGGTTAAGCTTAGGGATTGTCATAAGTTATCAAGACAGCACAAGTCAAATAATATCTGCCATAGAAGCTGATTCAGCAAGACTGATTAATAATCAGAATATGCAGACTGCACTGGGTCTGCAGATGCAAATCTCTACAAAGTCACTGGCTGCTTTACAGGGAAACAAGCAAAGCTGCTCGAGGTCAGGTATGTAAGATGGGGGGCTCCTATTTGAAAGTATGATCCTTTCCGTGCAGAACAGTTAGGCACTGTCTGAAGATTCCTATCTGCAGCTGTCAGAGCAAGTAAATGAAGGGGGAATTTCACTGCATACAGTCAGGTTAACTATAAAAATGGTATACATTTTTTAATTAATTAATTATAGATTGCTTTTCATTAAAATAAGCAAAAATATTATTTTATTTTTTGACTTTACGTCCAATTTAATACAGTCTACCTGGCATACCAGCCCTTTGTTGAGTCGAGTGATGTATGAAAGCAGCGTCGCATATATGAATGTACCACACACATTCCAATATTGCATTTTTAAGATGAGCAGCTTGATAATGTGGATTTCTCCAGACCAGAGCTAGGAGACAGAACACTTCACAAGTCTAAATGATAAACTGACACTAGTTCACTGAATACATACATAAAATTGTCCAAATTAATGGAAAATGTGTTTATTAAAGATTGGGGTTATTTAATAAAAGGCACTAAGTTTTCCCAGAAGCAGTAACCCATAGCAACCAATCAGCAGGTAGCATTTACCAGTCACCTGTTTAAAAGCAAATATCTTACTGTATTGGCTGATATGGGTTACTGCTCTTGGGCAAACTTAGTGCCTTCTATTAAATAATGTATAGGGGTTTGACTAAAACGATAAATTGTATATTATAGACTGTACTAATAAACTAGTGACTCACTCCAGAGGTACAGAAGACTTTCCACCGACATTAAACAGTTTTTTATTAAATAACAAAATAATTTGTCATATACTGGAGTTTTTTTCCCAACAGTTTGTTGTTGTCTGTGTATTGAAAAATGTTCTGAGAAAGGTATAAAAACATACAAGTTACAATGCAGGGAAATATGCTGTCATGGAAGAACGAACCTACTTCACACAATCAGAATTTTAACCAGATTTCAATCATCGCAATAAATGTAATATATTTATGGGTGGGGCTTTTGTGTTTGATTTCTTTCATATTTCTCAAACATTGATCTGAAATCTGTCCAGTTCGAGTTTTATATGGAATTGACTGTCTGTTTACTCTCAACTGACTTGTTGCAACCCTCCTAAGTAATCTATTTTTACTCCTAAAGTTGAATGCCTCAAGCTAGGAAACAGGAAGATTTGTACTCTCCAATGAGACTCTGTACTATGGTTGCAGGCAGGGCACTTCATCATCTCTACATCCATCAGTGAGGCATTCCGATAATAAGAAAGGAGTGGAATTTCCAGTTCATCCTGTGGGTGGAGGAAGATTTACAGAACCTTCATCTTTTCGGCAACTAACAATTTATGGACATTGCCAGCTCTTGAGATAAGCCCTGGAATATTGCACTTAATTCAGGCCAGATGCTGATGAACTGTATCCCATTTCAGATCCCCCCATGAATCCTTTCAAATATAATCCACTCTCTTAATATTTGACTCTATTACTGAATGTCTGCTTTAGATTCAGACTGGACTTCTGTATGCATACAGTGTCTGTGTAAACAGATAACGAAAAATTAAAACAGCAGGATTGTATCTCGTGCCAAAATTAGAAATAAAAGACAAGTTTAACCTTGTCACCATTAGAAACAGAGTGAGCTAAACAGACTTCTTTGTTTTCCTGTTCGCTCTGAATCAAGTTCAAACATTTACAGATACAGATATTTACCCTTAAACCATTTTTGTCCATTAGCAAAGCAAAAAATATTTGGGAAGGGATAAGCAGGGTGTGTCCTCATGGGTGACTTCAATTACCCAGACATTGACTGGGGTAATGGGGTTGCTAAGACAGAAAAAGCTAGTAGGTTTATAAATATGCTAAATGACAACTTTTTATTCCAACTCGTTCAAGAACCTACTAGGAGTAACTCTCTTTTGGATCTTGTAAAAACTAATAATACTGACCTCATCTCTAGCATTTGTGTGGGTGAGCATTTAGGAAATAGTGATCATAACATGGTCTCCTTTGAGATTCTGTTGCAGAGGCAATTCTATAAGGGAGTAACTAAAAGACAAAATTTCAGGTGTGCAAACTTTGACAGTATAAGAGCATCTCAAGGACATATTAAGTGGGAAATGCTTTTCACCGGGTTAAACAAAGAACAAAAATGGGAAGTCTTAAAAAAAAAATATATATATATATATACATATACATGTCAGTATATGCCCCTTGTAAGAAAAACCTTTTTTGGTTCAATAGAAGTGTTGTTATTGAGGTTGGAAAGAAAAGACGTGTTTTTAAGGCTTTCAAGGCTTTTCAATGGACAGCCAAATCATTTATAAGGTACAAGGAGGCGAATAAATCAAGCAAAAAAACTATCCGGCAAGCTAGAATCGATATGGAAAAGGATATCGATTTTAAGTGATCAATCAAATTTTTTATATTCGATCAAAGATAATGATGACAAAAAGGAACACCAAGAGCCCCAATAGTGTAATATGTTTTTACAAGGAGTAATGGTAGAGTAAACAAATTAATATGTTTTTACAAGGAGTAATGGTAGAGTAAACATGATGCACAATTCGGTAGCTTTGATCTGGCAAAGTAGGTGGTCGAATAAAAATTTTAAGTATTCGACCATCAAATATTCGAATATTCGAATAAAATGTTATTCGATTATTCAAATCATTCGAATTCGAATATTTGATGGTCGAATTTGCCTAATTTGCATATTCAAATTCGAATTTAAATTAAATTCGATCGAACTTCTAATTATTCACGTGAATTTTGTAAATCTGCCCTTAAGTCTTAGGAATTCAAAAGATGTTGTGCAAAATCATTAGATATAAACAATGTGATCAAACAATTAGAACGATTCAATCAAAATAGGTCCATTTTCGCTTCTATGGTTGAAAAGTTTTTTTTACTTCGAAGTTCAATCATTAGTAAATCTCCCCCATATGTGTTTGTGCCAGAATGGTTTTATGAGAAATAGATCTTGGAAGACTAACTTAATTTCTTCTTATGAGAAGGAAAGCAGGGACCTTGATTCTGGAATGGCAGTGGATGTGATTTACTTAGACTTTGCTAAAGCATTTGATAACAGTGCCACAGAGAAGCTTACTGATTAAATAAGGAATGTTTGCCTGGAACATAGTATTTGAACCTGGATGGAGAACTGGAAAAAGATAGATTGACAAAGAGTGGACCAGTATTGTTAGTGGGTTACCGCAGGGCTCTGTACTGGGTCCCTTGCTTTTCAACTTGCGTATTAATGACCTGGAGGTGGGCATTGAAAGTACTGTTTCTATTTTTGCAGATAATAAATTGTGCAGAACTATAGGTTCCGTGTAGGATGCTGCCACTTTGCAGAGTGATTTATCTAAGTTGGGAAATGTGCAGCAAACTGGAAAATTAGGTTCAATGTTGAAAAATGAAAGGTTATGCACTTTGGGAAAAAAACAAAATGCAAGTTATACACTAAATGGCAGTGTGTTGGGGGTTTCCTTAAATGAGAGGGATCTAGGGGTTTGTGTAGATAACAAGTTGTCTAATTCTGGGCGGTGTCCTTCTGTAGCTACTAAAGCAAATACAGTTCTGTCTTTAATAAAAAAAAGGGCATAAACTCAAGGGATGAACACATAATTATGCCTCTTTATAGATCCCTAGTAAGGCCTCATCTGGAGTATGCAGTGCAGTTTTGGACTCCAGTCCTTAAGAGGGATATAAATGAGCTGGAGAGAGTACAGAGACGTGCAACTAAACTGGTTAGCAGGATTGAAGACAAATTATGTGGGTAGACTGTCCAGGTTGGGGTTTTCTCTGGAAAAAAGGTGCTTGTGAGGGGACATGATTACACTTTACAAGCACATTAGAGGACTATCGATAAATAGCAGGGGACCTTTTTACCCATAAAGAGGATCACCACACCAGAGGCCACCCCTTCAGATTAGAATAAAGGAACTTTCATTTGAATTAGCATAGGTGGTTCCTCACAGTGAGGACAGTGAGGTTATGGAATGTGCTGCCGGGAGGTGTTGAGATTGCAGAATCTGTTAAAGAGTTTGTTCACCTATGGGACAATAAAGCTAGTTTAACAGCCCGTCATAAAAAATGTTTTTGTAATGTATCTTTATTACCTGAAATTATTGCTTTCAGAGATACATACCATAGAAACCATCTCTGCAAAAACTCTCCGTTCTCTCTCTCCCATGAATCCGAGATTGTGGGACAGGCTCTGTGTAAAACATACAGGTTGCCATATAAGGAAATTGACAATTGAATCTGCACAGATCATGCTATCTCTCTCTCTCCTGCTTCATTTGCATATCTTTGATCCAATTGGCTGAATCTTGCCAGCCAACGGAACTGAAGTTATGCAAATGAAGCAGGAGAGAGAGATAGCATGCTCTGTGTAGATTCAAATGTCAACTTCCTTATATAGCAACCTGTATTTTTTTTCAGAAAGTGTCAGTGAACCCAAAACAGAGAAGAGAACTGAGAAAGGTTTGGCAAAGATGATGCATAGCTTCTATGGTATGCATCTCTGAAAGCAAACATTTTAGGTAATAAAGATAAATTACAAAAACATTTTTTATATCATGGGCTTTTAAACTAGCTTTATTGTCCCAAAGGTGAAAAACCCCTTTAATGCTTTTAAGAGGGGCTTGGATGATTTTTTGGATAGACATAATATCAAAGGTTGTTGTGATACTAAACTGTACAGTTAGTATAGATATGGGCATATATAATTTATGGCAAAATATAGTGGGGTGTGTGTATGGATGCTGGGTTTTCGTTTGGCGGGGTTGAACTTGATGGACTTTGTATTTTTTTCAACCCAATTTAACTGTATAACTATGCCTCACTGACTACAACTCCCAGTATCCTCACAAAAATGACTTTGGGGCTAGACAAATATATATACGATCAGGTATGTATCAATGGGCAATTGCAAGTGCTGTCAACCATACTTTTCGCCACAATTCATAATTTCCCCCATAATCCCAGCATTATTGTGGATGCCAACAGGTGATTCTCTTGAATCAGAGCCCTCAATACATAATGTATATGTTTGTCTGAGTGCCAATTGTCAAGCACTCTTTTATACAATGTTGCTGAATGTGTTAGTGGTTTATGAATGAATGTAATATTGAAATGTTTTTAAGCCACAAAACATTTCTTTAAATAGCCAACCAGGCTTACCTATTGTTTACCTTCAGCAGATCAATAAGTAGCTGTCAGATGGGGCAATAACAAACCTGAGCCCCTAGGAATTTTGCTTCATAGCAACAGTTAAAGACTTCACTTGTTGATCTAATATCTTTTTTTAGCAATATTTCCCAACAATATGCATCCAACATCCACACAATATGATCTGAAGCCATATTACATATATACTATACATATATACTATGTGTTTGTGTATTGGCTAATTCATTTTGACAACTGGACCTGCATATAAGCAGTAAAGGCATCATTTCCACATAGTTGTATCAGTAAATGCTGAACATGCTACCAGACACACTCTTATTTAAAGATGAACATACACAGGGGGAAATTCACTAAAGTGAAGCGTGAAGTACGCCAGGCCAGTTGCGCACTGACGAAGGATCGTAATTCGGCAAATTCACTAAGATCCAAATTTTCCTGAACGTTACCACTTACGCTAGACTTTACTTCGCCTGGTCAGACCTGGCGAAGTTCAATACAATAGATAGGAGTTTGAAAAAAAAATTGTAAAATTTTTCTTAGTCCCAAAAAAACGCTGGCGTGTTTTACCATTGTAGGGTGATAGTCTAAAAAAGATAATTTTTTTTTGGGGGGGGGGTTACCCTCCTCTACATTTCCTAACATATGGCAACTTGAATATACAGGGGGAACATGTAGGGCAATAGGACAACTTTATTTTATTTATTAAAGGTTTCCTGGGCTTATGTAGTGGCTGTAACATTTACTTCTATTATACACTTAAGTTCCCACCATATGCAAATTAGGCACCACTAGCATAACTGCGCTTTGCCTGGCGAATGAATGGTAGCGCTACTTGGCTAAAGTTCGCTGCCCTAAGCGCAAATTCGCATCTTAGTGAATTTGCGTAATGCTGGCGAAAATTCGCCTGACGAAGTGCGAAGCCAACGCTAGCGAATTTTCACATCTTAGTGAATTTCCCCCACAGAGTCCTTTGCTATTTTAAGAATGAAATCAGATACAAAATGAGTCACAGGGAATGTATTTCTCTTATATTACCATATGAGTTTGTGTGATTCTGTCACACAATCACCGAAAGGAAATGTAAGAGAGATTACCCAACTATGAAATTCCCTGTTCACACAGTTATCGATTTCACAATATAAACAGCAACACAGATGAGAGTACCTGTTCCTTATTATGTGTAACAAGCCCACAGCCTTAGTAACAGACAGAAAGAACAGAGGCAAGGACAGTACAAAGGTAATTAGCAAGATTCAATATAAGTTTAGGAATGTGAATTATAAGTATAGACTATGTAGAAAATTGGTTAGTTCCAACCTAGAACTTAATGAGAAATTAACTGTGTTTACATTGACTAATGTATTTATATTATGTGATAAAATCAAACACATAGCATCATTAACGTTAAATATATCTGTGGTCAAAATGGATTATCATACAAATTATCATTACAAAATGATGGTATGTTATGGCAAGTGAAGATTTGCGAAATATTGGCTGTATTAGGAAAGCACAATATTGTTGTCTTACAATACATTTGTGTTGTTTACTGCACAATCACTGCCATCACAAACTGTTATATTTCCACTCAGTCCTTCCCAAACCTCATTATCTTGAGATATTATAAATACCAATGTGGCAGCTTTCTCACAGAGGGTAAGCATATCAAGAACAAAGCAAAATGCGACACTCCTGTGTGGAGCTAAGTTTACGAGTGAGTGTCAACTACAATGTTAATTGGGAAGCGATCTGAATTTGTTAAGCAAAGCTCATCTGTAAGATTCAGCCATCAAAATATGGCCTGGCTATACCCAGAGAAAATAGTAGTAAATTTGGTAGCTATCTGGTCAATTGTTCAACTATCAGTTTGTTTTGGGGCCTACTGAGAGGGGATTTTCATTATATTTTCATTATAGTCTATAGAAGGAAAATACAGTTTGATAATGCCTCCCACTGATACATAACATATGTCACAGACTTCCCCTGAATACAATAGGGGCCACAGCTACCACTTGTTTACAATAAGATCAAATTGATACAGTTAGGGTGCTTTGTGGGGTTACTTCAGGTCACTTTGGAAAATTAAGACCCCCATAATAATTCCAGGGAGATTTGTAACCTGTAGATTTTAACAGGACTGACAATTCTTCTTGTTTACCAGTATCCTTAAGCTATATACTTGTAGAGTCAAATCACACACATATTATAAGAAGACCAGCCAGCCTTGAACATTTTCAGCCAAATGAATTAGTCACTTTGTTCAGTTAACAAGAAGCCCATCTTCATAGCAGTAATGCATCTTGATTAGTTTGGGCTCCCCTGCAAAAAAATCTTTGGAGGGTGTCCAGAGCTCATGCTGAAACCCAACCCCTTCTCTTTGGGCTTGTTTTTTCCTTATTAATAACATTGGGATCAACCATAATTTTTACCAGCCAGGCAGGTAAAATAACGGGCAGGTGGCAACCCTACATATGAGTGAGATGGCAGAGTTTGAAGGAACAGTTCAGTGTAAAAATAAAAATAGATAGATAAAACTGACTGGATGCTGAACATACCAGCCAGAACACTACTTCCTGCTTTTCTGCACTTTTACATCTCTTGCCTTGAACCACCATTTGGTGATGGTCTGTGTGCTGCCTCAGAGATCACCTGACCAGAAATATTTCAACTCTAACTGTAACAGGAAGAAGTGTGGAAGCAAATAACAGAACTCTGTCTGTTAATTGGCTCATGTGACCTAACATTATAGTTTGCCTAGCATGTTTGTGTGCACCGTTGACTCCTAGGATCCCAGGAGGATGTCCTTATTTTTTAAAATGGCAATTTTCTATTTAGGAGTCAATGGCACATGTTACTAAAAAAGTGTATTATTATGAAAATGGTTTAGTTACATGAAGCAGGGTTTTTCATACAAGTTGTTTTATGCAATTTCTGTTTATAGAGACCTACATTGTTTGGTGGGTATAGTTTTCCTCTTGACAAAGCCGCGCTGGGCGGCGAAACGGTCGTCGAGGTTCTTTGGCGGGACTTTGGGAGACGGGGCCCCTCTCCACAGAAGGCATGCACCTTTGCTACTTACAAGCAGCTAACGTTGATACACCAAACTACTTAAGATCCCAAATGGAGGTACATCCTAAATCTGGACTGTATATCGGTAACCGCTAATACGGAGAAGAGTTCGTGAGTATGAGATACTTGCCAAGTTGACTGTTTCACAATTCGCACATAATTTTTGAGCATGAAAAGTCGCACTTATAAAACTGGGATAACACCATACACGCTACATGGATTCCCATAGGTGATCTCTATATCGCAACACGAGGAGCGATTTAAAGGCGACAGCTGCATAATATTGAATGTCCAGAAGTCTTGCTCCCAGGAATATATAAGGAGACATAGCTACACTCTGGCACTCATTTGACACAGATTACTGTTGCAGCGTTTGTGCGCACTTGACTTATATAATTTTTTCCTTTTTGGAACCATACTCCATATTCTTTGAATACACAACCGAATTGGGGGTGTCATAATTACATCCGGATACCAACTACTATTGTGATGCTTGGATGCAATTGACTTACAATTTTTTTACAATCTCTTTTTTCTCTGTGAAACTATACCTCGCAACTTTCTTGAATATACAGCCAGACTGTGGATGTTTTTTCCAAAGATATACACTATACACAGCCTGTGATACTGGAGTTATGCCATTTCGATGCTTGAATATGCATGCATATATGTGGGGTGCTTTTACCGTATAATATTGTTGTTTAACATGTGCCTCAATTGTTGGATGCTTAGCACATATAACATATAATTGATATAAGTAACCGGTCACCTCCCTGATTTGTAGATTGGGTATTGTGGCTGAATGATTAATACAAACGGGACCCCGTCTCCCAGGTTACCGCCTTGTTTTTAAGTATGTTTTAACATCAGGCATGGTGGTGAATAAAGATTGCTTTTTACATATTATTGCCATTTTTGACTAATTATTACTGCTAAGTCTATGACTGATGGGAGGTTTAGCCTAATTTTGTTTTGGTTTTGAATTATAGTTATATTTGGGCACTCCACGAAGTCAAATACAATAGGTGACAGGCCAGAGGCCGAGCTTACCTTGGAGTTTTGCTAATTTTTCCTTTAAGTCACTTACTGGTTATTGTCTGGTAACCAATGGAAAGCAGGCATAATAGCCAGAACACTATTTCCTGCTTCCTGCAGGAAGTAGGGTTCTGGCTATAATGTTACACACCCAGTCACTCTATTATACATTATATTTTTGGCTAAATAACTATATAGAAAATATTTTGCACAACCTATTTACCCAGTTTTAATTTTTATTTTTTATACTGAACAATCCCTTAAGCTCCAAGTGGATGGGGACATCGAACTTCCATACAGTGGACCCCACTTTAGGCTATCAATTCCATTTGGCCTCTCATGCATGATAAAAAAAAACACATAAAAATACCAATACTTCTGATATATCTTGAATAGCTTCCTTTTTCAGGAATTACTTAAGATAACAAGAATGGAAGGATGGCAAGAATGGCTCATGGGTAATTTGATTTATTGTAGTTATTTATGATATATACTGTAGGTGTATTCATGTCATTCTGCTACAAAAAATATGGCAGAAATCCACTTATATAGACAAGGCAATGCATGAGAAGATTATGGAATTTTTAGCTATGGAAATCATTGTGCAACCATTGGGTATTCATATTTTGGGCCTCACTCATACCATAACCTGAACCAATTTCATGAGAGAATACGACTAAAAATCATTGTAATAAAGATATGGGACCTGTAATTCAGAATGCTTAAGACTGGGGGTTTTCTGGATAAGGAGCCTTTCTGTAATTTGAATCTACATACCTTAAGTCTACTTAAAATAATTTAAATATTAATTACACCCAATAGGGTGGTTTTGCCTTCAGTAAAGATAAATGATATCTTATATCATATAGAGAAAAAGTAAATAATTTTTAAAAATGTGAATTATTTTATTACAATGGAGTCTCTGGAAGATGGCTTTCCCATAATTTGGAGCTTTTTAGATACCAGGTTTATGATTAACAGATCCCATACCTGTAGATGGCTTGGCAAACTCATTTCTTAAATTATTTAATCTTTTTAGTAAGTGAAGCAGCAATGTGCTAAATCTTTTATAGTCCTACAATTCTAAACTACTGCCACCATAATCTCTGCATGTGTGAAATCAAGCAGGTCTTAGTTATAATTAACCTCCGAGTCTATTTTTTGTATTAAACCATGCTTATTCTAGCAGAAAACATACAATATTTGTGTATTATACCACATCTGTAATAGTGAACTTTTCTACCTTTTGCTGACAGAAATTCCAAATAACAAAAATAATAGAAGCAGCCCTTATTTTCATTACAGACAAGCCCTGCCACACAAACATTTGTTTGTGGCACATTCCTGCTAGGAATCTATAGTTGTGTGCATTCAGCTGAAATTGCTTCAAGCCCACACCCTGTGACAGCGATATCCTGCAGCCTGCGCTCAATGTTAGACTTTCACAGCTTTTAAAGCTTGTAAAATATATTTAATTATCAATGTGCTTGTAGCTTCCTGGGTCAGCGCCAGTACAGTTTGAGGTGTGATCTATATAAAAATAAGAGTAATTTATGAAGTTTATGATCTGAAGTTTGAATCCTGTGCTTTTCAGAGAAGCTGACCCATTTTATCTGCAATACAATAAACAGAGCGAAGACAGAACAAATTCCGACATATCCCCCTGGCAATACCTGGATGAATTGTCAGTTACCTGACTCATGATATACTGTTTGCTTATTTTGCTGATTGTTAAAGAAAATGGTGGGAAGGCTTCTTTTTATAGCTCATTTGTGTCAGGAAGTCTGTATAACGTAAAAACCACTGTAAAAGCAATTGGCCTGAAGCTTTCTACTAGCAATAAAGCCTGCTAATTGTGGACAGTTGACGGATGGGTGCCGAACATTTCCACAAAATCCAGAGCTCAGTGGGTTTCTCTCAAGTTGTGGTTTAACTACAAATCACAGTCAGAGGATGGCAGGTTGTTAAAGGATTAGGGGAGTTGACTTCAGTAATAACATGGGTAAGTCAAGTTTGTATTTCCTGGTGAGTAGAGAAAACCAATGTATGTTAAAGAACTTAATTAATTCATTCATAAAAAACACAATGCATTTAAAACAGAATAGAACCTTCTGTTATTTATGTAGCTGTGATTCATTAAAAAATGTTGAACAGCAGTAATAACATCTCAATTTTGGAACTTGATTTAATGAATGTCCCATGAATCATGATGTTGTATCTAGCAACAACATTATTGTAAGCAAGTATTACTGTTTTCTTTGTGGACTGTAAAAACTGCATGACCAACATATTATTGTAATAGAGTTTGGTTTTAGCCCTAACTTTCTGTTCACAATTTCTAACACACTTGCATTACCATTGCCAGCTATTTGATTTTTAGGTAGCAAAGAGTACATGCTCTCGAATATTAAAACTGTCTGCCACAGCCTCAACTTCTAGGATTCCCAATCTCATCTCCCCAGGGACAAGTTCCAGCTGGTCAAACACATCCTCTTTCATCATCCCATATCCCAGAAAATTGCCTCAAACTAGGTTGTCTGTTTATTAATGTGTGATAGATGACCACAATGACTTGTATCAGAAAAAAAAACACCAGGAAAAAATTGCATAGCTGGTTTACTAAAATGCAATCACTGCAGATTTTTGGAACACATATGTTTTGCCTATTATTGCACCTATGCTACGTAAGCTGTTTCAAAAGGTTTACTAAAGACAATAGAAAGAGAAATGACCAGTGGTCAAATACAGCCACTTTCTGGTAAAACTGGGTTCACTTACTCTTTGTACACAGGAGCTACATGAGCATTTTATTTGGTTATTAAAGTCCAGAATTATTGGCAAATAACAATTTGCAAATAGTGGTGATATTTAAACACCAGCAGTGAAAAAGGTCCTTTGTTGAAGAATTATGCTTATCAATGTATTAATAGTAAATTGTTTATTAATACAGTGATATGAACATATTGTTTATAATTCCATTTAATAAAACATTAATC
Organism: Xenopus borealis; assembly: GCA_024363595.1. Lineage (NCBI taxonomy): Eukaryota > Metazoa > Chordata > Amphibia > Anura > Pipidae > Xenopus > Xenopus borealis. The sequence goes on from CM044446.1 coordinate 61,070,444, forward strand.
AATTGCCAAAAAGCACTATTTTACAATGTATTTAAACTAATAATCAGTATTGTAATGTGCACAAGCTCCAACAAAATAAATCAAAATAGTCAGCAGAATATGCAGATTAGTTATCTGTCATCAGTATACGAGCCGATTTGAAGTTACCGGCACACCACGAGAGCTGCGGCTGGAATCTCGAGGGAACAACACACATACCCTGGGTGAGCTCCGCTACAACGCATTTAAATATATAACTGAGAATATGCAGATTGCCCAATTCGTGCTAAAAAACCTTATAAAGAATAATTCTTTACACTTGGTTTCATCAGAGTTGTCAACAATTGCAGGCATTCTTGAGGGTTTCAACAATTTCCAAAGCTGTACTAAACTTTCCACTTCACTGCAATACTAGTTTGTATCGGACACTATTCCCATAGTTAGAAATGACTTCTCAGAATATTACTGTTCCTTCAGTCTCCACCTCATCCTAGATCCTAAATTGTGCCTCTCTAGTAAGGATATTCTTAACCATACCACAGCTTGTTCCTGAGCAAATATGTATATGGGACCTGCTCTTTTAATAGCCCCACATAGTCAAAATTTATTGAGGCAAGAATTCCATAAATTTTGAGCCCATGACCTATACATCACACACTTGGATGGAAATTTCAGAGTGCTCACCTCTACCAAGAAACCAAGAAATATACTATTTATTTCAGTAAAAGGGGTTGTTCACCTTCAACTAGTTGTTTTCAGATAGATCACCAGAAATAACAACTTTTTCCAATTACTGTCTATTTTCTATTTGTAACCGTTTTTCTAATATTGAAGTGTAAAAGTGTAATTTTTCCCCTTCTAAAGCAGCTCTGGGAGGGGGGTCGCCGACCCCTCCAACTGTTCTCAAACGATACATTTAATGGATACATTTATTATCTCTGTCCCTGCTGAGCAGAATCTCTGGGTTTCCTTACAGGCAGCTGTTACCAGACTCAAACACCACAGACACCAACATTCAACTTTAAACTTAGATTTTGGAGAAACAGTAAAAGATAAATAATGGAAAGTAATTGAAAAAAGTCTTTATTTCTGGGCCTTTGGTCTGCCTCAAAAGACACAATGCTTAGCAAAAAGGTCCAAGAAGACACCACTTGCTCCTACAATGTGTTTGAGAGTACAGAAAAAAACAGGTTCATGAGCAATTAATGTTGCTGCATACTTTTCTGCCTTATACCATCGTGTGTGTAGGATAAATACCTAGGGGCAGACTTATCATTGGTCGGATTTCGAATTTAAAAAAATAAAAAATTCAACCATGTGAATAGAAGGGAAGTAAAATCCTTTGAATTCGAAAATTAAGTTTCAATCTGCCGAAGTTGTTTGGTCGAACAATCAAATAGTAAAAATTCGATCAATTAAATCGAACGATTTTAACCCTTTGATCTAATTTTTACTATTCGATCAAAATTCAGCCAAACAACTTTGGCAGATTGAAACTGGTGAAATAGGCAGTCAAATAAAATTTTTCGATTTGATCGAATTCAGTGAATTCTAATTTACCTAATTTGCATATTCAAAATTCGAATTCAAATCTATTTGAAAATTTGATCGAATTACGAATCATTCATGTGAATTTAGTAAATCTGCCCCCAAATCTGTATTAGCCCAGAAAGTAGATTGGTGTGAATTTATCTATACTATAGATCAGGGTTTCCAACTGTTGATTTGTGAGCCAGATTTAGCCCTCCCATGATTGTTACTGGTCTAATTAAGGGTTCCATAACCTTTTAACCATAACCATAATGTATGATATCATTTTACTATATCCCAATATCATCAGCTGGTACATGTTTAATGTTCCTCAGCTGGTTGTAGGTAGCCTGATAATATTTTGGCATATGCATATGCTCCATTAATCATAATCTAACACCAAAAGCCCACAAGGTGGCAGTGGAAAATATAGCCGCAAAGCACCATAATTCGTTAAAGGCTCCGATATGAAGCACAAAGAGCTGTGCCTAACAGTCAACTGCAAGTATGCATATCCATATTTCTTTCATGGTTTATGAGCAATTGTTGATGCCGATGAATCCTTTTATATCTTGTACCATAATTTTGTATAAGGCATAAAATACCATATCTTATGGCCAGCTGTGTGATATTAACCCAATATTCTGTTCAATGTAGCTGATTATTATGAGGTTCCATAGGAAAAAAAAGCAAGTTTTTGTTTTTGTATTTCTGTACTAGTGACTGGAATGACAGAACCAGAAAGGTTTGGGGTAAGTCCCTTAGTGATGAGTTGTTGAGTTTACATATAACAAACATATGTATCTTTTTTATCTAATGCCAACTAAATGTTGAATTACAGGAAATACAATTTGTTGAATTAGGCCTTTGGGCTGGCTCGTGAAACTGGTATGTCTGGTGGTTAACCTCATAGTTCATCTTGAGCTTTCAACAACTCATTGGGAGAAAGCACACCTTCTATTCATTGTGAAATATTTGTGAACACAAATGTTTCAGGGTGAAATATTGTTTTGATTACAATAATGGAATGTTGAAGTAAACTGGTAATTCTTTAATATTTATACTACTGTCTTTTGCACACCTCAAGTTAAAAAACCATGGGTGTGATGGCAACACGGATATAGGAAAAACTTACTACTAGCAGACTATCATGTATTATTCCTTAAGTGTTTTCTATTTTATTTCCTTCTATGGACTACAGTTTGCCATCTACATCCAATGCATAATATAACCGATAATTATTTTAAGCAATGTAAGAAATGCAAGAAAACGCAAATAACTTAATTGCTCTGGAACAAGTCATTGTTTTCCCCAAAGGGTACAATCTGGATCTGTGCAGCTTGGTGACTTCAGCATTTTAAATTATCTGCAACTGGGAATCATTTTGTTCAGAATATTCAAGCAAAGGTAATTGTAAATGAAGAAAATGAATATAGTTGTACTACAATAAGGGACTGTTTAAAACTAAGGAATCAATTTTTTTTTCTTTACCTTGGTCAAATTTGTGGTTTTGCAACAAACAGCTTCGAGAAAAGACTTAAAGGACATGTCAACCCAAAAAAATTACTATTTGCCTAAAAGAAAACACAATTATAAGCAACTTTCCAAAATTAACGTATTAAAAATTGTTGGTGCTTTTAAAGTTATTTGTAAATGTAATTGCTATTGAAAGCAGCATTTGCATAAATCCTGGTTGTTACATTTTAAAGAATGTTGCAAAAGTCAGTCTCCTCCTGCAAGACAGGTTTGTTAATTGGTTGGCTTATGTTACATTGTTTCAAAAGCCAGAGCCGCCACTACAGGGCATAGAAAGGGACAGACAACTTTTCATAATCATATTTTCTTTTATTAGGCAAAGAATTATTTTTGGGGTTGACATGTCCTTTAAAAAGCTAAAAGAATTTTTAAAAAATCCAACAGTTTAACAAAGTCTGGCCAATTACAAATTTTAGGAAACGGTGTTAGATTAGTCAACTCACAAATCAGATAATCATGAGCTCTCCCAGTTTATCAGCATGTAAACATAAAACTTTAACTGAATACAGGATCTTAAGGTTGTGTGTGAAGTAACGACAAGATGTGTTCCAAGTGGTCTCCAATTGCTTCCCATTGCAATTACTGGGGAATGCTGCTGCATGAACAGCACACAGACATGAAAATGATGCAGATATGAGGATGGGCTTGCTTCTAGACAGGCCTTATAACACATAACTCACATGAAATAGACCTGAAAGTAAACCGAGAAATGTGAAGACACCCTATATGGCACTGGCTGGAGACTGAGACTCAAAGGACCCTTAAAAGCTTAAGAAATGTAAAGCAGGTATTGCTGTCCCTGTCTGGATGCAGTGGGAATGGACACAGAATGAGACAATGCTGTTCCTCAATACCTGATTTCCTATCTGGCAGTAATGACAGCAGCATGAGGCAAAACATGTCCCCAATTGCAGCTATTTGGGACACACCATATTGTTGAAAATTGAGTTGTTAATTTCTGGTTTGCACTGATAAACAGGATGATATATATGAAATTACATTAATGAATACTAATGCCAAACTAGTTTTGGTAGATGGGTCCGGGAATAAGATTGGTTTGAAATGAGTCTGCTATATAGTTCAACTTTAAACTTTTCCTTTCTGCCATAGAGTGAGAGAATGGTAGGGTAAGGTGGCAAGCACAAACAAGGTCACCATCTAGGGAGGCAGTATTTCAATGTCCAGCAGAATTTAAGGTTAAACTGGGGGACCAGATGTGCTACAGTTTTCAGATTAGCTGGGTCCCTTTAAGTGTGAGTGACGACCTGAAGCTGCCAATGGAGTTTAAATCACAAACTGAACCAAAGCCACAAAAAGACCCAATGCCACAAAAGGAGACAAAGCTGCAGGCCTAAAGCCACGAAAGGAGCTGAAGAAAAACAAAGAAGCTGCCATTGCCAAGGACAAGGAATCTAAGGTAAGTTCCACTGAACACCATTATTTTTTTACAATTAAACCTCTAGCCACCAATGTACTATTTAAATCCTCTATAGGGCTCTGACCACCAATGTTTCTTCTTTAACTTGTAAGGGGGGACCTGGCCACCAGTAACTCTTTTTAACTTTTTATGGTGGGCCTCTGACCACCAATTGTTTTTTTTAACTTGTAGGGGGGACCCTGGCCACCAATGGGTTTTTAACATTGATGTTTTAGCAGCTTTTTACTGTGTTTGGGGGGGGGGGGTCTAGGGCAGAGCCTGTGGTGGTTGTGGGGCCCAGAATGTTTTTTCATATGGGGCCCGGTGATTTCTGATGACCCTGAACACAAATGCAGAGGGAAGCAGTTCAGAGCCACATGGCCATTTTATTTCCTGCTGGTAACAAAACAGAACAGACCTCTCCAACATTAATACCTCTTATAAAAAAATAATAAGAAGAATAAACATTCTTATGGTTCAAATGTATGTCTTCCAAGATGTAATTCAGCAGCTTCGGAAATGTATTGCTAAGGCCTAATCACTTACCATGTTTGCGCAAACTGCTATACATTAAACCCCCAGGTCAACCTGTGCCCACAGAGTGGTAAGCATATTGCAAACAGGAGAAGATGGATAATAGATTATTTTTACTCCTTCCGTTATTCCATATTGCTGTAGTGTTGTTTATATAACTGAAGTTGTTTCATGAAACACAATGGGATAATTCAGCTGTAACACTATGCACAGGAATTTGGGTTTATTTTCAATGCTGGAAGAAATCATAGTTTTGTGGCTTTTTCAGTAATGCAAAAATAAAGATGAATAGAATGGGGTCTGCTAAGAATAGAACAAGCATATGAAGATTGCTCCACGAAAGCCAGCCACACTCAGCTCTACAAAGAGAAAGAAACTCTGAAAAAAAAAAAATCAGCTTTGAAACGCCAGATAACACAATCCAGATGGTAGCCATGTTGGAACATGAGAATTCAAAGTTCCCTAAACAAGTAGTCTTACCTAGCAACTTTGATGCATTTAGATTTGTTTCTAAGATAATCCGATTAAACATTTTGCTGAGGAACTACTGATATAAATCAGTTAACAGAAACGTACATGAGATTGTGTGATTTATGGATTACAATGCAAAATGGAGGACAGATGTCATATAGTATTATATGAAAAAGATAGCGGATCATAATAATGCAGATTATCTAGGAGGTAATCTTATACATACAGATAAAATGGTTATCTCTAGGACTATGAACTCACTATTACGAAGTTAATTCAAAATGGCTGCAATTCAAAATATAGACTGATAAAAGCTCAGTTACTTTCTGAGACAGTTAGTTAAAGGGATCCTGTCATGGGAAAAACCATTTTTTCGAAATGCATCAGTTAATAGTGCTGTTCCGGAAAAATTCTGCATTGAAATTCATTTCTCAAAAGAGCAAACAGATTTTTTTATATTTCATTTTGAAATCTGAAATGGCGTATGACATATTGTCAATTTCCCATCTGCCCCAAGTCATGTGACTTGTGCTCTGATAAACTTCAATCACTCTTTACTGCTGTACTGCAAGTTGGATTGATATCACACCCTCCCTTTCCCCCATCCAGCAGCCTAACAACAGAACAATAAGAAGGTAACCAGATAACAGCTGCCTGGTAGATATAAGATATAAGAACAGCACTCAATAGTAAAACCCACTGCGTACTATTCAGTTACATTGAGAAGGAAAAACAACAGCCTGCCAGAAAGCAGTTCCCTACTAAAGTGCTGGCACAAGTCACATGACCGGGGCAGCTGGGAAATTGACAAAATGGCTAGCCCCATGTCAGATTTCAAAACTGAATATAAAAAAATCTGTTTGCTCTTTTGAGAAATGGATTTCAGTGCGGAAGTCTAATGGAGCAGCACTTTTAACTGATGTGTTTTGAAAAAAAAAACATGTTTTCCCAAGACAGTTTCCCTTTAATGAAAGCATAAGTCTTGGACAACAGCTGATCACCAAAAGCTAACTATATGGACAACCAAGCATTCTGTGCTGGCCACAAACAGTAGCTGTGCAAGAGATAAAGTGGGCTCTAGGGTAATAAAACCTATGTAGCTCAGTGTGATGCTACTTATGGAGTCAATAAACACAGGCATCTACAATAAGTTGGTGCTATAGAAATACATGTTAATAAAAAGTAACAGTTAAAACATTGCAACTGGAGGGGCTGCATACAAACACACAAATGATAAAAACAACTTAACAAATATAAGTAGATTGTTCCACTTTAAACATAAAAAAAGTATAAGTATAAATGTGCTGAAAGGGACGTAGATTACTCTTTCACAACAATATACAATTTTAGGGTATGCTAGATAAACTGTAAAGGCACAGATTAAAGTATTTTTCTTGATTGTTTCTTTTCAGATTCCATGCTTATCAAGAAATACGTATTCTGTTTGACTGATGACAGTAAAAGAAAAAAATTGCAATTGTGCACAATGGGAATGTGACTAGCACTGATTCCCTTCAGTTTTAGGATTAACCAGCATTTACTCTGATGGGCACAATTTTCTCAGCAGGGTTTTAGGTAAGGAATATTTTCCATTGAAGCTAATGTTGCCCATGTCTCATTCTTTTTTTCATATGTAGATACACATACACTGAAAATCTCCTGGAAGGAAAAAAAAAACACTAAAAGACAGATAATTAGTACAAT
>CM044446.1:61091858-61106267 GCA_024363595.1 Xenopus borealis
GGGGGGGGGTAGGGATCTTTGCTGGAGGAGATCAGTGTGTGAAAGTGGACAGATTGCTAGGGAGAGTGATGGTTGGACTACCTGCTTAGCATGTAGGTACATGTCTGGCATGCAACACATAACCTGTGCAATATTTGCATCAAACAGATCTTCATACCTTTTTATATTCCCTGAGCTTGACAAATATGACTTATTTGTCTTAGAATTTTTATACTGGCTTCTATTAGCAACAAACAAATATATTTAAATATAGAATAAATACTAATTACTGTGTCGAAATAAATACGTTAGTGCTATGAAGGTTCTGAAAGAGGGTAAATGATGAACTGTGCTACACACACAAATGAAATATACTGTATACTATATACTTACACACAAAGAATCACAAATGCATTGCACAGCTTTTTACATATACAGAAGAGAGCCAAATGTTACCAATAACACAAGCCAATACTTGTGTGAAATGCTCTTTTCACCTCTCCAGTGCTGGGCTGATTTATTCCACTGTTCAGTCTCAGAGCTCTCAATACAGATTCTATTGAAAGCATTAACTCACACTGTGCCTGCCTATCTGTTGGCAAGCCAAGTTTTTTCTGTTGAATTCCTGGCAAAGAAACCCTTTGGAGCCTGTCCTGTTTAATTAGCCATCTTTAACTATAGCCTTCGTAAAAAACATAAATAGAGACCATTCTAACTTCTCATCCGCACACTTGCACACATTTATTTGCATGTTTCGGAGTAGTGCATGTATGAGTGACTTGTGTATGGGCCCATCTCACCATAGAATTGAGAGACTGCACTGCTGGATTCTCACAGGGGGGCATTTAACAAGGCCGCTGTTTGCATGTTTTCACATTTTATGAAGCGATTTTTCTGATCTGATTTTAAAGACCACCAGCAGTGTTCTCCAAATGGCAACTTTTACATTGCCAGTGAAGCATTTTTACGAGTGGGGAAATCTTCTGCATGATCTGAGTTGCACAAGGTCTAACTTCCTTTTGTTGATCTCGTGCCCAGCAAACGGCCATATAATTGAACGCCATATGGGCCATTATCGCCTTAACTATATCCAGCGGTCGCAAAATTCTTGCATTCTCAGTTTAAAGCTGATGTTCACATTATATTTAAGTAGCACAAATTGAATAGATTACTGTATTATGGGTTATGAGGTGGAGGGCCGTCTTCTCCCTGTCTGAAGCTGGGAAGCTATTCATTGCTGTTAACCCCTGTGTGCAGACAGAGTGCTGCATTCATTCAGTTGCAGGCAAGGCATTTCAGTATTTCCTTTGGTTAGACAGAGAGACATGGGAGAAGACTGCAGTACAAATATTCAGGAATGTAGAAAAACTTAAAGGTGATTTTTTTACAACATTTAAATTCCGGCTGGGCTTTATGGCAAATTAGCATTTATGTTGAATGCCACAAAATCCCATTGTGATGCATAGTTGATGTTCTGATGGAAGGGAGCTGTGGGTTTGGAAAACTGATCTCCGTCAATGGCAAATGATTTGTATGCCAGTCAACTCTGGTACAATTAACATTCAGTTACCTTGTGACATCTTATCATTGTCTTCATACAAACCTTATTTCGGAAGAATAAAAAGCATCCTATTTTAATATGATAGATGGGCAGTGTGTTAAGGGCATGTGACTTATACCCCCTTAAATCTCTATGTGACTTATACCCCCTTAAATCTCTGACTACTGTATGTTCAGTAACCTTGGTGTCAGGGGCCTATAAATTTCACAATTTTTATAGTTTTCTGTGAAAGGTATAGCTGCCTTATAAACTATAAGAACAGAGAAGTGTTGTATTATGTTTGTCATAAAAATGAGAGGCCATGGCTTAAGTGTGTGCAAAAAAGAATAGCCCTTGCCTTACATAGCTTGCATTGGTAATTAAATTGTATAGTCTTCTTCTGTTCTGCTGTCCTCTCTCGTCTGTTTTTTGTTCTTTCATTTTGGGGAGGTGGGGTTGTTTTAAATGGAAGCAATTTCAGTTTAATACCGATAACAGAAAAAAAAATTGGGTGGAGTCATTACTTTGGCAAAGTTTAAGCAAACTCTTAAATGTTGGTCACTTCCCAGTAAAATTTAGTCTGCTGATGTGAGAAGTTCTGGGAATCCTGCCTTCATCTCTGGAGAGGAGGCTGATACTTTTATCTAGCGCTCAGGCAAGTGCATGGGTTGGAAAGTGAGTGCAGCTGCCTAGAGAACAAAGATATATATATATATATATTCAGCTTTTGGTGTATAAGCAGTTATACTTTTCTTTTGTGGGTTTATAGGTAGTTTTTCAAGTGGTATATATGTGTGTGTCTGTGTGCTTATACATTGGCAGAAATTCAATTATTTGCATAAATAATGTGCATTTACTAACAGTGTGAGGTGGAATTTATGCAGACACAGGGCCCAAGAGAGAATCGGAAAGTGAAACTAAGCAAATTAACCTTAATGACACATCCTTGTTGTGTTTACCAATAACATTTGTGGATGTGAGAATGCAAGATCCAGTTCTGCCGTTGCCAAGACTCCCCAGTGTTACTTTTAGAACATGAAAGGCTTCCTAAAAATGAAAAGCAGAAAACATTTCCATCTTATTGTCCTCAGGGCACTGATGAAAACTGCACACATCCATGATAAGATTTATTGCAACAGACTTAAAAAACTTCACTTATTTAGGAAATGTTCAGCTGGTTAGTAAAAAAAAGGCTGTTTACTTCTCTGAGTTAACTGCACCGATTGTTTTGTCCACTTTGAAAAATGGAACAGTTACGCAAGAAACCCAAAAAAGACAAAATTTGATTTTCATAATCCTATTTGTGTCAATTGGCAGCAGAAATAAAATTCTCCAGCTCCTTGTGTTTCTCTCTTGCAGAGCTGGTTAAAGCAGTTTCTTGACTGAGCAGTTTGTATTGAGTTGATTCAAATTCAGTCCATTACTGACCTCTATCTGCAAGGACTGTGCACTCATTGTTTTTCAGGTCTGTGGAAAAATGCACTTAGGAGAAGCCAAATTCTTGCTTAGTAACCAGTATGTTATTTAATTAATTCTGGACAAACTACACATTATACTCCCTGTATATATATATATATATATATATATATATATATATATATATATATAGTAATATAAAAAAGCATATACAGTATATTTCTGTTAAAGGAAAGCACTTCAATTCAAGATTCAAATCCATGGAATTACTTTACATTTGATGAGATTTTATACATTTTTATCTACTGATTTAAGTATTTCAGATTAGATTTGTGTCTTTTATTCATTAGAATAGCATTTGACATTACTGTATTATAATCAAGGGTGCAACGCAGGACACAGCCATTAAATGCACTTAACCCAAATTTGTATCAGAGGGGGGTATTCAGTGCCTAGGGTGCAACAGAGTGGGGAGCAAGCATATAGGGGCACATTTGGTTAACAATTGGGTTAACGCATCAGTACATACAATGGACATAGGTATCTCTTGTTGTTGCTTGTTTCTTGAGCTCCAAAAACATATTAGACTCTTAAGATATTGAACTCTGAGGCATGGAAAGAGAATGTTATTTGTACAGTTAATGCTGGAGACTTCTCAGGAAAGTGTGTTGTAAACCCTGAAGGGAAATGACAGTGTCAGGAGAAAACCCTGGAAAGCAATTATTATTTCCTGCTTCTCTGGTAGTGTGTTTTCTAATGATACCTATTGGTAATACTAGCATGTTTTTCAATATAGCTTTCCCTAGTTGTCCTTATCCAGAGCAGAGCTCTGCGTGGAATCCCAAAGATTTGTCCATTGACAACAGAAACATACAGCATCGAGTAAGAGTAAACAAGAAACAAGTGATAGGAGACAGCTACACCAGCTACAATATGTCCAAAATATTTTTTTTCATAGTGCATTAGTTAGTTATATAGGAAACGTATCATTTCATATACATTCTAACTGTAAGAAATGCTGCCAAAATTATATTTGAATGTGAAATAATCTTAGAAGTCAGTAAGGATTAAAACATTACTTGATTTTAGGATGTGTTTTCAGCATGTTTCTGAATATTTTAGTGTGATTCAGAATATTTTTGTTAAAGTTAACAGAGTAATCGTACTATATCTGTATTGAATTACGCAAGACCTCCTTATTACTGTACATACCTCATCTGCCAGTTAGTCTCAGTATTATGAGTTTTGGACATTCAGGACAGAAGGGATTTGGAACACAGAGAACATAGCGTGTCCAGGAATTAAATATAGAATAAGAAATATCTATCATACCCACTTGAATATTTCTGCCATGTGAGTGATTGTCCACCAAGGTGGAGGCACTTGAATGGCAGGGGCAGGCTTTTATCATCGGTAATTCAATCATTCAGACCAAGTAAAAAAAAAGTGTTACTTTATAAGCTTACTAGAAAGAAAATGTAGCTAGTTTATTTGGTGGTAAATGTATGGGATCCGTTATCCAGAAACCTGCTATCCAGAAAGCTCAGATGGATACGCTGTTTTAGTTTTGGCATTGTTACAGGATTTAAAATATACAGTGGGTCAAATACAGTTGGAGGAGAAAAAAATATATCTTAATTTACTTCTAGCCTTCCTTATAGATTTTTGTGATAAAAGTTCTTCTTATTGCAGTGAATTGTATGTGAAGTCCATATGCTGTTTTAAACTGGTTGAGCAGGAAAAGTTATTTTTTGAGCTGAAGGTGCTATAATGCCTGCGTGACAATCACTTGTGCGTGTGTATGCTTGTGTATGTGTAACACTTTTCGGAACACAGAAGATAAATTCATTTGTTTATACAATATTTCAGTAGTCGGAGGCCCTCACTTTCCACAGACACTTGACATACATTGTGTGCCTTTAAGTAATTGTTAGGTAATTGTTATAACTTACACTTTAAATCAGAGAAAGGTATATCTTGTCATAGGCAGCGACCAATGCTCTATTATCCTGTAGAGAAGGTGAACATTTGTAGAAGTTTACAAAAATATTGTTGTTTCTCAGTTATTTAAACTGTACAACTAAAAAAGGTACAATGTCTTGTCTAACCAGTTCTGGGACTTTTTTTTTATCTAAGCATACATGGAAGTCAGTATGCTTAATGCTTTATTTTCTATATTTAAGAATATTCTATAAAAAAAAGCAAAAATATGCAAATGCAACAACAAACCTAGGGGGAGATGCATTCTTAGTTTTCACCATCCATCTAATATACTGTATCTCCTGCTTTGTAACAGCCTAAAATGATGTTTTTGGGACTGCCGAAAAAAAGTCTGCATTAATTAATATTACATCCATATGGATTTTAGCTCTTGTTTCCATTTTAAAGATGGCATTGATTGTACTGAGTTTGAAGGGAATTTGTGTTTTAGATCCATTTTATTTAAGTGCAAGTCGTTCTAAAGGCTGATAATGAGGACTGCAGGGAAAGAAAAACTGCCGAGCAAAGGTCATGTCAGGAGCTTTGAAATGTAGCTTTTGTTGGAAAGGTGTAATCTGGTTAATAGAGTTCTTATGAAGCCCAATGTAAATGACAGACCTGCATTTGGGTGAATTCATAACTCTTTTCTGCTAATAAAGAGTGTGCTAATTCAGACACTTCTTTTTGTACTACAAAGTAACACGATTGCTGTTGCTCTGCTGCTTCTGCTCTCACTTTAAATAGTGGGGCATGTGATCCCTTTAAGTGCTGCAGTTTCCTGGCCTCTGGGGTCTGAGTACTATAGTCAACTACATACTGATGGCAAGTCTCCAATATTTTATATTGCCACATTTTCATGATTATATCATTATTATTGCCCCTCAATAAATATGAGTGTATAAATGTATTTTCACTATGGATCTTTTAAAGGAGGGATATTGTGTATATGAAAAAAAGACTGCAGAAGTTTGTCGGTAGCTGTACAGAACTGAATAGATTTGTGAATCTGGCCAGGAAGTATTCATTCAGCTGAATATGTGTTTTGGCTTCTAGTCATTCTCCTGCTTCATTTATATTGCTCTGCAGAACAATGTGAGAGGAATAGTGCAAAGCGAAAGGGAGGAATTTGGCTATAGGGGTAGAGAGTGATACAAACCGAATAGTCAGAGCTTAATATAGATATATACAGAGGCTGCAAGATTGCATGCGTAAAATATATACCTAATTTGGAACATTTATTTTCATAAACGACTGTACGGTTTAATTTGGAGCAGATTTTGCAGTTTGGGGGGGCCTGCTTTAGAAACACATTTTCTGGGGAGCCTTTGAGTCATAAATCACATGCAGTGTCACCTTGTAATTTTGACTAAATATTTTGATAACTAATGTTTGCAAAGATATTAAAGAATAAACCGATCTTGGATGGTTTGAATTGTAAACCTTTAGTAGCTGGAGGGCTGCGGGTTAGACATCTTAGATGTATGTGCTGCCTTTATTGGAGAGACAGAGGCCTTTATTACCTGAAGGACTGATTGTTCTGTACAGAACGTTGTCAGCTCCTTTCAGTTCCATTTAACATTTTTTTCCACTCTCTGCTTTAATTTTCTCCTTCCAGTGCTTCACATTTTATCTTTTAACACAGGCAGCCGATTTGTCCTCATTATATGTAAGGATTCCTAATGCATCATAAATTTGGAAGGAATGGATGAGTACAGTGCAAATCCAGTAGAAATGTGGACATATTAATCACAGCTACAGTAACTGCACAGCGGTCGTCATTACATTTCCATCAATGGAAATTTGATTTGGGGGAAGATTAATAATTCATAGTAATAATCTAATAATTAGGATTTTTTTATTTTTTGCCTTAACAACATTTTACCATTTTGAGTAACAACTATGTTTACAGCTTCATGTTTGGATTCCAAATGTTATCAATATTTTCATCACTTCCACTCGCCCCGGGAATTTACTGGCAGACCAAAAGTATGATCTTTCCCAGTGACAAAAGTAATTAGGATAATGCATACTGAAATGAGTACATGCATCTTTGTGCCTACAAGTTGGACCTAGGGGCCATTCTTACATATGATTGGACTTGTATACAGGTATAGAGTTGGCTATCCAAAAAGCTCTGACTTATGGAAAGATCGTCTCCCATAGATTCCATTATAAACAAACAGCCACCCTTTTCTCTGTAATAATAAAACAGTACCTTGTACTTGATCCAAACTAAGATATAATTAGTTCTTATTGGAAGCAAAACTAGCCTATTGGGTTTATTTCATGTTTACATGATTTCATAGTAGACAATGAAGATCCAAATTACGGAAAAATCCATAATCCAGAAAACCCCAGGTCCCAAACATTTTGGATAACAGGTCCCACACCTGTATAACAAGATGAGAATGTTCACAATTACTTTTCCCACCAATCGAAATTGTACATAAGCCTAAAAATGTTATTTTACAGAACTGGTGTAACTGAAGCAACAGTTGCCTTGACTTACATGATATCAGCAGTTTTAGACATCAGGACAAAGAATAGAAAGGGACAGACAAACATTGCTCTCAATAGCAACACATATTTTGCAAAGTTGCTTAGAATTATATTTTCTTTAATTAGGCTTTTTGAATTATGTTTTTTTTAAGTTGGGGTTGACTTTCCCTTCAGCTGTTACAGCTCTGCATTTGTTTTGGAGAAAGCATAGGACCAGTTTTGATTGCATAGCAGTTAAATGCTGCTCATTGCTATAAAGAATATGCATTTTATATACATGGCAGCTTTTACCCTTTTCTAAAAAGCTTCTCTCGCAAGTTTAGTCTAATAATGAAATTGCAAATAAGAGAAAGAAAACATGTGTGGGGGTATTATATTCTAAATGACACAGATTTAATGGGTCCTTTTGTTTAAACAAATGTCTGTGGGATGTGTTGCTAAGGATATATCTGTGATTAGCTTCAGTGCGATAAACCGTGAACAAATCTGGAATCTATTAGGCACCATAAAAACACTTTCTAGAGGGACTGGATTACAACGCATCAGTAATTGAGGGTTTATCTTGTGGACCTGAAAGTGATCAGCAGTAATGAGTTACAGGCCTCCAAGGGTTAACCCTTTAGAGAGACATGTCAGGGTTCATTAGATCAGCTCCAATAGTCATTTTGAAGATCATTGCTTTAGAGCAGTGCTGTCCAACTTCTGTGTTACAGAGGGGCAACATTTTTCTGGCCTACATAGTGGAGGGCCGATAATGGAAGCCAGTGTTGACCACTCCCTGTTTTCAAACCACACCCACTTTAAACCACACCCATGTTACCACAAGACGATGTCCAAATTAATTGTGGTAGAACACCAAGAAAAAACAAATGGTTGGTGCTCACTGCAGGGATAACACTTATATAAAAGTTGTCATACCCTTAAATTCATACCCTCCTGTGGATAACACACCTTAGGAGCCCATAACAATAATTTATTTTCAAATGCTGACAAACCCCCAGAACAAATGAGTATGTCACACACAGGCAGAGTATGTCACACACACAGGCAGAGTATGTCACACACAGACAGGGTGTCACACACAGGCAGAGTAGGTCACACACAGGCATAGCAGGGCACACAGGGAGAATAGGGAAGGCAGAATAGAGCAGGAGAGAAACCCATCAGGATTACTCTAAAATGTACTACATACAGTGACACAGTGCTTGTGACCATTAGCATGTTGTATAAGGTGTGAACAGGTGAACAATGTGGGCAATTTCAGTCTGGGTCTCAGGTGTGAACAGTACAGGGCTTTAGGGGGATCATGGTGTGAGCAATACAGGGAATTTGTCTGAATTTGAGGTTTAAACAATGCAGGGGCCAGTAGTGTAGTGATACCTTTTAAAGCTTACACATGGTACGCAAAGACAGCAGGTAGGGGCCACAAAAGGAGGGGGTCGTCAGTTGGACAGCCCTGCTTTAGAGTGTAGGAATTCAAACAGTTCTAGTGATGGGTGAATGTATTCCCCTGTGGCGAATTCACTGCAAACTCCCGTGATTCGCCTCAGGTGAATAAATTCACAATATGCCAGAAAAATTTCACTTGGCAAAAATTCGCTGGCATGTCGTTTTGGATCCGGGCATCCATTTTTGAATGCTGGCGCCCATTGCCGGCATCAAAAAAGCAGACACCGGCGTCCAAAATGTTTTGCAATTTTTCGCTGTTTTGTGAATTTCAACTATAAATTCGTGAAATTTCGCGAAGCAAAACGCCCCACATTCACCCCTCACTAAACCTGACTCAGTTTACAGGGCCACTCCTGGGTCTGAGTGATACAAGGATGTTCAGAAAAGTATCAACTGTGGATCCTCATGCAGAATTTTCTGTGCGTCCCACAATTTGTTCATGAGCATCCAAGTATAGCTTAGTAAGAACAACATGGCTGCCAATTTTCAAATGATGTTAGTAACAATGTACAGTTAAACAAACAAAAGAGAAAATGGCTAAAGCTGCCCATTGACGCAAAGATATACCTGCACTATTGAACGAACGATCAGACGTCCCCATCTCCCGACCTGCCACTAACCATTGTATATGAAAGGCATGTGTTGTGTTATATATACAGTATATATATATATATGTCCAAGGGCTGCCAGCACTCTCGATAAAGTTGCTTGAATTTGCCTGGGTGCAGTGCCAGTGAATTATCCATAACTCCTACAAAAAGGTCCACACTCTCAGGACTTATAAAAATCATAATATTTATTATAAATGACTAAGGGACCTAGCCGAAACGTTAGTCATTTATAATAAATATTATTAAGTCCTGAGAGTGCGGACCTTTTTGTAGGAGTATATATATATATATATATACATACACACACATTACCCTGTCTATCCATTAATGTGTGCTTCTTCTTGTGCCCATGTGGTTCTGCCTGTGGAAAATAACTTGATGGTAATGCATCTTAGGAGCTGAAGTCTTTCTAAAGCTAAAATTCTTCAGCTCACATCATAGTTTAATAGGAAGTATAAGATAGCTGACAGACTAAACTGCTTTGGCTAATTGAATTGCAAGCAATCTCCATCAGGAAAGCAGTCAGTGAAGCAAGTACAAAAGTACAAACACGCACACACACACAGATATATATATATATATATATATATATATATATATATATATATATATATATATATATATAGCAACAGACCAATACCACACAGTTACAATTCACAGTTGCATTTACATGATCACTTTAAGTTCTATTTCAAATGAGAGTGCAACATGAAACTGTGTCAATCACTTTATTTCATTTGCAAGGATATTGAAAATGACCTCATTTCCATTACCCATATTAATGCTTTCAGCCTTCAGAACTGGAATTGACTGGGTTGAGAACTTCTCAAAGACTAATGGTAGTAAATTACAGTAAAGTACAGTAGTTCTCACAGTGTCCCATGTAAAGTTTTGCTAAGAGACGGTACATACCTGTGAAGGTTACAGCATGTTCTTTCATGTGAGGCCAACTTGTCTGTTAATATAACAATTTCCTTTTGCAGAATTCTAATTTCTCCTTCGGTTTCTCAGTTCACCAGCTCCCCCTGTTGCTCCATTCATGAAATATCTTCTGCTCATGAAAGCGATCATTATAAAAGCAGCTTTCTGTACTCTTGTCTGTGATTTTTTTTATTTTGTGGGACACAAACACCAAGCCCTGCTGTAACTTTAACATTACCTTGGCACTATTACCTTTTCTTCTCTTTTATATTTATCAGCTAATGCCAGGAAAAATGATTTTGCCCAGGGTCAGTCATATTTCCCAGCCACATGTTCACATGGCAGAATGTAACGTCACAGCAAATACATGATAAAGGGCAATATATGGTGTTTGGTGAGGGGAAAAAACATTCTGCTAGCTAAAGAAATTATAAAATAAGATTGTTGAAAACCCTTTGATAGATGCAGCAAGAAAAGCCAATTATGGGCTGAAAAGGAAATGTAAGGTTAGATCATGTTCTAAAGCAAAAAACTGAAGCAGGGAATTGGGCTTCTAAATGAAGAATGAGGGTTTCCTTGGGTGGACCAAGCTGTCAGTTTTAATGTGGTTTCAGGGATTGTACTGATGCGCAGGAGCTTTCATTTGTTCCTGTTGCCTTTTGAATTATTTACCAATAATTTATCTTATTCTGCTGCTGTAAGCAGAACTAACTGTTAATGCGGCCTAAACACAGGCTCCCAGCTGCTGAGCCAGAGGGGAAGACTTTGATTAAAATGCAGAGAAAAGGCAAACTAAACAGTGGTACTGCTTTCATCCTGAAAGACGTACAGAAAGGGACATTTTCCCTGTTTTTCCAAGTATTTATTACAACTTTTTTAACTACCAGGCAGTATTTTGTGCTAGATTTAGAAATGGAAAGTGATAGATGCTTCAGATTTCCTGGTGTAAAAGTACTGCATAGTGCAAAATAAGAAGTCATTAATTACCAGTGTAAAAAAAAAACCTGATAAATTAGCAAAGGCAAACTATAGACTGCACCACACATTTTCTAATTATTCGTTTAATGTAGACCAGCTCAGGAATGGTCAGCTGTACAACAAAATCTTCCATAAGTGGAATAGTTAAAATGAATAACAATAGCGTGTGCAGTTCCCCTATTCTATATATAACTTGCTGGCCGCCTCCATGTGTTAACGTCTATGGGAGGATTTGTACTGCAATATAGTTATTTGTGTGCAGGCTGGATGATATTTTTGTAACCTACCTCTCAGTAATATTAGTGAAGGGAATTTCACGCTGAGATGGAATGAGGTATAAAGGGAAAGTAAGCAAAGTAAGTAACGCAAAGAGGAATGTCTGACCCTGCCTATCAGCTTACACTGGAAATAGAGGCTTCTTACTTCATTACCTTTCTGTTGGTGGGCCAGTGCCTCTAAACCTCCAGGACCTTGTGGGTTAAAAATAGTTTGTTGATTTCTGTACTCAGTTTGCTTTGTGCTAAAGAGCTGTGACATTTTGCTGTGGCCAAAGAGTAATAATGAGCCTTGCTTTGTGCATACAAAAGTATGAGATGAACTCGTTCTGATTCCCAAAGGGAGTAAGACTGAAGGCACTGTCCTCAGCTAAGAAAGCAAAGGGTCTGATATAGGGACAGCTTATTTTAACTCAATTGGACAGTTTAATGCTACTACATTATACAATTTAATTTGTCTATGAATGAGTTAATAAGAACAAAGTGGTTACATGTAACCTGGGGGTTGAATGGGGTGTGGGAGTTTTCTGTTACACAGAACAATCGTCAAACTCACCCAGTCATATGATTCATTAGACTACAGCCGATCACATGCTGTTGGTCACATCAGTTAAGAGAATAGAGATTGTTGCTCAGTGCTGTTATCACCACGTAGGCTACAATCTTCCCCCATATACACTGACCTTATGTACCATTCCTCCCACTCTCTCACTGTACTTCATGCAATCCCCCCTAACAAAAACTGCTGTTGTTCCTCATATAGAAGTATAACAACTAATAGCATAGAGAATTATTTCTTGTTTATTACCATCTGGGCATACAGATATGAGTTTTCCTGGCCCCAGGGGCTGTACTACCAGAAGAATAAATCTGCCCCCCAATCAGGGTTGTATTTAAATTTTAAGTTGCCTTGGGCTGTTTTTGTTATAAAATACCCACCCCTAGTCAATAAAATAACTAATGAAGCTTGTATCATCCTATCTGAATGGATTAGATTAGCTGAAATTACTTTTTAACCCTCCTTAACATTCCAGAGTCACTGGTAGTTCAAACTGCAATGCTTAGTGCACTTTCTAGATTCTCAAATTTTCAGAATTCAGAACCCAACCTGTTCTGTCTAACCCTCGAAGAAATAAAAATTTGGTGTATGAAGGTGATTAATGATACACTAAAGGGACTTTTGGCTCATTTTATTAGCTTATATGTTTTTCTATAAAAATTATTAATAAAGAATGTATGAAATACAAATAGAATGTTTTTTATGGAATTAAATGTTGTTACCACTACAAAGAGGATGTAGATGAGGGAGGGCTGAGTAGTAGTATGTAGGAGCTGTATGTGCCTACGACACAGAAAGGAAACGACAGGAACTGGGTGACGAGGGCGAATTGTCAGTCAGGGTGGAATGGGTGCAGAGTGGAACAGGACAGAAAGGGTGTAGAGCAAACAGGACGAAGCAGCTGTAGGATCAAGACAGGATGGAGTGGGCATAGAACAGAATAGAACGGAGAGGGCATAGATGAGGACAGGACAGAGTGGGTATAGAACAGATTAGCATGGACAGGGCATAGGATAGGACAGGTTGGAGTGGACATACAACAGAACAGGATGGTGTGGGCATAAATCAGAAATGGACTGGACATGACAGGAGGATGTGGTTGTAGAGTGGAACTGGACAGGGCAGGACAGAACAGGGCAGGACAGTGCGGGCGTAGAACAGAACTGGACTGGACAGGAGCAGGAGCTGGAACGGGAGGGCAATGCAGAACAAGATTCAAAGCAAGGTTCAGGATAGGTGAGTCAAGGCAAGGTAATGATCAGGATATGCAGACAAGATACAAGCAGGACAAGGAAAGGTATAAGGCAAGGAGCAAAGTACAAGATATAAGATAAAGTGTAAAGCTGGAGCAGGAAAACCCAAGCTGTGGTCAAGTCACAGTGTTCAAGTCGGCCAGTGCTCACGCACTGATGGTGAGAAGGGCCTTATATAGGGCAAGGTCAGCCCTGATTGACCGCTGCTGGGGAAGGGCTGCGAGGGCCAGGTGAAAGACAGTGAGCAACCCTGCTGGCTGCTCACCTGGCCCAATGGTTAAGGCATGGAGCCAACAACCTGAAGGTCAATGGCTGAAATACCAACAGAGGGTCTTACGTTCTCAGAAACCTGCCAATGAGTTTTTCAGGTGACGAAACCCATGTCTCCATTAGGACACTACCTTGTAATTGTAGCTATCCCTGCTAACAAGATATTTGTACAGAGTCGGAACAGACTTGATGTAACATACAGGACGAAGCCACAGCTATGTGTTTTTTATTTAAATAATTATTGTCATTGTTATTATTCATTAGTGATGGGCGAATCTGCGATGTTTCGCAGAAATTTTCTCCATAAATTTGCGAAACAGCAAAAAAATGTATTCGCCTGCAGAGAATCGCGGGAATTCGCCCCAGGTGAATAAATTCGCCCATCTATATTATTCATTAATGAAATGCAAACTTATTACACAGCACTGTTTATTTATATTTTGGGGGGATTACATCATAACCTTACACAGCACTGTTTATTTATATGTTTTATTAATAAGCATACAAGCTTCATAATACAGGAACGTGCCTTGTTAGCTCTCATAAGCAATTTCACCTATATTAATGTCCTTACTCTATGCACACTATGTTAGGAGAATTTCTGTGGTGTCCCAGTTACAGCCGCCTGGCACAGCTTGTGTAACTGCTAGTAGGAACATGCCAGGTTCTGCAGGTAAAT
>CM044446.1:61119212-61139618 GCA_024363595.1 Xenopus borealis
GTATTGATCTATATAAGGCTAGAAATTGACAAAATCTCTGGGTGTTGCCACAAAATACAACCTGTAAGACATGGAATTGTCTAATAAGAATCAAAAACCATGCAGTTGTTTTCTGTCTCATAATATAAAGCAGTTTTTTGGTTCAATGTTGCTGACTAAATGAAATTCTCCAGGTGCTTTAATATATTTTATACCAATATATTTTAGTTAGTATTTGGTGAGACAAAACCCCCAGAGCATTCATTATTCTCTTCCAGTGCACAGAGGAATAAGAGACTAATGTCATTTCTGAAATTACAAAAGTACAATGATTTGCTCCTTTTGCACTGCTGTAATTGAGAGATAAATAATTTATTGGCATGCTCTGGATGAATCCTGGCATGTCCTTGGATTTTTGGAGATGAAGGCACTTTGTAGCAAACATTTTAACTGTTCCTGTAAAGGGTCTATGAGCTAAAAGCAAAAAATAAAATAGCAAGTATGCAGGAGTACCTGTAAATACAAATAATAGTATTCACATCTGTCTGTCTGTCTGTCTATCTTCCTGTCTGCCTGTCTGGCTGCCTGTCTTTCTATCTATTCTCCTATTAATCATATTAAATGCAAATATATTAAATATCAAACTAGAGATGGTTCTGTTTTTATTGGTTTGTACTGTATAATTATATTTGTTCAGAGTCAGACAAGCCAGTATTAATTACAGCAAAACTAGTAGGTAGAAATTAAAATATATATTTTGTGCTGATTCCCTTGGCAGGCATTCTAGCTATCAGCAAGTGATTACACATAAGGCCAGAAGAGTTCTGGTGCTGGAAGCACCAAAGTGCAGTTAGTTGATTTGAGCTTCCAGGAAACATGCTCCTTACTGGACAACATATGATAATAAAGTGTAGGTGATTTAGTTTGTCATGGGGCCTTGGCCTTGTGCACATTTGTATTTATATTGCCTACTTTGGGGGTGCTACTACTACATTGAAGGTAAAACATTAACATAAAATACAGTTTTTTTTATGTATTAATTACAGAGGTTTGTATAAACAAATAGGAATTCTTTCTTAAGCGTTGCAATAATAATAATACAGGACTTCTACAGAGAAAATGAAAATCTCTTGCAGGTCTCTAGCTTGCTCACTATCCTATACGCAAGGTGTATTTTAATAGTTGGTTTCTGGCATTGCCAAAAAGCAGTCCATTTTAGATTAATGCAGTTACAGTTAAAGGAATACTACGGAATAAATTATAAAATGTATGTTTAAAATGGCATGCTTTTTGTCTATAGAAATTAATTTGTACCTTGTACTTGATCCCAACTTAGATATAATGAATCCTTATTTTTTTAGTATACTTAAGATATGGAGATCCTAATTATGGAAAGACCTCTTATCTGGAAAACCCCAGGTCCCAAGCAGTCTGGATAACAGGTATATATCACTTTACTGTTTTCATATCCCTTTTCTATACCATTCTTATAGCTATTCCTATTTATCATATTGCTCTCCTTTCACTCATTTTCTCCTGTCTCTGTCTGTCATTAGTCTCTTTCTTTTTTGCAGTACTCATGTAATATCTTTGGCGTAGTTTTTAATTTCCTCTTCCACTGTCAGTCCTTCATCTGTTACAGAGTGGTACTATATCTACAAATTTACAGACTTGCAAGAATATATATTGCCATCTCCAATGTTAGAGACAGACGTCCAATTACTCACATTTACTGCAGTTACACTGATGAAAACAAGGAATATTTTGGGGACAGCAAAATATTTGATGCCCTATACTTAAATCTCCTTTTTCTGTGTAGGCTAACATTTAGAACTTGTTCTGCCTTCTATTTAGTTTTTTTCCCCAGCTAAGGGTTATAGCAACCTCTCTGCACATTATTCTTTGGGACAAAAGACCAGCATGTAACTGCAGACCTCCCTATCTGTCCTAATGGAGAATTATAAACCTCCAGATATCTAAAATCACTTTCAGCAGTGTCTGTGCTCTCTGAAAGCTGTCTTTCAAATTATCTAAAGACACATTTTGCCCACATCTCCAGATAAAAGCAAACTGCTAGCTTCATTGTGCAGAATAATTCATATGGGGAGAGCAATTTACTTACTGAACAACTGCAAGTTGTCTGCAGAAAACACTAAAGGCAGAATATTGCATAGATATGAGCTGCTACTTTTAAAATCTATTTAGTGAAGTAGAATATGAATATAAGCTGAATATATATCACTTTATATATAATGGTTATGCAAATTAAGATTTACCAATACCACTCTTTTTACGTTTAAAAATTTTTGCTTATACACAAGTGTTTGTCAAGAGGGATTACTAGTGATGGGCGAATTTATTCACTAGGCACGAATTTGCGGCGAATTCCAGTGATTCGCAAAACGACAGCGAAAATTTGCATGGCGAAAATTCGCTGTCGCAAAAAAAAATCCAAGACGCATCAAGAATAACGAGAAAACTACGCGTGCTGAAAATGACGCAACGTGCTGAAAATTTGCAGATTTCAATGGACATTCGCAAATTTTTCGGAGAAGCAAAGTGGGATAGATTCGCCCATCACTAGGGACTACCACAGTGGATGGCATGTAAAGTCTGAAATTGACAACACTGTCATATTTATATCTTCAACCTTAAGAGTTCGAAACATAATTTAAGAAATTTAACTTTTGCCACCCTCCCTACTAAAGGGAATGGATTATGTTAATAGTAATGGACGTGATTGCTGTGCAGAGCAAAAATCCTCCCATACTGTCACATCTAAGTGACCTACCATGTGTTTGTGATCTCCTTGAATATCCAACTAGTATGAGATGGCTCACAACATGAGTAGACTAACTACCTAAAGCCAATCCAACCAGCTGTTGGGATTGCAAGGGACATAATGTAACATAATTCAGGAATTCCAGCAGAAATCTTCAAGGCAAATATAGGTCACATAGGCTGGTATTCCGTAAGCAATTGTCTGCTGCTAACTTCTTCTCTTTGGAAAATCTTCAAGAAGAAAGCAGCATATCGGTGCTTGCGCAGTTGGAGCAACTTTCCAATACGCAACAACTGCACATGCGCCTAAAGTCACAGAAATTGCTGAAGAGCCATAAGAAGACCCGGAGATTTCAGAAGAGAAGAACAATGGCTGCCTTGAATTTGCACTGAGGGGTAAGAAAATAGTTAGGGGCATTTACCCGGGGTAGCAGCTAGGCTGGGAGGGGGGGAGGGAGGGGGGTGTATATAGGGTAGGGGGTAGGGTTTTTTTAATAAGGGTTTGAATTCTTATTTAAGTGATACAACTTGCACATGCTTATGGTTGGTGGCACAGGAGCTATGGTTAACAGCATGTCATGCCTTATCATGCCATGTAATGTATAAGTACATAGGTTTAGTAAGTGGCTTCCAGAAGACCACTATCAAGAAAGCTTTGTGTAATTATCCATACTGGAAAATTATACAACTACACGTGCCCTGAGTAAAATTTCAAAAACATGTCATATGGGTACATTGCATGGGCCAGTATTCCAATTAAAGAGAATGTAAAATTGTAAACATATGAACCTATTAACCCTAACTATTTATTTGAAGCCCTCTAAATGATATCGGCAATTTCTGCCCGCACACAGTGCTTGAGCATCAGTTTCATGGCACAGGAAATAGTGTTAGATACCCAAGACATGCCTGTTACTAATGAAGCACTTTATCTAAGCTCAGATTCTGAAGGCATGTTGAGTGATGGCTGGCTGAGACTTTTCTTTTCACTGGTTGGAGTAACTTGAATCCCCAGCACAAGCAAAATATGATAATCTCCTGGTGACTGGGACTGAAATGTGGACCAGTTGTCCCCGTCACAACAGCTGTGGCTCCAATTTTATCAAGGCTGGTATCTTGAGCAAGCATGGGTTCGCAACCTCATCTGGGACTGATGGCATTTTAACAGCAGAGGAGAGGTGACATTTTCACTTCTCCTATTCTAGAATTTATATTGTTTTGTATTATAATAAGAATCAGTCCCATCAGTACACATTTAGATGGACTAAGAGACATATCTGCCCCCCCCAATCACTGTTTAGCAAAGCCTGTAAAGAGATAGCTGAACAAATTTTCTACTTTAGAACAAGTGGCCTGAGTGTTCAGTTACATTCATAAATAGGCCTATGATATAAAATTGTGCCTATTTAGGTAAGTGACACAATGTTGGGTTTAGACATCACATGAATGGAATTGTCTCTTAATTGACAATAACTTAGTACACTTATGTCAACAAAACACAATCGATATGTTTCCTTGCAGGAATGACAGGTTTGTTGAATTGTATAAAAAACATTTTCTCTAATTTCCAGAAAATTGGCTTTATCCGTTTCCATGTGTGCATTAATACTTTCATTATGAAAATAATCCCAGAATCTTGTGTGTCTGTGTGAGCATGTGTGCTATTGCAATCCTCTTACCAAAATGCCTTGAAACTAAGTAGAGCACAGTAAAGAGATTCTAAAGGTGATTTAATAGAAAGTGATTTGTTTTTTCTTTTTTTGGGTGGACATCATCTTTAATACGCATAAACCTAGGAAGAACTTGGGCAAATGACGAATGCTTTCTAAACTGCAGCAGTAGGCAGCCTTTTATGTATTTTCCAGGTTCCTACCACTTTAAAGGCCTTGTTCACATTTGAGTTACCTTGTAGCATGATGCAGAGAGTGATATTTTGTTATTGGTTTTAATTTTTTATTATTTGCAGTTTTTGGGTTATTTAGCTTTTTATTCAGCAGCTCTCCAGTTTGCAGTTTCAGCAGTCTGGTTGCTAGGGTCCAAATTTCACTAGTAGCCATGCACTGATTTGAATAAGAGACTGGAATATGAATAGGAAAAGCCTGAATATAAAGATGAGTAATAAAAAGTAGCAGAATACATTTGGAGCCTTACAGAGCATTTTGCTTCTTAGATGGGATTGGTGACCCCCATTTGAAAGCTGGAAAGAGACAGAAGAAGAAGGCAAATCATTTAAAAACAAAATAAATCACGAAATACCAATAGAATTGGCCTTTCTATAACATACTAAAAGCTTACATAAAGGCGAACCACCCTGGAATTGCTTTCTCTAAAAATGTTTTCTCATGGAGGAAAAAAAGCTGTAAGCTGCACCATTTTGCAGAGATACAAATGTCTGTAAATGAATTATATCAAAGTGCAAATTAAGCCTGGGTATGCTTTTAAACAAATATCACATATGATGGACTTTGGGATTTAGAAAGATGCAGGATTAACTAGTCCATTAATAAGCCATGTCCATCTATCTAAGTCACATTTTTTGAAGGGGGGATTATACACTATGGGGCCGATTTACGAAATTCACGTGAAATGATTGAAGTTCGATCGAATTCGATCGAATAACGATCGTACAAATATTTCGTGAAATTTGCCCTATCCAATCATCGAATATCGAATAGATCGAATGATCGGATATTCGATAATTCGATCATTCGATGATTGAAGAAATAACATTTTTAAAGTTATTCGACTGCCTACTTCGCCAGATTGAACCTACCGTATTGTAATAGAAGCCTATGGGAAGCTCCCCCTGCTCGAATACCATTCGTATGATCGTAGCGTTCGATCGTTCGAATCGTACAAATTTTTCGGACTCTCGAAGGAAATTTCATGATTTCTTCGTGAAATCGAACAATCGGTATCCAATTGTACAAATTCATCGAGAAATTGGATATCGAGCAAAATGATGGCTTAAAACAATTCGATAAGCATTCGATAGTCGAATACTTATCGAATTGCGAATTTGGTTGAGCTAATTATGGGGAATAATAGTAAATTTGCCCCTAAATCTAAAGGGGGAATGTAATTAAATTTGCAAACAGAAAAACAATTTGCACCAATAAGAATAAAAATCCACATCTCACAATGCAATATTCTT
Organism: Xenopus borealis; assembly: GCA_024363595.1. Lineage (NCBI taxonomy): Eukaryota > Metazoa > Chordata > Amphibia > Anura > Pipidae > Xenopus > Xenopus borealis. The sequence continues at coordinate 61,125,127 of CM044446.1, forward strand.
CCCTAAACAGTTATTGCATTGCGAATTTTAATTAAACATTGCGAATATTAATTGCACACTCTTAAGAAGTGCTTGAAGGTGTCTTTTGGAGCAAACATAACTTTTTCAGTAAGTTTTATTACATTTACTGCGTTCTGGCACAAACTATAAAATTTGCAAACGGTCTTCCACTGTTGGATATGGTCACTAAGTTTATGGGTTCACAAAAGCTATATTTAATTCGTGCAATGCAAAATTGTTTTTGCAAAGGCATAACTTTTCGCATTGCGAATAGTTTTGCTGTTGCCGACTTTTATTACATTCCCCCGTAAGTGATTTGTCCAATGATTTTACGTATGCATGTCCTGTTACATGCACATTTTTAGATGTTTACAATTGCGCATCTGAGTGAGGCCTGTCATAAGGCTTTGCTTCCTGAAGTATGTTGATTTACTGTCTGTTTAAGGGGCACTTCCTTTCAAATGGATATATTTCCCTTTAACCTCCACACATCTGCAACATATGTTTGTTTATTCAAGTCACATTCACATAATAGAATATATTTCATATTCAGATATAGAGCTAAATAGACAGGCACATGATTAAAATAATAGGTTGAGACTGATGCTTATGGATTCAATGTTATTATTGTAGCTTGTCTAGGAATTTCAGTAAGATTTCAAAATTAAACAGGATTTATAGGAATTTCAGGTTGATTTAAAAATTAGATGTTTTATAGGAATTTCTTAAACTTCTTTTGCCACACTCAGGGGCAAATTTATGAAATTCACGTGAAATGATCGAAGTTCAATCGAATTCGATCGAATACCAATCGTACAAATTTTTCGTGAAATCGTAAAGTGAATTTTGGCCTATTCGATCATCGAATATCAAATATATTGAATAGATCGAATGGTCGTATATTCGATAATTCGATCATTCGATGATCGAAGGAATCAAAATTTTAAATTTATTCGACTGCCTACTTCGCCAGATTGAACCTACCGAATTGCAATTGAAGCCTATGGGAAGCTCCCCATAAGCTTCAGAGACTAAGTCCTGCCCAGATACCATTCGTACGATCGGAGCATTCGATCGTTGGAATCGCAAAAATTTTTTGGACGCTTGAATGAAATTTCACAATTTTTTTGTGAAATCGAACAATCGGTATCCGATCGTACGAATTCATCGAGAAATCGGATATTGAGCAAAATGATAGCCTAAAACAATTCGATAAGCATTCGATGGTCGAATACTTATCGAATTGCAATTTTGGTCGAGCTTTTTTCTGGGAATAATAGTAAATGTGCTCCTTAATACTTCACACACGAAAATTTCTGAATTCATTGATGTACGAACTGGTAGAACAACAATAGCACATAGGAGCTAGAGAGAGGAATTGAAAACTACAGCAGGGATTGCTGACTGGGAACTGCAGTTGAACTAAATGTTGGCAGTTAAAGGGAACCTGTCATGGGAAAAAATGTTTTTTTCAAAACACATCAGTTAATAGTGCTGCTTCAGAAGAATTCTGCACTGAAATCCATTTCTCAAAAGAGCAAACAGATTGTTTTATATTTCATTTTGAAATCTGATATGGGGCTAGACATTTTGTCAATTTCCCAGCTGCCCCAAGTCATGTGACTTGTGCTCTGATAAACTTTAATCACTCTTTACTGCTATACTGCAAGTTGGAGTGATATCACCCCCTCCCTTTCCCCCACCCAGCAGCCAAAAGAACAATTAGAAGGTTACCAGATAACAGCTCCCTAACACAAGATAACAGCTGCCTGTTAGATCTATGAACAGCACTCAATAGTAACCCATGTCCCACTGCATACTATTGAGTTACATTGAAAAGAAAAAACAACAGCCTGCCAGAAAGCAGTTCCCTCCTGATGTGCTGGAACAAGTCACATGACCAGGGCAGCTGGGAAATTGACAAAATGGCTAGCCCCATGTCGGATTTCAAAACTGAATATAAAAAAATCTGTTTGCTCTTTTGAGAAATGGATTTCAGTGCAGAAGTCCACTGGAGCAGCACTTTTAACTGATGCGTTTAAAAAAAAACATGTTTATCATGATAGTTTCCCTTTAAGTAAAAGTATTTGGGGTATATTTATCAAAGAGTGAAGTTAAGAGTGAAGTTCCGCCACTAGGGTGAAATTCCGCCACTCTCCATTCATTTCTATGGGATTTTTAAAGGCTTATTTATCAAAGGGTGAAATTTAACTTTCACCCATTGATAAATACACCTTTCAAAATCCCATAGAAATCAATGGAGAGTGGCGGAATTCCACCCAAGTGGCGGAACTTCACTCTTTGATAAATTTACCCCTTTATCTCAGAGCAGAGAATGCACTTAAAACACTGGAGGGCATGATGCTTGGCATTCATATCCAGTCCTTTGCTTTATTCTACAGAACATATAGCAGGGATCTCCCAAATGGTGTTGTGCATGGATAATGTTAACTGGTGATTCTATAAATTGCAGTTCAGCAATGGATTACAATTATTGCATTAGAATAGAATCTCTGACTTCCCTGTGGCTGCCTGTTGTTCTGGTACCAACTGCTTTAAGAATGGGTCTCAGCAGAAAGCCAGCTCTGTAAAATTGGAAGCTAATTACATTAATTTATGAATGATATATGTGTGTGGCCAGGTTAGGTCAGGAAACTTGGAGACAGTTATTCACTTTTAATCATTTGATGTTTTAAATTGTCTTTAATTGGTGGATGTTTTGCACATGAGAAAAAAGAAGTACAGGGCCCCCGGGTTGTTCTGTATTCAGACATGATTATGTTTGCTGGCATCACTGCAGTGTGCGACTCATGCTTCCTCATGTGACCGACACCCTTCTGTGCCTGTCTGAGGTTTGCAGCTCGTAATGAAAGTGCTGAGTACAGCATTAATGAGCATTTAGAAAGGCTTGCAATGTAAGAAAACCACACAACCATGTTTAATTACCACGTGTTGTCATTCATTCATATTTGATGGTAGTAGTAGCAGCCATGTGGTTTCTGAGATCTTCACAAAGTATTTTAAAGACGGCTGCTGGACCCATTATGCTTCCTTATAGTCATTAATTGCATCTCAAGGCTTATGTTAAAATATAATGTCTGTATTTAAAACTTCCATTGACTGACAGAGGTGTTGGAGTTGTAATACAGCTGAGGAACCATCATTTGTCCAAACTACAATTATTCTTTGTCATCTACAGACAGCTGTAGTGAAAGTACAGCAATAATTTCCCACATTCCACGGGGAAAACACACAAAACACAGTTTACCTAATGTGCGTGATGTACTCAACAAACTGGTTTATCTTGTCAAATTGGCAAAAGCCTAATCCTGAAGCCTAGGAGCACTGCTGACACCTGCTGGTAAAAAATATGGTGGTAATGCTAAAAATGCTATTGCAAATCTGGAAGTTTTAGTATAAGAAAGATGTGGTATTTATATAATTTTTCCTAGGCTTGAGGTGACAAATGACTTAGAGACATGAGCCCCCATATAGAGAATTTCTCATGTCCCCGTCAGATGATGTTAGCATGGGTTAAAGCAATCTGTAGCACAGATTGCTTTAACCCATTTAACACACTTCCTTTACAAGAGAAAACATTCTGTTAGCAGATTGATATTTTGTTGTTGGAGGACAGCAAAAGGCAACATATCAGATTTTATGACTTAGGCCAAATTGCCTGTTTATTTTTTTATCTCAGTACTGGATACTTGTAAGTGACATTTATGGATATTATTGATACTTTCAGTCAGAGAGTTACAGGTACTCAGGTACAAAGCTGTTTTTCTAGGGCCAGTAGTAACATGAATAATTTATATTTTCAGGTCAAATTTGTAATTTTGCATTCAATATATTCTTTAAAATGGAACATTTCCTTCAGACTGCAAGGGGTTAAAGTTTGTTCCTTTGCTTTTTTTTCTTCTTTTTGTCCATCCATAGGTTCTTAGATATTTCCCCTGGTGTTCTTGTCTTCTGATGGAATTTCTGAAATGATAACCATCAGGGAGGTTGCGCTGTGCTGGGATTCCTTTGCAGTGTGTTGATTAATGTTGAAAATCAGTTTCATCTGACATTCATCAGATGAAAAGACTTTCATAGCCCTGTTCTTTCCTCATTCTTTCCAATATCCATCACTCACCTTACCTTTGGATGCCACTGGTTGGCTAAAGCATTTGTTTTCCTAATGTTGTAAAATATAACACTTGGAAGTTCTAAACCATTAGTTTCAGAAGTATGTGCATTGGGGCATTCATGCGTCTGGTTAAGCTGCATTGCATTTCAAAAGACCTTTGCGTGCGCACTCATACACACACATAAGCTGGGTTTGTAATGTATGTCAAAGCCTAGTAACTGCATCAGGCAAACAACATAAAACACAAGGGAGGTAGAGTAATAAAAGTTGCACCGTTTGTGCAAGGTTTATTAACCCATAGCAACCGATAAGCAGGTACAGTCAATAAATCACTTGTAAACATCTGATTGGTTACTATGTATAACTATAAAACATAACGTGTTCATCTAGTACATTGGAATTCTAGGAAAATTCCAGTACGTTGGTAAAAATGACTGTAATTTGCATTAGTGATAACAAATGAGCCCTCATAAAAAGAACTTGATCCCTAAAAAAAACCCAACCTCTTGCAGCCTGAACCTGGACTGATATTTAGTGAGTAACCAGTTTTATGATCTGAAGCTTGGGCGTAACTACAGAGGAAGCAGACCCTGCAGCTGCAGGGGGGCCAGGAGGTATAGAGACCCCATGAAGTCCTAATGCATTTACAATCTCAAAAAATATTGGTAAAACAGGTCAACCTCTAGACATTTTGGGTGCCTGAAAAAAATGTTGCTGTGGGGCCTAGTAATATCTAGCTACTCTACTGGTCTGAAGCCAACAGAAGTGCAAAAAGGTTAAAGACTAAAAAGACATATGTCTAGCAGGCGACTTGAGCGTTTCTGCCTTCGGGAGAAGAGCTGTGGTGTCCAAGACACGCTAGTCTATCAGTCACCTTCCCAACAGAAATGAACAAAAAGGACCACCCTAAACACACACAAAATGGAAACAGCTGGACCTCACAGCATTTTTGCTTTCACCATACCATCTGTGCCCAAGACATAATTTTCCTGTTGTACTTCTGGTAGTAGCTAACACACATACTCAAACCTCACCTAAATTTTACTTTGATTAACTAGGCCCCATGAATAGGGATGAGCCCATAAACTAAAGTGGATAGTAAAAAAAAAACAAAAGTTGCAAAGCTTGGAGAATTTTGCTCCAAAAATGCCTATTGACTTCAATGCATTTGCCATGCTTATTGCCATTTCCAGAATTTTGGGCTAATCAGCTGTTTGAGTTTTGCAGCAATAGACTAGTTGGGATGTCTGATGTAAATATAAGAGAATATCTGGCCATGACACACATTGCTTATTATGTTATCAGATAAGCACTTAAGAGCATAATTAAAATGGAAATATTTGCCATAGAATATAGAAACCCTTATGATGTCTAAATTGTCATTTGGCTGTAAGTCATAAAATCCTTTTTAAATTTTTCTATGCAGTTTGCTTGAAATAATCTGTGGCTCTGATCTGACAATTTAGATGTTCTCATGCCGAGGCTTAAAAGAACAGTAGCACCAACAAATGAAAGTGTTCACCTTCAAACACTTTTTTCAGTTCAGCTGGTTTCAGATTGTTCATCAGTAATAAATACTTTTTCCAATTACTTTCTATTTACTTTTTGTGTTGTTACTATTATTTACTATTGTTTTTCTAATACTGAAGTGTAAAGCTTGAGTTTTCACCTTCTAAAGCAGCTCGGGGGAGGGGTTGGACGACTCTTTAACTGTTTTAAATTGATACATTTAGTTGATACCTTTTTTTTCGGCTGAGCAGAATGCCTGAGGCTAAAAGGCAGCTTTTAGAATTGATACAATAGTTGCTAATATTCCACAGATAGTACTGAGAAATGTATCAATTCATGTAGCCACTAGGGGGTAGATTTAATAAGGGTTGAAATGAAAATTCGAGTAAAAAAAAAAAAAGTCAAATTTTAAAATTGGACCATTAAAAAATTGAAGTATAAAAATTTAATTTGACACTTCGCCAACTGAAACCTGCCAAATTGATATTTTAGCCTACGGGTGGGCCTCCCTTAAGGCATGCTTCTGGAACTTTTTGAAAAGTAAAGGAATTTGGCCAACAATGCATTTGAATGATTCCAACGATTTTTATTCAATCGAAAATGGACCTATTCGAAACAAAAATGGTCCATTTAAAATAAAAAATAGTTGTGTTTCTAAAACAAACACACCAATTTTACCAGTACTGGGCAACAGTCCATTATATTATCATTCCTTTAAACCACTCTCATTTTTTGGTGTTACTGTTCTTTTAAACTGCATGTTTACTAACACTGAAGATAAACAGATAAATAATATCATTATGACCTCTGTATATTTGCCGAGCTGTTGTTGGCCTCTAAAGGGAGGTTTAAATAAAGTAGAAGTTAACTGAACTCTGGAAGGTCAGAAAACTATTATTAATACCAGCGATTGGTGCAAAAATCAATATTTCCAGTGACAGATTAGGTTAAGGTCTGCACATATTCCCATTTTCTGATTTTGGAACAGATGTAATAGCAAATCGAAGCCAATGGGGCTCAGTGCCGGTCTTAAGCACATTGGACCAATTTGGCCCAATTGGGTCCCACTCTTATGGGGGCCCAGCTCTGATTCCTATTCCCTTAATCCCCCAGTAGCCCAGACTACACCTAAACCCAATTCTACCAGGCCGCCCCAACCCCAACCAGCTCTGTGATCCTGCGACAGACAGCAAAGTTCCTTTTAGGGGGCCCCACCAAAATGGTTCCAATTGGGCCCTGCACTTGGTACGACCGGCCCTGATGGGGCTCAGTACTATGGATTTTCTCCTGAAAATTACATCTTATATATTCTTACAGGGCTTTTATTATTCACTGAGTGCCTGTAACTTAGCTTCATAGTGCAATAACATATGCAGTTAAAGGGAACTGATAATTATAAATGTATTTCTTCTATTTCAATCCAAATCCAAACTAAAGCTCATGCTTGAAGACTTCACTGTTTTACAGTCATTAGCTGTTACTTAAAGTAAACCCAAAGGGATAGTACCCGTGGCCTGATAAAGAATGTGATAAGGAAGAATCCATAATGGAATGTTGTCGATGGTGTAGGCTTGTACAAACAGTAGGCTTATCTGACAGTGCTGTCATCTTGCTACAAATGAGAGTTACAGGGGTTAGACAGTAGCCTGCTTGGCAAACAAGCATTTTCAGTTCATTCTTACACTATTTAATACTGTCTGAGAGCTGGCAGAGCGCCATTCCAGCTAAGAACTTTAGGTTGGTATAGCAATTGGCAGAGAATCCTATAAGTCAAGTGCAGTCATGTCTTTGCATGTGCACAGCGTTATCAAGCTATTACTGCAGTCTCCTCGGCAACAACCATGCAGTTACACCATTTGGAGGGAGAGTGAGTCGGACACTTTTTATAATGAGAACGAATACGCTTAATGAATACAGACAGAGTTTCCTAAGGTTTACAGTGATGAATAAATACAGAACACAAGTTTTTAGTCATTTACTTTTACCTGATGATTTTTGGTTTGATTCCAATATATTTCATTGTTATAATTTAGCACAGAGTGCATGCTGGGTAATTAAAGTCCTTAATCAGTAAATTATGTATGTATAATTTTATGCAAGATATGTAAATTTACACATTTGTGTGTGTGCTGCTGTATTATTTAATGGAAAATCTATTTTTATCAGCCTGTTTCTTTAAACACTATCCGCCTTGCTAAACACCCTGCCGAGAATGAATTAACTGTGCAAGTGAATAGAGGAAAGTGAAATTTGATTTGTCCCAGGCCGTGAAAGGAGACAATGAAGAGTGAATTGTCTCAGTCAGTAAGCAGTGGGATGTGACTGCACAGGGAAGTGTTTTCTTGAGGTTGGAGAGGTGCTGCAAAGCTGGATTTACAACTAAACCTTTCTTGGGAGCTAATGCTGAACTTGTCCCAGCTATTATGGGATTGGAGGGGGTCGACATAAACTGTGAACTTTATTTATCCTTCTGTGACTTCTTTTACTGAGAAGCACAGCTTCCCTTGCTGAGTAGCACTGAGCAACAGATCAAAAACAAGAGCAAGGTAGAGAAGAAACAGGGTATCTGTGATGATGAAGTGTCAGAGACAAATACATGGAATCATTTGTGGAGAACCTTAATCCCCCTTGGGTGCAAAAGAGGTCTCAGTTGGCACTCAAGGCAAAGGTAGTAAATGCTATTTTTGAACACTGTGCTGCCATAGCATCTTACTGGTTAACACAATGTGATGGGTAATGAGAAGACCTTCTGCACAGCAAGACAGAATCATTGAGATTCAGTCCATGCAGACAGAAGAAACCATCACAAACAAGACAGCGCGGTCGAGACACAAACCTCACTGCGTTAAGACGGATAAACTGTGACAGCCAGAATTGAGTTAGAAACCTAATCCAGTTACAGGATCTTTTTATGCAGTCTCACGTCACTGGCAATAATAGGAGCCACACTGTCCCTTATCAGCCAGTTGCTACGTGACTCAACTGCTTTGTCTAATTCTAGCATTTCTGAAAAAAAATTTTGCAGTATGTTGCAATTTTTGGGTCAGCTAGTCTAGCCCTGGCCATCCAGACATTTGAACTACAGCTCCGAGATCCCCTAACAGTCAAAGGTTGAAGTTTGGCCATCCCTGCTCAAGAGTTGTCCAGAGTGCAAGTAGCTTTCCTGTGAAAGGGCCAACATATTCTGTTTAACAGTCTGAGAATGATGGGCACTTCAATTAAACCTTTTTTCTACAACTGTCATGTTTGAGAGAACATCAAATGAGTCAGTCATTACTTTCACAGTTTGCATTCATAATTATCATCATTGCTTTAGTATTATTACATTTGTATTTTCCCAGAGGGTGCTCACTGTATATAAATGAGTTTCCTTTCTGCGAATATATATTGCTTTTTCTAGAGTCTAGAAAACATCAGTGTTTGGAGAAGACCCACACCCTTCACCCCTGTAATACTGCTTGAGATATAACAAATCTCCCTGTGATTTACCAGTGATGGTTCGTTAAATAGACAGGCTCAGTAACATGCTGCTATTGCACGGTTTCAGAAAATTGGCTTCTTGTCACTCTTGAGAAGCTGAAACTGCACTGGCCTGATGTAAAAATCTTGAACACCGTTTATCCTTTGTATACCTGTGGATGGTTTTGTTGTTTTATTGCAAGATAGATACCTTAATCGTCTACAGTGATAGCTGAAATGTAGGTTATTTTTTATCACTTCTGTCATTGGCCTGTATTATTTTAAGAAAAAGGAAACACATGGCTTATGCATTTTGTGCAAGCCAAGCTATGAACAGGGCAGGAAGAACAGGGAAGAAATCTGCAATGTTTTCTAGATATGCTTAATAGCTAGGGTTCAAGGCAAGCTTTCATGTCCAATTAAACCATCCTAAGGAATTCAGTAAGAATCCTCAGGCTACAATGTTCTCCCAACACCACATATAGTAGTAATTAAAGAAAGACTCATTGCCCTACAAACAAAACACACAGGTGTCTGGATATGCATACAAATCTTAGGTCAAAATTAGTGGTAAACGATGATGATGATGCTCCAGATTTTGGGGTTACTGGGAGCTGTAGTATGCAGCAACTACATTAGCAAAGGTTACCAGTGCTTTCATGCACAGGATGATAATAATTAGGTTATCCTTGTAAGGTAGGATCATTTTAAAAAATGTTTTCAAGTTGTATGAAACAGGAATGTGAGCACTCAAATCAAATCAATCTGTCTATGTGTGTATATATTTAATTTCTGTCAGATTATACTCAACTTTTGGTAATACAAATGACAACCATTATGGTTTAAATGTGCATTCCTCTTTGAAATATGTTACATTTCCGAACTTCACATGGATATATTTGGACATACTGTATTTATTTTAGCTGGTGCCAAATAACAGCATGTTACGTTTTACTTTGTGTGAGTATGCCTTGCATTTTTTCAGTGGCTTTCTGATTAGCAAGCCTACAGGAGATTTTGAGAGGAGGCAGGACTGAATTAGAGACTCACCCCAGTTATCCTAGTGCTGGAAAAGAGAGTCTTTTTATTTTTAATAACCCAAATCTGAAAGGGAGATGTTTGGTTGTTAGATAATGGCTTTGCTTCTGGAACTGCTTTCATCTGATCCCTCAAGACACTTTAAACTGATGGCCATTTATAACATTGTTCAGTGTTATATTATCTGTGTTTGGCCATGGCTTTTATACTTTCTGACATTTTATTTCTTTTTTTCTACACAGGCTGTTCAGCTGGAGGTTGAAGCAGATGAGATGAGAGTCCATGTCTAACAAGATTGCTCCAAAGTCAACTGGAAGTTCAAGGAGGACAAAACCCTTCTCATTTTCACAGGACTTTGAAAAGTCTGTTTACTTTAAAACATTGGAAAAAGGCAAGGATTAATCAGAAGAGCGGTTTGTATGGATAAGTGCAATCCTGGCTAACAAGACTTCAGCAGCCTAACCAATGTCAGAAGACATGCCAATGTGAAAGGATTATACTACCTTTAGCTGCTAGGATATCTGTGTTTGCCAGATGGCCGAACAAAAACACATTAAATGCTGACATTTGCACTTCATTTTCTTTCTCACCTCATATTTCTACAAAGGCCTTTTTTATTTTGCAAACCAGAAATGGGCCTTGGGACAGTAATTTGGCCCAAAAACTGGGTATCATTTTTGAAGTCATGGCTTGTGTTTTCATTTGTACTCTCTATACAGTTATCCCAAACTTTGGCATGTCCAAGTGTGTGCCGATGCGACCGGAACTTTGTCTACTGCAATGAGCGGAGTTTGACCTCAGTGCCTCTTGGAGTACCAGAGGGTGTAACCGTGCTCTACCTCCATAATAACCAAATTAATAATGCTGGATTCCCAGCAGAACTGCACAATGTCCAGTCAGTGGACACGGTTTACCTGTATGGCAACCAGTTAGATGAGTTCCCTATGAACCTTCCCAAAAATGTCAGAGTGCTTCATCTTCAGGAGAACAATATTCAGACCATTTCAAGGGTGGCACTAGCACAGCTGACAAAGCTGGAAGAATTGCACTTAGATGATAACTCTATATCAACAGTAGGGGTGGAGGATGGTGCATTTCGGGAAGCCATTAGTTTAAAGATGCTATTCTTATCCAAAAATCACTTGAGTAGTGTGCCAGTAGGCCTTCCACTATGTTTGCAAGAGTTACGACTGGATGAAAACCGCATAGCCACAATTTCAGATCAAGCCTTCCAAAATCTTACTAATGTAGAACGATTAATTTTGGATGGCAATCTCCTCACTAATAAAGGAATTGCAGATGGTACCTTTAGCCATCTTCCAAAACTTAAGGAATTTTCAATGGTACGTAACTCCCTCACCAGTCCTCCTACCGATCTCCAGGGCACTTATCTGGTAAAGCTAAATCTACAAGACAACCAAATTAACGACATATCAGTTTCAACCTTTGCCAATCTGCACAAACTTGAGAGATTGGATATTTCCAACAATCGTCTCAAGATGTTGACTAAAGGAGTTTTTGATAACCTAACAAATCTTAAGCAGCTAACTGCAAGAAATAACCCTTGGTATTGTGACTGTAGTATTAAATGGGTTACAGAGTGGCTTAAATCTCTTCCAGCAGCTATCAATGTTCGAGCTTTCATGTGCCAGGGACCAGAGCATTTTCGAGGAATGGCTGTTAGGGAACTGAATGTGAATCTTTTATCCTGTCCAACAACCATTCCTGTTCTGCCACCGGTTACACATGCTTCTCCAACTGTTGCACCAACCACACCACTAACTACTGTCTTCATCTTAACACCCACTGAAGCACCTACAGAACCAACACCCACCCCATCATCACCCCCAATATTGCCTACTTTACCTAACCGGGTAATCATTATTGACAAGGTGACTCCCATAAGTCAGGATCGTCTTCAAGTAGTCATTTATTATGTAAATGATACCTGCATCAATGTCAAGTGGATTTCATTTATTTCAGTAATATCCTTCAAACTCACTTGGGTTAAAATGGGACATAGTCTGGTTGAGGGTATTGTCCATGAACGCATAGTTGGCAGTGAAAGACAGCATTTCCGTCTAATGAATCTGGAGCCTAAGTCCACTTATAGGATTTGCTTGGTTCCACTTGATGCTTTTAATAACTATCAAGCAGGAGAAGAGACAGTGTGTGCAGAGGCAACCACAAAGGCCTCTCTTCTAAATAATGGCAGCAACAGCCCGTCCAGTCATGAACAGACAACCCCTCGTGGCATGGGCTCTCCATTTCTGCTGGCAGGATTGATAGGTGGGGCTGTAGTTATTGTACTTGTTGTTCTCCTAAGCATCTTCTGTTGGCACATGCACAAAAAGGGTCGCTATACATCTCAGAAGTGGAAATATAACCGTGGGCGACGGAAAGATGACTATTGTGAAGCAGGCACCAAGAAAGACAACTCCATCCTGGAGATGACGGAAACTAGCTTCCAGATTGTCTCCTTAAACAATGACGAGCTCCTTAAAGGAGATTTTAGACTGCAGCCCATTTATGCTCCAAATGGGGGTATTAGTTACACAGATTGTCACATAACCAATAACTTGAGGTACTGCAACAACAGCAGTGTTCCAGACTTGGAGCACTGTCATACGTGATAGATACTTTAATGCCTTGGACTCTGGGAGATGCCAAGATACAATTAAGTACAGACCTTCCAAACCAGAACAAAGACACAAAGTTACATTTGATATACATGATAGGCAGATGCGTTTATGCATCAGAATACTCCGTAATTTATACAATGTACTATATAATGGAATTTAAAAAAAAAAAAAAAGCGCTATCTTTTCTATTTCCGGTTCGTCGCAAACAGTTTTGTAACTCTTTGCTTTTTAAATCTTTAAAAAAAATGCTGAAGTACTGTACAGGGTTCTACAATAATAACCCCTTTGCCATGATAAGGAGGCATTGTGTGTGTGTTTTTTTTATCAAATACTGATCCGAAATGGCTTTAATAAAGCCATAAATGTAATATTATAGATATAAAGCATCTTGGTGGAAATGTATGCTCTTAGAGGAAAGGAGTAACAACCCGCAGCTCTACAGATTTAGCTTATTAAAACGTGCACATCCTCTGCTCTGCTTTTGCAAGAGCTGCAGAGCAGTAGGAAAAATGCTGCAGGCTGAACATTCAGGTTCTGAATATGATGAGATAAAGTTGCTGCTTTTTCCCCATATTGATCTTTATCTCTTTATATCAAGTTATATAATATTGAAGCAGATAAATATAATAGTTGCGTGTTTATTTGGTTCATCTGCCTTCTGGGGCCTTACGTGTACATCAAACGTAAAAAAAACAACTTTGGTACAAATCAGGTTTCTTCTATATTTGTTCTTAATTTAGGTTCCTTAATGTTGTGGCACAATTCTAAATGATTATACATTCCAAATCAATTCATCCTAAGGGTACATACCCATGGTATGTGTTCGGTTTTTATCTCTTTCACTCCATACAAATGTTAAAACATTAAAACAAATGTTAATTGATAGAAGGATGCACTGGTGCACTGTGCCCATGTGATTGGACATAACCATTGAACACATAAAAATGTCTTCATTATCTCTATGTTTGGCATTAATGCCTGCTCCAGTGAATACAGACTTATTTGGTAGACTGCAGTCAATGAATTCCTATTTTATTATAACGTGAAGGGCATAGAAATCAAGGGCAAGTAAACATGAATGTCAAAATGCCCCTTGGGTATGTGCCTTGATGGCTGGGGTCTGAAGGTTCATTTCAACTTGGAAGTTACTGTAAATGGTTGGACCATGAGCTGTACCAATGGAAGCCAACATTAACACTGAACACAGAAAAAAAAGGTCTTTAATTCTTTAAACAGCAATGTTTTCTGCATTCCATGTTGATGTCTGAGACCCTTGCTACTACAGTATTTGTTCAGTGAGTACCGCACACTCAGACACCCTTATCACTCAGGTAGGCCTAACCTAAAGCAAATTGCAGGTAAGAATTAAAATATAGTGGTGTTCCTAAGTTTTACATAGCCAGACCACTGGTTCCTAAATTAAAGAAATGACTGTTTGAAGAATGGTGGCATGTATTTATTTTAAACATAGTTACATAGTTAAATTGGGTTGAAAAAAGACAAAGTCCATCAAGTTCAGCCCCTCCAATTTAAAACCCAGCATACACACACACACCCCTACACTCTTTCACACAAACCATATATGCCCATGGCTATACTGACTGTAGAGTTTAGTATCAAAATAGCCTTTGACATTATGTCTGTCCAAAAAATAATCCAAGACCCTTTTGAAAGCATCAACAGAATCAGCCATCACAACATCACCCGGCAGT
>CM044446.1:61149216-61175575 GCA_024363595.1 Xenopus borealis
TGTTTGCTCTTTTGAGAAATGGATTTAAGATTTACAGAAGTCTACTGGACCAGCACTATTAACTGATGCATTTAAAAAAAACATGTTTTCTCATGACAGTTTCCCTTTAATGTTTACATTACTTTCTAGTAGACTTCAGGTATGATCTATTATCAGGAAAACCCTAGGTCCCAAGCATTTTGGATAATAGGTCCCATACCTTTAATCACTTTTTTGAGTCTTTGAGTTTCCAAGACAATTGGGGGACAAATAACGGAAAGAGGGTTATTTCTCAACACAGGTGCTCTTAACAGCAACAAACAATAGAGCATTAGTTTTGTTCAGCTACAAAAAGAGTTCTGTAAGTGTACTGGTGCAGTTTAGCACCACTTTACATGCAGTGCAAAATATATTTGCTTTGTAATAAGCAGAGGTGGCTTCTGCACCTTGGAATACCAATAAATATTTGCTACTCGATAAAAAATAGCCCAAACTTGTGACATGAAAACCTATGTTCATGGGACATGGTGTTCACAGTAGTTGTAAATATTTATATGGTTCCTTTTTTTTTGCTCATGCTAAGGACTCTTCCTATACCAGACCTAATTGAAAGATGAACCTTCACTTAATTTTGCAGAATGGTGTATGTGACCGGTACAGTGCAAAAGACGACTGCTAATGGGTTCTGATTAATACCATATACATTTAAAGGTAAAGAAGTACCTTGGGAGCACAGAAGCAAATCAATTGTCTGGATGAATAGCTCAAAAGCTCTGTGATTACAGTACAGGTATGGGATCCATTATCCGATAACCCATTATCCAGAAAGCTCCAAATTATGGAAAGGCTGTTTCTCATAGACTCCATTTTATCCAAATAATCAGCATTTTTAAATATGATTTTCCTTTTCTCTGTAATAATAAAACAGAATCTTGTACTTAATTCCAACTAAGATATTGTAATAGTAGACTTAAGGTATGAAGAACCAAATTACAGAAAGATCTATTATCCGAAAAAAAAACCCAGGTTCTGAGCATTCTGGATAACAGGTCTAATACCTGTAATCACATTTGAACAAAAGTGGTTACAGGACATCTCTACACTCTATGCACTCCTTTACTGAGGCTTTCAAAGAGAAAGATGGTATCCCATTCCGTCTATATAGTTGGTGACACCAGAAAGCAGTTTTCTGCTTTCATATAAACTGTATATAGTATAGGCATTGGTATCCTTTACATCCCCACATGGTCCTAACTACAAAGATTGATACCAATAATCTGTAAAGGCTACAACAAAACAACATTTATTTTGGTCCAATTCATCTGTAGCTCATGGAATACATCTGGTGCCAACCAAGTATATCACTCCAGGAGGCTGCTGCAACAGCTGGGCTAAAAATATTGCTTTAATTCTTTAACAATTATGTTGTTTATGTTCACAGTACACATACAGTTGGATAATGTGCCATCTGGTATATAAAAACAGTTCTGCAGTTTATGGGTTTCCCACTGAAATGTACTATGTATATTCTCTGTATGTACTTGCAATATATTTTCTTAATACCTGTTTGATTGATGTTGTTGAAAGGGTATTATTAGCATTATTCTACAAAGAGTGACTGACTTACACTTGTTAGATTCTTTAGCAGATAGCAACAATACTGTACATTTTAGGTTATTTAGGACCAAATAATTTAATCCTTATGAGAACCCATCTGCTTTTCTCAACATGGTACTGTCAGTAAAAGCTAAGACTTCATTAGTACTTGTTTTTCTGTTTCATGCTCTGCAAACCTTTGTAACTATACTTGGGTTTCTCAAATGTCTTTCTATTAATTCAGTAGCCTTTCTACCAAGAATATACAGGATTGGGAGCAGATGTCAGGGCTATTTCCCTGATTACAAGTATGCTAATGATATATTCATTTAGAGGAATTACACATTGAAAATCTCATCTCCAGGACCACAATGTCACACAACATCTTATCTGTGTTTTTTCTCATCTCATTTCAGAAAAGTGTAATCCACAAATGATGTATAGTTCTACAGTCTGTTTCAGACACTGCCGCCTGGAGATTTGTTGTGTTTTGAAAATTCACAGGGAAAAGTGTGTCCTAATTATATAATCATTAAGGGGGAACTCATCTTAAACATAACCATATAATGTAGTCAGCTCTACAGGCCATGTCCCATGAAGACCATTCCAATCAAACATATATTTTTTTATACCTTTAATATGTAATGAGCTTGACAGTAACAATGCTTTATAAATCTGGATTTGTGGCAAAAATAGCCAAATTTGGCAAATTTAATGTTTAAAGTTCTTTAAAGTGATCCAAATTGAAGAAAAAAAAACCTCTTATCCAGAATATCTACCAGGGAGCTATTATCTGGTTACCTTCCCATTATTCTACTGATGAGGAGCGGGGTTATATCACTCCAACTTGCGTCAGTAAAGAGTGACTGAAGTTTACCAGAGCACATGTAGTGTTGCCACCCGGCCGGTACTTTTCCGGCCTAGCCGGTAAAATACCTGCCAAGGCTGGGACCGGTATTACAAATTTATTGGCAATGTAGTTGCCGGTAATTTGTAATACCCATAACAAATGTCCTCAGCCCTTCACTTTACTGTACCTTTTCTCCAATGTGGGCTGTAGCTCTGCCCCCTTTTGTGTCACAGCTCCGCCCCTTTTGTGAGACTCTTTTGTTCCTGCCCCCACCACTGCCCACCATTTTTTTTTTTTTTAAAGGATGACAACCCTTAGCAAAAGTCACATGACTGGGGCCACCTGACAATATGTCTAGCCCCAAGTTAGATTTCAAAGTAAATTTTTTTGAAAAACACATTTCAGTGCAAAAGTGTGCTGGAACTATTAACTGATGCATTTTGGGAAAAAATTCCCATTACAGTATCCCTTTAAAATTGTCATGGTGTACTTAAAGGTGAAGTTTTTGCATAGACCTTTCTGAGAAGCTTACACATATTTTTTTCCTTTAAAGGCACAACTAATGCTTCCGTAGGGCTATGAACCACATTTTGTCTCCTTTGGTGCGCCTTCCTTTGTAAATAGACATGGCAGACAAAGCATTATGGGAATAAAAGGTGGATTACATTTGCCTGATAAATAAGCCTTTGAATGTTAAGTACCTAAAGTGACCTCTGAGATTAATCAGACAGTGTAATGCTCCTCTAATATGCCCAGATTTGCTGTGGGTATTATCCTAATTTCTTCTATAGTCCAGGCCATAGCTGAAATGAGATCATCCACAAATGAAAGAGATGTAAAATTATTTCAGTTTAAGATGAGAGGAAGAAATCTTTCTTTTAGAATCATACTTTTCCTTTTATATTCTTTCAGATGAATTACATCCAATTAGTAGGGTGGCTCAGTCGTGTATCTCTTCTGCGGTTGGATTTGCTGAAAGCATTAAAATTTTCCCCTTGTTTAAGTAATTGCAAAGAATAAATGTTATCGGTTTGTGGACTGAGAATATAATTCATGCTACTTGACAGTGATTTGCAGTCAGAAAATATCTCTATTGTAATAAAATGCTATAAAATGAATCTATTTCAAAACCTGAAGGCGGAATCATGAGCAAATCATATTTGTGCCTGAAAACAAATTTTAATACTTGAAATAATACCAGAGAAAAAAACAATTCTATGCTTGAATAGGGCAAAAGCTCATTCTTTGATTGGTGCAGTGTCAAGCTGTTCAGTCAAACCTGCCCTTTTACCCTTTGAATACTTGCCCTTCCTGTTTCCCCATGTTGTACAAGAACCACTCCAATCTGGGATAAAAGCAGCCACATCATTTACTAACAAGAGTACAAAATTGCTCACATGAGCATCAGAAGAAACTAGTATACAGCCAATTTAACTCACAACTACATCCCCACACTGAAATGCTTGTACATAATGGCTCCAATTTTATAGCTGGAAGGGGCCAGAAGAAGGAGGCAAATAATTCAAAAACTGTTAAAAATAAAATAATTAAGACAATTGAAAAGTTGTTGCAATAATCCATTCTATCACATATTAAAAGTTCACCTTAAGGGGAATTACCCCTTTAAAAAATGGGGTTTAAAAAAGTCTCCAAGCATGCACACCTCTCAGGCTCTGACTGGGGGGCCTGGGGCCCAACAGGGCTGCAGTTTCAGGGCCCCCCTCCGGACCCCCCTTCCATCTGTCATGTGCGCAATGTGGGCCATTTGTGACAGGAGATAGAGAAGCAGCACAGGTTGCAGATCTGGGCCAGTGGGGCCCACAAGAGTCGGGGGCCCACCGGGTATTTTTCCGGTGTCTCACTGCCCAGTAGGACTCTGACACCGCTTGCTATAATATGAAAAGCATTTGAGCTGCTGAGGAAGTGTCTATTTGCCATGATATGTGTTGTTATTGACCTGGTGTAGACATATTCACAAATTTTAAAGATGCAGTAATAATAGATGAAACAATATTATATTGATTGAAATTGTCCATTACTGGTGCTCCTCACAATGAACTTTTAGGTTCCAAGGGTGTTGGGAGCACTATCCTGAGCAAGTACAGGTGCAGGAGCGAGTGGGTGGTGCAAGCTTCCTAGACATCCTGCCACATCACTGTTGTACAATACATTGTAAATTAAGTCATAGAATGTGGGGCCTGCTTCCTCTATAGTTACGCCCTGATGCCAGGCCTTATGTTCCTTTCCAAAACAGTGTGAAAGTCAAAGTTTTTACCACTTCTTACTTATGCAGTCTCTTGTTCATTGAGCGAGTTGAACCACAACAAAAAATGTTTCCATGAGTCTGCTTGTCCCTACAACAGGTCACCACAACAAACAACCTAAGAGGTCTCTGCCCCTATTCATCATGGAAGGGAGGTGCAGACCTCCCAAAACATTGTTTGTTTGCTAAAATGGACTCAATTACCTGCCACAAGGAAGTGGGACTCAAGTCGGGGCGAGAGTGGATGTTGAGTGGGCAGGGTGGAGACAAAGCAGGCCAGAGGCGGGACAGGAAGTGGGAGGGAGGATGAGAATCAGAGTGCTTGGGCCCCTCTGAAAATCTTTTGGCAAGGGGGCCCAGCTCAGTCTAGTTACATCATTGCCTGGTATCTAATAGAAAGTCTGATACATCATGTGACTAACTGCTATTTATAAGCCAGTATAAGCCTGTTACACGGTAGGCATCCCATCATTTTGCAGCAGCTTTGTTGCTTAGCATTATGATAAGGTTTCTTTTTATTTTTATAGCACACTCAGTTAGAAAGGTGACAGATCAGTGAAACACTGTGATGAGTGATGGACGAATCTGGGGTGTTTTGCTTCGTAGGAATTTCACGAATTTGTAGTAGAAATTCACGTAATGGTGAAAAAAATGCGAAAGCCAGGCAAAATTTTTCTGGCGTTTTGCTAATTTATTCGCCTGCGACAAATCGCGGGAATTGGCCCCAGGCAAATAAATTCACCTATCACTAACTGCGATCATTCACCAATACAAGTTCAGTGGGCTAATTGAAATTTCTGGCACAGTCATGTTTTTTTACGATGTAGCAATAGAAAACAAAATCAAAGTATTTTAGATATGTAATGTTATTATTTACTATCCAGTGATTGTATTAAAAAAAGTAAACAAAACAATGGTGCTTAAAGAGGCATATTATGGAATGATAGTAACAAGAACAGTTCTGACAGCAAAGAAAGCTAATTGAAATTTTTCCTATTTCTTACTGCAAAATGTCACACTGTGCAAAGTGAAGTTGCAGGAATCATCGTAGTGTATCAGATGCAGGTGTTATTGTGCTGCAGGTTCATTCCTACCACAGTTCTTCTACCTGGTAGGTGCTTAGAAAACCATTAAATATATTTATAACACCATGGAATATGTCAGTGTGCAACATGAATGTTTGTGATTATTTACAAGCTTTTCAGTGAGCATCAACAGTTTGAAATAAACATTTCCTTTAACGATTGGCGCAGTGCTTTACAGTTTTCAGGATGAAATATACAATGACATTTCAAGGTTTCTGTCTTTTTTGCAGTGACTCCTATTGCTTCCCAGTGTGCATTTTCTAAATGGCATGGGATGTTCCAGGTGCCGCCAGTGCATTGTTCTTCATTTAATTGGCACAAAGACTTGTGCCTGCAATGCGACATGCAAATGCAGTTAGAAAGGCACAATTGCTGAAAAAAAGGGCTTGCCCCCATTTGTGCAAATGTATCCTAAATCTCTTTCTACAACCATTCTAAAGTAAATTCACTTCTGAGTACTTATTGTAAGAGTTTCTAACCGTGGTGGTCTAGTGGTGCCCGCCGCACCGCTCCTCCTTGCCGGCACCTGTATAGTGTACGCACCATCACACTACTGATGAAGCACGAGCCGAGACCAGGGTGCTTGGCATTTGTTCTGGTATTGGGTGCCGACTGTGACACTTATGCTGTATGTCCAGAATGGGATAAAATAGTCCTTGGCATTTAAAGTACACAGAGGCCCAAACAGCCCCTCTCCCCACCAGCCCATTAAATAGTGACTGCCTATGGCAGACTTTCTATTTGCTAGAATCTACAGACTGACAATTCAGACCCCTAATTGAAGCAAGAAAGTTATGGATAAACTGCAACCCACTAAAACAAAAAAATGGACATCTTTCTATTAAGTGTAGATGTATAGTAAATATTAGTGATGGGCGAATCTACCCCGTTTCGCCGAAAAATCGACGCGTGTCGCGTAGTTTTTGACGCGTCGTGTCAAAAATGACGTGCGACTCATTTTTTTTAGCGAATTTTCGCCATGGGGAATTTTCGCTGGCGTTTTGCGAATTGCGGGTATTCGCCGCGAATTCGCCCACCACTAGTCAATATGATTACATTTCCCAGAATGCAGCACAGCTGAGGTCCCTTTTAATGCTCTGATATCACCAAACTGTGAAAAATGTTTGTGGGTAAATAGCCCTCTCGTACAGGAGGGAACTGTGGGACAGCAAAGGGGAATCTGTCTGCTGTGTTGCTACTATTTCTGCTGTGGGTGGAAGATCTTCCACAGGGGGAGACAACAGAGATTCTGTTTCAGTAGTTGGCTGCTATTTAGACATTTTCCCCATATTTAATAAAAGTAATTACATTTTCCCAGGAGCAGTAATTCATAGCAGCCAAACAGGTAACAAGTCAATACTACCTGATTATTGGTTTCTATGCATTACTGCTCCTGGTCAAACTTAGTGCCTTTTATTAAATAACCCCAAGAAAGGGACTGGAGAGAAGCTAACCCTGACATTCCAGTTTAGGACTAGTACATGTTAAAGAACTGTTATCAGTGCTATCCTGATAACAATTGGTGTCTCTGCTTTGTCCTTTTGACCAGGAATGAAGTTCAGTATACTGCTGCTTTGGGCACATTACATAATGACACAAATTCTCTGCTACTAGAATAGAAACTGTATTAACCCCAGTTGGTAGTAGAGATGGCCTTTAAAGTGTGAAGGAAAGATGAGCATATGCTCTAATTCTTCCAGTGCTGGGCAAAACCTCAGGGTGCCACCTTGCAAGCTCTGGATGCCATCCTTGCAACCTCCCTCCCCCCATACAAGATCATTACTTGCTGCCTCTCTACTTGTAACAGTTCCTTCCTCCTTGCAACTCTCACACCTCACCTGCTCCATTCACTGCCAGCTTTAGTCCATGCTGGTCACATTCCTGCAGATCCTGATTTGCAGGGTCTAGGTACATGCCTAAGGTCCTAGCACCACACCCCAACTTGCACCCTAGGCATGTGCCTACCCGTAATTCTGGCCCAGTATTCTTCTATTTCTGTGAAAATCATGAAGCTCCTCTCATCTTAAGAAAAATGCAAGAAACATTTCAATAGGACCTGGATGACATGATATTTGTTCTTGAATGTCACTGATCCTTCTGCCTTTTGGGAAATCTAAAGCAAGGAGCAGCGAGCAGACACTTTTTTTTTAGAGAACAGTCTTTTGCAGTCAAGACTAATCATCTTCCTGATTAACCACTAAAGCATATTGTATATATGTTTTTGTCTTTCTGAGTGATTTTATAGTGCACTTTTAGCATGATTTTGATTGCTTCTGCATAATTTGACACATTTTCTGCATAGTTTGACACAGTTATTTTTTACTTGCTCTTCCACAAGTGGAATACAGGGCCAAGGGTGACAGTAAAAACTAAAATGGTTAAGGACAATAAAACTATAAAACACATTATGGAAAAAAAAACTACTACAAACAAAATCAAATCTATACTATTAATACAATACAGGCATATGGTGAAAGAGCCTAGAATTTTCCTATGTACTTGTATGATATGTTTTCAACATATTTTGGCAGAACAGTAATAAAAAAATAAGCAAATGTTACTCATACCTTGATTAAATAGTTTAGGAACTGATCTTTAGGAGGACGAAAAAAATTGATATCCATCAAAATTGTTGCATGCATAAAAATTGTCACTAGTCAAGATTATTCAGACACCCATTGACTTTAATGCATATGGACAAAATAGTAGCACGTATAAAAATTGTTGCTCGCCTCAAAGTTGTCATGCGTCAAAATTATTTTGATGCCCATTGACTTCAATAAGTTTTGCTAATTTTGCGAAGCGAAACGGGACAGATTCGCCAATCACTAGTGAACAGCTGCAACAAGGACATAACAAGAAAAATTCAAGAATTCAATCAATTTTATGACCTACTCTTTTCCGAAACAGCAACAAATCACTGTAGTTTATTACTCTGAAGAAGGATGACCGTGAAGATTTTCATTCATCCAGGTCATGGTATGTCTAATATAAGTAATTCTAAAAAAAACAACTGGACTTGCTGAGCAATCCTTGAAGATGTTTCACTGGCAGAGAACTTCCCATGCCAGTCAGTTGAAGCTGCTCGGATGAGTCCGAGTCCAGTTGTGGTTTTTTTATTTTTTAGAATTGTTTATATTAGATCTGAAGAAGGATGTTTGTGAAGATTTTCATTCATCCAGGTCATGGAATATCTTTAGTAATAAGTCAGATCAACTGGACTTGCTGTATTTCACCAGTTATCAAACTTGCTTTCTCAGTTCAGAATGACTTGTAATCAAGATCTTTTGGGAATAAATACCCTGGAGTCTTGCTCAAATCAGCATAACCTGTGTATCATAATCAGCAAGGATATCATAAAGGTAAGTTGTTGATTAAATATATAGAAGATAAAAAGAGAGAAAAGATAGCTGGGAGAGAAATAGAGAAGAGATATAGAATTGTTAAACAGATAAAGAAGGTGGAGGCATCAGAGAGGGTAATAGAGAAAAGAATAGAAGAAGAATGGGAAACAAAAAGAGAAAATAAAGGTATTAAACAGCATCAGATTATGGAATAGTACGAGAATGATATATATGAAATATTCTTTATTAATATAGAATATGATGGGGTTGTGCTATGTTATGACACACAATACACAGGCAATGAGCTGTGTTGGCAGAGGCTGGATTGGCAGCCAAGAAAAGTCATAAGCACAATTTTCATTTTGGGGTCCCTAAAGGTCACATACATAGGTACATTTACGCATACTGGGCATTAAACAGTAGAATAAGTGGGTGAAACCAGAAAGTATTGGTGTATGAACAATGCATGTGGCTTATGGTTGTGAAAGGGACTTGTTTTAGCACACTGCTCTATGCTGACCACACAGAGCATCCCTCCACTTTTTTCACTCCAAATCAAGCACCGGTTTAAGCGTAAAGGGATGTAGATTGAAGAGGCAAGTACTTAAAAGAGTGTACACAGGAAGAGAGTTTGGCCAAAAGTCACAACTAGTGACCATTTCATTATAAAATGGTACAGGACCCTTCCAACATAAATCAATAAAACCATCATTACCAATGTTGCCTAAATGAGGTTAATTAATTGATTAATTCTCACTAGTTGTCTCAGCAGCAGAAGCTGAAAAGGTGCAATTTCAAGTAAATATGTGACATACTGTATATGGGACCTACTGCACACAAATCACTTGTCATTAACTGCAATAGAAGTATCCATAAATTGCCTGGAGTATTTTCAGATGTCAGTCATGAAGAAGGAGAAAGCTCCCTTATGTGGAATGTTTTCAGATGAGAGTGAGAGGATGAAGTCCAAAGCAATCCCCTGTATTTATTCAATGCAGCCAGAGTGCTATTGTCCTTAGATAGAATTAAAAAAAATGTAAAAAGAATCAGTGATAACAGTTTGAAAAAATCCTTACACTTTTACAGAGACAAAAGAAACTATTTCCAAAGCACAGTTTCAATAAGATGAACTTTGAATAATGCATAGTATTCCCACAGAGACAGAAAAACAAAAAAAGGCATTATTTTAACCAGAAGACTATATTTCAGACTAATATTCATCTCTCAGAGGGGCAGATGTGTATAAGAGTTGGCAAGAGAAGAAAGATTCTAGTATCAGTTTAAGTGGAGTTTAAGGTTAAAGGAAAACTATACCCCGAAAATGAATTTTTGAGCAACAGATATTTCAAATTATCAAATTATATCAAATCAAGTGACATATTAAAGAATCTTACCTACCTGGTATATATATATATTTAAGTAAATATTGCCCTTTTACATCTCTTGCTTTGAACCACCATTTTGTGATGGTCTGTGTGCTGCCTCAGAGATCACCTGACCAGAAATATTTCAACTCTAACTGTAACAGGAACAAGTGTTGAAGCAAAAGACACAACTCTGTCTGTTAATTGGCTCATGTGACCTAACTTTATAATTTGATTTGTATGTTTGTGTGCACTGTTGGATCCTAGGATCCCAGGAGGCTGTCCTTATTTTTTAAAATGACTGTTTTCTATTTATGATGACCCAATGGCACATGCTACTAAAAAAGTGTATTATTATGAAAATGGTTTATTTACATGAAGCAGGGTTTTACATATGAGTTATTTTATGCAATGTCTGTTTGTCACAGGAGGGCAACAGTGGTCATACTGACTATGTGTCTTAGTAAAGGGATGGACAATGTATTTATACATATATATAGGCTGTGCTCTTCTGGATTCTGTTAGCAAGTATAATTAATAAAAAAGGCTTAAACAGAGGGGAAACCCTTGAGCAAAAAACATAATTGGGTATCCTTTAATATTTTCCTTCTGCTAATACAAAAGGAAATAGAACAGTTAACATTAACATTCTTTTTATTTATTTATTAAAGATTTTCCTATAAATAGTAAAAGCACAGAAATTTATGAAAAGTACAAAAAAAAAACATTAACGTTCTTTTAAACAACTCTAGCTCAAGTGCCATGTGAGGCCTTGTTTTTTGTGGTATTAACATCTCATTGTTTATATATATATTTGTTTTATAATGTTTACACATAACTTATGTGCTGGCAATACTCTTTTTTTATCTCTTTTTTCCTCTTTAAACAGTGGAGTTGAAAAACATATGCTTTTACCTCCTGGGCTCTTCAGAGTCAGTGCAAGGGAGACGGTTCCCTTAATTAATCCCCTGTACAATAAACTCCTCCTTATTTAGAAGGCAGTGATGAGAGGAAGCTAGGAACTAATTATACAGTACAAATTATTTCTCTTTACATTAGATTCCAGTGGGAGGAAGTATGTATAAAAATTAGCTGTGATCAAGGTGCACCATGCTGTAAAAAAAAGGGTAAATTGATTTTGATTAAAATAATAGAACATTTTTAAAATAAAAGTCCTGTTTTGGGGCTAACAATGAACATACGTAGGTGTATTTGGCTCCCTTAAAATTGTGCCAGACATTGTACCTTTAAATTTACCTAACTCAGGATCAGCTTTACAAGATCTCTGCTAATCACTAAGATTGATATGCTTAAGAAATGCATTTCAAGGTATTCAGTTAGTAAAAATCTAGGCACTGGGATAATGCCAAATGTAGATGAAAAGTAAATGTCATTTAATTTGAGAACAGTGTGTTCTGCTGGATTCTTGTCATAGGAATTTGAAGTTAGAATTGGGGTTTAATTACAATTCCGTTACATGGTCACACACTGTAATTAATATGAAATATTTGCAACTAGCTTTTGTAAGCACAAGAGCCCAGAGGAGAATGAAAGTGAACAGAAACACATGCAGGACATTAATCTTGCAATCACAGGCAGAAATATGGGAAATAAAATGAGTGAATCTTGTCCAAAAATGGCAAGGGCAATTTAGCTGTAGATTAAGATTTAGAATGCCTAGATTAAAAATCAAGCAAAGAGAAAAAAATGTGTCTCAAGACTATTGTAAGACTAATGAGAGTACTGCATAGGACAAAGAAAAATACTTTGCATATATTTGTTTCTGTAACATTTTCCCATGCAGAATAGGAGAAAGGGAATTTAACTTAATTATTTTTGATGCACTATATTATATAGAGTTCTTAGCACTTTGCATGTATTTGTGGCTGTAACAATCATTTTGCTCATCATGGTGGGCAGCAGTGTGCTTATTTGTGAGCACTGGGGTCCCATGCATGCAGTATGAATTGTGCATTGTTTGGGTGACAGTAGGGGATCAGTTTGCCTCCCTTACTAAATGAGCACCTTTGGCTCATTTGCATGTGCATGTGCTTATTTTATTGTAATGTTATTTTCTTTCTTCTTCTAAAATTCTAAAGTACACCCTAATTTGGGTGAACAATATGCATAATGTCTATTATTTACTCTCTCTTTGGCCAGATAACATTTAGAGCTTTTAAATTCTTATAGACTGAAAGCAATCATGCAGGGCTCTCTGTTTTCTTATAATTTGTTTTCTGCACCTAGCATTGTTTATTATTTTCTTCTTTTATTTTGCACGGCAGTAAAGAACACGCTGGCACATTTAAAATGAACTATAATATTCTGTGAAACCTCCCCGAAGTTATACCTTTCCCTGTGGGGCTTTTCAGTAACGCAATAACTCTGGTGCATTGTTCTTTCAGCCATTTGCACATGCTGAGTTTCCCCTCTGTCTTCCGATGAGGCTTGCTCTTTCTGTCCAAGACTTATCATAGAAACTGTAATCATTTGCCATTGCCCTTTCTTGGCCTCCCCACCAAACTACCACATTTTTCAGACCTGCTTTGTAGAACTGAGAATTGGGAATGCTTGTAAAGTTAAAATTAGATGTTGCGTGTTCAAAGGAAAAGGAAAGGTATGACTGGCTACCAGGGAGCTTCTAATTCACTTGCTGAACTATATAAAATGAGCAGTCAGTTACGGTAGCAATAATGTATATTGCTATTTGACAGCCCTTGTGAGCTGGGATCTAATTATCTTCTCACTGGCTACCAAGTGAGCTGGATATGATTCACAGCTGTACCGGTGTAGGGTTCAGGATATATTCCCTCTCAAGGGAGCACACAAAACAAGACTTTGAAAGCAAGCGAGAGTGGAAAGCACAGTCATTTATATTCAACTGCCCCACTGAAGACAGATTTTACAACAAATCAAACTCCTTTTTTCTTTGTTGTCATGAAATATAGCAGGAGTGTTTACCATGTGCAATGATTACATGGCCTGGACACACAGTTTTCCTGTTTTAGTGCAAACAGTGCCTTTGCTTCCTAAATGCTACTCCAATGAAGTTTAAAAAACATGTATCTGTTTCATCAGAAACAATGAACCAAAATGACTCTTTAATGCTGTGTCCATTGTTACAGATGCCATTACATAAATTCACTAGCCATCCCACAAAACTGACCCATTAAATTTGGCATGATACAAATCTGAGGTGACATATAAAACTGAGATAATTGTTCTCATTGGCCACCTCATAAGTAATGCACAGGTGCAGCAGTCCCAGAATTGAATTACAGTTAAACATGTTTCTTGAGAACTGTATGTTGTGTGATCAAGAATATACACTAGGAGATATACATGATCGGGGATTCCGTCACTGGAAAACATGTTATTTTAACAAAATGCATCAGATAATAATGTTCTTCCGGAAGAGTCATGCATTGAAATCCATTTCAAAAGAGCAAAACAGATTTTTTTAATATTTCCTTTTAAAATATGATGTGGGGCTAGAAATGTTCTTAGTTTTCCAGATCCCCACAGCCATGTGGCTTGTGCTTTGATAAACTTCAGGCATTCCTTACTGCTGCACTGCAAGTTGGAGTGATATCACCATCCTCACCTGGCAGCTAATTAGCAAAACAATGGGAATCTTTCTCCAACATCTGCATTACTAAAATGCTCCCATGCCCCACCTAGTGGTAGATGTGACAGTAGAATTCAGTAGTGTTACACCCAAGTCAAGCCATGACCCCTACATTGACTAGGTGAAATAGCCTAGCTGAAAGAAGTTCCAGTGTGAAGCAGTAGTTCTGAAAACACAGGATCAGACAAGAGGCAATGACCAGAAATGACACACACCAATACTAAATTAAATACCATAAAGTGAACAAACTGAATAAAAATTTACATGGTGGAATTAATTATTTGCAATACAGTGAAACTTAGTAATAACTTTACCATCATGCCAGAAACCTCTATTCTTTAGAATGAAGTGTAAATATATTTCTGCCTCTTAGTGCTGGTAAGATGCCATCTAGTATTTAAAGTGCAGTTTGGTATCTGCTCAAAAAGGGAGTTTAGCATAGATGCATAACATTTAGGAAAGGTGGTTTATTAATAGAACATAGTGAATATATTACAACAGTTATAAAACATGTTTCATGGTTGACATGGCCATTCTGTATAAATATATCAAAACACTGCATAGCAAGTCTTTGTATGTTTTTAGCAGTACATTGTAAATGTTCCCAGTGAAAAGAAAAGCCTTCCCTTGAGATTAGAAGATTCAGTACAAGTTTTTTACAGTGATTGCTTATGTATAAAATGCTCAGTCACAAATGTTACACTGGTAGATAAAATAGTTTCAGGAAAGATTGATATTGTACTAAGAAACAAGGTTACTGATATATTTGTGCACAGGAGTCTATTAACTGGTCGGAAAGGATCTTTTTTTATATTCTTTACGAATTATTTTTTTATGTTGAGTATGCCTGATGGAAAAAATGGGGGGGGGTTGCATTTGCTTATTTACTTGAATTGGTTAGACAGGGTTTTAAATATTTAAGTATTTTAAAGTATTTTAAAATTTGCCTTAGGTGTGCACCCACAACCCCCCATTTTTGTATTTGCCTTAAGCGTATGGTGGCTTATTAATTTTATGATCATAACTTCGTAACAAAAAAACGTTTTTCAAAATTTACCTGCATTTGCTTATTTACTTGAATTGGTTAGACAGGTTTTTAAATATTTAAGTATTATAAAGTATTTTTAAATTTTCCTTAGGTGTGTACCTACAACCCCCCCATTTTTTATGCCTGATGGATGCATTACTTTTTCTCAAATCTCAATAACTATGTTAATATGTAAGCAATTTTTTTTACTTTCATTACAAGTGGCTTTGGATAAAAATAAGAAGCACTAAGCAGCCCCTAGCAGGTAATTGTTATGCCAGTACCGGCTGGTGCATGTTTTGGACAAAAAAAAATATTTTGTGATCACAAAAAAATTTCCTATTGGCAATGTGAAATGAGAAATTACTTGTGACAATTCCCTTTGTTGTAGTTGTCAATACTCAAACTGTTTAATATGCTGCTTCCCTAGGTCTACTTTATTGCAGACTGTAAAATTTCCTATTTCTAAGTGGCTACCCAGAAGAGTATTCTGTTTTACAAGGAGGTTGAACTTGATGGACTTTGTCTTTTTTCAACCCAATTTAACTATGTAACTATGTAAGACAAGGACAATCTTACTTCCCCAACTCAATTAACTGTAGTGTTTTAATCATGACAGCCTAAGCAGTGACTTTGGGTTTGTGACACAGTACAAAATCCAGTTGGGCTACAGCTCAGATCTAAACAACAGCTCCAGTTTATGGGAAAAAAGACTATATCTTAAAGGGATACTTTCATGGGAAAAATGTTTTTTTTCAAAATGCATCAGTTAATAATGCTGCTCCAGCAGAATTATGCATTGAAATCTCAAAAAATTTCTCAAAAGAGCAAACAGATTTATTTTGAAATCTGACATGGGGCTAGACATATCGTCAATTTCCCAGCTGCCACAAGTCATGTGACTTGTGCTCTGATAAACTTCAATCATTCTTTACTGCTGTACTTCAAGTTGGAGTGATATCACCCAGCCTGCCAGAAAGCAGTTCCCTCCTAAAGTGCTGGCACAAGTCACATGACCTGGGGCAGCTGGGAAATTGACAAAATGTCTAGCCCAGTGGTCCTCAAACTTGGCCCTCCAGCTGTTAAGGAACTACAAGTCCCACAATGCAATGATGGAGTCTGACAGCCACAGTCAGGCAAATGCATTGTGGGACTTGTAGTTCCTTAACAGCTGGAGGGCCAAGTTTGAGGACCACTGGTCTAGCCCCATGTCAGATTTCAAAAGTGAATATTAAAAAATCTGATTTCTCTTTTGAGAAATGTATTTCAGTGCAGAAGTCTACTGGAGCAGATCATTAGCTGATGGGTTTTGAAAAAAACATGTTTTCCCATGACAGGATCCCTTTAATATGTGTAGTAAGAATGGGCTACCTCACTTGTCATGCAGACTAGATAGATCAGCTCATTTGAAAAAAAGTTTTTCAACTTACATTTACTACTTGCAATAAACCTATGATATGCTCAGTCATATCTATGGTATCACACAATGCTTAACGTTTAACTAATGTCTCAGAACCAACATCTACTTTCATACCAACATGTTAAGTAATATAATTATTACTGGTGGCCCTAGTTTAATATATTACTGTAAGTAATCATAAAAAGGGCTTATCTTGGTTGCCTGCAATAGTATACTATCCACAGAAACACAGGTTACTGATTCTTCTGTGGTAGCATTAAGCAACAGGTGCTTTAACCAAGAGAAAATGTATAACTTTGACTTTGAGAACCTGCACAAAGAATCAAATGCAAAGCCTTCAGGAGTATTAATCGCTTTCATACCAAAGAAATATGAAACACAGCTGGTGCCCATTGCCCCCTAAGGCTTCTTGGGCTGGCAATAGTTCAGAAGCAAAGGCTAGAATGAGAAGAGAACAATATCATTTTTCATTTAAGAATGAAGAATTGGTCTTGCCATAGCACCAAGGCTTGAAGTCAAATAAATCCGTAGGTCAAGAAAATTTATAGCTATACCTCTGAGATTTAAGGGCTTTATCCAATATTTTGTCAACCTGTGCAAATAAAAGTTTGGTGCTGCTTTCCGTTCCATCTTCCAAGGCATACATACACACCTCTAGACTGCCAGGACAACACTGTGGCCATGCAAGTTTTATAGAATCAGAAATCTAAAGGGGCTTTGTGATTTAATGCATACTTTCTGTATAGAAAAACACCGTAAAATGACTCAGTTCACATCCATTACATGGATATGCTCTTTCTCCTGTATATAAAGGGATTAATTATTTTATTCATTTAGAAATAAATGAGGGAATGTTTAGCAAAAGCTAATAAAAGCATAGCTAAAATTATATCAATAGCAAACTGACACCAAATTAATTCAGCAGGTTCCCCTATGAACCTTCTGGCAATGAAAGTCCCAGAACACTATTGGTGAAGGGCTTTATATCCAGCATTAACATGTGTCTATTAATCATTTTGCATCATGGGGAGTAATTATAAGAATAAAGGGCTGGGGCAGCTATTTATTGTTCATGTTTATAAATATATGGGGAGTGTATGAGCCAGGGAAATAGTCTCTGCTGCTCTGAGATACACTCAAACGGAACATCCTCTAACAGAGACAGAGCTGTCAAAACTTTGATTCTGTCCACATTCTCCTTTACAATCCTCTCTCTCTCTCTAATAGTATCTAATAGCTCTTCAACCAAACATATCTCAGATTACATGTTCATATGTAGATGAATATGAACCTTAGCAAATAGGTTCATGCCATTGACACTAAAGATATTAGTATAACTTGATGGAACATACCCAACATATTTTCTCTCATTACCTTTCACTGCAAATCACCAATGGGGAAGTAGGGTAGACATGATGGAAAGTACAATCCTCCATGCACATTTGCACTTGCACTTTTGTACCCCGCCTTCCACCCTAGATGCATTACCACGGGAGTCTGCATTTGACAGAACCATATTAAAAAGTGGTGGCATGGAGAGGCACACAGGTGTCTTCCTTCCCCTATCGTGTATGTCATTCAGATGCAGGAATTAGGAAGTGGCAGAGGAAACAGGCCACAACAAGGCCTTGCACTTATTGTTTGCCCTATGGCAGATGGTAAGGATAGGTCTGGCAGATGGTAAGGATAGGACAGATCTTTTATGTGTCATGAGGGGCAGAGTGTAGCAAGACACTGGACAGAATTGCTCTCTGCATGAACACTAAGGGTGTTTTGCTTACCCCTTTGTGCTCTTGCACTTCTGTCACTGCAAATTAACCCTCAATGGTTTATGTAACATAAAAGTGCAGTAGTTATTGATTGTCTTTTACAATTCTCTTACACATATAACTTAACTATGCCCATTTAAATTTTTCTTGAAAATCCACGCCTTTTTTTCAGGGGGTGCCTCTTTTGGTGGTCAAAGGTTTGGTACTGTGCCACAGGTATGTTATTATGTTAACATGTTCAACATCCAGTTACCATAGTGTTTCTCCAGAAAGTGCAGTCTTCATTATGGATATTCAGGCATCTCAATGACAAGTTCAGGTTTGTTGTGATTTCATCAATTCACCTTGTTGCTGGTCATTTACTTCCTTTTTTCCTAGCTACAGCTTCAGGCTAGTCATTGGTTTTGCAATTACAAGGTCAGTTTTGCTTTTATCAAGGATCCTCTTGTTTGTTCGTCTTGATGTTCAGACTATTCTTAAAAGTCTTCACACACACACACACACACACACACAATAGTCTTCAAGTAATGCCATAAACCCCCCTCCCCTAAAATGGATATGGCTTAGCACCCCAGAGGGTGCGGTCTGATATAAGCAAGGGAACCACAAGGAATAACTGGCCTAAATTCATTAATAAGAACAAACCACAATAATTATGTTAATATGTTTTCTATTGCATTGCTCTCAGCACAATCCAGAATGAAATGTTAGTGTAAAAGGGGCACTCGCATGTCTTAAAACTGTATTATGCATCCAGTATAGATAATAAAGAGATAATCAAGGGCATGATTCCCTTGTATTTAATGTGTCAAAAGATCAAACAATTGTTTTGGGGACATGCCCCTTTATCATCTGACGATCACCCCGAAAATTTGTTTGAGCTTTTTCCACATTAAACTCAAGGGACTTGTGCACCAAGCCTAATCTAGTGTCATTCAATAGTAATAATTTAAAAGCCCAGGTGTGCCTGTGCATTTTGTGGTGGTAGATAATGAAGATAGGGTATTTGACTTTGCTCACACATCCTGGCCTTCCAAACAAGTGGTCGTCTGGTGCACAGTGATGGAGGGGTTGGCACACTTCTGATCCTGAAAAACATTCACCGGCACACAAAGGCATTTCCAAGCAAGGGCAAGGCCCTTGCTTGTATATTAATGAATAATGAAGATAACCATGGAAATTAAGTTAGATTTACAGAAGTAGCTCTATGCAAGTATTTGATGTGGTTAGGCATTAGCTCTGGTAGTGCCGGGTGCTACATTAGTTTCAAGGTTCAATAGGCATAGACAGGTATTATCTAACTGGAGTGTATGAAGAAGCCAACTTCTGTTATAAATCACTGAGTATCTCTTATACTCTAGCATTAAACTGCTCTGTCACACAATAAACTTAATTAATTGTGTTATTAATCTGCTCCATACCTTGTGTAGTCTCTCATACTCTCTTCATCTATTTGGACTTTGGGCTGATCAGTCAGAGAATGTATCAGAAGGGCCTGTGTATATTCTCAATTATAACATAATAGTTCTGTAATGCTCAGCTGCTCCCTGATGGAAGGAAAAAGCTACTATGTATCACCTTGAGGCAAATTATGACAAAGCTTGCTCCAGTATGTATGTCTATAGTTTGCTGCATCTGCTTTTGCTGTGTGTAGCTACAGCCACTTCACTGCATAATTTCCTCTCTATTCAATGCCTGACAACCCCTCCTTTGTAATTGCTAAAATCTTAGGTTTAGCACTATTTTTTGGGGAAAAAAAGAAGAAATGTAAAGAAATCGCACAAAAGCAGAAACTAATCTATATTTCTGTTCAAAGAAATAAAGTTGAAAGTAAAATCTACAGTGCCAAACCAAGAGTTTGTCCAAAACCATGAAGACATTATTTCTTCAAAAGAAAGACAAGTGTTTTCACAGTATTGTTATCGCTTTGAAGGCATGCAGTTGTAGTCCACTGGGAAGATCAGAATAAAGTTGCTATTCCCTCTTATGAGCTTTCTAGCTGCAAACTAATAAAGAAGAAAATCCTCGTTATCAAAAGAATGATTTAACCATATAGGTGTTGGAAAGGACCATTGCTTTGTAGTCCCTAAACTCTGCTGTCTTAAGTTCTTTACTAAGGGTGTGCTTCCTGTAAGGTGAAGAGTTGTTAGATGGGAACTTTGAGCGGTGGATGAGTTGTGCAGCAAAGTAATGTTGCCTCATCTAAAAATGTGGCTGTATCTTCAGTTTAATGAACTCAACTAAGGAAACTCAATAAATGTATTATGTTGGAAAAGTAAAAACCATTGTGTGATGAAAAATTTTACATATTTTAATCACAAAAAATATTAAAATACAAAAATATCCTCCTAAAACCCATAAAATCTTTTCACCTTGGTATTTCATCTTAAGCCTAAGGTTAGAGATTTGTATTCTGCTACCAAGACAAATTCATCTTACTCAGTTATGTAGTTACAATTAGCAAACAAGTTGTAGTGGCCATGGATGCTGTATTCCTCTAATGGGTTCCTCTAATGTGTCCGGAAATTGGTATTTTCTCTGAATTTAGGATGTGTGGGCAGGTTTTGCATTGTTTTTTACCACAGGGGTATGTTCCATTTTGGTGGGGTGCAATTAGACACTTCTTGTTATAAGTGACTTTAGGTTGGGAGGCTGTCTTAATGCTAGGAGTGGTGGGTCTGAGATTATGCTTTTGAGCCTCTCCTCCTTATGAAGTGTACCTTGTAGATCTCTGGCTATTTTTCTGAGGGTCCTTAGTTGTGTTTTTTTCTGAGGGTCCTTAGTTGTGGTTTTTATTTCAAAAGGGTTGCACTATAACATTTTTACTGGCTAACACGGTACAGCAACTTTACCTACATTTATAATGGAAGATACCAGGACAGACCGGACACAAATGAAGACATCTTCTTCCTCAAAACCTATGATTATATTAGTTAGCCAATAAAGTTATCACCTGTGTGCACTTTGGTTATTTTTTACTTCAAAAGGGTTGCCCTATAACATTTTTACTGGCTGACACGGTACAGAAACTTTACCTGCAATTACAATGGAAGATACCAGGACATACCGGACACAAATGAAGCTCAAGACCCTGCTGAAGAAACTGGCACATCTGGATTGTGGCATATTCTTCCTCAAAACCTATGATTATATTAGTTAACCAATAAAGTTATTACCTGTATACCATTTTGGTTATTTTCTATTTCAAAAAGGTTGCCCTATAACATTTCTACTGGCTAACACGGTACATCAACTTTACCTACAATTCCAATGCCACATTCTAATAAGAAATATATTATTATGAAAAAGGTTTATTTTCATGAAGCAGGATTTTGCATATGAGCTGTTTTATGCAATATATTTTTATAGAGACCTGCGTTGTTCAAGGGTATAATTTTTCTTTCATCCAGTGGAGTTTACAACATAAGCATTCTATAAAATAGTTGTAGTTTGCCTTTACATTATAAGGCATATTCTAATTTCTAACTATTTTTGTGTTCCTCAACTAGGGAATAGTCCACATTTGATTAAAATATGCAAAAAAATAAAAAATTTGAATTTCTATATTTATCATGCACTGTCTCTTTAAAAATTCAAAGTCGACCATTCGCCATCTAAAACCTGCTGAATTGCTGTCTTAGCCTATGGGGCAACTCTTAGAACCTACTGTATATAGAGTCAATTGGTGGACTTGAAAATTCAAAGATTTTTTGGGAAAAACGTTGAATTGAATAAAAAATTCTAATCGTATATATTTGATCAAAAATGGACCTATTCATTAAAAAAAAATTTCTGTTGGTTTTTTTTAATTCAAATTCAAAATTTTTGCACTTCGAAATTCAAGCCTTGATAAATCTGCTCCTAAGTATATTATAGCATTTCCTATTTATTGCACCTTTTCATTAATTTTTTCAATATTTAGTAACTAGTGTGTCTCTTTCCATAAATGTGTTGAAACAGTTGTCAAAAGATTATACATTTCTACTTCTATCTATTGTATACAATATATACACACCTTTCCTCGATATACAATATATCTGATCGATTACAGGTTTTGTTATTTTATGTCATATTTGGGATCTAAGAGCACCACCAAGTGACACTAAAAACACTTTCCCAAATAATAATAATAATTATTATTATTATTAATAGTATTGAGCAAATGAAAAATATGACTGATTATAGAGATAATCCATCTAAAACTTGCTGTATTCATGTAAAAGTCAATGGCAGATGTCCCCTTTTTCATGGTTTTCGGGCATCAAACTCGAAAGATTTGGGTTTTTCGCCCGACAAGCCTAAATAAGGCTAAATCGTGGATTCTAGTTTGGTCAGAATTTTTTATTTAAAAAAACTTGGCTTTTGAGTAACATTAGAATACATTACTAGACTTTAATTCTTTTATTTTATAATCCCCTGGGAAGGTATCTTAATAAATAAATAAATAATATAATAAATAAATATAAAAGCATAAAGCCTCAACCACTGTGGAGTAAGAAGCAAATAGGAATGATAAGGCATGTTAAATCTCCAAGCCAGAGGGGACATTATTTAAATGCAATAAATATTGCAAAATGTGCTAGGAAAAAACTGAAAAAATCAGAAGTAAATCAATTACTAAACAAGCAAAGGCAAAGCACTAGCAATTCTGTATATAAATAGAAAAAAGATATATATATAAATATATATATATTGTTATATTGACACTGAAAAAAGTGAATATCCTTATTTTTTTCCTTAGTACAAGCAATCATAGAACCATCATTTGACGATTCGTACTGAAGGCACAGCATAAACAAAATGCCAGTTGTTGACACTGACATATTTATTAAATTATACATTTAAGCAAAATACATCTGAACAAGATGATGGAATACAGATCAATTTAGTATCTTTGTTAATTGTAGCCAAGATATTCTCCATCTTATTTAATATAGTACCAATGGGAAAACTGATGTTATTTATATTCTCAAAAAATGTTTATAGTGTCAACATGGTAGTTATATACCTTAGAAATGATGACAGTTTGTTAAATGATTCCATGACTTGCAGAATGGCATAATATGGAATTTATGAAGGCATGGGTTTATGAAGGAATTATTATACCAAGCAAATGTCATTGGTTTTATAAGAACAAAAATGAAAAGTGATGTTGCAGTTGATTTGTTGTTCATTCTATCACATACAAAGTTTGTAGTTTAAGTTACAGTCTCTCTGTTTTGCTCTTATTATATTTCAAAATGCTTGATTTGTTATTATTCGCAAGTGAAACCTCAATTATGACTTTTTCTGATTAGTTTTATTCCTGTAGAAAGAAATTATATTTTGTAACACAAGCTCAAATGAGGAAATTCCTTTTTTTTGTAGAATATGTAAGTATTTAACCTGTCTAGTGCTATCAGTCAATCTTTCTGTAGGCAAAACTTAAGCAAAGAAGGAAGAATATAGCATTACTTTCACACTTTTTCTTATTCTGTGTTTCTTCCATTAGATTGTCCTTGGATTGAATATTTCTTTATAAGCACTGTGATTGAAAAGACCTTAATTTGTCTTGATCTTCACTTGTTTTAATTTTGTAATGAATCCTTAAACAGAATCCAGGTTTCCCTCCTAAGCTGAAGAGTCCCAACAGAGGCAAATTCAGCCTGTGGCTGCAATTTGATCTGTGACTTACCTTACTTTTCTTTTGTATTAGAGGTTAATTTGGTTGTTCACTTGCGTTGTATTTCTGTTTTTTACCATGTCTGACATAGCCTATCCTGCCTTTAAAACAATAATTTCAAATAATTTACATTTGACAACAGGAAAAAAGGTATTTTGACAGGCTTGGATGTGGAACTGTGCTGAAACTGATGTTTTGAAGAAAAATGTCATGGTAAATGTTTTGTCAAAAGTCTTATCCAAATGTTTTGGCAATACACATATATTTTCTTAGTATAGTTTGTTGCTGTTATTGGCTTCAGTTCCAATTTTGCAGAATTTAAAGATGTATTTCATTCTGTGCTCAGAGATATTTTGCGATTAAAACAACAGACAAAAAGTATATTGAGCACAGACAAAGCCTGTCATGTTGAGCAATATAATTCACTATACAAAAATAAGTAATTTACATTACATCACATCAAGGCAGATAATTCACTGTTCAATTTAGCATAATTTTATTATTTCACTTTCATGTAAAAAACTTGGATTCTGCACAATTTTAATTTATGCAATGAAATGAACATACGGTTTGACCAGGCAAAAGACAAATTCAATCTGAACTTTCCTTATACTTGATGAATCTCAAAACTATCTAGTCTATAAGTGACTGGTAAACCAGTCATTACTAGCTATGATAAAGTATATATCATGTTTAAACATCCACTGTGTTAAATGAAGTTACTTTTGTTCACAACATATTGTCCAGTTTACTTGAGACTGGCATAGTTCAAAGGACTCCTTATACATATCATTATATATTTCCATATTAATTTATTTAATTTGTCAAACAGGCTGCTGACTGGAAAAAGCAACTAAAAACAAACAAACTGACTAAAAGGATAAGTATTTGTTATTAACTGTTAATTTATAGTAAGGTGAAATATTTAAATACTGTGGTTTCATTTTTTATATATTTTGTTTTCTGTATTTGGTGCTAAATAGCAAAATTTGGTGTGCTATTGTGCTTACAGCAGGTTTGTCACAACCTGCTTTACTTTGCACTTAGTTTTCCCTCAGTTTGAGGGGGTGCTTACCTCTGTGGTGGATGTGAGCCACTTTGGAGGCTCGAGTTAGAGCACTAGAGGAACAAATTGCAACACTGCAGTCGTTTGACAATCTTAAAAGGATTATCTTGCTCACTGAGCAGGACCTAGTGGGGGACTTCAATTATCCAGACATTGACTGGGGAAATGGGGTTGCCAAGACAGATAAAGCTAGTACTTTAGCTTTTGTAAATCTGCTAAATGACAACTTTTTATCCCAGCTCATTCAAGAACCTACTAGGAATAACTGTCTTTTGGATCTTGTAATAACTAATAATACTGAACTCATCTCTAGCATTTGTGTGGGTGAGCATTTAGGGAATAGTGATCATAACATGGTCTCCTTTGAGTTTCTGTTGCAAAAGCAACTCTATAAGGGAGTAACTAAAACATTGAATTTCAGGCGTGCAAACTTTGACAGTATAAGGGCATCTCTGCAACATATTAAGTGGCAAATGCTTTTCACTGGGTTAAACACTGAACAAAAGTGGGAAGTCTTTAAAATACTGCTTGATAAATATGCATCAGTATATTCCGCTTGTAAGCAAGGAACGTCGTTGTAAAGCAAAACCTTTTTGGTTCAATAGAAGTGTTGGTGTTAAGATGGGTAAGAAAATATGTGCTTTTAAGACTTTTAAATTATCTGGGACAGCCAAATCATTTATAAGGTACAAGGAGGCCAATAAATCTTGCAAAAAAGTTATCAGGCAAGCTAAAATCGATATGGAAAAGGGTATAGCAGTAAGCAGTAAAAAGAATCCAAAATATTATAATAAATTTTTTAAATATATTAATAGTAAAAAAATGAAACAGGAAGGGGTAGGACCTTTATTATCAGATGGTTGATGAGAACAAGCAAAAAGCTCAGATTCTGAATGCATACTTTTCATCTGTCTACACAAATGAGGAACCAGCTGATGAAGTTTTCCTTATTAATAGTCCCAATTCTAATAATACATCTAATGATGCATGGTTCACACATGATGAAATTCAAAAGAGACTAAAACATGTTAAGATAAACAAAGGTCCAGGGCCAGATGGGATTCATACCAGGGTACTTAAATAGCTTAGCTCTGTGATTGCCAGACATCTATACTTAATTTTTCAGGATTCGTTGAGGTCTGGCATGGTGCTGAGAGACTGGCAAATTGCTAATGTGGTGCCGCTATTCAAAAAGGGATCCCATTCTCTACCTCACAACTATAGGCCAGTTAGTCTGATGTCAGTGGCAGGAAAGCTTTTAGAAGGATTAATAAAGGATAGGATACTGGACTTCATAGCAAATAAC
>CM044446.1:61177816-61193266 GCA_024363595.1 Xenopus borealis
GATGGACTTTGTCTTTTTTCAACCCAATTTAACTATGTAACTATTTAACTATGTAACTATGAAGGGTAAATGTCATATGTATGTTGCCCTGAATCTCCATTTCTATGAAAATCATGTTTTTTAGAATGGCTCAAAGTCTAGGAATTCATTTGCAGTGACTTAAAGCACCACAAAACCTCTGTTATTACTAGAAAAATTAGTTTATGACTTTATACAAATGGAGAACTTGTTTCTTTAGAATTTGGTAAAACTATTCATTTTGTGTCATGAGCAACACTTCCTGTAAACCTTTTTACAAAGCCAGTTATCTTAACCTAAGTAAACTGTTATTTTGACAGGTGAATTAACTAAATAATTCATGTGGGAGACATACTGGAAATATCACAGTAAAATGTTATGAACATATTTCTTTAGAAGGGATAGAATGATAAACATTTTTTGTGCATACACCAGCTTGATGGGTGATGACATGGTTATAGCCATAGCTAATTTGCCAAGGGAACAAGTTTGATGAATGCAATTATTTTTGTAGATATTTTTTATGCTTGTATGTCTGTTTTACACATACTATCAAACGTCCTTAGTCAATCAGCATTATATTAACATATACATATACATTTCTTAATATAAAAGTATGGTTAAAAAAATTAAGTTTTTAAACAATGATTCATTAAATGTCCAATTTCCTCTGTGTAATTAATTGTTTGTCCCATTATAGTAGAAATTGGGGGTCATTATAAACTTTACATATGGTTTGCAATGAGGTGGGTGTTTGCATTAGTGAGACCACTGTGATTGGTCATTGTGTGCAAATATAGCATTGATGGTAATTTTGCAAAAATAAAGAATGTGCACATTAATATTCACAATTATGCCATATTTAATAGCTGGTAAGGACAATCACAGTGTGAATATAAATTCACAATTATGTTTGCAAATTTAGTACATCAATCTTGTCAACATGCACAGGTCAAATTTGATGACTGTACTAATCATACTGTGCTACATGAGCCTCATGGACTGAGGCTAAATACTTAATGCTAGACATAGACAGTGCAACTTTTAATGTGTGAGTTTTCCAAATCTAGTGAGATTATACAACTTTACACTGTGGTCTATTGCTCAGAGTAGCAAACAGTAGCTCTTGTTATATCTACTATTATTTTTTTCAGTAGCTTAGGTATTTATGATATATTTAATGGCTAGAAAGTATACAGCAAATTTTGGGTATACTGTTAACATGCAAGTTAGAACACTAGAATATCCATCACCAGCATAACAATGTGGCACCAGACCCCCGTAAAATTCTTCAATGGGCCCAGTGCACACTGCAACCAACCCTTCCCACCACCCTGTTCATTCGTGCTTACGCATTTGCCCATGCATGATGTAGAGACCCAAATTTTCTGTGGCTATAGGGCAAGCCGACCTGCTATCTCTATAATTAAGCCACTGATATTTATAAACTGCCTTATTTGTAAAGGAGCTTCAAAAGAAATGTGGGAGGGCGTAATCCATGCATGCTGTTAGTTTGGCAACCTAACACTTCTCTTCAATTAACCTATTACGATGACTAGAATATTAAGAGCATTTAGATGCATGAAATATGACTCTTTTAGTAAGTAGGCTTCAGAAGCATGAAAAAAATGAGTTTGAGACAGACAAATGGGAGGATTGTTACATAATTGGGTTACAGCACAACAATAGCCTGAAACATTGTTGGAGCCTTAAGAATGTATTTATAATATGTGGAAATGTATAAGCATGTGTCTAAAAGTGACAAACTGTGATGAAGTGAAGACCACCTAAATGATATGTTCCTGGGGCATATTTTATGAATTATCAGTTTTGGAAATCTTATGGACTTGCCTGTGCAGCAAGCATACAAAACAATAGATTTCTGTTTTCTAATATCCCGATTAATACAACATAAGGGCAAGACAGTGATGAAAGTACTGAGAGTGATGAAGTTCCTTCTGTTCGACAAGGAGGAATGAAACTAGGCCTTTTCTTCCATATACATCACTT
Source organism: Xenopus borealis (assembly GCA_024363595.1). Taxonomy (NCBI): domain Eukaryota; kingdom Metazoa; phylum Chordata; class Amphibia; order Anura; family Pipidae; genus Xenopus; species Xenopus borealis. Next base: position 61,179,845 of record CM044446.1, read on the forward strand.
CTTACATCACTTGGCTGCAAACACATCTGCAAGTATCTCTAATGATTTCATCTATAGTCTTAATAAGCCGCAAGTTAATTTTTATAAATGGTGACCTTTGCCGTGAGCAATTGATTAAAGATAAAGTGTACAAAGGCAGACAGGCATTATAAAATATATGTTTGCTGCACAGGTTCACCATGCTGCCATCATTTGTATCAGAGAAGCATGGGAAGGAAATTATGTTCTTTATATACATATAATTTCTATACTTCTCAGGAATACATCCAGCTACTTTGACATAGTTGCATTCTACAGTTGGCTGTTCAAGCCTTCTGGCAGCTTCTTTGCTTATCACTTGAGAAATTTCCAGCAAGGACGGCAAGGACTGTTTAGCGTATATAGGATGGAATGGGTGCATTACACATTATTCTATTTCAATGACATACTGGGCCAGATTTACTAAAGGTTAAAGTGGCCATCGCCAGAAATCCCATCCGACAGGCATAGAGTACAATTTACTAATGAAAGAGACCATCTCTAGTGCAGTTTCACAACCTTTCGCCAGGCACATTTTGCTCAGACGAACAATCGTTACTCTGCAAATTCACAAAAGTTTGAATTTTACAGAACGTTACCTATTTTGACACAGTTTCCTTTGCCAGCTTAGACCAGGAAATATGACAAGATGCTACATCCTCCTCAGTCTTATCTCAGTGACATCATATCCTCTATGCTGAAAAGTCATAATTTTTTTTTTTTAAACACTGGGTTATTTTCATATTTTTAAGTGGGATTGTCTTTAAAAGTTGTAACTGTTAATTTTTTTTAACATTCTTTTTAAAACCATTAGAGGGGCATGCCACATTTGTTTTAGCGTGGGCTTATGTCTACTGCATTAGAGGATCTCTATTGTCTTCCTTGGACTAGTGATGGGCGAATTTATTCGCCAGGGGCGAATAAATTCACGAAACGCCAGCGAAAATTTGCCAGGCAAAAAACGAGTCGCGCGTCGTTTTTGACGCGACATGCGTCGAAAACATCGTGATGAAAACAACGCGATGGGACTAAAACGCGACGAAAACGATGCACGACTCGTTTTGCACATTTTTTTTCAATTCGCTAATTTCTCGGCGAAACGAAACGGGGTAGATTCGCCCATCGCTACCTTGGACATAATAAGTAGCCACTCCAAGCATTTGCACCAACCTCTCTAATAAATACATACATTTACAACCTATATTACTGGTTTATGGAGAGAAATCTTCACAGCTGAACATCCACAATTTGGGCAGTCTTTCCTCATAGCTAAGTTTTTTTTTCCAGCTTAGTTGCCCTTCTCTGTACCCTTTCAAATTAAATAATGTTCTGTTTGAGCACTGGAGATAAAAACTTTAAGGCATATTCTAGATGGGGCCTTATCAATGAGTGCTCTATGCAGTGGAAGAACATTTTACAGTTAAAATATTTGCCCCATGTATAATAAAAAAAGACCAGCAACAATAAGATTCCTTATGAAAAAAATCAATAGTGTATTTTAAAAAAAGCATGAATACCAAAGGTTAAGTTGGGACAGTCCCTTGTTGGAACTATCAGGATGAGCATTCCAGATATAGAAGTATCACCTTGGCTGGGTGTAGGTGAAGCAAAATTCCAACATGTATCTCTTAATTCCATTCCAAATTTCCCCGTATACTTCTGTTGAGTTCAAATGTCCTTGAAGAACACAGTTTACAGTTTATGATTAAAATATATCTATCTATCTATCTAATTTAGCTATTTTTGTGTTTCAGATATTTCAATATGTGGAACCAACTCTAGAGAAGCTAGATATGAAGCTAAACACTTTAAGAAAGCTCTTCAAAACTGACTCCAATGACTATTTCATATAATCAGATCTAGCCTTTAATTTTACAAGAAGTCATTACTGAAAGGAGACATCATTGTCTGGCATCAGCTTTATCTAATATCTGTATCTGATAGAGTGTCATATCTCCATTGTGTCCCTGCCTTGCTGCTGCTTTATGATGACTGTTCCTGGAAAATCACTCAGATCTCTTTAGACATAAATATAAGAGCCACTGATGGCCTATTTATGTTGCTGGTTCATTTTTAGTGCCTACGATGGGTGAGTTGTTAAAAGTTCTATTATGTTTTGCTTTTAGTGATTTTTTTATTAAAAAGTTGTAGCAAATGGCATTATTGAAGTTTAACAAAAGGCTGGCATTTAAGAGTTGTCTCTAAATTGAAAAAAAAAGCAGAACAGTGTAAATTACTGCAGTTTATTTAATTTTTTAGCATTTATTAAGATGCTTGCAATTTCAGACTTCTAATACTTAGCCATTGACTCGCTTTGCAACCCTAGAGTTAGCTGAATTCAGGAAGGGCATACAAAAGCATAGTCAGTTTGGGTCACTGATGTTCAAAAGAGATGATAAGCTGAAGTCTGCCTAGTATAAAACCTTCAAAGATTGTCACTATCCAAGAAACCAGTAAAAATATAAATTCAAAGTATATTGCAAGAGTGCTCCGAAAATCACCCCAAGTAAGTATATACTGTAGCTATTCATTTTTATTCAAGTTAAGACAATCATGTGACATTTGGGACATTTGTGAACAAAGCAACAATGCATTAAGTGATTTTCTGAATAAATGTGGATATTGGAGTCATAGTTCTATGTATTGAAAAGCAGAAATTTGTAATTTCTGGTATATTTATCTGGATTTTCTGAAGCTTAAATCGGAATAACAAATTAAGGGACACAATGACAAAACTAATAAAAAAAAAAGTAATTCTATAATGCTTTGGAGTTTAGACTGGGTACAACAAAGTGTACAGCATCACAGTTTTTTTTAAGGACATATTTCCTTTCCTTGCTAACTGCACTGCACTGTACTGTACTGTAACGTTCCACTGGCTATTTGCTTGACATTCATATTGTGTCTGCCCCTTCTGACTTCATGCTTAAGAATCTGTAACACAGCCAGTGCTTTTTTGTGTAACATAATTTCCTTCAAAAAAATGTATAAACCTGGCAGCAAGCTAAGTGCAGTGCATGTAGAAATATGGAAATACTGAAATGTTATCCCAGAAAAGACAACCAAGATATTGATTCTGCAGATCAGACCTCTGTGTGAAGCAGTCTTTTAGTCTCGGGTCAGTTCTCACATGATGTTAGTGAAACGCTGCCCACAGAGATTATTTCTAAGATCTGATGGGATCAGGTAAGCGTGGGGGTATGTGGAGGAAATATCAAGGCATACTAAGAGTCAGAAGCCAAACAAACCACACTGAACAATTAGCAATACTCTACTTAGTGACCACCAGACTAAATTCCATGTTTGATGCGTGCATGGTTTTAATTTCTGAGGATATTTGAGAAGTCTCATTTCTATGTAAACGGAACAGCTTGGTGTAAGTAATGGGCTCTCGCTTGTGCGTGCCAACTCTGAGACAGCCTTTGTCCAAAGTTCCAGCATCTCCAAGCAGAACTGAATATTACAAGCCCTGAAGTCTTACAACGCTGTGGAATTATAACCGGACAATTTATAGAAGCTCTTGGCAAAGCCTGAAGAACAGTCTTGATTTATGCGAACAAGATTTCAATTATGCTTAACTTCTGTTACTGTGGATTTGCATATTTTCCACTTCAGGGGGAAACCGATTGATTACATAGATGAAATGAATTCACTATTTGTACAGATTTCTTCGATGTTAAAAGAGCTCACAGTTTTCAGCCAAAGTACATACAGAAAAAAGTTTAAAAATTCTGAGGATTCAGTCTCATTTAAAAATATTTTTCAGGGATAGTGAATAAATGTCCAAGCATGCCTGGCAAAATTACCATTTATATCCCACTGCAAAGTTTGTTTATATAGAAACATAGCTAAGATACAATTGGCTCTTAACAGAGAGTATTTTGTAACATTCTTCACTTCACTCTTCTGTTTCAATAACTTTTTATACCATTTTATAGGTGAAAGTTGTCTTTAGGGGGCTCAATATCTCTGCAGTGGCTATGGGATGGAATACTATTCTAAAGATCAGTTGCCCACTTTTTTATGCAGTAGGCTGTTGGGAGTTCAATAATATCATAACAATAATATCATAAGTATAGTCAATTTGTAATATAGGTATACCATCTATTGTCTGGATAGTTGTGGTTTTTCAATAAGGGGGTTTTCTGTGATGTCTACCACCATGATTTAAGGCTACATAAAAATAACTAAAAGGATGTTTTGTCAAGAACATTCATGTATGCTCCTTTAGATAACAACAAGGAAAAGCTAATGTCTTATTATAAAAAGTAAATCAGTCAATAGGAAAGGGCTGTCTGGATTACAAGTCTAAAGGTAATAGACCTTTTATGAATAGTAAAAGAAGGCATATTCAAAAAGTAATTCTGAATTGAGAAAGCCAGTTGGATGACTTGTGGAATGTCTTCAAGGCAAAAAAAACACAAGTCCGGTTGATTTGACTTATTTCTATAGACTTATTTCTAAGTAAATCTTATTTATTTCACTTAACCAACTGCCCCCCTAACATATTATCCTCTGCAGATTATATTCCACAACTATATACATTTAGGAAAAGAAGAATTATAACCTATAAAAAACCAAACTGAATTTGGCCCTCCTTTAATTAGAAGGATACAGAAATGGTTGAGACTAAGTACAACTGTCTAAATATTGTAATACATATAAAAAGAAAGGTATCATTACAGGACCAATGCAAAAGAGAGTATGAACAAGCAACAAGATAAGGGTATTGAGCATTTGATTCATCCAGGTGCTTGCCTTAGGGGAAAATGTAATTTAAAAGCTAAACTTTCTGAATAAAGATTTAAAATGTAATATTGTTCGCTAGACTTTTATTGCATTTTATTGAAATCTTAATTGCGCATTGAAAACCTTTAACACCTGCTTTGGAGTTTCATTAAATACATTTTCACAAAAAATGGTTTGCGATTGCGACATGCAAAACTTTGCAAGGAATTTGCTAAGGTATTTAATAAGTAAAAAATGGTGCAAACATGGTCATTAACATGCACAAAGGTGTTTGCAAAGTCTAGGGGTGGCAAAATTTGACTTCAATTGTTTTCACGCATTGGAGTTAATGGGTGTAATTTTTGAGGCAAAAGCTGGCCAACACATATTTCCCACTATGGCTTATGAGAATGCATCAGTTGTGAACAAAGTGGCTTCCTTTTCACTATTTGCTTGTCAATTCTTTTTGTTTTTTTCTTTGGCAATTTTTTTCTTTGGTGATTTTTTTTTTCTCACAGGAAATCTGGGCTTCCCTCATATGTCAAAGCTCCTAAAATAAAATTTTCGTTGCAGTGCATAAGACATTTGAATGATGGGAATGTGTATTACTGCATTTACTCACAAATAAGCTGTTCAAGTGTTTACATTTCCCATTTATTTCTTATGGATATTATGGATGTTAAGTGGGTGGTAAAAACAGAAAGGAACATTACAAGTGTTAGCCTAAAGTAAAAAAAAAAAAACTTGAAATAACCAGATTTGTGTTTTCTTTAAATAAAGGTTACAGGTAGTTATTTTTTCATGGCCTGTAACACCTTCAGCATGTTCCGTCTATATTAACAGTCAAATCCATATTGCAGATTTCAAGTGGCAGAGAACACTTCATTTAAAACCATTTTATGGGTGTATTAAAGAATATTTAGATTTCTGGAGGAATACAGACATAAAGCTGACATGCCAACAAATGCCTTTTCATTTTGAATCAATAGGAAAGCTTTGTACAATTTTCAATTAGACAATCTAATGTGATAACATTATGTTAAACAAATTAATTAGAATATTAGAATCTTTTTCTTCCTTTTCAAAATAAAAGGCAAGTGTCCTGTTGAATAAAATGAATAACAAACGTCAAAAGAAATATACAAGGGGCACAGAAAGTCTTGGAGCAATCCCAAAAATACCAAAATTAAAACAGCTTTTATTAACAGTAGCATGATTTATGCAAAGGTTGCATTCACACCTAGTTCTGGGATATAATAAAGAAATATATATATATATTGTAGGTGCTAATTAAAGTCATCCAGATCATGCTTCTAAAAAAAATGGAACTAATGTTATGTCAGAGGATGTATTATAAATTTTTCAAGATTCATTTATTTAACAGAACTTTAATAATATCATCAGCTGTGTTTTGTTTAAAATTTTATATAATTTCTTATTTTGTTCAAATTAAACATTTTGTATGTTCAAACCCAGTATTCTTCAACTCAAGCACTAAACTGAAGTGGTGCAGACTGTACATATTACCATGATTCTCCAACCTTACCTTTTATTATGTTAAAAACAACCACATAGTCAATGGGCTTCAAATTCTTTTTTTACAGATTCTCTCATCACTAGTTAAATATTTTAGGAGGTTGGTCTCTTCTTTCTTTTTGAGTTCTGTTGCAGAATACATACTGTATATGGATTGTTTTTTGCATCAAATTGGCATATATATCTATCTATCAATAAAGATTTTGATTGTGCATATTCTACATTGAGCCATTTTTATTAAATATAGTTTGTGCTCACTAATCTGTAATCAGACAAGAAAACGTTACAATTATAATGTTCGGAAGTAAAGGAGAAATGACACCGCTCTATCCATTCATTGGATTTCACCTTCTGTCCTTGGTTTGTGTGTGAGCACAAGCCATAGAGATATACATTAATATTTAAAGTGATACTGACACTAAAAAATGAATTTTAACATATGAATGTACATTAAATGTTACCTATAGGTCATGTTGATCATTTTTTGCTGAGAGGTTTGTTCTTGTATATAATTGTTAGTTGAAGTTCCTAAGCCTGACTCTCTGACACTGACACACTGACTTTGCTAACCTGACTGTCTCATCTCAGCCTGTTAGTTACAGTTTCTAATGATAATGGACTCCTGCTGCACAAAAATGGCAGCCCCCTCATACAGGAACACGGGGCATCAAACAGGTAATGTAAAAGCATCATGCAAATACTTTATGGCAAAGTTAGAAGTAGCTTTCAAAGCCAATATTATAATAGATATAAAAAAGAGTTTAATTTCAGGTGTCAGTTAGTGATGGGCGAATCTGGGGCATTTTGCTTCATGGAATCTTTCACAAATTTCTCAGGAATTTCTTGAAAAATTTGGCAAAGCGAAACTCCCCAGATGGCAAAAAAAAAATTTGTTTTGGATGCGGGCATCTGTTTTTTTTAACGCTGGTGAAATTTTGCAGGTGTTTTGCAAATTTATTTGCCAGCAGTGAATTGTGGGAATTTTCCACTAATTTTCATGAATTCGCGCCAGGCGAATAAATTCGCCCATCACTAGTGTCAGTATCTCTGTAAAATGTCACTTTTTAATACTGTATTATCCAATGGTCCACATTTAAAGAATTGTTTTATATGATACAATATCCCACATGCTGTATGTACTGTGTATTACTGTATAATGAAATAAAACATGATAAAATAACAATAAAAATGTTCTCCTTTCCTTTATAACATAAGGTTGAGCCAGGGCCGGAACCAGGGGTAGGCAGAAGAGGCAGCTGCCTAGGGTGCAAAGATTGGGGGGCGCTAGGAAGCTACCTCTTCTGCCTAACTCTAGACCAGGCCTGGCACTTGACTTCCTCCTGCAATTGTTTCCAGCACATATTTGCGAACAGACGCCGTTGGTGCGCATGCATACGAACGCCCTTGGCGTACATGCGCACGGATGCTGCTGACACCGCTGATGTGCATGAAAGTGCCGGTGACGTGAGCGGCAGTGACGTGCATGCACATGTGAGCACCAGTGACGTGCATGCGCAACAAACAGGGATGGGGCGAGCTGCCTGGCAGGGCTGCCTTGGGCACCCGGCCGTCTAGGCCTGCCTCTGCGTTGAGCATAAAATTGCAGTCAGCCCTTGCATGAGAAAATAGATTCCTGTCCCCTATTAAACCCATAAGTAAGTAAGTGACCTATTGATAGATAACTCCATTATGGCTCACTGAAGGCAAAAACATTTCACCGTTTGGATAGCTCAGTGGGGAACGTTCTCTTGATAAAGAGTATTTTGGCTGCTGTCCCAGAGATGCAAGACATGCACTTAAGTCTCACAAGATAAGTGGGTGATCTGGGAGCAGGTCTGAACTATCTACAATACAAGGTCTGGCTTGTATTATGTATGATAAATCTGATTATGTAAAATAAAGGAATGTTTTAGTTAAAAAAAAACATTTTCTATACACAATCAGACATATTGGAATTCAGATTGCATTTGAAAGCCTCTCTGAATGTATGTTTGTGAAGATTCTCATTCATCCAGGTCATGGTATACCTATAAAAATAAGTCAAATCAGCTGTAGTTGCTGTGTTATTTTTCCCTTGAAAACATTTCACCAGCCATCAACTGGCTTTCTAAATTCAGAATAACTTGTACATAGGATCTCTCTTCAGAATATATCTTCTGGAATGTTGCTCCAATCAGCAAAACCATTGTGGATTATGATAAACAGATAATGCTGATTGGAGAAACATTCCAGAGTATATATTCTGAAGAGAGATCCTATGTTCAAGTTATTCTGAATTGAGAAAGCCAGTTGGATGATTGGTGAAACATCTTCAAGGGAAAAAAAAACACAGCAAGTCTAGTTGATTTGACTTATTTCTATAGATATCTCTGAATGTATAATAATGAGATGAAGATGCAGCAGTGATTTCTTTTTCACATAATAAATCTATTGCAAACTAATTGATTGTGAAGTGACAGATACAGCAGTATGGGACCTGCTGCTTATTTTTAGTTCAATGGTGTCTGGGTACTTTATCTGTTGTACTACCATCAAATCACCAGCTATGTCTTATACATAGCTCTCAACCTACCTATGTTCAGAGAAAACATATGACATGTTCAATACTTTAGTCATCTGGTTTCATTTGTGTATACACCTTATATGTGCACATTTATGTACAGTATATTGCTGCTTGGACAAAATTGAGCAGGTTTAGAGACCCATGACAGAGCAAAATTAGGCCCTCTGGGGCATAAATGCATTTAAACCAATATATAAACAAAGCAGCACTCGTGCACATATACAGTAATTTTGCAAAAAAGCAAATCAGCAATAGATTTCAGAACAAACTGTGCAATCAAAATGTAAAGGAGTAAAGCTGAAAGAAATTTGTCAAGGGTACAGCAAAATTTTGGTGCTTTCAAGGATAACAAGATGAGGAACATACGCACGCCACTAGACATTATGGTATGTATGGTCTTAATGCAAGTTTACATGTCACATATATTGCACCAGACAATATGCCTCTCACAAAGCAAGAAATGTAAGCATAGACCTTGCCAAACAACAGTTCTTCACATTTTAACCTTTAAAAATGTTGATATAAATCTTGGGTTTTCTACTCTAATTCTCATCAAGTGGGTAAAATAAGATTAATCAGATAAAGTTGTTTAAGTTGTTCAAGTTGTTCTTGAATGGCTGCCTGTGTCTGATTGCTAAGTTTATAAAAGATAACCATAACTTGGAGACATTTCCCTACCCTGCTAATCTTAGGTACATATAACTTGACATGTCAAAACAATGAGAAACTCCTGAAACAAATCTTAAAGTGTATTAAGCTATGGTTCACTTTTCCTTTACAATGGCATTTTGAAATTGCAATCAAAGGAGATACATGCAGCTTTTATTTCCATTTCCATAACTGCTTATGTTAAAGTTTTCATGCTTTTATAGAACTATGAAGGATATGCAGTATCTATCATATAAGAGAAAGTAGCAGGGTGAGTGTTCAGGCATGTAGCACAGAAGTCCATTTGTCTTTCCTATAGTTGCCTAAATTCTGCTAAAGTATGGGTCAAATTGTAGTTTTAAAAAAACATTTTGGCATATGATCACATGAGATGCATATGTAGACCCACTGGGAACTGATGGGATTTCCAGCCTTCCCAAATAATATCTTAGTAATTCCAAATCTGACAGCGTCCAAGAAAGCCATGGTTTTGGAAATTTACATGGGCCAACATGTAGATTGCAATCTGCATCTCCTTACAGAAGAATCTCATATTGTCCTCTTGAACAACAACTACATAATAAATGCAATCCTCTTTCAAGTTAAATGGAATATATTCTTATCCTGCATTGCTTAAAATAGCATTTCTTTAGAAAGTCTATCGTGGTCCATATAAATAAAGGGCCATGTTGCCATGGGGTAGCAATTCAAGTTGCAGAAAAGAAAACAATGATTTTAGTTTTAATACTTGAAGATAAACAGGGGTGAAATGTCACCCATGACTCTCTACAGTACTATAGACTGAAATCCATTCTCATATAGAATAAGACAGTTGTTGCCAACAAATAATGCATGTGCTAGATGAGCAGATACAAGGATATTACTTATATTTTTAAATAAATTAAAATATTCTCATAGATTTGTACTAAGTTTTCATAAGACAACCAGGAGATAAGGTTTTAGCATGGAAATGAATCAGCCCTGGTATCTGTAAGCAGCTTCTGAACATTCTGTTTAGCAATTAGATTTTTGGTATTAGTATGCATTTTTTATGATGTTTAGGAAGGAGGAGTAAACAATGGACACATAATTCTAACCATATTGAAGCACTCTGAGAGCAAAATCTGCCTTTATTATGTAGCCAGAATTGGTGATGACAGAACAGGGAGTTTAGGCGCTGATCCCTATCTTCAATGTTCTTCCAGCAGCACAAACTAAAGTATATTCTTTCCAGGGGTTTTGGCTCTAATTATGTGAGAGTAAAACACAAGTATGCAAAAAGTTATGATGTAAACAGGAGATTAACAGTTACTTCACAAAACTCTGCAGCAAAGTTTTTTAGAAACAGCTCAACATTTTCAGTGTTATTAAGATCACATTAATATTGGGGCCATTAGACTCTGCAGCCACCACACTATGTTTTATTTCAAAGAGAAACTGAACACATTGCCTCCTTAGGCAAGAAAAGGAGCAGGGAATTTTTTTGCTTATTCTGTAAACCATACAGTGGAGAGACTGAAGGACACATCAGGAAATGAGAGAAAAATAGTGCTAAATCCCTTAGTAAATGCACATGTTTAATGCTAAATTATACAAGGTTAACAGCTAATAGGGAAATTTTGTGTCTTAACAATACATTTTTATTTCTCCCTGGATTATAGCTCTCCTTCATAGTATTAGGTTCCTTTTTTCCAGATGCAAAATGTTGACATTAATGGAAATGTTTTATATAAATGTATTTAGCAGGTTATTCATTAGCAATTGTAATTCAGTTTTTGAATCATTTTATAAATTACTTATTGTTGTTGAGGCTTTTGCACTTGGATTAAAATATGTGCAATTTTCTTAAATTGCTCTGGAAATGTTTTGAGGCTCTTGAAGATTGCAATTCGCAAACACGTTCAATTGCTCTTTAAATAAAATAAAAAACAACTACAGATGATTTGATTTGCTGTTTCAGGTTTATATTTTCATGGAAGTTCTGCAAAATTTCCTTTTATGTAATGGACATTCCATATTGCTAAAATTGTTTTCATTAGAAAAAAAAGTGAGCTGTCTTCTTTTTCAGTTTTTCTCTTTAAATAAACTGCACGGTCATTATGCCACTGCTGCAACAATGGTGGCAACTGGGTCATTTGGTAGAAATACAAGGGGTCATTTGCATAATTATGTGTTTTTTGTTCACATAGTTAATTTTTTTTCTCCCAGAAAGCTTTTTTATGTCAGATACAGAAAACAATACAAATTGTATGCTAGCCTTTAATTATAAAAATGACATATCCATACTTATAGACATATTGGGGCAGAAATACAAAGGGTCGAATTTCGAATAAAAACCTTTTGAATTGTTTGAATGCATCGTTCAATTCAAACAATTTGGGGAAAAATCCTTCGAATTTGCATAGGTGAAAATAGCAATTTGGCAGCTTTAAGGTGGCGAAGTGGCAAATGCAAACATTTTTTTAAAGAGACAGTACTTGAAGTTCGAAAAAACTAATTTTTGATTTTTTTTTCAATTGGAATCGAATTTGGGGCCAAACATTACTTAAAAATTTAAAAAAAATTTCATCCAAATTTTCACTTCAACCCTTAGTAAATCTGCCCCATAATGTATTTATATCTTATTTTTGCCACAGTAGCACTACATTTGACTAATGTCGAAAACATATTTTACACAGTAACATTCTCCCGGTTTTATATTTTAAAGTGTAATAATTATTATTATTATTATTTAAGAGATAACTTTGCTCATTTAAGAATGCAAGTTCAAAGCTTTAGTCTGAATGCAGAACTGAACATGTATAGATGCTAATCATAATAGGTACTTGCACCTATACATTACCATAACAACTAACAGCATATTGCAGACAGCATCAATATTAGCAGTCCAGCCAGCTCTGATGAATAGTGCGCAATTGCACTAGAAGTAGGGACGTAAGGTGTTTTGGCCACTGCTTTCTGGTAGTTGTTTTGACTTTGGTTGTCAGCTCCAGCTCTGTGTGGGCACTCCATCTCTTGTTCCTTGCCCTGGTAGCAATACAGCTCCTGCTCAAGATCCTAGAGGTGTTCCTGCTCCTACTTCAACCCCTGTCTACTCTTTAGCTTCAGCTTCTGTTCCTGGCTGCTCATCTGCCATGGTCTCTTGTGAATCTGTCTGTCCTGGCCTCCAGTCCCAAGTTCCTGCTCTGCCCTTGTCTCCCTGGTTTAAGATCCCTGGCCTGTTATTGGATATTCTGTTTGCCTCAACCTTGTGCCTGTTTCACAGATTGTAATTGTTGACACTAAGACCAAACTTGGATTTGTTTTCTGCCTGCTTCACATCCCCTGTACGGTCTTCTTTGTTAAGTTTTTTTTATTAAATCTATTTGTTAAAGCTTGGTCAAGCTTCTTTAAGTCTTTGAGTGGTTACAAAGCACATAGGTTTCGTACTGCAACTAGCCATTTTATTTTAATAATTATGAAGTTTAATAATTATGAAAAATAATTATTGTGAAGAGTATAAAATATAACAGGTGTACATGTAAAGTATTCACAAATGAAAAAAATTTGATATTTTTAGAAAATTTTGAAATTGTGATCAGCAACAGATTTTAGTTTAACTTGACATTTTTTGGTTCTGCAACCATAAAAAAGAAATATTGGGACATATGAAAATGAGAGGAGCAGAGATAGCTTCTAAAGAAAAAAAGACTAATAGACAAATAGCACAGTGTAAACAGTAACTTATAGGAAGCAGATAAAAGTTAGATTTCAATGGTGAATACATTTCACTGGTTATCATGGGTCATCCATCAAACATAGCCCTGTTTACTGCATACAGTAACATCCCTTGTTGTGCAAACTGTTGAAGACAATGTTGCTATGTTTTAGTAGCCGAGACTGAGGAGGGTATAACTGCTTTATTAATAGATTCATCCAACTGTTACATA
>CM044446.1:61194806-61208023 GCA_024363595.1 Xenopus borealis
ACAGTACAAGTCCTGTGCACAGTGACACCTGCAGGTCATTTGTATAAACACCACATATTTGTTATGCTGGGCTTATGTAACTGTACCATTCTGATATCATATATACAGAAAGAATAAATTAATGGCTATGACTTTTAATGATGTCTATATAATAGACAGTGTTATTCAAGTGAGTAGCAAATCCCTTTGCTTTCAATTGACATATTTATAGGTTACATAACTCCCATAACCCATCTGTTGGTATGTGTGTGTGTGCGTGTCTGTGTGTGTGTGTGTAGAACCAGGTCTCTGAATGTGCTGATTTGTGTTACAAAGTTGTCTTTGCTCTGCTTCGGATAACCAATATACTTCTATTCACTCAGCTCTGGCCTTGCTATAACTGGCTCCTCAGAACTATGGTGCCTCTGAACCAATGATCCATATGCCCAAAGGGAAACCTGCTTCACTTTCACTTAGGGGCCGACCCTACGTGTAGGCTAAAAGCCTAAAAACTGCCCCACAAGCTACTATGCCTCTAGCACACAGAAGAAGACTAGGATGGTGACATTAATCCATAATGACTGACCTCTAGTGGTAAATCAAGTCATTAACGACCCAGATGGTCATTACTTATAATTATTAGCTACCTTTATGTGGATACCAATACATCTGTTTAATGTAATTTCCCAAAATAAACAACAAAACACATTCTTATGAAAGACCTTAAGCAAACTACCAGTTAATCTTCATTTTTACTTAGTTGTAGGAGGGGTTTTAATATGCACATTCGCATCAAGCTATAGACCGATCCTCTCACATCATCTTCACAAATTCACAGACAGATTATGAGACAGCATTCACTATTTGATGCATGATAAACAATACAAATTCTACTCCACTCCCCACAAACTGCACACATGCCTACTTTTTCATTTCACACTCATGCTTGAAATTATTCCACCGAAATTATCCCCATTACATGGTCAGACCATTCCCCTATCACATTACACATCCAGATATCAGTGCCCCCACTACAAGAACTACACTGGACACAATGAAACCATTTTCCACTAACATGATATAGTCCAACAAATAGAACAATCCCTTAAAGAATATTTTCAACTAAATGTTGGCTCAGCGCAATGCTTTGCCAACCCTTTGGGAAGAACATAAAACCAAAATTAGAGACCCATTTATAGCTTTAACAGCCCAAAGGAAGAAACAATATCAGCTACATACCCTGGAAGGTACCTAGAACATCTCCCACTCTGAAGTTGTACTGTCCCAAAACATATAAACCAGACCTGAAAAACAAAATATAAAGAGGTTGAAAAAGCTATGATTTAGACCAAACAGATTTACTATGAAACGGGAGACAGACAGCACACATTATTAGCAAATAAATACTAAATGAAATGAAAACCTCAGCAAGAATAGTTCCATTTAAATAATAATCCAGACCAAATTGGGCAAACATAGTAACATAGTAAATTAGGTTGAAAAAAGACACGCGTCCATCAGGGTCAATGTTCCAGGACTTTTACCTTAAACTTTATAACCTCAACCAAGACAAACCTCAGCAAACATAAGTAGACCTAAACCCCTTAACTAAGAAAAATCATTGTATTTGCTCCTTTGAGGCATCTAAACCTATCTGTCCTTATATGACAGCATGAAAAAGTCTATACAACAACCTACTTATCAACTTATCACAAACTGCCAGACCACACACACAAGCCCATACCAATCCCAAATGGAACCAGGCCCAATTGTAATGTGGAGAATCTGGCACTCTTACTCACATTTTCTGGACTTGCTCCAAGGACAATATAGCTAAGCCACTAACCAAACTAATCATTTATTCCCTGCTTAGGGACCCACTCACTAGTGATGGGCAAATGTTTCCTGTTGTGCTTCGGCAACATCAATTCGCAGGCAACAATTAGACATGCACTTATTCTGTTGAATTGCATTAAAGTCAATGGGTGCTTCAAGTTCTCTCCGGTGTCAAAATTGTAACCGGTGTCAGAATTGTCGTCAGCATTAAAATTTTCACAGCAATTTCACGATTTTATTCGCCGGTGATGAAACCTAGAAATTTGCCACAAATTTGCCCACAACCACTTACTTATCTTCTTGGGTTAATCATGTCCTAATAGCTGCCCACATGGCTATAACAGTCAACTGGAAAACCTCAAACTCCCCAAAAGTAACCAGCGATAACCTGGGTCAATAATAATTATAATTATAATAGTTGTGAGAAGAAAAGCCTTCCTACAAAAACAGAACTCCCACTTTCCTTAAGATCTGGTCAGTATGGGTGTTTAGAGGCCTCAAAAATAAAGCAAAAATAAAGGGCATGTCTAGAAAAACTGTTATCAAACAATGGCATAAATCTGAATGCAGGGAATCATTCCTTTTGTATTCTCAAACAAACTCATCAGCTTTTAGGCATAATTCCTCATGGAGTGTCATAATGCAAAAACAATACATTATTAATAAAAGAAGCACATCCACCTCCCTACGGAAAAAAACATTATTGTTCCTTCACCAAGACAGAGGAAGATCTTCCCTTGACTATGGAACAGATTTTCAAGATAAGGGAACATGGTTTAGAAAATGCCCAAAGCATGACCAAGAATGTGTGACTCAAAAGACATTTAATAGTGGATAGTCTTTTCTAAAGAAATTGAAATTTTTTCTTTCTAAAACTGCATTTGTCACCCATCTATGTGTATTAACACAACAAGCTTTGATCTGAATCTCACTGCAGCAGGGAATAAGAAAAGTGCATAAATGATATAAGTGCAGAAATAAGACTGTAAAAAGCATCTCTGTTTTAATATACTAGCTTTCTAAATGAAGTCATTGCTATATATATATCTGCCAACCCAGGCACTACATGGATAAGGTGTGAGTTTCAAAAAAATATTTTGCAATGCTGTGTACTTTCTCCTTGGGGCCAGTATAAATACGTATATCAGGCGAGGGCTTGATGGAAAGGTCCTTAGTGTGATGGCTTCAAGTGAAACTTATTAGGCTCTATTGTCTTTCTCTTTCCCCATATTTGTTTTGGCTATACTGAGCACTTCAGAGGGAATAAAGTCATGAATAACCCTTAAAATGATACTCACTGCCAAGAGTCATACTTCTTAAATGTAAAACTGCACAGCAGGCATTCCCAAGATATGGATGGACTTTTTATTCAGACAGAGGCGCAGCAAAACAAATTTAAATAGCAAATTATATCTGGCTGCTTTATAGTTTTAAAGGAATTACATCCCCTGGATCCTTAGCCAACCAATGAGGGAACCTTTGTTGATCTACCATTTCCAGCATATTCCACCAATCAACAGCTGTTGTAAAAGGTTAAATTGAAGTACAGTTAATCAAAATTGGGAATCCATTTTAGCTTGACTAAGTATTAGATGCGTTATAGTTTTGTTCATTATCCACATCACTTTCCAAAAAAATTAATATCACAACACTATTACTTAGTTATTTTTTCCCCATAGCACTTTTAGCTTATTAACTAATTTCATGATGGAGTTACATGCAAAATTGACATAAAATCACCCATACCTTTTATCCAAAGTAATAGGTATTAAGTTAAAAGGCATATGATCTGATGGACTGATTGTCTGTTGCATCTCAACTAATATAATGTCCCCTGTTAGTTATAGGTTGGAACCATGATCATTTTTCCTAAGGTAAAAGTGTAGGAGGGCTAGGATGGCCATTAAACATTCTAGTATATGTTGAAACTTTAGTAGAATTAGGATGTAATCTAGAGCTTGGAAAATTAGTCCTGAGGATTGAGCATTATCTTGACAACAGGAATTATACTTACATGCATTTAGCCAAATTTATTGAGCCACAAACATTCTTGTGTTAAAGCTTGTCAGGATTATTATCTCCTGATATGTTTTGCTTTATCACAAGGCTTACTTAAATGCCTTAAATACATGTGATCACTGTTCCTGTCATTAAGCTAATACTAAATGCTGATGCCTGGACAGAATGCCAGGGAACAATATGGATATTCAGAGTGCAAGTATATTATTTCTAAAGACTCTGTGGGTTGAGGCCTCAAGGAGCTCCAGACAGGGAAAGACCCTCAATTAACTTGCCCTAGAAGAGAAGTTGATCACAAGTTTAGTTCCTCTAGAAACATAAGAGTCTTTGACTTGACTGAAAATGTGAGAATTAGGGGCACATTTACTATTATTCCCCAAAAATTATTTGTTTTCTATTCGATATTCGATTAGCATTCGATTTCGAATGTTAATTGAATAGTTCTACCTTTTATTCGATATTCGATCATTCGACGATCGAATACAAATCTATTAGATCAGTCGGATAAATCATTCGACTGAACGAATAAATCATTCAATCGTTCGAATGATTCGTACAATTTGAATGATTGAACACTTCGATCGTAGGAATCCTATTCGATCAGGACTCAGAAGCCTATGGGAGTGCTCCCATAGACTTCTATTGCAATTCGGTAGGTCCAATCAGCCGAAGTAGGCAATCGAAGAAACTTAAAAAATAAAATCCTTCGCTGATTGAATGATCGAATATTCGTCCATTCGACTCTATTCGAATGTATTTGATCGTTCGATCATTCCCTATTCAATGATCGAATATGCCAAAATTCACATATTCGACCAAACGAAGAAATCCTATGTTCAAAATTTGATCGAATTCGATTGAACTTTGAATCCTTCACGTGAATTTAGTAAATCGGCCCCCTAGTGTTTGTTCTTTAGGTGCGTTATGTACCAGCTCAGGGATCCAAGTGCTTTTTTTTATAGCCTGGTCCTGTTTCTAGAGAAATTTGCAAAAAGGTGAAAAAATTTGTAAAACGCCACCGCGTCTCATTGTGGACACATGCATCAGTTTTTACGAATATTTGCGAATTTATTCGTCTACAGCAAATCGTAGGAATGCACCATCACTAATGCTCATCTTTCAGTGTCAGGGAATCAGGGGCAGTTATGTAACCGAAAATCTGCCTAGAATACATTTTAAAAAGTTAATTTGGTAATCAAAAAAATTAAGCAAATGTTATATAAATAATGAAAGTGTGTGTGACTTTAAATCTCACTCATTCAGATTTTTGCACCTCATAAAGTAAAATTACAGGAAAACCCATAAATCAACTTTTTATTTTAGATTCTTGTTAAAATCACAGGTATATGCCAGACAAAAGTAAACCTGGCAGGTTGCTAATTTCTACATTTTATTTTAAACTCTTGTAAAAATCACAGGAATTTGCCATTCAAAATGAAAAATGGCACATTATTCTGAATTGTTGTTTGTGAAATAATTAAGGGGGCATATTGGATGTTTAACTTAGTAATAACACCAATAAAATTATGATTTTGCTACCAATCTCTAAATTGAGTAAAGAAATACAGCCCTATTTCAGTGGCAGTGGACAAAAATTAAGTGGCAAATAAAAATATGGTTTCACTTTATATCAGCCTTGCACTGAAAGTGCAAGACAGTGACAGTGAAGAGCTATCCATGAATTGCAAAACAATTGCATATGTGGAATATCACTAGCAAAGAGCCACAACTATCCCATATAGCCAGTCATTTGGTCTTTAAGATCAAGTGCTAGATGAGAATAATTTAACTTGCACAATTGGGCAGCTTCAGTGTGGAGGGCATTGGTATGTACACTGCACTCATTGGTGGAGCACAGTCAAAACCCACAGTATTCTGTAAAAGGCATAGGGCTGCTGGCTGTACTATTTATTTACCATTTAAGTATAAATACAAGGATTCTCTTTCACTTTGCAAATACAGTAAGCCTTATAATTGCATCATAAAGTTGGGCTACATTATAAGCAGCATGATACTAGATGATGCTAAAAACTTTATTCATCAATTCTAATTCCATGCATCTTTGACTGACCTACAACTCCTATCAACCCCTGATGGTCAGCAATTTCAAAGCCTCTCATGTTTAATAATTATGTGAACCACCTGTGAATGTTTCATTATTCAAGCAGAGAGGAGGAAATCTGTCTCTGATTTGAGAAGATAATTTCTGATCCTTGGAATGAAAAGACCTCAACATAACAATGTGTCAACTAAGGCTGTGCCATAAAAAAAACAGAATGCTGAAGGCTAAAGTTCGATTTGTTAGAATTATTAATGTTTATGACAAAAAATATCTACACCTAACTGTAATACTGACAAAGTGCTTTGTTTCTGTAGATGTCCTTTTACAAATCACTAGTGGTTAAATAGTTAATGAGTCGACTGACACA
Source organism: Xenopus borealis (assembly GCA_024363595.1). Lineage (NCBI taxonomy): Eukaryota > Metazoa > Chordata > Amphibia > Anura > Pipidae > Xenopus > Xenopus borealis. Next base: position 61,201,070 of record CM044446.1, read on the forward strand.
CATTTATGATGTAATAAAGCTGGCCATGCACTATAAGATCCATTTGCTTGTTTGCAGATCTTTCCCCGATATGCCCACTTGGGCATTGTTAGCCTGTAACAGTAATATGAGCTGTAATCAACCAGGTGGGCTCAGTTGGAGGGCCCTATACATGCATACATAAGATGCTAAATCAGCGTGAATGGCCCTAATCAGCAGTTTAAATCTACAGTGTATGCACAGGGTCAGACTGGAGCCACAGGGACTGCAAAGGGAGGGCCATCCTGGCAGTCCCAGGAGACCCCCTCCAGATCTCGGATTCCCTGGCCTGGAGCATGCATGCATATACATAGCAGCAGGTTTGTTTATTTAAAGGGCAGCTGGGGGAGCAGGTCTGAGCCGGCGGGGTCCCATGAGGGCCGGGGCCTGTGTTGAGACTGTGGATTTTGCAACAGAAACTTTATTTATTAAAATACAGTGCATGAAATAAGCATGGCTCTCTGACTGTACAACTCAGTCTCATCTCATTATTTGGCTGGCCCCACCTATCTGATTCTTTTTCTATAACAAACTTTATTAACATCAACAATTATCAACCCAGGGCCCACTGGGTTTTTTTTCCAGTGTCTCGCTGGCCCAGTCCGACACTGAGTATTCATTTAAACATTTTTTCTTTAGGATACTGCCAACACCTCATCTGCCAACACAAAAAATATTGTGCCAATGGGCAGTGTAAAAACCACCTTCAGACAGATCTTCAAAAATGTTCTATTAGAAATTACCAATTACAATGTAATAACTATGTAATAAATAACATTACATCGCAAAATGTGATTTTCTCTGGAGATGTTTATTACATTTACCCACTAGAATTCTCAGAAACCTTTGATGTATGCACAGGCCTGCAAAGTCATCTATGCCTAAAGCCCTCAGCAATGATTATATGGGAATCGTTTTCATAATCCATATATAAAATGTTTAATGTTCAGTTTTGGGAATTTGTATAGACTATGATTTTTATCAAACCTAAATTCCAGATGAACTAGAACAAGGTGGAGAAATAGTAAATAAGAATTCTACTTATTGGCATGAAATCAAAAGAAAGTAATAAATGTCAAATGTAGTTGGCCATGGGTTTAAAAGTAAATAGTACACTGAAAAAAGATCTTTAAATAATAAGGGTTCATGCAAATGCAAGGGCAAGTGCCGCAGCTCCACTTTACTTGCTCTTCCCAAGGTTCAGGCTATACTAAGAAAATCTATACTTATTGAAACAAATATAAGAATACCAACTTATATAAAACAAGCATTCCATGTCTCATTTCAAGTTTCCTCCAATTACTAAAGTACATGTTAGACCTGCATCGGGTCAGGTTCTCCTGGGTACCTGCAGAATAACCGAAAATGGTCAGGTTTTGGGCAGACATTTCTGAGTACCTGATTGTGCAGATAGTCCTCTGGTAACCAGTCTGGGTCCCCTGCTATTTTGCAGGACTGATCCCTCCTACCCTCTCCTGAGTTTGTGGTAAGATTTCTTTCCTTACCTAGCAGAATAGGGTCCTGTATAATGCCACTTCAGGTTAAAAGTGATGAAACTTCCATCTTAAAATTGATGTTACTTTCGGCTTTCACAGATGCAAGCAGTTTTCCAGGCTGCAGGTATACGTGTCCAGGTCAGGCACAGGTCTGCCTGATTGGACCCGTGCAGGATTATAGAACATGTGCCTCTGAACCCATTTGCAGCTTACTGCATTACTATGTAATTCTGGAAATGAATACTGTATTCTGTGTATCGTTTTTATGTGTAAAAATGTTACATTAATTGCCATAGTCATAGAATGCAAATTGCTGATAAAGTATGACTGACTCATGGGTTTCATTCTGAAATATTTTTATAAGACAAATGTAAACATATGGGAAATTTGAAAGATACTGTATATTGCACAGTTGTCAATTTCTTAACACAATAAGTACTTCAAATTGTTGAATGAATGACAAAAACTAAAAATTTGAATTTTTATTTGCAAAAATCATTTTATAGAGTATAACAACTTTTAATGCTGCAGAACTATCCATGTATTGTCAAAAAGACAGAATGTGAACTGGGACCAAACAAAACTCATGGAATTTCCCAAATGAAATGCAGCTGTAGAAGATGTTAAATTCTTTCTCTCTGTCACTTCTAAAGAAAGACTGAAATTAAATGTAGAGGATTTATGTGTGCCTTGAAACTTTGTCTGAAATAAAACCATTTTAGATCCATGGCTTACTAGACATTTGATCCACCAATGTATTTTAATTAAATGAATGGCAACCATCTGTCACCAGCTGTGACAGGTATATTTCAAGCCAAAAATGCATATTTAATCATTTCAATCCAATAAGTTGTTTTGATTGTGTTTGCATATGCCACATCATCTCCTAGAGATGTTTCCCCACTTGATATCTTTCCACTCTACAACCCCCTATGTCCCAATGTATACAGTGGATGGCAGATTTACACATTTTTGAGGTCAAACCACAATCTTTTTTTTCATCTTTACAGTTTTCAAAAAGGGAGGGGTGGTTAGGTTATCTATGGGAGACTATAATTTTATAGTTCTTAATATTCTTTTTTACCTATCTTCCTATTCAGACCCTCTTTTATTCATTTCCAGTTTCTCAATACTGTCTGAATGTTAGGGTTTGTTGGATAGCACATGATATTCCAAACTTCAAAGCCGATGAATAAAAATCGAAATAATTAACCACAAATGTGTTTTGAATCTTTATTGTTTAAATATAATAGGAAAATAAATAAATAAAGGTATTTAAATAAAGGTATTAAAGACAATTCTCACTGAACTTTATAGAAATTCACCTGCTTTCAATTGCTGGGCTTTGTCGGGCAACTTTTCATATTTTTAAATTTCCTTTAATAAATTCTGACTGTGTGAAGTTTCAGAAAATACTTGCACTTACATTATATTCACACATTTTTGCCTTGATTTTTTCTTGAGAAAAAAACACCAACTCAATTATTCATAAACCTGTTCATATGTGTATGCCTTAAAGTGATCCTAAATTGTTGATGCTAAAGCAAGGCCAGAGAAACTGCTAGCTGGAAATAAAAAGAGTTATTTGGCAACTTTTTGAAATCTGTAACTATTTATAGTCTTCATGTTGATCTGTCATAAGCATTTCTGCTATGTTGTTCACCAACTCATGCTATGTATGATAAAGTTGACTGGAGACCTTCTCAACAGATGGCTCCCTGCAGTCTGTTAGTGGACCACTTGCCTCTCACAGTTTACAATTTAATACTTTTCTTGTAGGTCCACTGGGACTTTTCAGATACCATATTTTAGCTACTGGAGAAGCAAATTAAAACTCCCCTTCCACTTCCTGTTGAAAGGTTAATACATGTGGCTGATAAGTATTTACCAGTTTTGAATGCTTCACAACAGGGCATTAGACATATTAGGGAATGTAATAAAAGTTGCAAAGAGAAAAACAATTTGCACTGATAAGATTAAAAATTCACATCTCACAATGTTATATTAAACTGTTATTGTATTGAAAATTTTTATTTTGCATTGTGAATTTTAATTTCACACAGATTTATCAGCCAAAAAACTTTCATGAACTACAATACATCATGAAGGAAAGCAATTGTAATAATCAGTGCAACCATCATCCCTGACATCCTGACTTTAATTTCAAAGGGCACATTGCATCAGTCCTGAGAAGGATCTATTTGAAATAAAATTGTTTTGTGACACATGAAGAAGATAAAGATAAACAAAATGTACAGTTGAAAAAATGTGTTTCAATCTAATGCACTTTGCAAACATTTGTATCACAAAAATATGATTTTTTTCATGTCTATGATGAATTATGTTTTGTTTGCTTGAGATAGCCTCATACAGTTTCAGCCAAGAAGAATTTAAATAATCTAAATTTTTGCCTCCAGCAGTCTATGAAACTCTTAAGATGCCAACTACTGACAATGAGCAAAGTGTAAAATGAAATGAAAAATGTATTATTAAATGGCACACAATGCATCATTTTAGATTAATGAAGTGTATATTTTCTGCATATATTTCTGCAGTTCTGTACTTAGAAAGAACTGTGATACAAGATAACCAAATATACTGGGCATTATTGGCTTTTGAAACAAATTGGATATATAAAATGTATGCCATATGGCATAGCTTTTCATGTATTTCCCGTGTGACCACTCAGAACATGGCCTAAGTAAATGCTGGACAAAGACTGATATCAGATCATATACATGTTTTTTTAATATACCAAAAGAAAGTGAGAATGACTTTATGTTCCATGAGAATAGGCTAATAGGCTCTAGGTAAACTATTAATTAAAACACTAAAATATAGATGATAATACACAATCCTTCCATCTAACTCTGATGTAAATACATATTATCATACTGTTTAAAAAAAATTAGTTATGTTCTGAAATATAAAATAAGTATTGCCTTATAAGATAATACTATTTGCAACAAAGTAGAACATGTATATATTGCATATATTTGTATGTATGAGTTGAATGCACTTGTGTCTTGTGTTCTGAAACCAGAAAAAAAACTCAAGTGAAATCTCCAAAATACCTATATTCAACCCCTTCTTTAAAACTTATCTATATATATATAGATATATATATATATATATATCTATATATATATTGTAGGGATTAGCCCAGTAATGGGATACCGGTGACTCCCTGGATGAGTACACCGAATGAATCAGGCACAGTAGAAGGATGGGTCTGAGTGAAATACTCGTGTGGGTTTTTATTTAAACGGCACTGTTTACACCATTAAGAGGTGGATTAAACATAAAAAGAGAAAAACAACAAAACAGCAAAATAAACCCTTGCCAGCTTGGCAGCTAACTATACATTCAGGCTTCCTTGACTATCAGGCCGGAAACAACCTTGCGTTGCTCTGGTCTCTATGTTAGCAACAGCAGTCTTTTACCACACACAAATAAACGTTTTGTATTTCACCCAAGAACCCCAAAAGTTTGCTTACCGAACAAAACAAATCTTTCACAGCACTCCCCAGCCTGATATCTCACGTCAGAACTGGTTCCAGGGTGGAGCAAATCCCTTTTCAGGCTGGGAATTCTTATAGCAACCTGGATCAGCAGATTAGAGTCTGCTGAGCTCGTTAACTGGCCCACGAGCTGACTGCATAACCAGAAACTGAGAGCAAATTGTTCAAATCTGGGACAGACATACACACCATCCTGCACAAATCCACAAACCTTTACTGGCCTGCTGTCACAATATATATTTATATATATATATATATATATAATATAGGGTATTCTTACGTATTCATATGTTCCACAAAATAGTTTATTACCTAAAGGCAGTGGTTTCCAGCATTTTAGAAGAGAGACATATTTTCTTGGGCTCCGATCCTGGAGGCATCCCACCCCAATTCAAGTTACAGCTGTTTTTTATTTTAAACCATACACAAAGCAAGTGCCTCTCACAAGAGTATTTATTCCTCCCTATTCTGTTACCATCTTCATTCTCCATTCCACTCTGCTTTTATGACTATACACCCATTAATGCCTATATCAAAATTACAAACGTTATACAAATTTTCAAATAATTCAGCGGTTTTGGAGTTGGAATATGGGTAATGCAACATACAAATCCACCACATTGTATTTACAGTCATGTGAACAAGTTTGGGAACCCCTCTTAGCCTGCATAATAATTTACTCCACTTTCAACAAAAAAGATAACAGTTGTATGCAGGGTGTTTCCTGAACAAAGATTTGTAGTGAAGCAGTATTCAGTTGCATGAAATTAAATCAAATGTGAAAAACTAGCTGTGCAAAAATTTGGGTCACCTTGCAATTTTGATAATTTGAATGCATGTAACTTCTCAAAACTGATTACTGGCAACACCAAATCGGTTGAATTAGCTTGTTAAGCCTTGAACTTTTGTCCAATGTTGAGAAAAGGTATTTAAGGTGGCCAATTGCAAGTTGTGCTCCTGTTTGACTCTACTCTGAAGATGACAACATGGTATCCTCAAAGCAACTTTCAAAAGATCTGAAAAAAAGATCTTTAAGTATCATGGTATAGGGAAAGGCTACAAAAAAAGTATCTCAGATGTTTAAACTATCAGTTTCAACTGTAAGGCCACAGGCGCAGTTGGTGTAAAACCCAGGTCTGGCAGGCCAAGAAAAATACAGGAGCAGTATATGCGGAAAATGACTACAGACAACCCAAAGATCACCTCCAAAGACCTGTAAGAACATCTTGCTGCAAATTGTGTATCTGTACATTATTCTACAATACAGCACAATTTGCACAAATAACATATGTATGGCAGGGAGATGAGATGCACTCACAGCACTAACACTTGTATGCAAAAACTCATTTAGACAAGCCACAATCATTATGGAATAAACTGCTTTGGACTGATGAGAGAGAAATTGAGGTATTTGGTCATAACAAAAAGCGCTTTGCATGGCTGAAGAAGAACACCACATTCCAAGAAAAATACCTGCTACCAACTTTCAAATTTGGTGGAAGTTCCATCATGCTGTGAGGCTGTGTGGCTAGTTCATGGACTGGGGCCCTTGTTATAGTCAGATGGATTCAACCCAATCTCAACAAATTATTTAGGATAATGTTCAAGCATCAGTCACAAGGTTGGAGTTATGCAGGGGTTGGATATTCCAACAAGGCAATGACCCCAAACACACTTTGAAATCTACAAAGGCATTTATGCAGAGAGAGAATGGCCATCACAGTCCCTGACTTGAATATCATTGAAAATCTATGGGATGATTTGAAGTAGGCTGTTCATGCTCCTCAGCTTAAACTGGAGAGATTTTGTATAGACGAATGGTCAAATATACCACCAACCAGAATCCAGAAACTCATCAAAGGCTATAGAAGGTCTAGAGGCTTTTAATTTGCAAAAAGAAGTTCAGCTAAGGGGCACAT
>CM044446.1:61208033-61218995 GCA_024363595.1 Xenopus borealis
ATATATGGCACCTAAACTATATGTGGCGGAGCCTGTTTTCTAGGTCATCCATTTGGAGGTGCAGACACCAACCGCTTGATCCAGTTTCTGCACTTGGCTTGGCAATGGTTGACAGGTATCTTCCAGGGAGCCAACTCTCCTTTCAAGCTCTGCCGCCCTCTCACTGCCCTCTCTTCCGTCCTCTTTTGCAGATCTAGTTTGATAATGGATAGCTCTACCTTAATTTCTTCAGTTTTTGAGCATAGTAATGATGTACAGGAGTCGTTCGAGGCCAGATCTCGTTGAGAAGGTCAGACAGCGTAGGCTCTTGTGATGATGTTGGACTGGATGCTGCGACATCAGCATTTGGGCCTGCAGGTTGTTGAACATTGCAATCTTGCTCCACAGGAGGTTCTCTGGTGTACTTCTCTAAGCATGCTGCAGTCTCATAGGTTCTTTTTTGCGCTCTGTTTTGGGCCATCAGTACTCTTGGGTGGAGTGGTTCCCACTGTGTGTAGTTTTTCTCCGTTGTTGCTGGATTATCAGCAAAAAATCTGAATCATGGACATCTACCATTGACTTTTATGTGACCTCAGCAGGCTTGAGATAGAGTACTTTTTTCTTCTGACTTTTAGCAGCATCTGGGTTTAATTAATAAAAAAAAAATAGTTTTTATTTCCAAGAACATGGTATTTTCACCTCTGAAACCCCAACCAGAAAAAATTGGACTTTAAGAAATAACCCCCTATGAAATATCTCCAGCATGGGCAAACATCCTGCCAACTATTACATTTACCCTGATAGAATGATAGAGTGTATAGAGTGACAAGATTTCAGAAAGGATCTTGGAGCACTGTGATTGAACACTAACTATAACAAAACTGCTACTTTGTAAGGGAAAGAAATGAAGAATGGAACTTTTTTTAAAAATGAAATGCTATATAAATTGTACATAGAACATAAAACTCTTCCTAACATATTCACAAAAAATAAAAGCTAAAGTTTGCATTTGTGTAATACAAGTATTTGGAAGGGGAAAGAATATAGTGCAGTTTTGTTTATTTTATGTTTGTTTCTATGTTCAGTAACCTATGTTTAATGTTTGTTAAAAAATCATACTGTTTACAAAAGCCCTTCACAGCTCTGTGACATTAATATTCTTTACTGAGGATTAAAAGGATATACTTTGTATTGCTTTTGGCCTATCTGTAGTACACATTCTTTGAATGCTGCTAAACATATATTTAACAAGTTTAACAGTGGAATCGGAGTTTATTTTCACAGCACAACATATATTTTGCCTGTCTTGAACACTTCAGTAGCCACTTTCTTCTTTCTTTCATTTAGTTTTGGAATTTATACCTTCAGTAAATTGCAAGGAGTGCCAAACCAGGAATAATTTAGAGGCAATAATTCATAAAACAACCAGTTGGTTTTCATGTATGCAAAGCCTACGTCAGAGCATTATGAATGTTTTCTTGGCCAAGACAAACTCTTAGGATGCCTTGGCATAACAGCCAGCTAGGCAGTAAATCTCAGACCTCTACATGATTCATTGGGGACATTTTTCTTCTCCTCCACTTGACAAGTTTTTAAATTCTGTTTTGATCATCTCCACAAATTGTTTTCTTTTTGCCTTGCAGTTGACAGTAACAAATATGTATTAAACTTAACTGATCACTTCTGAGGCACAAAGCTTGTCCACTTCTTAATTGATGAAATTACTCTTTGAACCTGCTGTTGGATTCTCAGCATTGCCCTTGTGTTGTTGTATATCTTGCTAAAGAAGGTAAAATTAGCTCTTATGATAGTGGAAAGAGGAAGGACAGTTGGTTGACCCAATGACTTTTTACCTACTGTTGTGTCAAACAGCACAATTTTTAATTATTTGGTACATTCTAGTGTACTAACCATAACTTAAACCTTGTGCCCCTGACCTTAAACAGATGGTTCCTGTCTTTAATTAATTAACAATCCTCCAGTCCATAACACTTGCAACGTATAACACAATATATGCCTACATTACTGGGATGGCCAGAAATCCTGTTAATCTGGTCAAGTAGATAATTATACTTTTAGGACTTTGTCTCACATATTAAGTCCAATTAATTAAATTTAAGATTCACATGCGGGTTCATTGTGCTTACATTACATTGGACTTTTTGCACATTACACTCCAATCTGTAAACAATAAAGTTTTCTCAATGCTTTACTCAAAGAACTGTGCCAGCAATACTATTTTGCATGTCCAGTCTGCTCACCCTGATCATCTTATTAAAAGCATACCTTATAGAAGAATATGTTCCACTTTTGATGAATTTGTAATGCAGTCATGTCTGTTGTGAGATAGACTCTTGGATAGAGGCTATAGCATAGATACGTAGATTGAAGGTAGCCTGTTGCAGAGCTGTATACAAAAAACTATGTGATCTTTTTAAAGGAAAATTATACCCCCCAAAGATAAGATATTGCATAAAACAACTCATATGTAAAACCCTGCTTCATGTAAATAAACCATTTTCATAATAATATACTTTTTTATTAGTATGTGCCATTGGGTAATCATAAATAGAAAATTGCCATTTTTAAAAAATAAGGACATCCTCCAGAGTTCTGTCTTTTGCTTCCACACTTCTTCCTGTTACAGTTAAAGTTGAAATATTTCTGTCAGGTGATCTCGCAGCACACAGACCATCACAAAATGGTGGTTTAAGGCAAGAGATGTAAAAGGACAATATTTACTTAAATATATATTCCAGTTTGATAAGATTCTTTAATATGCCACTTAATTTGATATAAACTATCTATAAGTATTAATTTTCGGGGTATAGTTTTGCTTTAAGAAATATAAATCTAATTCATATAATATTTCAATTGATGGAATTTCTCCTATTTTATCAAATACACAAGAAAAGAAAAGTGATTTTGAAACCTTATCTTGTGTTCTGACACATAGGGGAAGACTTACTAAATTTGTGAATGATTTGAAATCCGAATTTTAAAAAAAATTATAATTATAATTTCCAAGTAGTTTTTGGCCACTTCGACAATCGAATTAAAAAAATTCGACCGAATCGAATGATTCGAATAGATCGAATAAAAATCAACCATTCGATTACTTGCCCTTTAAATTTTTATTCAATTGCCTAGTTTGCCAGATTAAACCTACCGAATTGCTGTATATTTTCCAGCTTTTTTAGATCGATCAAAATTTTCTTATTCGATCGAATAATATTCGAATATCGTTAAAACTCTTCGAATATCGAATTTGAAGGGTTAAAATTCGATAAAAATTTGATGGTCGAATCCAAGAGTTTTCTAACCCTCGAATTTGACCCTTAGTACATCTGCCCCATAGTGATGAATTCAAATAAATCAAAAATATTGTTAATAAAAACCTAGCTATTCTGCATACAGATTCGACATTAAATCAAATCCTGGGATCAAAATGTCATTTTGCCTCCAGACGGTCAAAAAAATATTGGAGACCATTTATCCCCAAGTCTTATACAATGTTTGGAATCTATTCATACCTATCTATTCGTACCTGGTGAAATATAAAAGGGATGTATAGACGTGGAGCTCGAAAATGCATCACTTGTAATTATGTTTCTCAAACCACTTTTTGTTCTTCTCCTAATAAGATGTATAACATTAAACAATACATCAATGATAATAAAAAACGTTATATATCTTATTACATGTAAGAAATATTTTTAGCAATACTGTATGTGGGACAAACAAGTCGTACTTTGAAAGAAAGGATTAGGGAACATATATGTAACATAAAAGATCCAAATAGTTCTACTACTGTAGCACTGTACACTTTACTAATTGTACTAAAATATTCCTCTCTTTCTTCTCAGTAATAGGCATATAAAAAGTTTCAGCACATGTCAGAGGTGGTAGTATTTTAAATAAATTACTTACTTTTCCTAGAAACTAGATAGCTACTAGACATGAACTTTGAGTATAATGTATCCTGCTTTGTGAAATAATTAAAAATATTTTATAAACATTTGAAAATGCATAGTCACCCTATTTATAGGCACAAAATATGTAAACTTTGTATATTCTATTTCAATTCAAATTCAAATATTGCTGTTATTAACTGCTATTGCACCTGGCAAAAATGTCTATTTTTAAAAATGTAACTATATGTTTATGAATACAAATAACTCTTTTTTTTTAGATTTTCAAAATGGTAACCATAATCTGCAATCTCATTGTGGATTGGCCCATCCAAGAATGTTTGTTAATTACTGCCTTCCATTTGGATTGGCAGTTAGATATATGCGACTGATTGGTTCTTTTTCATTTAAATATGACTGTGGAATATATGTTCATTAAGCCTATGATTAAGTGCCCCTAAGGCACGAAATGCGTAAGGCCCCTTTTTTGTGATGTTTTTGCAACAATTATCAAGATTTTTTACTACATCAACTTGTGATCCAGTTTGTGCCAGTCCTTACATATTTTCTATTTGCTACTTTACCTTACCTGGATCCTCCCTTTTTTATTTTGGGTACGTTAACTCCAACATTACTGTTTGTTACTTATTGTCACTGACACTGACCTCTCTTATAACATATTCACGGAAATCCTGTTAAACATTTATGTGATCAATGATTTTACACTGAACAAATAGCTAATAATTATTACAACTGAAATAAGTCATGACAACTTTGTTTATTCACAAGCAATTAAGAATATGAGTTAATATCAAGCCAATTGATACTACAGGATACATCATCTCAGTGACACTTGTTTTAAAGGAATTGTTCAGTATAAAAATAAAAACTGGGTAAATAGATAGGCTGCGCAAATTAAAAAATGTTTCTAATATAGCTAATTAGCCAAATATAAAAAAGGCTGAATTGATAACTACTTCCTGCTTTGCAGCTCTCTTGGTTTCCACTGATTGGCTACCAGGCAGTATCCAATCAGATACTTGAGGGGGGCCACATGGGTCATAACTGTTTGCTTTTGAATCTAAGCTGAATGCTGAACATCAATTGCAAACTCACTAAACAGTTATGTGCCATGTGCCCCCCCCCATCAAGTAACTAACTGTCTGTTTTGTTAGACATACAGTTACTCCAGCCTATATAGCTTACATTAGAATGATGTGGATGTGCTCATTACAACTGATTTTTTAGTAATATTTACGCTTAGAAGCAAATTGACTTCCAATGGTGTCTATAAGGCTATGATAAACCCACTTGTATGAACAGAAAGAAAGAAATATGTAAAAAAAAATGTAAAAATATGTTTAAAAAAGCTGCACTAATTCAAATACTTCAGAATATAAAACTTTTAGTTGAGGATAGAAAAGCTGAGCTGTATCAATTGGAACTTAAAAGGTGCTTTTGGAAAAAATTAGATAAAAGGGTATTTTTACCTTCACAAGTATAACAATACTGGCAATAACAGAGACAATAGGCTGCTAGAGGCCAAATATGTAACAGCACAGAATTCACACACCAGGTGGTCACAATTCTTCTATTCACTTTTTACATTTAAAGTATAAATGTTTCTGATATCAGTTCTTCAAAATTGAATAGTTGAATATTTTCTCACATACCACAGATTGCAATTATTGTTTCCAATATATATGCTTTTCACATCAGTGTTGAAGAATGTTGCAAAGCAATTGCGTTACAGCAGAACTAATTAGTGGGGTTTTTGTGCAGAGAAAAAAGACAAGAAAAGTGAAATGAATTGTGGAATAATTGATAGAAATCGAAATAGGAATTGTGATGAAAAAAAAAAATTAGCCAGGGACCATGCATTATAAAATGCTTATTTGGTCTGATTATATTACTGAGCCTATTTATCTTTCCATGTAGAACAGTGGGGAAAAACCTCACCAGTGATGTTGCCCATAGCAATCTAGTTTTTCTCTTGTTAGCCAACTTTTAAGCAACTGTTCCAACTGTTCCAACTGGTTACTATGGGCAACATCACAGGTGATGTTTTTCTCCAATGTTTTATACAGCATTATTAATAAGCTCCTACATGTTCCTGTTTCTGAATAGAGCTTGGCTGATATCTTTGCAGTGCATCTGCTATAGCCTGGGAATTTAACATAGAGGAAATCATTCTGTATGTGACAAACTGAAAATAACCTTTTTTTATTCAAGTTAAAAAATTTAAACCACAGCTAATCAAGGTAAATACTTTTTTGGATTGTAAATGGCGTGATAGTTTGGAAAATGGGAATTTATAACATAAAGCTCTTTAGGTTCAAAAGTATTATATAACTGTCTGTAACTAAAAATAATTTTATAAATGACTTTTGATACACTATTGCAAAAAAGTACCATGGAAAGACTTGAAAGATGGGTAGGTTTTTGATAATGGTAGATGAATTCTATAAAAGACTGAAGTACCAAAGCTTGAATTATGGATGAAGTCTATTAATGGAATAGAATCTTGCATTTAAAGAGTATATACTTACAAAGGAAATTCACAACAATTTGGCTTAATTAAATCCTAAATTTTACATTAGTACTTTTCTTATTCATACAGAGTTTGGTTAATTAGAAATACCTTTCTTAAAGGAATACTTTCAGAGGAAAACATTTTATTTTCAAAACGCATCAGTTAAAAACAGATTTTTTTAAATTAAATTTTGAAATCTGATATGGGGCTAGACATATTGTCAGTTTCCCCGCTGCCACCAGTCATATTACTTGTGCCTGCACTTCAGAATAGAACTACTTTCTGGCCGGCTATTTTTCCTACTTAATGTAACTGAATCAGTCTCAGTGGTTGCTTTGCTTTTAAGGAACAGTAACACCGAAAAATGAAAGTGTTTTTAAAGTAATGAAAATATCATGTAGTGTTGCCCTGCGCTGTTTAAACTGATCTGTTTGCTTCAGAAACACTACTTTAGTTCATATAAGTTGCTAAGTAGCAATGGAGGAAATTGAAAAACGGCTACATGGCGCATGATAAGTAATGGATAACAGATAACATTATGTTCTACAGAGCTTATCTGCTATCAGCTGTGTAACTTGAGCCTTTTCTCCTTTGAATGGCTGCCCCCATGGCTACACAACAGCTTATTTATATAAACAATAGTCATGTTTCTAAAGCAAACACTGCAGTTTTACCAGTGTAGGGAAACACTGCATTATGTTTTTATCACTTTAAAACAATTACATTTTTTGATGTTACTGGCCCTTTTACTATTGAGTTTTTTTCTTATATCTACCAGGGAGCTGTATCTTGTGTTTAGGGCCTGCTATCTGGTTACCTTCCCATTGTTCTTTTGTTAGGCTGCAGGGGTGGGGGAAAGGGAGGGGGCATATCACTCCAACTTGCAGTACAGCAGTAAAGAGTGAATGAAATTTATCAGAGCACAAGTCACATAACCGAGGGCAAATAGGAACCTGACAATCTGTCTAGCCCCATGTCAGATTTCAAAATTGAATATAAAAAATATTTGTTTGCTCTTTTGAAAAAATTTCAGTGCAGAATTCTACTGGAGCAGCACTATTAACTGATGCATTTTGAAAAAAACATGTTTTCCCATGACAGTATCCCTTTACGCTAGCCAAGTAGAAAGTAAAAAAAAATAGTCCCCAAAAAGTTCCAGGCCTATTTACACTCTCTGTATTGGCTTAATTAAAACATCTAAACTTCTAAATACAGTACTTCTAAATAATTTGCCATTAAAATACCATTCCAATACCATTAAAATGCCATTCAACAATATTTCCATTTACTAAATTTTCCACATTTTGCTTCTGTATATTTTGTATTTTTGAGGGGTGAAAATACATTTTAAAAAAGTGAATTAAATGTATTGACATTTTAATACCTGAAAACCAGCAGACATAGTTAATGATTTATCTCTCATTAAGAGAGAAGCCAACAATTCAAATCAACTTTCCCCATATATTAGACCAGCAAACATTACACAGTGATATACAGTACCACATAAGAGCACTTTGCTACAAGACTTTGTGGTCTCCAAGGGCAATGTAGGTGGTTTCTATATTTAAACCTGAAATTTCTTCCAAATTTTAAATGTAAAAGTCAAAACAGTTGTGCAAATTGGCAAATATTCAGGGATTATTCCATGCAGTGCCAAGCCAAATTGGATCCACTGGGCTTTTTCATTACATTTTTATTCCAAAGAAGTTTTCTCCCTCTCTCTTTATATATACATGCATACAATCATGAGTAAAGTTTTTTGCTGTGTTTTTTCAGACTACAATCACGTCCTACAGTATGTCTTTTTTGAGGATAGGGGATTTGTGTTACTTTAGCTACTATTGTACTATACATATCTAGTGCACATTTCTCTTTCTCAAAATAAGTTTTTACTGCTTACTGTAAGTCAATTTTATTCTCTTAATCATTTTCAGTTTAATATTGCACTAATAGACAACTTGCTATTATAAAGTATATAATATATACATGGCCTATTAGAGTGTTCCATTATCTAACATTGTTTTCTGTTGCAAACAAGCATTCCATTATCTAACACTGTTTTCTGTTGGAAGTTATTTTCACTGTTTGTCTGAAGTGCACTGGAAACTGCTGAGTGGTAGTGATGGGTGAATCTATCCCGTTTCGCCAAAAAAATTGCGAAATTCGCGAAAAAATTAGCAAAACGAGTCGCGGCACGTTTTTTACGCACTTCTCGCCATTTTTGATGCGTCGCATAGTTTTCGGCGCGCGACACGTCATTTACGTTTTTGATGTACGTCTCGCCGTTTTTGTGGTGCCAGTATTGGCAAGTAAGAGCAGGTGAAGTTTGTCAGCAACTTACATTAGAGCAGCAAATACATTTTACAAATACATTGTTAAATATCTAAAATCTTTAAAACATATTTACTAAACTCTTACAACAGTATACTCAATTCGTTTTAATAATAACGCCCACAAAAGAAATTACAAAACTAGCCAACCTATCATTTATGAAACAGGCATCTTAGACCTAAAAAAAAAACAAGATTAAGAAAAATAGCAAGACACATTTTACATTTTCATTTACCATTTCATTTGTTCTGTCTCAATTGTGTGACAATTTTTTGCAGTATTGCCTGTTCTCCTATCTGTTGGGCATTGGGCACTGTGGTATTCTTATGGATGGTAGCACAGAGCACAGAATGTCAGGGAGCACAGAATGTGGTAAAGCTATTCAACTTTTGTTGAAAAAATCCTGGTCCTTGTTGAAACATATGAATGCTTCTAAGTTTAATGTGCCATTGTAATATCTTCTTAATAATGATACCTCAATATTGTTGATGAGATAAGCAATACATATATATTTCAATGTCTTGAGAAATAAATATCACAGTGAACTTTTAGTAAAGTAAACAGAGAATTATCCAAGTGAATGTATTTGCCAGACATATCAAAGCTGGAGCCTCGTTATTAAATACTTTAAAAACAAACTCAACATAAAACATACACACATAGAAAACAAATCTGTTTGTTTTTACTAAATGCCCATCTCAACATATCTCGAGTGTACCAAAAATAGCACAATACAAACCACGTTTTCCTCTTCGACTTGCTGTTTAACAGAAATTGTACCCAAATGTATTGCTTGTCAGTTCAAAAGGCCATGCAAAGTTTACTTCTTTTTTTTTTTATCATCCAGTTCATTTGGAACAAGCTCAATGCAAAGGGCTTTTCAGCCCTTTTTACTGCTGGGCATTTTTCATGAAGTGATTATATGTATGTGACTAAAATGCACACACTGGAGCCTCATGTTTCAGGAAGTTGCTGTTTTGCTTTGCTGGAACACGTCTTTAATAAGCTGTTTGTGTTAGCACTCCTCCAGTCTCTTTTCCTTTCCTATAAAAACATGAAATGTCTACACTGCTGGTTTGGCTTTTTTTTTGCATGTTTTTGAACCAATACTCAGGTTTCTATGGCATGCTGTGCCATAGGGATGCTTGCTTCCTGTGTTGCTGATAAACCAAACATTCTATACAGCAGGCAGGAATCTGATGTAGTGACGCTGATAGGTCTGAATCTGATGTAGTGACACGGATAGCTTTGTGCAAAGCAGAAACGGAGAAGGAAAGATACACAGAAACAAATATATATGCTGATAATCAAATATATTATAATATAAGGAAATAAATAGAACTATCTATCTATTTAGCTATCTATCTATTTATCTATCTATTTATCTATCTATCTAAGGAAGTGTCATTTAGGAGACATTATACTAAACAAATATGGGTTCGGGAAACAATAAACACTTTGTTTGACAGTTCTTGCCAAGTAAAACAAGAGTCTGAAAGACATTTCATTCATAACATATCACTTCATAAAAGCAGAATTGTTGCAGAATAACATAGGCCTATATCAATTACTGAATATTTATCATGTTATACTGATAAAAAAGCCCAGTTTACAAAGTGAGCATATTTGATATATACCCTACTGTGACAGAATAAAATAAGTGCATTTTTATTTACCTGATCATGCAGAGAGAGTATCGTTTTTCATTATGGATGCCACTCGATAATAGTGTCCTTGGGGTTAATCTTGCATCAATAGCACTTGACAGAGATAAGGAATGGCTATGATTGACATTAATGCAAGTCAATGTGAGAGACGCTTATATAGAGCAGATCACGTATTGCTTCCAGAAATATGTCAATAACCGTGTGTTAGAAATCAATCAGCAAAATAAACCAGTAACTCTATGAAGATGGCATGGCGTACTGCATGTTATGATTTGTGTCACTGCAAAGAAGCTACAAAATGCAGAATAATCCTATGTTCACTATCTATACTTATATTTGAAATTTGTCATGTTCCTTTATCTGTCTCTTAAACTGCCCATAGACACACAGATCTTAGTCCTTGTACAAAGAATGGTCGGATAACAATTGCTCATTTCATTGCAACAATCTAAAACAAACCATTCACATTTAAACTGTAGGATTAAAGTAGGGTAAAAAAGATTCATTAACAGACAGAAATCGTACGAGGGTTCTGTCCTGG
>CM044446.1:61220929-61256878 GCA_024363595.1 Xenopus borealis
TATGGCACAGAATGCAGCTTGACAGCTGAAAGCATTCCACCACATTAACACAGTGATCAAAGGAGTAAAAATTAGAAAATGTACTGAAGAATTGTCAATATTGTCAAAAAAGCAAATGTTTCTAACATTTCCTCATACAAAAAATACATTAATGAGTTTGTTTTACTGACAAGTGAAGATGCTAATCGCATTATCATCCAATTCAGTTGGCAAAAGTCAGATGTGTGTGTGTGGACAAAGGCCAGTGTGAGGACCTTGGCAGCTTGTGTTCATAGATACAACTGGCTTGCATATGGTTCTTCCGTAATTGTACATCATCCAACCATAACAATACATATACAATTTAACTGGGGAATATTAGAAAAAAATATTAGAAAAGTAGAATTACAATTTACACTGTAAGAATCTTAAGAGTATAAATAAAACTTCATGTGAACAACATACCAAATACATTAATTGATCACTTCTAGGAACAGTGGTTTTATCAAACTAGAAACTTGATCTACATCTTCTAAAACCATTAAAGGAATATGAAATGTGGCACAAAGAAGATCACTTTGTGCTACTTTTCAGCTTTGATGAATGTAATAATTTTTTATAATGAAAGGTTAGAACTCCATCATTACAGAACAAAACTGTTAAGAGATATAAATGAGAAAAAATGATAGTGTTGGAGAATTGATTCAGTTTAATAAAGGCAGATCAGATGGATAATGTAATGTTGTAGCTCCCATCTTCAGAGTTACAGTCAGGTGATCTCAATGGTAGTTGAAGGTAAAACTGATGTATAACGAAGCAGTAGAAATTTCAATGAATCAGATGAAAGTGAGTGTAGGATTGGCCAGACCAGGGGTGACTTTGATGTAGTTTGTCAGCTTGAATATATTGCAATATGCAGACAATAGAAAAATACTTTTTAAAACCATTTCTAAGTCATTTGAAACATTGAATCTAACACTGTTGGTAGATAATGGGTTACCTTTTATGAAAATAAAACTCAGGTTTGAGTTTTATTTGGTTGTTTAGTATTTGTAACTGTTCCTTGACTTTTTTTTCCCTAATATACCCAGCTGTGTCTATATAATTGTGAACCTAGTAGCCTTCCACATCTGGTCTTCTTCCTACACCTGTTTGGTTACAATCATAATGATTAATACTCTTATGCAACATATTGAGTAAGGTATAGAAACTACTTTGCAAGTAATATTGTACTGTCATTTACAACTACCAAAACAAACAAAATTGAATTGTCTAAAAATGTATCAATATCTCCATTGTACTTTATGTTGTTAAGTGTAAATACATAAAAAATATACAGGTATGGGATCTGTAATCTGAAAAGCTATTATCCAGAAAGTTCCAAATTACAGAAATCAAATCAGGTAGGTAGGATTGCCTTTTTAGCCTGCAGAGGTGAAGAAGCCCATTAGCACTAGTTAGACCCTACCATGTGTCCATTCAGATCATTAGTTTGGGTGGGCCACCTATAGCAGTCTTTCTTTACTAGAACTAGATCTTCTCTTTGCTTCATGGTTGTATTGCTGGTGAATAAAATATAGAAATAAGTATCAAACTTTAATTGCTGAAAGACATGCTTATGTGTTCTTTCTAATGTCTGACAAATTAAAAAAGCTTAACATAGAAGATCTTATTGTGTGCCCTGTGTTTAGTACTGATTGAGCTTATATATTGCATCCTTCTCCCACCCTCTCCAACTGTAATTAATAGATGAGATATTTACCTTGAGGTTGACTATGAAGATTTACATTCATCCAGGTCAACGTATATCTAATATAAGTAATTAAAAAAACAACTGGACTTGCTGAAATTTTTTAATGTAAAATATATATGCCTATATTTATGTATATTTGCCGAGAACTCTCCACACCAGTCAGTTGAACTGAAGAAGATGCTCGGTTGGGCAGTGAAATGTCTTCATTACAATTTTTCAGCAAGTCCAGTTGCTTTTTGAATTACTTATATTAGATTTGAGGTTGCGGTGAAGATATACTGAGGCTCTGTTTGCTATAGAAGGAACAATTAAATCAGTACACAAATAGCAAGCATTAAAAAATGGGTGTAGATAACATTCTGTATAATCAATCAAAAATTAAAATCTATGTTAAAGCAGTTACAGTTACCCAGTTGCAGCAGTTCAAAATACTAGGTGTTCATTTCAAAACAGACTGCTCTTATCTACCAATCGATTAGGTTTCATAACAAGTAAAGTTTTTAAAGTAAGGTGAGTTTTGAATATATAAATCCTACTTTAGATAGTGTTACATAAAAAATATTCCATTTGCTTTATGCTCATTGCTTTTTGGTTCAGAGTATGCAGCTGACTTTTTGTATTACTGCCAGCATAACAATATAAAGAAATGTAATTTTGTTAATGTCCACTCATTGTTATAATGATTATCAGATGTGAAGGGATTTACTGGATGGATTTTTTTTAGCACCAACAAGGCATGAAACACTTTATAATACTAGCAATTTAACAAACATAGACAATGATACAGTTCTAGAACTGCAGAGCTAGCCAATAAAAGCATATCCTAATTATACATATAATTTGTGACTTAGAAATACAGCACATATATTTGATAAGAAAAACTGTGATTTTTTTTAGATTTGATGCTCGAAACCTGTGACTTTTTCGGATTTGACATCCGAAACCACAAAATCTTTAAATTACCGAACAAAACCCAAACCATGTCAGGAAATCAACGGTACATCTGTCATTGACTTCTACATGAATTCAGCAGGTCTCAGTTACAGAACTTTTTATTTAGATTTTTAACAACATCTGCATTTAATAAATCTCAAAAAAAATTAGGGTGTTTTTGTTCTACCTAAACATTGTTTTTCCCCCTTTAAAAGTTCGACCATAAAAAGGGGCATTAATAAATAACCCCCTATGAGCTGAATTTATGTTTTTTAGCAGAAGGAGGACTATAACTGGTGATTATAGGCACTTCTAATCTATGTCAATGCTACTTTACAGTTTGTGTTTTCAAGTCAACATCTGCAGCTGACAATAGAGAACATAAATTACATAAAAGGTAAGAAACATACAAAGTAAGACTTACAAAGTAATATGGAGCCTAGATTCAGATGCAGCTTTCATTCCAAATTTTATACTGTGGTATTACGATTTAAGACACAGTATGAGTCCAATCACATCATCATGCTGGAGGACTGACAGGTGAAGTCACAAGAACGTGACATTGTTGGAGTGATCCCTTCAATACTGGAGGATGCTACCCTACCAACAAGAACCTCAGTATGTGTTCACCATAACCTCAAGACAAATATCTAATCTATTAAGTACAGTTGGAGAGAGTGGGCTCCATCACCGTCAGTACAAAACACAGGGCACAAAAATAGTTTGCAGAAAAGTAGAAGATCCCCCATTTGTCATACATTAGAAAGAGCAAAAAACCATGTCCTTCAGCAATCAAAGAGTTTCTCTTTAGACAAAGTAATACATAGAAAAACCCTTGCAGACTTTTCTTTTTGCAGTGTTTTGAACTGTGATAGTATGACATTCAAAATTTTGTTCTGGTTCAATGTGTTAAAAGTCTGAATAAAAAAGTAACTCAGACCTGCCAAGTTCATGTAGAAGTCAATAGCAGATGTCCAATTGATATCCTGATTAGTGATGGGCGAATTTATTCGCCAGGGGCGAATTCGCGGCAAATTCCCGCGATTCGGCGCTGGCGAATAAATTCGTGAATCGCAAGTGAAATTTTGCTTTGCGAAAATTCGCCAGAAAAACGAGTCATGCTTCGTTTTTGTCGCGACGCGTTGAAACGACGCGCCGCGTGCCAAAAACTACGCGAGACGCGTTGAAACGACGCAACGCACGTCAAAAGCGTCCCGCGACTCATAAGGTTCTTCATAGACTGACAAATTTGTGGTTGTTCACACTGAGGGTTTTTTACAGAGTGAGCCTACAGTGTGAGGATTGCTTTTTAGTAAGGAGGGAATGCATGGTTATGGAAGATACATGTATCTCAAAGTACAAGTTGATCCAGGGATTGGTCTGATTGCCATCTTGGAGTCAGGAAGGAATTATTTCCCCCTCTGAGGCATGTTTTTCAATTCTTAATGTTTGATTTCTAGCCATTATATTCATTACTGTGGTAAGTATTTGCTGATAAAATATTAAAAAACATATAAAATTTAAATAACCAAAATATGACTTTACAAGGTTCCAACTAGAAATCACTCTTTAGTTAATGGTAAAAAAGCGATTTTGGATCATAAGAGAACTCATGATACAAGTACAGCCTTTGCAAAATGTCACTGTAAATCTGAAGAAAATCTAGACCTTTTGTATTTTACATTCTCAATTCTTTTAATAAAAACTAATTAGAGCAGAAGGTACATTGGTGCCTTAGATTTTCTAAAAAAAAAAAAAAAGTAATTCAGTCATCTGGAAAACTTTTAGTTTCCTGTGAAGCAAATAAGTACGTCTGTTAGCAGGGATACTGAATAATCTATTGATTACAATGCATAGTCACAATAACTCAACTGTATTTTGATAGTATTTTTTAAAATATATCTTTTGCATTTGTACAGATTCGCCAACGTGACATCAAATTCGATTTACTAATGGGTGCAGGCGTCACTTTGCTAGTGAAGGCGATAGATGCTAGTGTTGCTTCGCACTTTAACACAGGCAAATTTTCGCTCTGGTGAATGGACGGAATCTATCGTTCGGCTTTTACTGAATGTTACCACTTTTGCCAGGCTTGCCTTCGCCAGCTCTGACCTGGCAAAGTGCATTGGAGTGCATAGAACATCCTCAATCTTCAGTTACTTGCATCATCATTTTTGAGTGTAATATCTTCTAAGTACAAAAAACATTGGCGTCTTTTCAATTTTTGAGGTTGTTAGCCTGCAAAAGGCATACATATTTTTTTCAGGCTCCTGAGTTCCCCCACACATTTTCTACCACATGACACATTATGTAACTGTGGGCTTATGTGGAGGGCATTAGAACAACTCTATTGACTTTATTAAGGTTCCCTTGGCATGTCTAGTTATCAGTGTAAATGTAATGTAATAGATGCACCATGTAACATAAATAGCCCCATTCCACTTTAAATTGCATGTCTTATGCAAATTAGCCTGTGTGCAGGAACTCTAGTGATGTTGAACTATCCAGAGTTGAACATTAGCGTAGCTTTGCTTTGATTTGCTCGCTCTGCTGAAGTAACGCTAGAGAAAATTTGCCATCGTTCGGCACCCTGGACGCAACTTCGCACTTGCGAAATTGCACTCTTTAGTAAATTTGCCCCTACGAGTTAAATTAATTTTCCATTAACTCTTTGTCCCCGTGAATCTTTTTTGTCTCCATTGATCCTGGGCACCATAAACATCAGAATAAATACTACCACCATGTTTTGCCATATACTGCCTGTTAACCTCTGCTGACTTTCTCTGCACCACATCATTATTTAGAACTAAGTTACAGTACATATACTAGCTCATCAAAAAGATGGCAAAAGGGTACTCAACTATGAGCTTTTTCTTGTGAAACATGGATAAAGATATTTATGTATAGCGATGTGGCTCCTTAACAGCACTTTACAAATAAAGTTATACAATACAATACAATCTGATGACATTGCAATGTACAGCTTGTGGCTTATGTAGCTGCCCTTAGATTACTACTGACTCCATCACAAGGCTTTCTTCTGTGTATGCACTGGTGCCACTTGAATTAAGTCTCATATCATTCTATAACCCTTGGGGTAGACAAAATAGAACATTATTACATTGGAAAGTGATTTTTGGAAGTTGTGGGCTGTTTCCTGTATTTTCTACTGCCCTTCAAATAAGTATCCCAATTGCAGTCCACTTATTAAAATGACATTATATGCAAATTGATACAAAATTGTTGTCCATCTATTTCCCTTGGGAAGATGTCATTAATTATTTGCTAAACATTTCTACTCATTGATTTGAGATGATTTCCTGCTGCCCATGAAAAATTGACCCTGACTTAATGCTATTTAAAGGAGACAAATGTCTTTTTCAGTGGAGCAAATCAAATGAAGATTCTTATTAATGGAAGTGAAGTCTATAATAAACATATGTAACTTGGTTATTATGTGTTTGACATATGAAGCACACAAATCTTGGCTGGAAAGGAACAGAATGTAAAAAGCTTTGGATTACCCAACAACATCATTAGTCATATATTTTGCTCTTCATGGTCTCGAGCTTTCAGTTTCTTTATTGTCATATGGATTTTGCAGGAGACCAGATGCTTTTAGATAGATAACACTTGATGAGCATCAAACAAACATGAGCTGTTAATATCAGCATATGTGAATGTATTACACTTCATATCCCTATGTGAATGTATTACACTTCATATCCCTATATAATTGACTGGAATAGATTTGAATGTAGTTTATTCTTTAAACACCCAGGGGCAGAGTTACTAAGGGTCGAATTTCGAAGTTTTTTCACTTCGAAATTCGACCCTTAGTAACTCTGCCTCTGGGGTTTTTCGATCGAAAATGTACTTTTTCGAATTTTTCAAATTTTTTTATTTGATCAAAAGTAGTGGTCCCCAATTCGGCAGCTTGGATCTAGCAAACTAGGTGATTGAATAGGGGAAGTACTTCGACAATCGAATAGTCGAATATTCGAATAACATTTTATTTGAATATTCGAAATTATTCGAATTCAAATATTTGATTGTCAAATTTGCCTAATTTGCATATTCGAAGATTCTCATTTTATGCAAATTAGATCAATTGTTAACACAAATTTTGTAAATCTGCCCCTTAGTAAATATGCCCCCAGTGTACAAAGTTAATTATTTAAAGAGATACTGACAACTAAAATTAAACTCTTTTTTACATCTATTATAATATTGTCTTTGAAAGCTACTTCTAACTTTGCCATAAAGTATTTGTATGATGCTTTTACATTACCTGTCTGATCCCCCATGTTCCTGCATGTGGGGGCTGCCATATTTGTGCAGTAGGAGTCCTTTAGCATTAGAAACTGTAACTAACAGGCTGAGATGGGACAGCTAGGTTGGCAAAGTCAGGGTGTCAGAGAGTCAGGCTTAAGAACTTCAACTAACAATTATATACAAAAACAAACCTCTCAGAAAAAAATGATCAACATGACCTATAGGTAACATTTAAGGGCAAATGTACTAAAAAAAAATTCAATCGAATGGTTAAAATCGTTTGATTAAGCCTCAGATTCAACCAGTAAATCTGCCCCTTAATGTACATTCATATGTTAAAATCATATGAAATCTTTCCTTTAAGGAAGAAGACTTTTCTGGAAATATTCTGTAACACACCATTACTTTACTTAATATCTAAGTACTTGTTATTGGTCACAAGCTCTAATGATCCTGAGGGCTATCAATGATCAGCAGATACTGAAATAATTTAATAGAGTTTAATCTATTTCATTGAAAAGCTTCAATACAATTGCTGGTGAGCAGGAGATTAATAGACAAACCTGTATTATCTTACATATGTTTTTAAACTCAAGGGGGAAAAAGTTTGTGAAAGTGACTTTAATCTCTTTCTTTCCATGTCATTTAACAACTAGGCATTGCTACAGTATCTCATAAGAGATACTTTAAATTTCTACGGTTAATGAATAAATTAACTCAGAAGAAGGTTAATCTGCTTACATGTGTATGAAACCTTATGCAAATCACTTGCAAATAGGTCTTTTGGTAATTAGCAGTAATTCCAAAGCATGGTACATTTCCCATTTGCCTTTAAGAATACACCTATAGTGTCTGAGTCTGCAATGACAGATGTACCAAGGAATGAAGCAGATGCAAACGGCAAATAGCATTTCTCTCTATTGTTGTGATTCTTGTATAATGAATGGTAGAGAATGTTTTAAAGTGCTATTCATCCTAAGACAAACATTGCATAGAACTGGAAAACACATTTATCAATTTCAAGATTGTATCTAAAAATTTTTCCAAAAATTCTAAAATATTTTACATTGTTTAAGGTTGCTTGCAAACTTGAAATTGGTAAACAATCTTGTAAAACAATAACCTGTTAGCATAGAAATGCTCATTGGCTTAGAAATGTTCATTACAATATAAAATGTTACTATATATTAGAAATACTTATATAAGTAAGGCAATATGGCTTCTAACCTGATCCTAACTTTTAATCCTATGAATTTATTTGGGTTATAATTTTATTTTATTTTATTTGCTATATATGCTTTTTTTTTATTATATTTGCTATATATGCATGTTTTGGATTTGCTCCATCATAGTTAAAAATAAAGAGTTATCAAAACTGTACATTAAGGGGCACATTTACTAAGGTGCACATTTACTATGGGGTCAAAGTAAATATTTCGAATTTGCCACCTTGAAGCTGTCAAATTGCCATTTTAGCCTATTGGGGACCTCATAGAACCTGTCCTAGGAAAAATCCTTCGATTCGAACAATGCAATCAAGTGATTCAACCTTCCATTTGAACCATGCGATCCTTCAACTCTAACAATGCGATCGTTCGATTCGAACGATTTTAATTCAATCAAAAATGGTCATTTTGTGACTGAAAATTATTTTTAGTCGATCGTAAACAGAACTAAATGACCTATTTTCGATCGAAAATGCCCTTTAAAAAATTAGATATTCGAATTTTGTTTAATTCGACATTCAACCCTTAGTAAATCTGTGCTAAGCACAATTCAGCTGGGGAATGTGAAGGTATAAATGTAAAAGACTACCATTGTCACTTGGTCAGTATTCTTCATCTTTTTCAATTAAAATATCTTAAATCATTATATCACATATATCCATCAAAACAAGAAGGCTTAGCAAAGATGAATTTAGCTGCTGAAGGAGTTTCTGTGTCCCTCTCAAGTACATCCCATACTTGGCAATTAGTGATGGGCGAATTTATTCGCCAGGGGCGAATTCGCGGCGAATTCCCGCGATTCGCCACTGGCGAATAAATTCGCGAAACTGCCAAAAAAAATCGGCAAAAAAAATTTGCCGCGCAAAAACGAGTCTCGCGTCGTTTTTGACGCGACGCGCCGAAAACGACGCGACGTGCGCCGAAAATGACGCGACGCGTCGGAAACGACGCGACGTGCGTCAAAAAGACGCGCAACTCGTTTCGCGAATCGGCGAAGAATTTTTCGGCGAAGCGAAACGCACCCGTTTCGCCCATCACTATTGGCAATGTATCTTCCAAAAATGAATTAACATGCAATTCCATTGTACAAAGGCAGAAGGAAAAGGCACCCATGTTTAGATGTTCTACACTTTGTCAGCTGTCAGCCTGATATGAAACCAGTTAATTGATCATAGTGGGAATTTGATGAAGTTGTTCCTGGTTTGAATGAGCTTATTGCTTCTACCCTGCAAATCCACATGATACTGAGGTCAAAGGTTGTATTGCTAAACGTATGCTCATGAATCAATTGGGATTGATCAAATTATGTCATTTATAGTGCGAGGAGGAGGATATTGATTTTATGTTTCTAGCAAGTGCCTTGTGGTGAATATACTTAGCAATTTAACCCCTAAGGCCTTTGTAATATGTTGTATCATCACTGTTAGTAAAAACTCATTTTAATGTATGATGTTGTCAGTTAGCCACATGCCATTAAAGTACAATAAAGCCGATACTTCGCTGTAGGTTATTCATTTATTTTCCTTTTTACTATCATATAACCATAGCATTGCATTGCACAGATCCACTAGGTAATGATATGATAATACATAAAACTGGATAAAATTAGAAATATTAGAAACAACTTATTCCTAAGTGTCCCAGAATCACAATGTTGGTCCGAAAGGGTTTCCTGACGTTTTCTCCGCAGTCTCTCCCCTGCGTGTATAAGTCCCAGTAGCAAAAGGAAATTTTCCTATGTAGAAAACAGCGCCTAAGGCAACGAAAATTTTTAGAAAAATGCAATATAGTGTAGTATGCTGGTGAATATGATGGTCACCCTGTGTTTCAAAACATAAAAATTATGGAAATAGTGAGAACACATATATCATCATATGCATATGCATGCGTATATGTGCCTTCCCTCAAAATTTATTACTGTGCAATTCCCAGTGGTGAGAAAAGGATTTCTAGAGATATTTCAATGGTGACTGTTCTAAGATTAAATCTGCAAGCGTATTCTTCCTTCACCAAACAATATGGCTGAAATGCCTACTTACAAACCACTTTCGTGGTAAGCCGCATGTAATAAATTTCCTCCTGGCAATTTTCCTTTTCTCACCACTGGAAATTGCACAGTAATACATTTTGAGGGAATGCACATATACGCATGCATATGCATATGATGATATATGTGTTCTCACTATTTCCATAATTTTTATGTTTTGAAACACGGGGTGACCATCATATTCCCCAGCATATTACACTATATTGCATTTTTCTAAATACATAAAACTGACCTAGTCATAATTGTAAACTATATCATTATTCTAATATGCCACACTCATGTTGTTGTTCACCTCTTATGCATTTTCATAAAAGACTGAGTGCAGTATTTCCATTCAAAGGTTGGATTCATCAAATGGTCTGTTTATTTTTAATGACACTGACCACAGAAATTAGAAACCATATTAATGCTCTCCCATTCCTTTTCCAATTTGCTATTCACTGCTTGGTTGCTAATGCTTGGGTACATGATATACTAGAAACAAGATAACAGTTACAAATTACATGGAAAGCAGCAGAACAAACATTTTGTAAAAGGATTAAAAACACACAAAATAAAAAATAACCTAATGCCTTAAGATATCAGCAGCAGTAATGATATTGGACCTTTTCTGCCCCAAAATGATGAGTGTTTAGTGGCATTCAAGTAAATAGTAGGTGACAGTTTCAGTCTTTGAGGCACTTCCACTAGATTTACTATTCATTATTTTACTAATTACTCCAATAGTCTGAGGGATTTGTGTATATATTGCCTTGGTAAATAAAACACAATTTTCTTTATCTATAATATACATATATCTATTTATATGTGTGTGTGTTCACATTAATTGCTATGTTATACAAGTGGCTGGCCAGCTTACTAAGCACCAGCAATTAAAGCAACAGCTACATCAACTTCTCCACTAGGTAAAATACCTAGAAATATTCATATTATGTGCCAAAAACCTTTATCTGCATAGGGGGACATATCAACAACATTATTTCTGTGAATAGAAGCAGCTATTCCACCTTGTCTTTCCATAGGGCTAATGTTTCATATAATGGATTATGGACCATAAACCATCAGATGAAACACTGACCTTTGGTAGTCTGATAGTAGACTACTTGTTAAGGTTTATCATCCACAAACTGCTAAACAGAATACCCTTCAGGAATGGCAACCATCAATTTGCTCATTAGGAACAGGTTACAGAGCCAATGCCATTTTAGCAACTTTGCACTTTGACAATTGTCAAGTTATAGCAGGACATTGTATCATACTTTTGCTTTTTGAGCATTATTTTCTGCTCTAAGGCATCTTTTACTTTCTGTACAAACAGATCCTAGATCTCAACCTGAAAGTATTAAAGTTCTGAGCTTATCACTTTACTAATGTAAAAAGTAGAACTGTAGTCACACAAAAACTATCATTATCTATATTTATTACACATCTGGCAGGAAAAATTATGTGCAATTTGTTTTTTAAAGAATTTCCAATATAAAAAGGTGATTTGCATTTGTTTTTCTTGTTCTGGATGAATTTGGTTGCCAGATGGGCTGCTGTAGTTCTTCCATCCCCCAGGGGTCAAATGTTGTAATTGTTAAAACATATAATTAATTAACAAATTCAAGGTTTGTGAATTCTTTATCCCAATGAAATATGAGTGGTCGAAAGTTCAGTCACTAGACAATCTTAGAAACAGTCTTTAAAGGTTATGAGGACATACCCTAGCAAATCACGTGCTATGCTCATTATTTGTGATATATGAAAGCCATATGTCCTGTAATGTCATCCCAATAAATCAAAATAGCATCTGTTCACTAAAAATAAAAACAAGTGATTTCAATTAAGAACATGAGGACATGCAGGTGCAATACAGATTTAGAACACTGAGAAATTTGCTTTCTTCTCTTTGTATCTAATCTTGCTAAAATTATGCTTTATGCCAGGGAAGATAAGCATACGACTTTTAAGCTGCTGCTGAGCTACAAGTTCCCCCACAACTGAAGGTTTCTAGGGTAAGAGGTGAGTTGATGCTTTACAGATACTATTGGCACAACTTTGGATTACCATTGTTTATACATTAGACGTTCACAATTAAAGAACTCCAACTGTCATTTGAAAATTGCTAGAATAGAACTGTTATTACATAGGTGATGGTGCATTTAGACATCATTGTATTCAAATGCCACATTCTAACATGTATCACAAATCTGATGTTTTAAAATAACTGATTGAACTGAAATGGTAAAGACAAGCTGCCTAGGAAGCTGTCCCTCATCACTAGGTCAGCCTTTGTGCTTGTCTCTAACTCATATCTTAACCATTCATCTGCATTAATATTTGATTGGCCCACAGAACTTGGGATATAATATGGATGGGTTTTTTTTATTAAATAATTTGTCTTTTTAATGCTTCAGGTGTCAAGGCTGAAATTCAAATATAGCATAGGTAACACAGAAAATGTTGCCATTGATACTGACCTTCTTCTAGGCACAATAAAAGTGTGTTTTTCTGTATTATACTTGTTGAAATTTTAATGTCGATTGGAAAAAGATATACATCTCTTAAGGGTTTGTATGAAAATCAGAAGAATTACAGGATGATCTGTCTAGAAAATCTTTCATGGACAAGAGTCTCACAGGGAGTAAACATGAGACAGAGTGTTATACATTCACTTTAAGACAGTCGGGAGCTGGTGATCAACTTCCCTATTTCATTAAAAATATATATGTACTAGGAACTACAACCTACATAATTTTTTGTCCATCTAACCACAGCTGCTGCAGCCCATATATCTCTAATATAAATACACATATGGAATCTATTACCTAAAAATCTGTTATCAGGCAAGCTGTTTATAACAGGGATGCAATTTAATGTTGCATGTAAACAAACAATTCTTCATTTCACATTTTATGCTATAATAACATATTACTAAACTTGCTTAAATACATATTAATGGATCATGTAATGCTTTTATTATTTTATGCTTAATATTTTGTATTGGTACTCATATTTACAAACCTAATACATACAGTAATACATTGCATGATGATCTAGCAGTTTGTACCTATTTTCAAAGCACCATTAAAATGATCTAGATAGATACCTAGGTACATGTAGAAAATAATAGTCTACTATTCTGCACTTATACTGTTTCAGTTATTCCTCTCTGTAACAATCTATACTTAAGTTTATCTGCACACCAACATACAACATAGAACAGGAAAATACCGTAGATATAATAGGCATGGATTTGTGACATTCATTATCATTTAAATCAAATTCCAGAGACCTACCTATAGGATGTGGAAATGGATTTGGTTTAGTTTTTTAGCAATTCCCAGGATATTACATTTTCTATACAATCTATAATTGGCCATGTTGTTCCATTATTAAAAATATTGAAGAATCTTATTGACCTCTTATTTGAACAAACAATTTTAAAGCTCTTTTTTTCTTTTCAGTTATAGGAGTTTAAAAAGCAATCACTGGGCTATTATCTAACTGTTAATATAGGTTTAAACAGCTGCCATTGTTTCACTGAAGCTAATTCTTCTGCTCTGGCTGAACTTATGCATTGTTACGATTTTCAATTTATATCTGACTCTAGATTCAATTTTGTCACTGATGAGTAATCTAGATAATATTTTAAAAGCATTCCAGCAAAAACTCCCTTCTAATAACCTCTCTCATCTCAAACAATGGTGCTGTTTATATTCAACAGAAAGTCCTGGTTTTGTCACTATCCTACTGAATCTGATCTATTAAGCTGTGTTTTCTTGAAGGAGGCTAGGGATATAGCATTTCACACAGACACAGTAGCACACACACTTACACATGTAGTGATATGCTATGACACATTTATCTCTGGATTCACCAAACAACTATGGAGTTAGACGCCAATATGGTCCTATGAAGGATGCCAGATGCCGGAGGATGACTTGCACCAAATTAGAATTCAGATTCAGTTCATTATTTGGCTAAATAATTGGGGTTCAGCCTAATCCAAAAGAGTGGATTTGGTGCAGCCTTAGGGGCACATTTACTAAGGGTATAAGTGAAAATTCTAATTAAATTGGAATTTCAAAAATTCCAATTTCGTAATAATTTTTGGCTACTTCGACTCTCGAATAGCCCAAAATTCGATTTGAATTTTGAAAACAGACCTAAACGGTACATTTTCAATTGGAAATGCCCTTTAAAAAAATTTGATGGTTGAATTTCGAAGTTTTTTTTCTTCGAACTTTGACCCTTCGTTAATCTGCCCCTTACTGTAGATATTCCTTTTTACCCATTGCCTGCCATAAATAATAAATTAATAAATTCTCTAGTGCTGACACTAATGTCCCTAAAGTCCCATAGTGTAGATTTGATTTTTCTAGGATACAGTTTATTCA
The DNA here is from genome assembly GCA_024363595.1 of Xenopus borealis. NCBI lineage: Eukaryota > Metazoa > Chordata > Amphibia > Anura > Pipidae > Xenopus > Xenopus borealis. Next base: position 61,235,525 of record CM044446.1, read on the forward strand.
TTAGGTGTTTGCAAGTTATAAGGATTTCCAATACGTGTGTTAAATGGTAAATAAGCAGTAAATCTATAAACAACATGGTTAAATGGAAATATTACAGTCTAATCGAATGCAGATGAGCTTATTACTAATTAGCATTCCAGAACATGTTTTCTTGGAAAGTGGAACAGATCAGATAGAACAAAAATACTATAAAAATACTATTTATATTTATTTTCTAAGCCTCAAATTTCGAAGTGAAAAATGCTTCAAATTCGACCATCAAAGTAAAATACTCAAAGTATATTTTGACAAATTTGGCTATCCTGCGATCGAAGTAAAATCGTTCGATCTTATGCTAAAATCGTTCAAATGTTCGATTCTAATTATATGAAAAATGCTCTAGAAGGTCCTCATAGGCTAACATAGCACTTTGGCAGATTTAATCTGGCAAAGTATTAAAATAAAAGTTTTTTAAAGAGACAGTACTTCGGTTTTCAAAGTCGAAGGATTTTACTATTCGACCATTCGAATCGAATGGCCGAATGGTCAAAGTAGCCTATTCGATGGTCGAATTATCCAAAAAATTACTTAATTCGAATATTCACTTCGACCCACTTCGACCCTTATTAAATCAGCCCCTATGTGTTTGCCATTTTAATTGATCACACCAAAAAATTATCATATACCTGGCCAGCAGAATTACTCTGGTGTTCAGTTTAAATTGTGACATCCCTAAATGAGATTAAACCTACAGTGATTTAACTATGCTTATCAAACACAATTGTGGGCACGTTTAAAACAATAGGGGAATGTAATAAAAGTTGATAATAGAAAAAATATTTGCAATGCAAAAAGTTATGCCTTTGGGTGAACACATTTTCCTGTGTGTGAATTTAATATAGCTTTTGCGAACTGGGAAAATGTTTAGCGATCACTTCCAACATTGTGAGAAAGTTTGCAAATTTTATAGTTTGCGCCAGTGTGCATTGAATGTACTAACATTTCTTACTGGAAAAGTTATCTTTGTTCCAAAAGATTTTGACACCATCAAGCACTTCTTATAAGTGCACAATTAAAATTTGCAATGCTCAATTATTTGTAGGTGTTCCACACAAATTTGGAGTGCTCACCTCTGTGTCTTTCCTTTGGGATTCAGTTGCTTAGCAAGAAATTACCTAACCTGCCAGGAGTTAGGAAGTCAGTACAAAGTCCACTGCACTGCAGCACACTGATGAATTGATTCTTTTACTTAATAATATTTATTGGCTCCAAGTTCTAAGTAGGCAAGGCAACGTTTCCGGCCTTGATAAAGGGCCCTGCAAGGCCCGAAATGTTGCCTTGTCTACTTAGAACTTGGAGCCAATAAATATTATTAAGTAAAAGAATCAATTTGTCAGTGTGCTGCAGTGCTGTGGACTTTGTACCAATTATTTGTGGGAGGTGATTCATTTTACAAGGATGAGTTGGAACCGTAAGTGTAAGAAGGTGTTCTAGATACCCTATTATCTTAAGTTGGCCAAATTGTACCTCTAAAAGAAATCTATAAATAATTTTCAAATGTTAATTGTTTTAATAATATGAAATGCATATTTCAGTAGCTGTGGAGCTCTTAAAGGGACCCAGTTTCACAGATGATCTGATGAGATTTCTAAGGAGTCAAAAAGATTCATTGAATTTCCCTGGAAGTTTTTAGCCTCAAACCAATACCGCAATATATTGCACTTGCAGCATCTCTGAATAGTTTAAAACATTGCTTTCTACTAAGAGAGTTTCAGTGGCAACTTGCTATATATTTCTGAGCAGACTAAATACTCCTTGTGACTCAAATCCCAAAATATAATGTTGTTATTTATGTAATCGAGTAAATTTGTTGAGCAGGGTTTTGCTCATCTTAAATTGTAATGTAAATTGGAGGTTAATGAGACCACCCAAATTCCTTGCTGAGTAATCCCACAACTAAATTTGTATATCCCTTTTCACACACATTATGACAATGTGTTACAAAGTGAGGAAGTAATCATTGGGAGCCATTAGAAGGAGATTCTGAACATAGACATAACTATCTCCAGAAGGTAAACATTCCCAGGTTCTGCAGGATTTCGGGTTGAGTTTCATTTTCAGCAGAAATACTACACTAACTAAATCAAGATGTGTGGCAAAGAAATTGCAATTAATTACAATGGAAGGTAAGAAATTCAGGCATATATGAAGGTAAGGTGAACCTCCTGAAGGGGAAAGATGTACTTTAAACATGATCTATAAGAGGATTCTATACTAACATTGGCTGATTGAGTTGACTATAATGTAGCTACACACTGTATACACATTGGACACATTCAGACACACCTTGAAGCATCTCAATGAGATGGAAACCAGATATACAGAAAGTTCCGAATTACAGAAAGGCCATCTCCCATAGACCCAATTTTAATCAAATAATTAAACATTTTTCCTTTAATAATAATAAAATAATAAAGCATTACCTTGTACTTGATTCCAATTAAAGTATGATTAGTCCTTAGTGGAGGCAGAACAATCATATTGGGCTTAATTAATATTTAAATTAGTTTTATGTATAACTTTTTTTGTACAGTGCTGTTAAGGAGCCACAGCTCTGTTCAATACATACAAGTATAATATAAATAAAAGTACAATATATATATATATATATATATATATATATATATATATATATATAAAAGTTCACACAGGGAGAACAAGTCACACAATGAATAAAATAAATATACACAGTATACAGAGCTCATATAAAGACACCGAGTAAGTACTATGTGGTAAGAGACCTTCCTGGTAGAGCTTTCAGTCTAAGTGGATCCAAATGACAGAAATAGCCATTTATCTGAAAAACATCAGGTCCTGAGCATTCTGGATATCAGGTCCCCTACTTGTACTATATACAGTAGATTATATGGCCGTTATCTATCCACATTTTCAGGGAAACATGCAGTAGCTTTTTGGTTTAGTGCCCTTACCATTTTTTTACCATTGTGCTTTTCATATATTCTACTTATTCTAGTGGCAACCAGCATTCCACAGATTGGTTTTCATTGATATGGAGAACATCAATTGTAATGCAGTGGAAAATGATGCCCATATATGCCTTGCAATGTAAATTAGCTAGTGATGGTTGCTTTTACAGTGCAACGGTCCTTGTTTACCATTCATGCAACAGGCAAAAAAAAATTCTCGACTACCCCTGCAAGGTCTAACAACTCTTTGGGGCAGATTTACTAAAGGGCGAAGTGACTAACGCTGAGAATTCACCAACATTACCGCTCACAGGGACTTTGCAAATTTACTAACGGCGCAGGCATCACTATACTAGCAATAGAGATAGACACTATCGGTTATTTGCTCTGGATGAATGGATGTTACTCCGCAAATTCACTGAAATGTGGATTTTACTGAAGGTTACCTCTTTCACCATACTTGCCTTCACCAACTCAGACCAGGCGAAGTGCAATGGAGTTTATAGATCTTCCTTAATGTTCAGTCACTTACATCATATTCTGTGAATGGAAAAAGCATGTAAGTTCAAAAAAATGCTGTCGTCTTTTACTTTTTCAGGGTGATAGGCTGCAAAAGTACGAGAGAAATATTTTTGTGTAACTGGTTTCCACCATAGATTTTCTAACATATGGAACATTTACTATAAATTGGGCTCATGTGTAGGGCATTTTAATATGTATATATTTATATAAATGTGTAATTCACAGTGGAAAAGTAATGTATTTGCTGCAACATATAACATAAAGACGTCCATTTAACTTTAAATTTCCTGCCATATGTAAATTAACCTGAGTGCAAGACCTCTAACGAATTTGCACTAGGCAAAAATAAACACTAGCACATCATTGCTCTGATTTACTCACATAGCAGAAGTACCACTAGCAAAAATTCGCCAGCGTCAGTCAGCCAGGATGAAACTTCTGATTTTAGTAAATTAACACTGTCCCAGCTAATTTTCTCCTGGCAAAATGTCGTGCGATGCAGACACTTGCGAATTTTCGATGATTGCTAAATCTTCCCCTTTGTACCATTGTCCTTAGAAGGAGTGACAATTTCTGCTGTGAGCCGAGTGAATACTGCTTCTAACTAGTTCATCAAGAGAGCATTGAAACCATTTCCTTTTGCTGTAAAAATATGTTGCTGAAATAAAGAATATTTTTCAACACAGCTTTTGCTTCTTGCTATTATGCTACAAGTGCTAACTCTGTTTAGCTTCCTTTGTAAAGTACTAGATACTGGCATTTTCAGCACCGTACAAACAGCAAAGCAGTGTGAACTTGAGTCCTAAGCTGTCTGTTTCTGAATGCATAATGAACTGAGATGGTTGCCTGCACACTATTATTAAAAAAATGAATGAATTATGTGCAATACACATAAAAACAACTACATAAAAATCATGACAGAATCCCTTTAGGGGTTCAAAAATCTGGAGCATATAGAAAGTGGGAGGAATGATAATTTCTGTATGCTTTGTTTCAGATGTATTCCTATAACATTTCAAAGTATACCATTGTATATTGTAAAGTAATACAATAGCAAATGAAAGTTTGGCTGCATTTCTGAAACCAAATTTCCAAAACATTACATAAAGAGGAATGACACAGAGCACAAATTATTTTTAAATCTCGGCTGGAATTAACACCTATTTTTGTTAACCTAGAATCTTTGCTCTAAAAGAATCTAACCCTTTGGAGAGATAAATAGCTACTCAGTGCTGACAGTGGCATGTAAGAGCAGGAGAAAGGAGGGTGACTTTTCTGTGAATAACAACAGGGCGCCTTCCATGAACTTTAAATAATGAATACAATGTTAAAGGTTGGACTCTGACTACTCATCAATTTGCAGCTACAGAAATAAAAACATCCACACTTGATATGTAAATACATGCAAGAGCACACCCATTTTCCATGACCTTTGAAAGTAAAAGTAGCCGAATATAACAAGGCTAATAATTAGAGATCTCTGCAATATTTCCATGACTTTAGTTTAGAAATTTTCATATATTTAGAAAGTCCAAAGGCAAAGAAAGCAATGACATCTTTGTTTAAAAAAATGTTTTAAGGAGAAGAAAGCATGAGGTCAGGGCGTATACATATTTATGATAATAATATTCATAATTATTAGACACTGACAGTTGCTTATGCATTTGCAAACAAATACTAGAAGATGGCTGGACAACCAATGGCATTTGACTACAGGTGCAAATTATACTTCAGTAACAACTGGTAAAATGGTTATACTTGGTCAGCAGCTTATTGGACTTAGGCCAAAACAACAATTTACCAAAAGTGATAATAATTAACAGATAATAATTGACACTGGTATAGGGTAGATATTTTTCTGTTAGATTTGAAAATCCTGTCCAACTGGGACAATTTAAAAAATTGATGCAGGCACTTTACTTGTGAGTCTTCAAACACTCTGAATGTGATCCAAAATATTGTTTTGGGTGGTTGCAAATAATGGCAGACAATGTGCAAGTCTGCTCTGTCTTGTTAATACCTTTTCTGATGATAATGTTTTGCTTAGAAAATTACAGAGATCAACAATCTTTAAAGTGATACTGACACTAAAAAATGACATTTAACATATGAATGTACATTAATTGTTACCTATAGGTCATGTTGATAATTTTTTACTGAGAGGTTTGTTTTTGTATATAACTGTTAGCTGAAATGTATAAGCCTGACTCTCTGACACCCTGACACTCTGACTTTGCCAACCTAACAGTCCCATCTCAGTCTGTTAGTTACAGTTTGTAATGATAACAGATGCCGGGTGCACAAATATGGCAGCCCCCTCATACAGGAACATGGGGGATCAGACAGTTAATGGAAAAGCATCATGCAAATACCTTATGGCAAAGTTAGAAGTAGCTTTCAAAGCCAGTTATTATAATAGAGGTAAAAAAGAGTTTGACTTTAGGTGTCAGAATCTCTTTAACAGCTGGGTTGCCCTTATGAGTTCTGGAAAATCATGAATTACTTAGATAATAAATAGTAAACCCCTGTGTCATATTAACCCCCACATAGTCCTGGGGGTTGAGAGGACCTTTTTCAACAAATGAGCACAAAATCAGGAACCTATAAATGAACATACAGGTTAAGAGCATGGGGTTCAAGCAAATAATGTTTTTCTGCTGCCTGGGATTTTAGCATCATACAGTAAATTAAAAATGGTGTATCATTGATAAACAGTCTTGTGTTAACCATGACTAAACTTACTTTCTCTACAACCACGAATGTCATGAAATGTCTGAACTGAAAAAGCACAAACAGGAAAAGTTGCAGAAAATTCATGAAAACTGAGGCTTTTTCAACTTGTTGCACAAAAGACTTTTTAGTATTGCACAAAAGCAAGCATCAAAAACACCCGAAAACATCGGAATCAAAGAAAGATATTCCAGTTGTAAAAGGGATATCTGCAATTAACTTTTACTTGTTTTCGACAGGTTTGAGCTGGAGTATTCTTATATTCAGAATTGTCTCAGTTTTGTTGCATAATAAGACAAAAATGCACGATAAGACATGATTTGATTTAATAAATTAGTCCCTTAGTGTCACATGTATTATGAACAAAAACACAACACATTTGCCATACTTTACACATTGAGCAATACCATGTATGGAGTTACTTCCAGGGTTGGTGATTGTAGAACCTCTTGAGGTTGGAGATAGTAATTACTATCTTTGTATATACTAATGATGCTAAATTATGCATGCAGGATGTTTCCATTCTGCGGAGAATAATAATAAATTGGTTAAATAGTAAGGAAATTAGCAAATTAATTTCAGGGGCAGATTTACTAATGGCCGAATTCTGAAGTGAAAAACCTTAAAAATTGACCATCTAAATTTTTTTGGGGGGGTATTTTTCAATTGAATATGGCCATTTTCGAACTAAAACGATATTCGATCAAAAATGACCCCCCAAAAATATAATGCTCGAATAAAAAATAGTTTGAATTGTTCATTTCTATCGATCGATTACAATGATTTCACCAAAATCCTTCGATTTCTCGGAAAAAAATTTCAGGACAAGTTCTGCGAAGTCCCCCATAGGCTAAAATGGCAAATTGGCAGCTTTAAGCTGCCGAATAGTCAAAGTCAAAGGATTTCTAAAGGGCCAGTACTTCGAATATTCAAATGTTTTCAATTCTAATCGAATATTGGGCTATTCAATAGTTGAAGTAGCCCAAAATTACCTCAAAATTCAAATTTTTTAAATCCAATTTTTGTTTGAATTTTCACTTCAAACCGTAAGGGCTGATTTATTAAGGGTTGAAGTGAAAATATGAAGTAATTTTGGGATGCTTTGACTGTCGAATTGCCCAAAATTTGATTTGAATTTCGAAGTACTGGCCCTTTAAAAATCCTTCAACTTGGACTAATCGGCAGCTAAAGCTGCTGAATTGCCATTTTAGCCAATGGGGGACCTCACAGAACTTGTCCTGAAATTTTTTCTAAGTTCTGAGAAATAGAAGGATTTTGATCGTTTGATCGAAAAGAACAATTGGAATGATTTTTTATTCAATCAAAAATGCACCCATTCAATCGAAATAGGTCCATTTTCAATCGAAAAAGCCCTTTATAAATACTTTGAGGGTCGAATTTCAAAGTTTTTTTTACTTCTAAAATTCGACTCTTAGTAAATCTGCCCCTCAGTGTTAATTAAGGGAAGGTTATGTATCTAGTAAAATTACTTGTTAGTTAAATACTAAGTGGAATTGAGTTTGGACCTCCTTAATAGGGACATATTTGGAATTATTGTTGATAAAAATATTTGCAATTCAAGGCAATGTCAGCCAGTGTCTTCTAAAACGAATTATGTACTCTTTTCTATTAATAGGACGTTAGTAGTTGAAGGACAAAAACGTAAAATAACATATTGCTCTTTTACAGATACATAAAACATCACTCTGTGTATTACTTGGGCAGAGTCCATAGAAAGCATATTCATTAGATGGAAAATGTGCAAAAATGTGCAAATAAATACGGGTGGAAGTAAACAGTTGACTTGTGAGGGAAAAGCTATCAACTTTGGGTTTGTTTTCTTTGGAGAAGGTGTTTGCAAGAAGACATGATAGGCTGTGAAAGGTAACTAGTGACTCATATTTTCATTTATATATAAATATGTATAAATGAACAAATGAAAATAGACCACCCATTTAGACAGAAGGAAAGCAATTTTGTCTGAAGCAATGCAAACAACTAAGTAGAAAGCATTTTTGACACTGATATAACATTGATTATCTTGATCATCTAGGCCTTGATCATCTAGGTCTTCCAAAGCTGTGACATAATGTCCTACATCTTTTATGATACTAGTGGAGGTTGGACACCCAAGTGGTTGGGTATAGACAGAGGATATATCATTTTGTTTGACTTGTTAACTTGTTTTCATAGAAAATTGAATGACAAAATTATGCTCTTTCACAGTTCTTCAATCTAGATGAAGAAATAATAGAATTCCTTTCTAGCTAATTCTAATGCAGACCACTGTATTCTACTCTATAATTAATGTGGATTCTCAGGACTTAGAAGCAGTACATGAGCTTTAAAATACCCCACATAAACACCTATTGTAAATCAAAACCTGGGTTTAATTGAAATTATTAGTATTGATTGCAAAAGCAAACTTTCAACGTGGCTTAAGAAGTAGACACAACATTAATCTCAGTTAAAAATGTGAGCAAAATTCTGATTATAAGAGCCAAAGGCAGTAAAATAGAATAGCTTTTTAACACTGCTGATAATTATTAGACCGAGTAATAGCCCTAAACAGCAAGCATTTGTTCATGAAAAAGAACAACATTAGGGAAAAGATCACACATAGAACAGATGGCACAAAACCTGGGAAGCATTTGGAATCAGACATTAATTGTTTAACTATGAGCAGATCTGCGCTGGGAAAAGCAAGGATACTGAACAAACAAATCAGTCTACTTCTGAACACTGTATCTTCAACAGGGTTTGTGTACATTTTACACTACAGTCCTGTAGGTAGATTTGATAAAGCTTTTAAAAAATGGAAGAACAGCTAAAGAAGTGATATACATGCTCTAGCAAATCAGGGGGCATGATTAACAAAGTGGATGGAGAGGGCAATTTTTAGAGAAGGAAAAGGTATAGCCCTATTCTTGTAATTTCGAGATAATAGTTTCCCTTTAAAAAAATTTTTTGCTATACTATCTCTCATACAGTAATTATATATTATTCTTCTGACACACGAGAAAATGTCACACATAAAGGGTTTCCCTTAATAGAAATACTTATTTTCGAAGGCTGGATTTACATAAAGGGTGCCCCTAGGCCCACTGCATTTGTTGCCATCATCAGGACCTGAGCAATGGGGATTGGCTCATGGGAAATTAAAAAAAACTATTGTATCTCCTGCACATACCCACATAAACCAATGTGGGTGTGACTGGGCAGCATGCCGCCCCCTAAAATCCTGCCACCCTAGGCCCGGGCCTAGGTGGTCTTTCCTCAAATCTGGGCCTGCTTATTTTCCATATTATAGGACAATACCCAGGTCTTGAGGCATAGGGCATTATTTTTTCGAATAGTCCCTGATTTACAATCTAAGTTCTTCTGCACAAAATTGTTCCCAAAATGTGAGGCTGTCAGTATAGTGGGGCACAAAAAGTAGGCCTAAAGGCCATTTAAGTTAATATTTGGAGAAAATTAGATGGGTGATTCCTTATTTGCTGTCTAAATTATCCTTAAAACCCTTGCTTACGGGCAGATTTACTAAACTCGAGTGAAGGATTCGAATGCAATAAATTCTATTTTCGAATTTTTTTGGGCTACTTCAACCATTTCGAATTTGCGAAATGAATCATTCAATAGAATCGAATGATTCAAATAAATCATATGATTCGAATATGAAAATCGTTCGACCATTTGATGGTTGAAGTAATTGCCTACTTCGCCAGATTAAACCTACCGAGTTGCTATATTTGCCTATGGGAAGTTTTTTTTTTATCGAATAGAAATAATCCGATTTTTCAAAAAAATTGTACGAATCGTACGATTTGTATGATATTTTCGTGAAATCGGATGAATTTGTATGATTTTTTTGAGAAATCAGATGTTTAGTACGATTTTGGAAATTGGATGATAACTATTCGATAGATTGATAGATCGAATAGCAGTAAAATCCTACAAATTCGATTTAGTCGGTTTTTACTTCATGAAAATTTCGAGGGTTTTTAACCATCAAAATTCGATCCTTGATAAATCTGCCCTATTATATGTCAATACCATAACATTTTCATATAACTTTCTGTAACTTTAACTGTTTAAAGGGGGCCCCAAATGAGTTTTAGTATCAAACAAATCTGAAACCATTAATATCACTTACATTTTCTAATAATAGGGGGCTGCTATTCAAAAAAAAACTATAAGAATGTTTAAATGCAACCTCTGCAATTGCTAAATTGCTTTGCTGCTGGAAATATTCAGCTCTTTGCACATAAAATGTATTACTAAGTGGAGCAATTATTTGTCATCGCCCATGTTTGTTGAACAAATTACATTATAATAACTTTATAATAATCTGAAACATACAACATGCTTCAATCCATCTAACAACATGACATCACAAGTATTAGGGGGTTATTTATCAAAGTCTGAATTTATCTCATTATTTCTATTAAAAAGGTCCAACCAACTCCAAATAACCAATTGGACCTTATTTATCATACAAAAAGTTTGCAAAAATCGGTTCGGGCAAATAAATCGATTTTCCTGTCAAAAGTCTGATTTTCCCACCAAGAAGTCTGATTTTCACACCAATAAGTCAGAATTGCCCACCAAAATAGGACTTTTGGCACCAAAATAAAATAGTCAGATTTTAGTTACGAAACTCAGCAGGAACCATAATATTGAAATGAGACCTTGCCATTGACTTCTACATGACCCAGACAGCTTGGAAATGGCCGATTTTTAGATTCAGACTTTTTCCATCCAGGTGACCCTGGATCTGAAACATACAACATGCTTCAATCCATCTCACAACATGGCATCACAAGTATTAGAGGGTTATTTATTAAAGTCTGAATTTATTTCATTATTTCTATTAAAAAAGTCCAACCAACTCCAAATTGCTGATTGCAAAATTCGGTTCTGGCAAAAAAAAACGATTTTCCTGTAAAAAATCAGATTTTCCCGCCAAGAAGTTTGATTTTCCCACCAATAAGTCAGAATTTCCCACCAAAATCGGACTTTTGGCACCAAAATCTAAAATAGTCAGATTTTTCAGATTCAGACTTTTTCCGTCCTCGAGGTATAATAAATTCCAAAAAATTTGATTTCTCAAAGCTCAATTTTATACTAAAAATTTTATTTTTTCAGAATTTTTACATTTAGAGTTTAATAAATAACCCCCTTAATGTGTCATGTATTCCTGTGGTCAGTATCTACTGCAATGAACAACAACCATGGAATCTATATATGAAGACAACAACAATTTTCTGCCTATTTCAAAAGCCTTTATTGGACAAATACTGCCTAAAACTGGTTGCTATGTGTAATTTGGCAAACAGCTGCTTATCAACATTACATTACTGGTTTGACCCACTGTTTGTCCAATAAAGGTTTTTTAAATGGATAAGATTTAGCTGTTTTCGAGTACAGATATATCTGGAGGTGCACCAATAATAATTTCTAAAAGGGGATTCACTGACTTCAAGCTTGCAGTTTGGCATCAACCATGAACCTTATGCTCTTGCAATGCACTGTATAATCATAACTCATGAGGTGACCCTGGATCTGGTGATACACATTCAACCTTATACAAGAGCAGGCCAAAGGGTTCATGAGCTCTCAACACAACTTTATAGGAGCATGTATGGGTTCACTGGCCTTATTGTTACAGGTATGTAAGACTAGCTAACAGAACAAGTGAGATTATTTGGCAATCAATGTTTTTCTCTTTATGATAGAAAATAACTAGTATCTAAAATACAAGTTATTGTGCATTTGACACAGAAAAACTTAACTCATCTATCCCATTTATCCCACTTAGCAAAGAATATTGTGTCACAGCATCCCATCCAATTAAAGAGTTCACCATTGAAAACAATGGTGCTTTGGTATGCTAATGAAAAGGTTAAATTCATTAAATGAGTTAAGTTAACTTTAGATAACACAGTTTCTTCAATTAGCTCTGAGTCACGACGCATTTATCTCACAAATCCCAGTGGCTGCATCTATATATCTGGTGTGAATTAATGGTAAAAGAGGTTGTTTAGATATTTGTTACAGGAGGAAGAATTGTGTCACAGATGTGCTTTGCAAACACAATTTGTATTCCACATGTAAAGCTATATTTTGAATTACTTTGCTATATCAAGGAGATTTTATTGGCGGTAAAATAAGGTTACTGGATGATAAAATAAGAGTTGTTGGGCTGCACGGACTACAAATTGAATGCATTTAAAAATGTGTAACCACTGCATCCCCTGCAGCAGATTTTGAGTATATAATCTGGTGGTACACCAATAATAAATTCTAAAAAGGGGATCACTGACTTCAAGCTTGCAGTTTGGCATCAACAATGAACCTTCTGCTCTTGCAATGCACTGTTTAATCATAACTAATGAGGTGACCCTGGATCTAGCGATGAACATCCACCTTATCCAAGAGCAGGCCAAAGAGTGCATGAGCTCTTAATGCAACTTTATAGGCGCATGTATGGGTGCACTGGCCTTATTGTTACAGGTATGTAAGACTAGCAGAATTAACAGAACTAGTGAGATTATGTGGCAATTAATGTTTTTCATTTTATGAAAGAAAATGACTAGTAATGATAAAAGTTAAATCTGGGAAGTGTGAATTAATGGTAAACGAGGTTGTTTAGATATTTGTTACAGGAGGAAGAATTGTGTCACGGATGTGCTTTGCACATGATATGTATTCCACATGTAAAACTATATTTTGAATTACTTTGATCTATCAAGGGGATTTTATTGGCACTAAAATAAGGTTACTGGATGATAAAATAAGAGTTGTAGGGCTGCGCTGACTGCAAATTGAATGCATTAAAAAATGTGTAACCAGTGCTTCCCCTGCAGAATATTTCTTTAAGGGCCCTTACACAACTGTTGTGTTGTTGTACAGGGGCTTCTTTTATGCATTCCATAGCATGGCGTTAACACAGCCCATGCCTTCCTAATTGGCTTGTACCCATGGGGCCATGACAAAGTGCTGAATGCACATGCGACACTGTGGGGAAAAACACAATTTTTTTGTCGCACTGTATTTCATTTTTTTTTTCAATTTCTCATGATTTATTAAACCCAGAAGCGGCTAAAAGTTAGCATAAAAAGTACTCCATCTCAAACTTGCTGAGGTCATGTAGAAACCAGTGGCAGGTGTCCTGTTTACAGTTGGAAGATATAATGATCTGTGCTGGGTTTAATACAATAATCTGAACAATTTGTTGTTTCCCGTCCATAATCCAAAAAATTTGAGTTTTCAGGCATCTAATCCAAAAAAATTATGATTTGGATATTTTCACAGTTTTATAGAGTGTTTTCTTGCACCAGATATTTTCGAGTTCATTAATTGATAAATACGGTACAAATGTGGAAGGGAGCTTGGATGAAATGGTTTTAAGAAATTAGTGAGAACATAATTTATGTCTGTAAATACAGCTCTTCTCAGGACTCTCTTTGGTGCAGACACAATAGAGAAGAAAGAAGAACTACAAACTAATGTGTTCCAGCATGATAGAAAAATATAACTGCAAGGGTATACATTTGTGTGTAAAGGCCCTTAGAAATGTCTCAGATTCTTCAAATGATCTGGTAGCCTGAAGTAAAAGGACCACTGTCAAGGTTTTAAATTATGCCATTTGAGGCACAACATTACCCATTGCCAACATTTACTCATGACTGTAAAAATATTATTGCCAATGGCTATTTTATGTTGCTGGTATCCATAAAATAAATGTTATTAGATTATTATGTGTCATGTGTTTTTCTCTTCTGGTTTAGGAAATCTGCAACATTGATAATGGTACATACCTTTTCCTTCTATGAAGTATTTTACCATTGAACAATACATACATTTTCATTTAATTAAAAATAAGAGAAACTAGAGAGTCTGGGCTGGATAGTTTTGTGTCATATTCAAACACTGATACATTACTTACAATACCCTCCCCTAATTCATTAATGAACAAGATCAATACAAGTGGACCCAATACTGAGCCCTGAGGGACTCCACTAAGAACCTTACTCCAAGTAGAGAATGTACCATTAACAACCACCCTCTGTACCCGATCCTGTAGCGAGTTTCCTATCAATTCTTTTATAGGCAGAAGACCAGCACTACAGGAAAGGATGTAACAGTGTTATAATCACATTAACTCTTTGCAATCCAGGGCCCTGAATTTTCAATCAGTCTGAAAGATACTGGGAACTGGGATTTACAGTGCAGTGCCTCCTCCTAGTTGGCACTGAGGAATTATACCTCAGGGGAATTCCACCAAGAAGAATGAACACACAAGTTTGAAGTAAAACAAATATACACTTTTAAGGGAACGTAATATACGACGGTAACGAAAAAATTATTCGCAATGTGAAAAGTTAAGCCTTTGCATGAAGAAATTTTTCTGTGAGTGAATGCAATATACCTTTTGCGAACCCGGAAACTGTTTAGCGACCACTTCCGCCAGCGGAAGGCCATTTGTGAATTTTACACTTTGCGCTAATGCACTGTCAATGTAATAAAACTTCTTACTGAAAAAGTTGCAATGTTTGCTCCAAAAGATTACTACACCTTCAAGCTTTCTTAAGAGTGCACAATTATAATCCACAATGCCCAATAACGATTCGCAATGCAATAACCGTTTAAGGAACAATATTACATTGCGAGATGTGGATTTTTACTCTTATTGGTGCACAATGTTTTTCTCTTTGTGACTTTAATTACATTCCCCCCTTTATATTTAACTGAAGAAAAAGAAATTGGGTTTAGAAGCCCAAATTTCTTTTTCTTCAGTTGAATATAAAGTGTATGGACAACTGCACTGGGGACTGGTGGGGCCCTACCTAACTCAATATTAGGTATCATACTGACTGTCTCACACAGTTCTCATATTGTCACAGTCCCACTCACACTGGAATGCTGTTAATGACCACAGAGTTCAGTTCAAATGAAATACTACAGCTCTATCTATCTATTAACATATATGTTTTACTTGGATTGTTTGTTTTCGCAGTGAATTGTATGATCCAAGGAGGCAGCCCTTACTTTTAAAGGAGACATAGGATTAATGAAAAAGCCCTAATTTTGTAGGCAATAATTAATAATATATTGTATGGTGCTGGTTTTACTTTTGGCTATAAATTAATATTGTCTTAAATAATGGCCCTTTATTTGAGTTCCCCATAGATGTTCATGGTCCCTGTCCATGTTTCAAATGAGGGGTGGGTGTGTCCTAACAGTATCTACCAGAAGCACAGTAGGAGGGGGATAGCCAATTACAGCCCTGCAGTGCCACAAGCAGACAGGCTTCAGTTCCCTATCAGGTCAGCCTAGCTACTGATTTGTTCCTATCCTACAGTGCTGAGTGCCTCCCGCTCCCATGCACAGCTAGACAATGCAGCAGGCAGAAACAGGAAGAGAAGGAAGGAATTATTAGAATTTTTGCAGAAATGTTCAAATCAGTCTGAAACACTTTTTGTAAGCACAATTCTTCTATATTATAAAGAGAATAATACACTGGTACATATAAATAGTGTATTGTCATGAAAAATGGTTTTACATGAACCAGGGTCTTACATGTGGGCTGTTTTACACAATCTATTTTTATAGAGACCTACATTGTTTGGGGGTATAGTTTTCTTTTACATATTTTGGTCAGTTCATTATCTGTACATAGGACAATGTAATGGGTGAGGATAAGGTCATTGTTTACTCAGTTGTTAGTGTTTCTAGCTGTGCATAACTGTTTTTAGTCTTACCAATTCCTCCAGGCATGAGTGAGAGTACTGCAGGTTAAGGTATACCAGACATAAAACATGACCTATAGCAAAAATCCAGTCTCACCAGTATAGTACACAGAAAGGTTATCCTATTTATTTGTTTCCTAAAACAGAAATATTGAAAATATTTGGTGCTGCTTCAAACTCTCTGCATTGGTATGCTTTGGTTAAAACTCCAAATTCAATGTTGTATATTTTCTATATCTTTGTAACCACACTATTCCCTGTAGCGAGTGGAGTTTATTTTCTCTGCGTCTATTGCTGGAAGCCAAACCTGTCCTTCTACCTTTAACTAATGTACTTTACTTCATAGGCACGTTGATGCTGTCACTTTCTATTAGAATCATGTATTACACACTGATCCATAATTTGCAAATCTATAAAATATTGGACACCTCTATCTGCCAGGGTATTCATTGGTATGAATATTTTCATTAAAACAAATACAAAATACATAGAAAAACAGAGTAGTCCCAGTCATACATATGAAATCAAGCAACTATTTGCAGTATAATATTTATTATCATAAATTATACAATTGTTTAGCTGCTCATTGTTTCGAATGTAGGGATATTATGACATTGTTTTCTAGATAATATAGTATTGTGATTAGATAATTATTTACTGTGCTAATAGGTAATGTCTGCCACACAGTCTATGATGTCAAATTGCAATCATGTTTAGCTAGTAAAAGGCTATTTCAGAGGGAGTAATGTAATCCTTGTTGCTTAAATAATGGGTGCAGTAAATGTGAATAATTATTCACCCTGTAATGCTTCCCTATTTTTCAAATCAAATTCTGATCTTTATGGAATAAAGTTTGTTTTCTTATATAAATAGATTTGTCTTATTATCTAGTTACTGGTTAGTTACTATTCTTGGGAGTAGAAGGGAACAATAAAAGAAGACAGATACATTTGGCATGAACTGTATTTATTATTTAGATTGTAGACCCTGAAGGGTGTGGATCATTTACTAAAAAGGACAAAAGGATAGGTAGAGCCAACAATTAAGCTTTCTATACATATTTAAATATGTTCTTTATTGACAATATATACTTAAAACTACCCTTGTGTACTACAGTCCTTACTGTAATTTTTTTTCTTGTAACTTCTAGCCATTCATTCTCCCACAGCCTCTCCATATCGGTAATTGTTTATTCCCAGATCCATAACACCCTCTCAAATATTTCAATAATTTCCCAACTCAGCAGACTGCATTCCCATTCAGTGATGCCGTTCTAGCCCCAACATAACCGATGTAATTGTATTTGTTATGAATAGCTTTTGACAGTCTTTATGCCTTTAACACACTGGGGATCATTTATAAAGTTCGCACAGCTCATAATTGTTTGCTAATGGTAGTTTTGCCCATGCTTTTTCCTGAATGCTACAATATTGCACTACTTTTGCGAATTTGCATTGTGAATTGTCTTTGCATGAGAACAGGCAGTGTGTGAGGTTGTTTAGCGAGAAAATAGTGTTAAAAGTAACTTAAATTCGCAACTTGCAAAACAGTTTTGCGAATATTTTCTCAGCCACCAAAGTTGTGGCGCAGAGTGTTCGCAATTTGTGATTTTTGCCATATTTAAAAAGCTCCAATAGACATTCGCAATGTGAAAAACAAATTGGCAAATCTGTTTGCACACTCTTATTCAGCTTTATAAATATAACCAGAAGTTTATAAATGACTCCCACTGTGTCTAGTTTGGCATTCAAAGTAAATCTAAAAACCATTCTAAAAACCTAATGAATGATTTCTATGCTGTTAATCCTGGTTGCCCCAAGGCTTGTGGATTTTAGGATATAATTAGCAGGGCCCTTTCTATTATTTATATTAATGGTTTGCCTCAATGTAATATCATTATTTGCCCACTGGAAGAAAACATAATTGATATTATTTAGACAAACTATAATAAAGGATCGCCATTGATGTTACTTAAGACCCACTTTTTCTTCAACCCTATAACCTAAGCCCTCTACTAGTGATGGGCGAAACGGGCGCGTTTCGCCGAAAAATTCGCGAATTTCCAGAGAAATTCGCGAATTGGCGAAAAATTCGCGAAATGAGTCGCACGTCGTTTTCGGCGCACGTCGCGTCGTTTTTGGCGCGTCGCGTCAAAAACGACGCGCGACTAGTTTTTGCCGGAGAATTTTTCCTGCTGTTTCGCGCATTTATTCGCCAGCGGCGAATCGCGTGAATTCGCCGCGAATTCTCCCCTGGCGAATAAATTCGCCCATCACTACCCTCTACTCTTAGTACAGATACTATTTGCTCACGCCCACACACTAACTACTGTGATCAATTTTTTATTATGCACTTACAATGCATGCTTCTAATGAAATAAATGCAACATTGTGGCTAAAAAAGAGACTTGCACTCAAAATCGCTCTTTGTAGTCATAACTGACTCCTATAAAGAGAAAAAAATACATACCCATCACTCAATTACGCATTTTCTTATTCCTGGCCCTTTATCATTTGTTATCCTTGAAGTTATATTAATGAGTTAACCTTTACATAAATGATCTGGTTAAAGTTCGACACGGCAAACACATAACTTTACATTCATTCACAGTTTTATTTTTACATCTATTTATTAAACATTAGCTGGAAACTTTACTGAATTTATAATAGCTTTTAATCTCTTTGGATAATATGCAGAGAATTAAAGGTCCCTCAAGAAGATGGGAGGTCGTTGATGAGATGTTTGCTTGTAGACAGCTTGTCAGGCCTTTGTACATCATAACTGCAATTACTTATCTCTTTAATATGATTTGATCTGGTATTTCAGTTACGAAGTTTGTCAAAGCTTGACCAAAATTTTTTTCCCATTAAACGATAACTAAAATGTATTTGTGATTTCTTGGTAACAATTTTTCACAGATATGTTGAAAAGGTGAGTGACAAAACTGTTATTAACCTTTTCTGGTTTACTTATTTTGCAGGATTGTTTCATTCATAACTCTGGAATTTGAAATAAAAAGACATTTACGGTACTTAATTTTTAAGAAACTATTTCCATTAATTTCCACCAAATATCAACACTTTATCATTTATTATTTATCAAAAATGGAATTTGTGAGCGTAACGACTTACCCTAGTGGTCTAGTGGTGCGGTGGGGACACCCGCCGCGATGCTCTCCTCCGTGCTCGCTGGCTCCTTCCTAGGTGCACGCCGGCATGCACTTCCTTGTTTTATTGCGCATGCGCACTGGCGTGTTGATGTCAGTGCGCAATGGCGCGAAATTTTAAAAATATTTAAAGGGGTATTTTTGATTTTGTGATTGCCCATGATAGGTTTATTCCTGGTGCCTGTACCTGTGCTTATTAAGCTTCTGTTTGTGTCTGATACCTGTTTTGACCCTGCCTGGCTTTGACTACTCCGAATATCTGTTTCCTGACCCGTGCCTGTTATTTGGCTACTGATTCTGCCTCATCCTTCTGATTGATTACACGGTTTTGACCCTTGCCTGCCTGACGATCCTAGCTATCTGCCTGCCTCGACCCAGCCCGCTTGACTACGATGTTGCCTTATCCTGTTGTACTGTGACCTTCAGCCTAACTGACTTTAACAAAGGTCGTGCCCCTTTGCTTGCCAGAACTCCTCGCTTTGCTCCTCTCGATAAGTCCAGGTGGCATCCGAGTAAGCTGAGGGCTCCTCCCGAAGCCAAAGGCAGTCACATTACTGGTGAAGCCGAGCCGAGACCAGGGAACTTGGCATCTGTTCTGGTTTAGGGTGCCGACCGTGACAGTGAGTTGTATAAGGGGTTTCCCACCTAAAATAAACTTGAATTTGAATGTTTTGGTATTTATGAAAAAAAAAATCTGAATGTCAAATACTCAAATTAAAAACATTGGGAAAAAACTTGAATGATTGAGTTCATGTCCCAAAAAAACTCAGATCACTTGAATTGATTGAGTTTATACCCCAAAACTCAAATTGGTTGAGTTTTAAGATAAAAACCCTCAAATTAATAAAAAAAAGCAACTCCCATTGACTTCTACATGACCTGACCTTGAATTTTTACATTCAAATTTTCAGGGTTTTTCTGCTTAATAAATACCAGACATTTCAGTTTTCAAAAATATAACTCAAATGTGTGAATTTGGGTCCAAATAAAATTTTGAATCATGGAAAAAAATGTAATTCAGTTTTTGATAAACCTGCCCATAAAATCTAGATAAGTTTGATTTGTTAAAATAACAAACAACTCAAGTATCAAAAACAAGTTGTCTGTGAATAAACAAATGCATAAATACCTGAATACCCTGAACACATTGAATAGTCTGGATACTGCATAACATCACCAGAAAAACCTTGGTAAGTTAAGTGGAAGTCAGTGGAAATATGTATTTTCCCAGTTAAAACATTTGAGATTTTAGCCCCATTGAAAACTATAAAAAATATGATTTTTGTTGATGTGCAACTTTTTTACAGAAAAAAAAAATCACAAACATTCAGGTCAAGTTTTTTGTGGACAAAAAATTTAAAAAGTTTCACACTTTTTTAGTACTTTCTCTTTTGAGAAATCAATATCATTATACTAGACCAGAATATAAATATGTAAATAATAGCCATCCTTTGGGTGCAGATCTTTTTGACCGCTTTATAAGATACCATGAGTGTCAGATAGACTAGCCAGACGATTACTGAATCAGAACAAAAGACTTCCTACAAAATTACACTTCCTCTTGCTGAACTACAAAACAAGTGGGCAAATACCTACAAATATGCATATTTATATTTGTATATATATATATATATATATTTGTATATATATAATATATATATATATATATAGATTTGTATATAGATATATATATATATATATATACAAGTCAGAAAGAGATAAAAGCAGCACGAGTCAGAAGAAGACAACTCATTCAAAAACTATAAAAACTGAATAATGTGGAACAATTAAAAAGCTGCTTATAATTGTTCATTCTATAACATATTAAGTTATCTTACAGGTGAACCATCCCTTTAAAATACAATCACGTCTTCCTCCATAGGTTCTCAACATATCAAAATAAATATTGGTGGGGTTATTCATACTTCATAAATAAATAAAGCAAATTAAAAAAAATCACATTTTGCTTGGGACAACTTCCATTGACTTGAACTTGGCAGCTTTCAGATGCCACATTTTTCATTCAGGTTTCCGGGGATATGATTTGTGTCCTTGATTTTATTCTGATTATATAGAGAGTAATTTTGTTTTGGGACCCACACTTTAACTGTGTTTGGTAGTTTTAGCCTTTATGTTGCATCTACTGCATCTGGTATTTCTTTTGCCATTTTCTTTAACACTTATGCAGTATAATGCTTTGACATAAAGCTATTGGTAC
>CM044446.1:61262231-61283299 GCA_024363595.1 Xenopus borealis
AAAGGATGCCAGGGGTTCTTTTCAAACAAAATAGCAACAGGCTTTATTCGATATAAAGTGCCACAGGGTTGCTTATACTCACACACATGAGGTAGTTCAGATCAATGGCAGGTACAATCACAGGTGTAGCAGATACAGATACAGATAGAATGGCACCACCGAAGGAATAGCAGGGGGAGTTGAAGGATACAGTTTGTGTGTTAAATGTGTCATGACTCGGGATAAACTCATTTAATGCATTTAAGCTTTTCATTAGCATACCAAGGAATGCTGTGACACAATTTTCTGTGTTAAAGGACCAGTGACATCATAAAATTAATTTTTTTTAAAGTAATAAAAATATAATGCAGGGTTGCCCTGCACTGGTAAAACTGCAGTGTTTGCTTCAGAAGCACTACTATAGTTTGTATAAATAAGTTGTTGTGTGGCCATGGGGGCAACTAGTCAAAAGAGAAATGGCTCAAGTTACACAGCAGATAGCAAATAAGCTCCGTAGAACATAATGTTATCTGTTATCCATTACTTATCCTGTGCCATATAGCCATTTTTCCATTTCCACCATTACTACTTAGCAGATTGTTTATATGAACTATAGTAGTGCTTCTGAAGCAAACAGATCCGTTTTAACAGCACAGGGCAAAACTACATGATATTTTCTTTACTTTAAAACACTTTCATTTTCTGGTGTTACTGTTCCTTTAAATGTTAAAAAGTGCGTTATCTGGGTTTAGATATTTTGTGTTAAACATATGGACCAAAGTGGCTTCATCTGCACACCTTCCACATTGTCAGTACCTTATGTCATACATCATCATACATTTCAACTGTCTGTCGTTTTATTTATAAACTGATATGTTGTACAGCTCAAACAAGGTGTTCAACCCATGCCTGTATTCGTTTATTGGCTTCCTAAGGAGCTAGCAGGGTACAAGTACCGAAGAAAATGGAATAGGTATGACTGGTACTGGCAATGGCACTATAGGATTCTTTTTACTTGGGAAAGTCACAACTTTTTTTTAACCATCAACTCTAGTCTATGGTTATTTTTTCTTGCCAAAACAAGGCAAAATATTTCATTCATCCCTGCTTCTCAATGAATCCTCAAGAAATTTAAAAAAACTTACAGATTAAATTTTTTTAAACTCTAATTAAAGGCGAATGAAAACTTACCTAATATTGCTGTTATAATAGTCTCCCACACAAGTGAATTGCTAACTTAGTTTAAACTTAAACTTTTTTGTTGCAAATCACCCTCCTAATTCTACTCCTTGAAGTCCTTTTGCAGCTGCCATTGCTTTGATTTAGCTGCGTATGCCTGTAATTTCAAGCCAATAGGGAAAGGAACGTCTCCATGGCAACATGACAATTTGCTTTTCTAGTGCACAGAGGATGTAACTAAAGATTTATGAAGAGCATGCGCACAGTTCTATAATAACAAACTAGGTTGATGTCAGCACAATGATGTCACGGCCAGTGCAAAAAATGTAATTAAAAAAACTTCCTGTTAGATTCCCGATTATAGGAATTGCTGACTTGCGTTACTGGGTTCCCTAAATTCCTAAATTGCTGTTTCCTGGATTCCTGATGTCTGCTTTGACCCTGATTCTGATTTTTGCTGCCTGCTTTTGAACATTTGCCTGAATTTGACTATGCTTTCACCTGACCCCTTTTGGATATTGCTGAACTTGGACTGTTACCTGAAGCTTCCTCCTTGATCCAGACAAAATTTAATTGAATTTGAATTGAGTTTTCTTCCGAAAAAACCTAGAATGTCAGGAAGGCTATTCAACTGACCTCTGCCATTGACTTCTACATGAACTTGGCAAGTATTTAATTAGGTTTCCAGAGTTGAGATGTGATAAAGCTCACATATTTAAATTTGAGTTGGTGGTTTTAAATTTGAAATCAAAATGCTACTCACGCAGGGAGGTAGCTCCCGGTGCGAGCAGCCATGTCCACTCACTCGTATGTGCATTACGCATTGTATGTACGTCACGCGCATGCGCATATTGAAAAGCTGCCTTGATTAGGGACCACTTTTCATTATGTGAATGTGAGTGAGCTGGCGTGGCTGCTCCCCTAGGAGCTCCCTCCCTGTGCAAGCAGCATAGCGCTGTCCGGGTGCATTTAAAAAAAAAAAAACACTACTGTTATCCCCAACCAGAATGTGGGCTCTACCAGCCCGCACCTTTGGTTGGTTTGGGATAGCATTTTTAACAAATAGGTGACCTTTAATTCTAACAGCCTGTTGTAATGAAACACTGGAATGCTGCTCTGCAGGAATAAAGATAAAAAATGCATCAATTTAGAGCACTTTAGAGGGTTGGCGAACCCCCCCCCTCCCCACTGCTTTAGAAAATGAAAAATTAGACTTTATGCTTCAATATTAGAAGACAGACACACAGAAAACAGAAAGTAATTGGAAAAGTTCTGGTGAACTCTCTGAAACCAACTGAACTGAAAAAAATGCTGGAAAGTGAACAATCCCTTCAGAAAGATAGTAGTGTGCTGAAGAAAGGACAGAGATGTGAAACTAAATGGGTAAAAGGGATGAAAAAATTAAACTATGGAAGTAGACAGTGAGGGTTTTCTTTGGAGAAAAGGTGAGGGACATGATTATTCTTTATAAGTACATTATATTACATCATAGATAGATACTGTGCAACCTTTATCCTATACAAAACATCAAAGAACCATAGGCCACCTCTTCAGACTTGAGGAACTTTTGAAGTAAGGCAGTGAGGTTGTGGAATATCTTGCTGGTTGATGTAATGATGGAATAATCAATTAATGCCTTAAAGAGTGGCTTCGAATATTCGAATAAAATTTATTCGACTATTCGATGGTCGAAGTACTTCCCCTATTCGACCACCTAGTTCGCCAGATCCAAGCTGCCGAATTGGGGACCATTATTTTTGATTGAATAAAAAAAAAATTTGATCGATAAAATCGTTTGAACCGATCGAGTTGAACAATTAATCGTTCGATCAAATTTTTCTGTTCGATCGATCGAATTGCGGTAAAATACTTCTAATTCGATATTCAGATTCGAAGGATTTTCCTTCACATGGTCAAATTTGATTTTTTTTAAATTTGAAATTCGACCAATAGTAAATCTGCCCCTAAATCTCCCAAAAAACTAATCACAAGGAGGACTTTTACCTTTTTCAATATGACGTTTCACATACTGTATGTAAATAAACTCAAGTCACCAAAATGTGGGGCTTGGTTGGTGTCTAGTTGGTTTAATTTGAACCCTTTAGGAACAGTATTTGAGGGCTAAGTTATAACTGTGCACATCTGCTAAACTAAAATTGTGTTGTAGGGTACAATTTTATTAGGGTATTTGAAGGCTTATGACTTTTTTTTTTGAAAATGCAATGCTGCATAAAAATAGTGCTGGTATAAATGTAAATTACATATTTGCTATATAATTAAACAATAAATGAAAGTATGTGCTGCTTTATGTATACCTCATTGGAAGGAGAGCTTAAGAAAATGTACAGGTGGGATCCTCAGGTTTTATTTGATAATACTGAATTTGCAGCATCTTCAAAACTGCTTTGAAAATTGACCTTCAAATTGATTCCAGATGTTAGGGAAAGTCAGCTGCACAAGCAATGTCTGAAATTAGATACAGTCGTTTTAAACACAGACTTTTACAATGCATTTGAGAAAAGTGTTAGGAAAGCAAGTGTTCCATTTAAACAGAAATATTAGACAATAAGTACTAAATGAAGTTGGGGGTTCAGTTACAAATAGCCAATATTCTCTGGTTTATTCTGTCTTGGGACCATCTTTCCCATCATTTGTGATGGTTTACAGACTTTGTGAAACTTTCTCATCTCTAATTTTTTTTACTGAAATTGTGGGAAATTTACACCAGGAATGACTGGAAACCTAGTTTAAATCTATTTACTAGTAAAAAAACTCTAAATTAAGGCTATTGCTATATGAGACTAAAAGAAAAGGAGTTATTTCTATTTCCTTGTTTATATTTATCCACACATAGTAACAAATACATAGTTCTGTAAGAACCTTGCAACTAAGGGTCAAAGATAAAAAAAAAAAACTTTATGCCGTTCTCACAATGATCAGGGAACAATAAAAACATAACAAGGGGCTTACATATGCAAGCAAATGCCCTGAGCAATGCCTTTGCTGGGATTTTGAGCCCAGAATTTTACACTCATATTTAAATTCATTACACAGTTATATAAATGCACACAATTTTACATGGTGGCATTATGACCCATCTTTTTAAGGTACATATTTATAAGGTTGTACAAAGAGTGAAGTCACTACAAATCACCACTGTAACACACTGTAAAATTGTGTATTTAAAAACCATTTAAAAACCATTTAAATTCTGGTGTGATAATCTATGTAAAACACAGATGTACTCACCCCTTTTAAATAACACTTTTACTTTAGATGTTGCTTGATTTTTTGGTGTAAAACATTTCACACACCTTTTCTGACCCTAAGGGAATTTCAAAGTACTCTTGTCTGAAAGAAATCGAAGAATATTTTTTGAAAATTGTTCGAATAGAACAATGCATTTGAATGATTCTAATGATTCTAATGATGAAAAATAGCCTTTAAAAATATTTGATGGCCAATTTAGAAGTTTTTTAACTTTGAAATTTGACCCTTACTAAAACTGCCCCCAAATGTTAGAAACACAAGAAATGAAAGTGAGTTATACAGAATCTTGCAGTATTATGCCTAACCCAGTTGAGGATCAGAACAAGCACGAAAAGTGCCAGGGTGTGACAAATAAGGGCTGTAATTGGCTATTTGGGTTGAGGGACAGCCCACAGGAGGCTTTATTTGGCAGTACACCTGGTTTTTATACAAACAAAACTTGCCTGAAATTTAAAGAGAGATCATCTACATTGAGGCCGCTGAGAGCAAAATGTTGCTCACAAGCTACCAGTTGGGGATTGCGGGCCTAAACAGTTGCTTTAGACTTTTAACTACTTGATGTTGTATATAATGACTTGGATTAGTGAAAACCTTCATGGACATGAAGATACTTCTCCTCTTAAACTTTGGTTAAGGCTACAGGTCCAACATGATCATTAAAATCAATTCTAATTTGTAAGGGCACTGTTGGGGATTATATTGTTATTATTAAAAGGGCAATTGATATGGGTTAATAAAGTTGTGAAGTGTTTTTAGAGAGGAGAAAGTAAGTGAGGTTAGGGTCAGTATGAAAAAAAGATAGAGAGAGAAGGCAAGTGAAGAGACATTTCTATGGAGTTTACTATTATTACTATGAAGTGTGGAATTGTGCAAATTAAAGGATAGATCTTGGTTAAGATGTCAAGCCTTCCACACATCTTATTGACTGCATGGCAAATGTTAATTATGTTCTCTATGTCACTGCCATCCCAATGCCATGTCTCCAGAGAAGTTGTGGCCATGGTTCCTCTATTATTTAGGTGCTGAATGGCCCAGCAGAAATAATGCCCATTCTTAAATCAATATTGGCTGACTACATGCATGGAGGCTGAATATCCAGACTGACATCAATGTGCATCCATTTTGGGTTTGTCTGAAAATTTAATTTTTTTATGTCAGCAGCCATCTCAGGTCATTTTGCCTGGTCATGTGCTTTCAGAAAGAACCAGCACTTTAAGGTGGAACTACTTTCTGGTAGCATTTAGTTTCTCCTACACAATATAGCTGAATGTGTCGCAGTGGGACCTGGATTTTACATCTACCAGGCATCTGTTATATTGTGTTAGGGAGCTGTTATCTGGTTACCTTCCCATTGTTCGGTTGTTAAGCTGCTGGGGAAGCGATATCACTCCAATTTGTAGTACAGCAGTAAAGAGTGACTGAATCTTATCAGAGTACAATGAATTGGGGCAGCTGGAAAACTGACAGTATGTTTAGCCCCATGTCAGGTTTCAAAATTAAATATAAAAACTGATGTGTTTTGAAAAAAATGTTGCCTATGACTGTATCAATTTAAGACTTAGATATACAGTACTACAATATTTCTGCTTTAATTTACAAATATTGTAAAACGTTATTAATCTTAAAGCTTTGCACAATTGGGTTTTTGCTTAATTATATTTTAAACTGACTGTGTCCTTTTAATGTTAAAAGTTTGAAATATCAATTTAAAGGAAATAGGGAGCCACTGAATGCATTTTCTTGGTGGGTACAACAGAGTGCTGGGGTTAATGGATATCAAGCAGCAGCATTTAAGAGGAATGGACTGGATAAAAGACGATTCATTTTCAATTTTTGTAATAGAGTAAACTGAACAAAGGTTGGTTAATTCAGCTGGGAACATTACTGCACACATTATTCCATGCATTTAATTGTTTATTTACCAAGTAAATTGGACATGAGCAAAGCCAACCCTTTGGCGGTCAAGTCAAGGACACAGTAACAGCCTGTAATAGAATTGCACTAAACATATTAATAGATGTGCACATCAGATATGCACACAACAGAGACTGAACAGCTTTTTATACATAAATAAAGATGTGCAAACAGATTTTCAAATAGGGAACCTAGTTGTAATTTTCATCAAATAAAGAAGACCCAACCTTCGTAATGGATGATTTTGACCGTGGTGTCATTTTCATCCAAATAATGTTTGGAAGGCTGGGAGCTGCTGGTTTAGTGAGGTGGTTCAGCTATCAAAATCTTATGTTTAAGTGCATTATTGTATACAAACTCCAATTCCATTTTTTCCTTTTAATATTTTATTATAGTAAATTATCATTGAACAGCAAAGTGGTACTTTTACCTGTTTTATGAGAGAAGCAGGGGCATCACATGCAGAGGCTGAACTATGACGTGCTGTGAAGTAAACACTGTCCAGCTGGAGATTAATGGAAAATGCTATCATTGCTCAGGCCACCATATGGCATGTTGCAAATACAATATATGCTTTAGTTTAGACTGTTGTTGGCATAGTTCAATTACACGACAAACATATATAACAGACATACAGTATACCTGAATAACACTGAGTTTATGGGGGAGGTAAATGTGTGGATTCTACTTAGTGTATTTGCAAACATATATTATTAAAAAAATACTAGGGATGCACCGAATCCACTATTTTGGATTTGGCCAAACCCCTGTAACCTTTGTGAAAGATTCGGCTGAATACCCAACTGAATCCGAATCATAATTTTCATTAGCAAATTAGGTGTGGGAAGGGGAAACATCTTTTAATTCCTTGTTTTGTGACAAAAAGTCACAGGATTTCCCTCCTCTGCATGTGCAAATTAGGATTCAGTTCAGCCGAGCAGAAGGATTTTGCTGAATCCTGCTGAAAAAGGCTGAATCCTGGTCAAATCCCAAACTGAATCCTGGATTCCGTGCATTCCTAAAAAAAACTTTACCTTACCTATAGTTAATCTTTTCTTTTGCAATACGTAGTCCAGAATGAGGCATAGTTTATTTTGTACATAGAACAAAATATAATATTATATAGCCCAACCCGAATGCCTTGTCTACAATAACGATTATTTATTCCTTCTAACCAAATATTCTTTTTCTACTGACAGCACTGGTTAGGTGTAATAATCCTAACTAAGAAATGGCTCAGGGGCATTATAAATTTGTTTGCATGTAGTCTGGCATCAATGGAGATGCAGTCTGGCTTAAAGGAACTGCACATGGTATATAGTAGTTACAGAAAAAGTACAAAACCACTAGAAGTAGGGGTGCTCCGACACTGAGGTGAGTTGAGGCACTCGCCTCAGGCGGAAGCACCCCCCTGGTTAGCAGGGGCGGAAAAAAAGCAGTTCCTGGTAACTAAGAGCCAAATTTCCGGTCTTGAACTTGCACTTCTGGTTTTGAACACTTGCGCACTCTGCACTAGCACCATGGACCCCCCCTTCCCCTGTCTGGAGCTGAAAAAGTGAGGGGGGGCAGCATAGTGAAGGCTGCCTCAGGCGGCAGTATGATCTGAATCGCCCCTGACTAGCAGGTTTGTTTGTATATCATAATACTTTATGAGGCACTTGTTCAACATAAGTAGGGTTTGTGCTGAACACACTGTTTTGCCTATTGTTTTGATCATAAACATTTATGTTGTATTTGTTTTGCTATTCTTTGAACTAAACAGACCAAACAGGGAAATTCTCTCACAAAGACATATTGAATAGTTATTATTGACTCTTTAATATATTAAATTGCCCCTTTAATTCTATATCTAATATATTCTATATCAATTCATGCATTCCCTCATAATAATTAAAATTCAACAATTGCATTACAAGGTTAGCTTTCCCCTACGTAACATGGCTTCCTCCAATACTTAATAATAATGAATCAAGTGACTATAAGTCAGTGTAAATGCCCAGATATGAATGGGACACATTGTACTTACTGTGATTTTCCTTTCCTGGACAACTAAATTTCATACTTACTGGGATAACCCCACCCCAGTGCTTCCATCAGAAGGACCCTCCCGGAAGATGTAAAAGCCTAACCCCACCCTCCAATCCAGTGTATAGTGATTAGCTTCTAGAAACTACAGAAACATTGTTCATACCCTATAGATTAGGCCTATGACCAAAACCAATTTGGCATGCTCCAACATGAGTCTACCAAATAGGAAGGGATTGATGCCAAGAGGTACAGTATAACTAATCCATGTAATACTACTAGAAATGAACTCTTCTAAGACTATGCATTGATGTACTTTCTTATCCTAGGGCACAAGCCTGGAACATCAGATAGTTCACTAAGACTATTCTTCAGCATCAAAGATAGTAATAATTAATTTAGGTATGGGGGTATAGTTCTCCACCTATTATTCTGGAATAGAGCATCCCTACTATCTAGATAAGTAAGAATTAATCTAGGTATACCTACTACCTATACCACAAAGTCCAAGCCCACAGGCAGTCATGCCATAACCAGGAACCTACCTAAAGGCAAACACTGCAGCCTTGTTCAAAAAGTATAATCTCAATAATAAAACTCTTGCAAACACACCATCCTGAAGATAATCTATAGGATACTAAACCCCAATTAGCAAGGCTGGGCTATGGCAGCCTGAAAGATACATTACAAAGCATTCAAGTATAATAGACCCTAAAATCCAGCATGCTATGATTACACACCTTCTGTCAAACACCACTGTCAACCATAAGGGTTACAATGATGTAAATAATAACTTGTTATAACAAGATTGTGAATATTAACCTGGATGAACAAGGTTTTCTTTTGCACATACATTCAGTTCCTGAAGGGGTCTGCTACTTCAGGTACATAGATACATATCTTTAGAAATATATTTTAAACCAATTCCGTACCAAGGCTGAATAATTAAATTGAACCCCAATAACCAAAGTAAGAGACCATGATGAATATCATTACCAATGAGATGAAGAAACACTGGTTTTATTCGCAGAACATCGGAAGCTACTGAGCCTTTACCACTGCGGCTTCCAACAAAATCTATCTCCCAGATGCTCAGGCCATGGCAATATTTAGAATCCTTGTTGAATCAGTATTCATATACCCAGCCCAAGACTGACCATATCTCAAAGGCAGGATACAGAGTACAACGTCTTTTCAAAATAAGCAGGTGCATAGTTCGGTCATAGAACCCCAGTTGTAAATAATGAATTATCTATGGTTGATTACTACTCCTCGGCCAGCCTGTGGTTCTGAATCTGAGAAATATAGACCACATACAGTATACACCAAATGGTTTTGGCATACAACTCAGCTGCTATAATACAGCCACTGTATAATATCTATCTGCTGCTTGACTGCTGCATTAAAACACATGTGCAGTATAGTCATATGCATTAAAATCAGAATTGACCACTACTCTCAGATCAGTGTATACACATCCTGGCTGCCTATATTGATCAATGTATTACACAAGTGTATAATAGCCTCTTACTGAATAGCCTTTCTATAAATTCAGAAATAGCCTCAGCCACTCCATTTATGCAAGATCTTTTCAACATCTACCTCATTTAATTACACCTATAATTCATATATAGATTGGGCCATTAAGCCATTATTGACTGCTTTATTTATACAAGTATAATATTTAACCCCAGCAAAACTGCTGCATTTAAGGATGTTTAAAATACCTACATCTGACTTGGCTCTTGCTTTTTAGCCAGTCTTAGCGGCTACATTAAACAAGCGTATGATACATGCATAGCATGTTTGCAAGAGTAATACATGCTTATAACTTAATTCGAATGTGAACAGTGACTTATATCACCCATGTAAAAGAAGTACATGTTGGTTTAAAATTAACAAACCTGTACAATGACAGGCCATAATTGTGACACACCTGCTGCTTCTGAGCTGCTAAGGAAGGGAGTGCGAGGGAACCTACCTGCCTATTACCTGTACCTGAATGCTGGTCTCCTGAGTAATTACCTAATTACCTAGAGCTGGTGTCTGCACCGACCGAAATTGTAATTGCGCTGCTCACATAACATGCAGACAATATTGTAGTTAGGGTTGCCACCTGTCTGGTTCTGAACAGTCAGGCTTTTACACCCGCTTTCCAGTTGTAAATGTCTGCCTGTTTTTCAAAAGTCTGAAAACAGGGCAACCCTGTCCCCTGCTGCTGGAGCAATTTAGCCAATCATGCTGCTTCACTGACCTGCCCCTTTGTATTACTGGCCCACCCCACCGCATCACCAATCTACTCCTCCACAACACCGCTTGCCCCTCCGTGTCTCTGGTCTGCCCTGTTACATCATCAACTTACATCATCACCCTACCTCTGACATCATTGGTGCTGCCCCCTGTCCGGATTCAAAGGAAGGAAAAGGCAACAACCCTAATTTCAGCTGCACTGTTCACACAATAGCCAAGCTGGCCAATCCATTCTAAGGGTTAAGATACTCTGGAATCAGGTGGGCACCTAAAGATTAAGCATAAGTTGTAACCCACACAGGTGTAAATCACCTCAACCTTGGTAAAGACTGCTGTAAGAGGGAGGCAGCTGGTTCTGAAACTGAAAATTCCCCTAGAAGAAAACAGTATACCCCAGTATAAGGGAAAAAAAGAAGGAACACATAAGCCTCAAAATAAACATCCTTCACCACAGAGATATCTACTAACCCCACTCCACCAGGGTAAATCTGGGACTCCAAACATATTAACCATAGCCAACTGCCAGCTCCTTCTCCCATTAGTTAGGAGTGTAGGTGCCATACTAAAGCAAAAAAACATGTAAATACTTTTTTGAGGGAGTATTTATATGTTTTTTTGCTTTAGTGTTGTTTTTGCACCCATGGACTGGTTTTTCATTTTTGGAGACTTCCACATATAATATTATCATTATTGTCAATATTATTATGTTTGGATATTTTGTCTCCCTTTTGATAATATACTATTTGTAGGTACCATACACCTCATTGCTGCCATAAAATTTTCAGGCAAGCCCGGTTAGGCTCATAGATGGGGGGGCACATCACTTGCCACCGGACATGCTATAAGCAGGCCGGGAGGGCACATGGTATATACATGGAGTCCTGTGCGGGTCCATTTTTTGGGACCCGAACCCGACCCATACCACACAACCCGCAACCCGGACCCGGACCCGCGACCCGCATTCTTACCTGCTTGGACCCGCGACCCGAACCGTACCCGCAACCTGCAACCTGCGACCTGGACCCGCGACTCGCTGACCATCAAGAATCAGGAAGTGCTGTCATCATAAACAGGAAGTGACATCATCGGAAGTAGCCGGGATCAGAAAAAAAAGGAGTAAAACAGGAAGTACTGTCATTGTAAACCGGATGTGACATCATCAGTAGTAGAAATGCTCAGAAAAAGGAGTAAAGATCCCTATAGCGAGGATCCGCGACCCGACCCGACCCTCAACCCGCCAACCTGCAGAACCACCGGCCCGCTTCTATACCCGCACCCAGAAATTCTACGAGCAACCCACAGGGTACCGTGGGATTTTGCGGGTGACCCGCGGGTACCCACGGGTACCCGACCCACTGCAGGACTCTAGCACATGGATCAAGGACAAACCAGTGATATTAGCCATAGTACCACTGTGTCTACCTGATTCAGAGGATGAAAAACTCCATACAAATGAGGTAATGTGAATTTATTCTTTAGGCATGGATTCACTTTGAATTTCAGGATTTCAGGAGGGCGTATGTTTTTATGAAACTGTTGTGAAAATTTGCGTCAACCAAATAATTGTTACTCATCAAAATTGTGGCATGTCAAAATTATTCGGACACCCATTGACTTTAATGAATTTGGACAAAAGAGTCACACGTGTAAAAATGGTTGCTTGCTTAAAAATTGTCATGCATGAAAATGTTGACGCCCATTGACTTCACTCGTGTCAAAATTGACGCACGTCAAAATAATTTTGACCCGTATTGACTTCAATTTCGCAAATTTTTTGCAAATTTTTTAGGAGTTATGCCCATCACTAGATGGTATGGCTTTTAAAGCTTTGGGGAGGGTCCTTCTGATGGGAGCACTGCTGCAGGGCTATCTTGGTAATTATAACATAGAATTATAACATGAAGTTGGGAAGGAAAAAATATTTGCAAATAGTGAGTTGGATCATTACTGTAGGATGAAATACCTTTTAATACCTCAAGGAGTATATCTATGTAAGAAAGAAATAAAGAAAGAAAATTTACAAAAACACTGTAAAATCACATGGTTTGAGGATTTGAAAAATGTCCTTCCCTCTTGTTTAACAATTTCAACAGAATAAAGGGCAAGGTTTACTAGGGGCTGATTTACTAAGCCTCAAATTTCAAAGTAAAAAATACTGACCATCGAAGTGAAATTTGACCATTGAAGTGAAATATTTCGACTTTGAACATCAATGTCGAAGTATTTTTCAACAAATTTGGCTATCCTGCGGTCAAAGTGAAATCGTTCGATCAAATACTTTAATTGTTCAAATCGATCGATTCGAACGATTTTTGCATACGATCAAACGATTTTACTTCAATAAAAAAAAATTAGAAAAATGCTCTAGAAGGTCCCCATAGGCTAACATAGCACTTCGGCAGGTTTAATTTGGCGAAGTATTAAAATCGAAGTTTTTTTTAAAGATCCTTCGAGTCAAATGGTGGAAGTAGCCTATTCGATGGTCGAATTATCCAAAAAATTACTTTGAAAATCAAACTTTATGAATTCGAACATTCACTTCGACCCTTAAATAAATCAGCTCCCATGTGTGATGTCCCTTACTACATGCACAAATGCAACTTGAATTAATAACCTCAATAACAAAACATTTTGGCTTGTTCTAATTTATAACATTTTTACTGCAAAACCAATATTGAGACTGCATTCACTAAAATGTATTATATTCTGTTTCTGAGTTTTTAGAAAGGTGCATTAATGAAGGGATTCCGCAAGTAAATAGCAGAAGTTTTATATCATAAACAAGCAATTATTATTTCACTGGCAGATGGGTTGATACTAACCTATAATAAATATGTTTTAAGGAAAACTGTTTGCAATTTGTATATTATGTATTTTTGATACAAGTGTACCCTGATAATGTAAATTTAATGGTAATGCACTGACAGCCTATGCAATAGGAATAGGTTAAATATGCAAAAAATAAAATCACTTACAATAAAAAAACCTATTCCACTAAAGTATTCATTGTGTAACCTCTGCCAAAGGTGATTTGTACCCGCACAATTATACCAGTATATGTAAATGCTTTTTCAACTGTTAGCTTCACATAACATTTTTGTCGGGCTGATTAAGAGCCCAGGGGGCCTGGAGCTGAAACATAAAATGGGTCAGTGATCCCCCTAGAATAAAAATGCACTTGAGATGATGCACTAGATTAGCTCTGCATATTACACTTGACACCTAAGTTAGCTCTGAATATCATATGTGGCAGCTTATAGTGTTTTTCTTATTACAAATGACACTGGATTACACAATGCATATTATAAATGTTGATAAAAGTCTACATATTATGAATGACACTATATTAAGTTGTACATATGATGCATAATGCTCTGCATATGACAATGGATTCCAAATTGAGCTCTGCATTTTTGCATGGCATCTTACAATGTTCTTAAAACATCCTTGATAATATTCTTACTTCAACCTGATAATGTTTTGCAAATTGATGTATATTACAAATGACACCCTATGATATACAGAATATAAATAACTCTATAGTATGTCCTACATATTATATATACAGTATGATGCGACATAACCCTGTATATTACAAATACAAACACAATATATATATATATCTATATATATATAGATATATATACACATTTACTAAGGGTTGAATTGAATTAGAATTTTTAAATTTCAAATTTAGAAGTAATTTTGGGCTACTTAAGCTATTGAATAGGCCAAAATTCGATTCGAATTGAAAACAATTGAAAATTGAAAATTCAACCCTTAGTAAATCTGCCCCAAAGTATTGCACACACACACATATATATATATATATATATATATATATATATATATATATACATATATGTATATATAGTGTGTTTGGCATGCCTAGTTTGGTGTAGCTGCATACAAGGTACACACTTCTTGTGGCATTGATTTTCTGTGCACAATCATAGTGGTCAAGTGTACAATCATGATTGAAATGCTTGCATCAGCTCCTTCTCTGTGCTTCCTTGTCTTTTTAATATTTTTTACTTTTCCCTCATATCATATATCTACAATTTCCCCGTGTCTATACTCTAATATGTACCTTTCCCTTTCCTGGTATGATTATTCATTAATTTCTTACAACTGTAAGCTTCTAGCCTTGGCCTGAAACAAACTTATAATACAGTAATAGGAAATCTGTAATTATTTTTGCTCACTTTTACTCCCTAATAGTAAAAACAAAAAAAATAAAGTAATATTATACATCAGGTTAAAATAACTTTACATAACTAAATATTGAAAAAGGGGACATGCTACATGTTAAGGAAGGGTTTAGGTGCAGATATGCCCAGTTATTACTCTAGTAGTTTGTTTTTGCATCTGCTGGGAAAAAAAGTATCCTCTTTCAACTTTAGTTGTATTATGTTCTATTAAATAACTAAGAATTCACAGCAAATATTCCCTCTCGTATATGTATTTATACTTTTATACCCAAAAATCATCATAAACATGTAGAAATACTAAATGAAATGTTCTGAGTTTAATATCTCATTCTTTCAGAAAGAAAATTACACCTACAGTATATTGCAAGAACTGAGGATGTTTTCTTGTTTAATGAGGATCTTGTATCTCAGCTTTGGTTGACATTAAAACAGATGCTTTACACGGGCTTCTGCGGCAAACAACAATTTTGTAATAGTTTATCTTTTTTATTTTTGCTTTGAATATGAACAGTGCTATAAAGCTCAGTAGGAGGATAATATTTAGTTTCTGTGCATTATGCGTAAATATTGAGTAATAACACTGCTCTTAAAACCATTGCAGATGGAGCAAACAACTTCCAGCATCATTAAATATTTATCAGCGCGATAGTACAGGATTCTTGTGATACATACATACTTCAAGCTCTATAAATGTAACATTATCAAATCAGAAAACAATTCCAGAGTTTTGAGGATGTGGGACTTAGCTTAACAAATAAATTGTTCATGATGTGCCAGAGGAAAATATCGAAAAAGATTAATCACATCCTCCTTCAAAACAGGTAACATTTAGCATTGTTTTTACAAGTGTATTTTACTTCACACTCAACTATAATACATAAATGCTAAATAGCTGTATTTTATAAACCAGGCATTATTTTGGGGGAAGGTGGGAAAAAAAACTATTAGTATAACAATCATGATATTATTCACATTGTTATATTGTTATATTTGGACTTTATCCTCTAATAGGAATAGCAAAGGGTTGCCACACTTACTAAAAATACAATTGACATTCTTTATGCCCTCATGCAGTAGTACCAAAACACTGTATCAGATGCAGTTCAAGTTTTAAGTTTGACTAGGTTATTTCTTTACAATAGTAAGTGAGCAGGTGTTTCTGTGGCTGCAAACTCAACTGAAAGGCGGTACCCTGTATTGTTTCCATTGTAAGTGATATACAATGCATTGTGCAGTTAATTTTTCTAAAAAAAACAATTGCACAGGCACACACATACTGTATATGCAGAAGGCAATGTACTATTGGAGATCAGGACTGCAGTGTTACCTGTGTTCACAGGGCTGTATTCATGAGGGATAGAAGGCACACTGACATGTACCTTGGCATCCCTTAATGCTTTTTGCTTGGGGTCTTTATTTATGACACCTCATGTCTGATGAGAGGGCCCCAGAAACAGTGCTCTGCATATTATGAATATTCATGTAATGAAAAGTAATGAAAAGGCCCCTTTTAGAATAACATTCCATGCATTGTTATGCATAATAAACATTGGGGGGTTTTCTTCATTCCACTAACCCTTGGTCCCTGTCATAAGCCTTTATTCTAAGAATATTGGAATACCAATGTTCATGCAACATTTCATTTACAACAGTTTTGAAATAAAAAAACACAAAAGACGTCACAAACTTTATCTACCAATGGCATTTTTTTGTTTCAGAAGACCTAATGAGTAGCTCATTTCAATATTCTTTGGTGTATAACATCTGAAGATGGTGAAAGTTGAAGCACTGTGTATAATTTACAGTATACTCATATTATTTGAACTCCAGGTTGCATTATGTTGTGTAGTGACTTCGTGCAAGAAAGGTCACTGCTCTGTGGAAGCAGAGGAGACTTTAAATAATCCAAACCACAAACCATAGCAGAGTGAATGCAGATTTCAGACTTAACGTCTTCTCTTTTTACTAGTGATTGAACTCACAAAAACAAACTCTGGGCTTTTTTCCCTATGCTGAGAGAGAACTGCTGAGCCATGTGTCAGAAACCCCAGCAGGGTTGAACTAAGGGCTAATGCTTTTTGTTAACTTTCCTTTATTTGTTTTTTATCATATCTGACAATAGACGTTATGGACCGTAAAAAAAACAGCATTTTGTTTATTGGCTAAGTGAACCTTCTAGTACATTATATACCATGCAATAGCCAATATATTTTAAAGAAAGTTTTAATGTTATTAAAATGCAACTGGAAAAAAAGTGTCTTTAGTAACTCAAACCTGTAAAATCACAATGAAAGTAAGGAAAATATAAAAAAATTATTATTTTACAATTTTCCTACATTTTAAACACAAATTTTGGGGGACCTGCCAATGCACTGGAATTCCACCCTGCACATGGTGGAGTGCCTCGTAGAGCAGCGCTGGGCAGTCAGCAATTACATGCTGGAGCACAATGCCAGGGGTACTCAGGGGGCAGAATTAGGCTACTTCAGTGCAGAGCAGTGGCAGCAGATGAGGCAGTGGCAGCAGATGAGGCAGCTCTGCCGAGTATTTGCCCGCTTTGAGCAGGCCACACGCTTTGTTAGCAGGGACAATGTGTTAGCGATGTGATACCCCTGGTGTTTTTCCTCAAGTGCACGTTGGATGGCCTGCTAGAGGAGGGTGACATGCCTCAGGAGTAAGAGGAGGAGAGTAGGCCCGTAGGCAGGCAGAAGGGGCTGGGAGGCAGTATGAGGAGGAGATGCTGTCCACTGAGGGAGAGGAGGACTAGGTGCCTGTGTAGCATGGGGATCAGGGCACATGCCACCCAACCACCCAGTTATTATTGTGGCTGGGAGGGTACAGAACAGGGGCAGGTCAAGCGAGAAGTCCTGCTGCTCTTTTACATGACTGCCAATATGCAGAACTAGCCTCCAGAGCGATCCCTGGGTCTGTTCCATCAAAGACTGGGATGATTATTGGATGGCAACTTTGCTTGACCCATGGTACAAGGGAAATTTGGGGGAGTTCCTTGTACCCAGCCAGAGAGAGAGAGGAGGATGGGTCAATTGAGGAGGGCTCTGTGCTCGAAACTAATGGAAGCCTTCCCCCAGTCTAACACGTCTCAGGCCTCCACTACTCCACACACCCAGCAGAAACAGGGGCCAAGCAGCAGCAGCAAAGGTGGTGATCTCATGGGTGTGTGAGAGCTTTTTCGAACCTCAACGGGCAGCAGCAGTCCCAGTCAGTATCAAAAGCCACCACCAGCAGTGGGTGAAGCATATGGTGGTTGACTACATGGGGTCAGTCAGAGTGCAGGACGCCTTTGTCCTGATGATGACCACATGCAGTTTTGGGTATTGAGACTCAACCAGTGGCCAGAACTGGCACAGTATGCTCTGGAGGTGCTGGCTTGCCCCCTGCCAGTGTCCTGTCAGAGCGTCTCTTCAGTGCTGCAGGTGGGGTGATCACAGAGAAGCAGACACGGCTATCCACTGGCACCGTGGATAAGTGGGAATATTCAAGTGACCATTGCAGATAGCAGATGTAGCCTCCTCTCTCCATTGCTGCCCATACTCTCCTCCTCAGTAGTATTGCCCATTCCCCATCTGTCTGCACCTGCTGTCCTTGCTGCTGCAGCCTGCTACTAGCCCTAGTAGTACTTCTGCTGTACTGCATTGTCACAAATTGTTTTTCTGGTGGGGGCCAATCAAGGCTCCTACGGCTGCTGCTTACACTACAGCTGGATTGTCGGCAAATTTTTTTTCTGGTGGGGGCTGATCAAGGCTCCAACTACTATCGCAGATACTACTACTGCTGCATTGTCAGCAATTTCTTTTGTAGTTGAGGTCTAAAATGGCTTCTAAAAATGATGCTTCTAATATTGCTGATTATTTGGCAATTTTTTTTCTGATTGAGGCCTAAAATGCCTATTAAAAATGTTGCTTCAAAAAAAGCCAATTAGTCAGCTAATTTGTTCTGGTTGAGGTCTAACATGGCTTCTAAAAATGTTGCCTCTAATATTGCCAATTATTTGGCAAATTTTTACTGGTTGAGGCCTAAAATGGCTTTTATAAATGTTGCTTCAGCCGAGGTTGAGGTCTAACATGGCTTCTAAAAATGTTGCAGATTAGTCGGTTAAATTCTTATGGTTGAGGCCTAACATGGCTTCTAAAAAGTTTGCTTCTAATATTGCTGATTATTTGGCTAATTTCTTCTGGTTGAGGCCTAAAATGGCTTTTAAAAATGTTGCTTCAAAAAAAGTCAATTAGTTGGCTAATTTCTTCTGGTTGAGACCTGCTTCATTTAATTCTTCTGGTTCTAATATAGTTGTTTCCAAAACTACTGCTGTTGCTACCACTGAATCATCATTTGGCAAACATGTTCTGTTTGAGGCCTGCCTCATTTAATTCTTCTGGTTCTTTTTTTTTTTTTGTAACTTATAGTTTTATTGAAATTTTTTCATCAGAAAGCATATGAAAAGACATATGAGATATATACATATGCGCATCAGCCAGTGTTTATACATGGAGTACAGAAAAAATAACATAACGGGTAGATGGATTAAATTAGAGAAGTAAACCAGTAAGAGTGGTGTACATAACAGAGCTGGATATATAGGTCAGGACTCCCTCGCCTGGTTTGGTTGTCATTAGGTAACTATTGACATTACAACTAGTTTACATTCCGCAATTCCCATGGAGACCATATTTCCAGGAATTGTGCCGTAGTGTTCTGAATGTAAGCAATCCTAGATTCAAAATTCCTATTAGATTCCACCCTAGTAAGCACTTCAGCCAGGGTAGGTGGGTGAAACATCTTCCACTTTGCTGCAATTGCCTGATGAGCTGCCGTCAATATGTTTTTAACTAATTTTTGTACTTTCCTTTGTATGTTGGGGTGCGGTTTGCCAAGTATAAAGGTAGAGATGTCCTTCATAACTGGCTGGCCTAGTACTGTGCTTAAAAGCTTCATCACCTCTTCCCAGAATTGCTCTAATATAGGACATGACCAGAA
Organism: Xenopus borealis; assembly: GCA_024363595.1. Lineage (NCBI taxonomy): Eukaryota > Metazoa > Chordata > Amphibia > Anura > Pipidae > Xenopus > Xenopus borealis. The sequence goes on from CM044446.1 coordinate 61,282,052, forward strand.
AATATGTTGAAGCGAGCATACTTCCCCACATACTCTCCAACAGATATCTGGGTGGTCAGGGAAAAATTTGGGTAATTGTTGCGGGGTATGGTACCAGAACATCAATATCTTGTAGATGTTCTCCTTTTGCTTAACACATGTTACAATACTTTTAGCATTTTGCCAGATAGTGAACCATTCTGCTTCAGTCAATGGTTAAGGTAATTTATTGTCCCATTTCAGCATATAAGAGTGGTGAGTTGGGGTTATCTGTTGCATTTTATATATCCTGGATATCAAACCCTTTTGTGGAAGGCCAGCTCTAGCCACTTTCTTGAACTCGGTCAAAGTGGTATGTTGTGCACTGATACTATATGGGGCAACAAAATGTCTGATCTGGAAATATTCAAATAGATGCAAGCGAATGCGGGGAGCCCTCTTGGTAAGTTCATCCAAGGGTAGAATCAGTTTAGTTTTTGAGTCCAATAAATCACTGACAGTATGTAGATGAGTTTCAGACCATCTGGAACAAAAGTCCAAGGATTGACTGGGTGGAAAAAAGGCATTATTAAGATATATCGTACCTAGGGGCCTCTCGGAGGAAAGTTTAAATTTCCATCTGAGCCTTTCCCATATCTGCAGAGTTAGCTTTGTGGAGGAAAGGAAGTCCTGCATGGGTGGGGTAGGCTTAGTTGGGTTCCATATAAATGCGTTTAAGTGTCCTTTATCATGCCACTGGTTTTCGATTTGCCCCCAGATGGCATAGGGTACCCAATGTGACCATGCCAAGAGTTGCCTTAGTTGTGACGCCTCATAGTACTTGGCAAAAGACGGAACTCCCAGGCCTCCCCTATCAGTTGGCGAAGTCATTACAGATTGTGATATCCGATGTCTACGGTTATTCCAGATATATTGGTGGCAAATAGTCTGAATTTCTTTGAGAGAGAACCCTCCTCCTCCCCCTCCGGCAATATAATTGTATTTTTTTCTGCAGCACCGTTGTGCTCAATTTTGTTTTTTTACTGCAGCACAATTGTGCTTTTATTTATTGCACTTGCAATAAAAATTTTACTTTGGCTCAAATCTGTATGCTTGGAGTTTATTTTTCATTTAACTACTACTCATATGGTACCTGAAGTTGTTTGGATAATATAACACAATTATGACTACTTACATTTACACATAAATACATGGTTTATTGACATAAATATATGATTTATTGATTTTAATGTGTGAAACAAAGCAGCCAGATATATATATATATATATA
>CM044446.1:61295576-61307593 GCA_024363595.1 Xenopus borealis
GGTTCGCGCCATCCCTATTACTCTGTACCCCATACCACGAAATTTATAGAGTCATCCTATTTACTAACCCTTAGAGAACCTCTCTGCATTAAAGATATTTAATTTAATTTAAAAAGCAGCTCAAATTCACTTGTCCATTCATGCCATAGGGGGTCATGCAATTCAATTCATAAATCCAGAACGCTTCCTTTCTCAATAGGATCTTTTCCATATCACCGCCCCTGGGATGTGCTCTAACGTGTTCTATGGGCATGCATCTAAAGGATGAGGCATCTTGCTTAGCCTCTGCCCAGTGTTTGGCAACTGGTTGCTGGGCTATATCCTGCTTACCATCACTTTTATTTTTACTTTTCGCCCTATTGGGATCCAAAGCAGCCCTGATGCTCGACCGGTGCATGCCTATCCTCTCCTTAAGCTGTCTTATTGTCTTGCCACAATAGAGCAACCCACAGGGACATTTAATGATATACACCACCATAGTGGTTTCACAATCCATGCACTGCCTAACTTCATATCTCTTTCCTGTATAGGGATGTGTGAATTGGGTCCCCAAAATCAGGGCGCCACACATCACACAACCCTTGCACTTATGCACTCCTGACCATATCATCAAATCTCGTCCACCCTATCTCTTGTCATATTTGTCCCTCAGATCCGAGGGACTCAATTGCTTTTTCAAATTCATTGAACGCGAATAGCTGAATTTAGGTCTTTTACTCACTTTTCCTCGCAATTGGTCGTCCGTATACACCACATCCCAGTATTTCAATATAATGTTCTTGACTTCAGTGCTTTTCGGATTAAACTGGCTAGTGTAATATATCTCTCCCTTTGCTGGGTGTCTATCAGATCTAGAAGTCCTGTCTTCTACCTGCAATAGTTCCCAGCAAACCAAATTCTCTGCCCACTTTACTGTTTCAACAATCAATTGTCTAGGGTAGCCTCTAGAAATGAATTTATTACTCATAATTTCCAAATCCTGTCTCCTTTTGGAGATCTCACTATCAATCCTGGCTACCCGTAACATTTGAGATTTGGGCAGTGAATTTAACAGGTGCCTAGGATGATGGCTACCATAATGCAGTATCGTGTTTCTATCCGTGGGTTTAGTGTAGATACAAGCCTGCAACTTCCCATCTCTCTTATACACTGTTACATCAAGAAAATTCTCCTTTCATATATATATATATATATATATATATATATATATATATATATATATATATATATATATATATATATATATATATATATATATACAGAGAGAGAGACTGTAAGAAATGGTCTGCAGCAAGATAACATCCTTTGAAGTAGAATGAAGCTCAATCCTAACCAAGTATGTTTGTTGTTAGATTTGTGCCTTAATACCACATACTTCAAGTACAAGGAACTTTTCTATAGACAGAAACATGGCTGTGCAATGGGTTCCCCAGTCCCTCCCATTGTAGCTAACTTGTACATGGAGGAAGTGGAAAGGATGGCTTTACTTACTTTCCAGGGAACTTTCCAGAATCATTTACGAATGCAAATGCAAACATGCAAAAAAAAAAATAGCTTTTTACCCACAATGCAACATTTCCCTAAATTCAGTTTTATTATTGGTGGGGGACTGCTGTCCCATGCCTGGTCGCGTTTTAACCAGACTGGGGGCATGGCCAGGTAGTGCAAAAATGCATAAATTGCATAAATTGTACTCAGTTTACCTAAAAAGTTACATACAGTATCTTTTGTAGATACTAGATATATAACTTATATGGCAGCTTACATAACTTACATATTGAGCAATGACAACTCAAGCTTGAAGAGACTATGTAGAGCAAACTCTGCTGACCACCAGTGAAATAAGATAAATGTCCCTAATCACCAATTAACTGCTTGATTAGCACATTAATGGAACTGTGTAGTAGGATTGGGAGGCTACAATTCTCTTCTCTCATTGTGCCTTTTTCATCTTTCTCTGACAGGTCTATACTATCACTCTTTGTCAAATGTAACTCTTGACTATTTGTCTCTTGACTCTTTGTCAAGTTACTAGCTGTGGATATGTCTATGTTTCCTCTGCAGCTCTTTCTCAATCCCTCATTGGAACAACATATAAGGAGGCAAAGTTATTTTATCTGGAAAAGTAATAGTTTTAGTTCAGCCACCATGGGGCATCAGCTAGTATGATTGAACTGAAGGGAGACTGCCACAGTGCAATTTTATTGCGAACCACACAACGGGGCAAATTTACGAAATTGACGTGAAATGATCATCGAATACCGATCGTACTAATTTTTCGTGAAATCGTACATGCAAATATGCAAATTTGGCCTCTTCGATCATCGAATATCAAATAGATAGATAGATCGAATGATCGGCTATTCGATAATTCGATAATTCGATGATCGAAGGAATCAAAGTTTTAAAGTTATTCAAATGCCTACTTCGCCAGATTGAACCTACCAATTTGTAATAGAAGCCTATGGGAAGCTCCTCATAGGCTCGAATACCATTTGTACGATCGGAGCGTTCAATCGTCCGAATCGTAAGAATTTTTGGGACGCTCGAAGGAAAAAGTACAACTCAAAGCTTTAAATAATGACTCACTTTTCTATTAATCTAATTTTGTTTTAAAAAACTGTGTTTTGCTGTAAATGTGAATAAATATAGCACAAATACATTACTGTTTTATGGTGTTACAGATCCTAGCTTTAGGGAAACTCTGCTTGAAATCTGGAAGAAACTGAGACTGCAGATATACAAACCTCGTTAGCTATCATGAACAATAACTGCAATCAGGACACATCTTTAGTTAATGATTTATACAAAAATTGCTAACGGTTCTTCACAATTAACCTTGACATTAATTAGTAAGAGTATATTTCCTACATATTTAATCTTTAAGAAAAGTAGGTTGCTTCTCAGTAAATGCAACTGCAATCCATTTCACCAAGAAGGAATTTGTGTACTTTAAATACATATATTAATATATCTCAAGAGTTGTGCACCCTTAATATGAGTGCTAAATAACACATTAAAATTACATATTATAAACTTGATAAATGTTCTACAATGTGCTCTTTAGTCTATTTGTACCAGCACTACTGATTGTGTTCCACGGTTGGGTACAGTGCCAAAAGTTAGAATGGCACAGCCTGTAAGGACCAGAGCAGGACTCGAACTTTTTGTGCTGACTTATGCACTTACCATGTGAGCCACTAGAGGCTCGTGGGTATTGGTTCTGATTTCTTCATTGATGTTTTATATATATGCCTGTTCCCAGTGTGTCTCCAACCTCGTTTCTCCATTACCTTCCTTTATAAACCCTGCCCTGAGTCATTGAGTGAATTGGTGTGTTTCCTGTATTATCTGAATTTCTTGTTCCAAGTATTCCTAGTTCCAGTGTTTTTGTTCCAGGGTTTTGTTTCAGATTTCTTGTTCCAGCATTCCTTTCCCTCCTGGATTTTCTGATAACAACCTTGGTTTGACTTTGTTCTTGATTTTTTTGCCTGTTTTTGTGTTTTTCTTCTGTTACCATTATACCTGCTATTCAGTATGTCAACTTCCATTGTTTATGGCAATCCTTTGGGGCTTCCACCATTCCCACATCCCAGTGTGTGGCTAACCCCAGTTACAGGGGATTCTGCTATGAATGTTACACAGCCAAAGCCTCAATCCCCATTCAACTTCACACTGCTTGAGCAATTATGTCAAGAAAAATAGGCAATGCCAGTAAAGGCTTACTCTAAAAGATGAACAGCTGCAACAGCAGCCAAAGGTGATTCTACCAAGTACTGACTTTCGGTGTAAATACTAATGCAACCAACATGGGGCAAATTCACTAAGATCTGAAAATTCGCCAGCATTGGCTTTGCTAGCGTTCGACGCACTTCGCCAGGCGGATTTTCGTCAGCATTACACATATTCACTAAAGTACGTAGTGTTACTTCACTAGGCAGAGCGCAGTTACGCTAGCGAGGCCTAATTTGCATACGGCGGGAACTTTAACGTATACTAGAAGTATATGTTACAGCCACTACATTCCACTACACAAGCCCAGGAAACCTTTAATAAATAAAATAAATTTGTCCTATTGCCCTACATGTGACCCCTATATAGTTGAGTTGCCATATTCAGACTATCACCCTCCAATGGTAAAACATGCCAACGTTTTTTTGGGACTTAGAAAAATTTTTACTTTTTTTTTCAACCTCTATTGTATTGAACTTCGCCTGGTCTAACCAGGCAAAGTAAAGTCTAACGTAAGTGGTAACGTTCAGGAAAATGTTCATCTTCGGGAATTTGCGTAATTACGATCCTTCATCAGTGCAAAACTTCGCCTGGTGTAAGGGTGCGAAGCTGCGCAAGTCTATCTACTTCGCTAGCGAAAATTTGCTAGCGAATTAGATGCTTCGCGCTTTAGCCGATTTGGGCCAAAGTGCTGTAGATCAAATGTATAGTTAAAATAAATCAAATATTCAAATTAAATACATTTTAACTCTAGGTTGTAACACAGCAAAATGTGTAAATGTTGATGGGGTCAGTAGCTGTGCAAGACAATGTAAAACTAGTTCTAGCAGCATCATTAGATGTGTTTTTCTGTCTATTAATGATGAGTGAATCTGTCCCATTTTCTTCACTGAAAAATTTGCAAAACAGCAAAGAATTTGTGATACACATTCAATTCACATTCAACTTTTTTCGCTGCAACTTTTGCAAAATATGTTATGGGTGACTTGTTTTTCTCACTCCAATTGCAATAAATTCAATGGCCATTTTTTTATCATTGCAAATTTAGCATTTCAAGAAATCAGCTGATTTTAAAATGTGTAATTTCAGCACAAATCCATGTGTTGCAAAACATTTTTTTATCATCACTAGTGTCTACTATGTAGGGTGAGGGCAACATTGCCACAAATTTGTTGGATGCAGAAGGCTAAAGTGTTCTCTGACATTGAACAAATACATTTTTAATTTCTTTACTTCTTCTCTGCTCATCTCTGAAATGCGCTTCCCTTTTCAATTTTCATAGGTAATGGTTAAGTCTGATGCACTTGCAGCACAGCCATACAAAAACATATATAAATATGTATAGTATTTTGTAAGATATGGGTGTCCAAAGGGCACAATATAATTTGTGTTATAAGCTCCAGGGAAAACTGTGTTGCTGCAGCAAGTAATGCTGCTTAATTGTGAACCGGCTCAGTAAAAGCTGGCTTATGGGTCCCTGGAGTGAATGGAAGAGAGCAGGGTGGGCTTCCATTCCTTGCTCCATTATCTGTTTTGTAGCTGCCCAGGTAAAGGCAGTTGTATAATTATCTGATTTAAGCTTTAGTTAAAAGTAGGTGTGGAGCAACACCTCAGGGCTGCTGCTTCCCCCTAGAGACCTTGTGGAGTGAGGGGCCACAGAAGGAGTGCTAGTGAGCACCAGAGAGTGATCATCTGAGTTGGCAGAGAGCTGCAAAGGTCTTGGAGAGGACCAGAGAAACCACTCCCAGGTGACAAGAGTGTCTCAAGTGTGTCCAGAGAGGATTCTGGAACTTGTGGTCTGCTGAAAGCCAGGGAAAAGGGAAGATTGTATCCTACTTAACGCGATCTTCCTTTCTTGGATGAACTCCATTTCAGTACTCATCGGGAAGCCCCTCCTCCCTGCTCCCATTAGAAGGACCCTCCCAAAGCCTTTAAAAGGTCAAACACACCCACTAACCGGCGTCTTTCTCAAATTACCGGGGGAAAAAAGGGGGCGGGTTTGTACTGACATGGAGTTCGTCAAGGAAGATCAAGGTAAGTATGATACAATCTTCCCTTTTCCCTGGCCGAACTCCATGTCAGTACTCATCGGGATGTAGCAAGCTATGATTTTCCAATGGGAGGGAATGGGCTTTGTAATCAGGAATACACCAACTAGATAGCCCACAATCATGCAACCTCTATAAGTTAATATAGAGACACCAGGTGAAACCCCAAAATAAGTTACAAGGCTAAGAATAGCCATATAGTATAGACTATATCCTACAGAGAGAGAGAGGTGTTAGCCCATTGTCAGAGTGAGAAACAAGTGAGTTCAGGAACAAATCATATCACCCTTCCAGAAGAGAAAGTGATGAAGACACCCCTGCACATGGCGAATTCAGCAAGCTGAAATACTTACTCTCCTACTCACCTGAAAGCATTTGTCACATGTATGCCCATTTCCAGTGCAGATTACAAGGCACCTGTAAGAAACACTTGGTAGGAGTTAGAATCAAACAGACCCATTGTAGGTATGACTTTGTTCAGAATATTACAACAAGCATAGGGCATACAACACACAATGAACACACGAGGCCTGTACCATAACATACCAGGATGCCTAGCAGTCAGAACTGTCTTAACAGAAAACAGATCCTAAAGGGCAAAGGTACCCGAGACATACCTTGGGCTAGAATTCCTTACACAGTGTAAGGTCCTGTGCTGAAAGGGACTCAACTAAACAGAAAAAACACTGGTAGCAATCCCCTTATCCAGAAGAGATTCTATGTTGAACCAGAGCAAGTACAGTACCTAAGAAATAGAACCCTTGTTGGTTGATCCACCTTAGTCTTGAGAGTGGTATAACCCTGGTTACTCCTAAAGTTACAGATCCAATACAAACCAAACGATGCTAAAGGGGAGTCCCCTGAAACCCCTGGAGAGTGGATAAGAATCACCCACAAAAACCGTTCTGTTTTAATCCCACCTGTAAGGAACATATTTATATGTAAAATCACTCCATCTAAGGTCAATGAAGCTGGCCTTAGGACATATGGATGTTCCAGTAAGTGTCAGAAGGGCTTCAGACTAGAGCCATGCTGGGTCAAATGTATCAGGAGCGACTGAGGCTCACCAGGAAGTCCTACTTTATAGAACCACAATGTGAAATTAGCAAGGCTAATAGGAGTGTTGTATCTAAAAGGTTACCTGGACAGAGAACACAGTGACTAGTACAATAGGCCACAATGCTCAGCCAGTGTAAATGGGAAATCCTCACAGTATTGGAAACAGTGTGACAGACTTGGACAAAAACAGATATCAACACATCCAAACATCCTGTTTGAAGCTTTTTTAGACAAACTTGCAGCACAGAAATTGATAAAGCTGGCAGATGTAGGAGATTGTACTCTACTTGTAATAACTGCAAATGTCTCCCATAAGGGAAAACTATGATCCTGTTCAAGATAGTCCAATACATTATAGCCTGAGGCTATAGAACAGGTAGAAACACACAAGTAGGTAACTGTGAGGCAGGTTCCAGTAGTGCTGGTGGCTCAAGAGGGCATTGACCTAGAGCAGGAAATCAGCACCTAATGGATGTGTCCATCATCTGCTGTATAATCACTTAACTCTCTGGTATGGAAGAAAAGCTTCCTCCTGTACACAGAGCATAAGCCTGGCCTTTAAGCCATCATGATGCTTTGTTTGTTATCCATATAAAGAATCCTATCCTGGACCAGATATTTGTAACCCGAATAAGGTTATCTCTATTGTCTAACAGACACTCGCTGGAAATTCACCCATCACTACAAAGCAAATGTTGATGTTACAAAGAGGCAAATTGAATAATTAGTGTTGGTGCCTCCTGCAAGGACCCAGGTCTGCAGCCATTATGGCTGAAAGCTACAGTATAGAGCAACTTTATTATTTTTTAAAAACTACACCCACCTTGGGATAGTCTATTGAAGGAGGCAGTTGGCCATGAACCTGACCTCATAAAAACAAAGAAAACAAAGTAACATGAGGCAGTAAGGCTCAGGCATCTAACTAATTAATCCTAAGCTGACTGCCATCTCCCTCGCCCATCCGTAAAAATGGAGTGTAGGGGCCACATACACCACTACCACCGGACGCCTTTTGGGCAGGTCGGGAGGGCACACGGATGGGGGGACAGCACCTGCCATCAAATGGTCTGACAGCAATACAGGAAGGCAACTGAAACACAGGCAGACAAGGAGTAGCAAACATTGCACAGCAGTACCTTACCTGATTCTGGAGATGAAGAACAGGAGACTCCAAGATATGAGGTAGTGTGCTGGGGACCAAAACCCCTGTCCCTAGGATGCCTTATGGGCAGGCCTATGCTTTCCCAAGGTTAAAAAGAAAATTTTGCTTCCAATGGGAACAAAAGCAAAGAGAAGGGAAAAAAAGACGCTGGTTAGTGGGTGTGTTTGACCTTTTAAAGGCTTGGGGAGGGTCCTTCTAATGGGAGCAGGGAGGAGGGGCTTCCCGATGAATACTGACATGGAGTTCGGCCAGGGAAAGCTAAAACTCAAACGGGAGTAAAGCAAACACCAGTGAGGATGTAAAGAGGGACTGTATATTATGTTATTACTCCTGTGAAAGCCAGTGGGCTGAAACATTGTGTTCTATTGCAAATGAACGCTAGTGAAGCTGCAATTTAAATGTAAAAGGCTGTGTCCGTTTCTGTGCTAAAATCTGTGCCGGGGCCTTGGGTTTTCACTACCCAAAGCTCACAATACATATTGTTTGTATTTTGCTTATTATTAGCTGAGCCAGTGCCTTTCTTTATTAGTTCACCATTAGTATGGTTATTTTCCTTACTAATTAGCTACTTTGCCTTTCATTTCATCATGTCAAATCTAATTTCACATAATCTACAATATAAAGGTTTAAATGTTTAAAATGTGTATTAAATATAGTACATTACTTTGTAATATTTTGTAAGGGAGTTGTCACAGTCACTAAAAAGCATTATTTAAATTCTTCCCTGTGCCCATACTACCTAATAGCTGTACATAATTGGTTTCAAAGTAAAGTGCTTTTGTAAGCTGAGTTTATTTAAAAGGCCTACATCAGGTGTTCTTTCTTGTAGTGTTTTGTTCTTTGGAATTGACAAGAGCAGTGAAGTTAAAAGTCCATTTTCCTGGGACAGGAACATCCAGCAGAGAACACTGCCGTTCCGTGGGATTCACTCCCCCACACAACCATTCAGGCCATACCATTTATTCATCAGCATGGAAAATTTGTCAAACCTGTCCACTGACGCTACATGTTTTTGAATAAAATAGCCGGCCTACATCTCTGAGATATTTAGCAATTGCTTGCATGACATCTTTGCAGCTAAGTGTCGACTGACACAAGTAATTTGGATTGAATAAGAAAAAGAGAGAATACAAAAAGCTTATGCCCTGAGATGCAGAAGCTTCAGAATAGCACATAAATAAGGCAAAACATATTGGGGGCCATTTAGCTACAATAGGCAAAGCTATTTATGGAAACTTGATTTTTTCAGCGTGGAATAGACTTTTTTTGCTCCTTCTGTTTCATATACACACCATCCGTCGTGTAGTGAGATTCACAAATATAGAAGTGGAAACAGACTGGAACATAGGCAGTACTTTTGTCTGCAAACACCCTTTAATTGGTGAAAAATCACGACATGTTTCGAGAATATCTCTCTTTTTCAAGTATCTCTTTGTGTCTGGGTGAGGGGTCCACTTTAAGGCCAGCCCTCCAAGCAGTCCTTGCCGGAGCATTATATGGACTCCCTAGTACTGCGGCAGTGCCCCTGACTAGGTTGTTCCAGCTCTTTCCCTTTTTCATGTTATTCCTCCTTTCCTTGGTCTGTCTGTCCTGCTTTACCCTACCTTGTACCTTCCCAGTCTTGACCTTGCCTCCTTTTGTTTCCTGTTCTGCCTTGTACCTTTCCCTGACATCACCTTGACTGTCTTTGCTCTGCCTGTATATTATTTTGCCTTGTACTTACCTCTCCTGCCTTCCAGTCCTCTCCTGCTTTCCAGTTGCTCCCCTATCCCCAGTCTAATCTGATTCTATGCCTGCACCACCCTGTTCTGATCTACGCCCCTACCGTCCTGTCTCATCTAGTCTGTTCCTGTTTTGCACCTGCTCCATCCCACTCCTACCTTATCTGCTCCTACCCTGACTCGTCACCCACTTTATACTGCCCAATTCTGATCTTTGCCCTCTCCATCCCACTCATCACCTGCTCACTCTGACAGACTACGCCCTCATCACCCTGTTCCTGCATTTTCCTTTTGTGTTCCATGGGCACAGCCAGACCATGCCTAAAGGACTCATTTTCCCTCTTCAGCCTCCACAGCACCCCCTACCTAATCCTTGACAGCTGATAATTGTTGTGGATCAAATGTGTTAAGGTTTCTGTACGTGTGGTTGGAGAGAGATGCTTGTGATAGTGTAGGTGAAAGTGTTATCTGAAAGGACAGAAAGTGATGGTCAGGGGGTAGGGAGAGTTAGAAAGGTTGAATGGGTGGCATGAGTGGCAGAATATAAGATCAGGAGCATAACCTTGGATGTGAGAAGGTTAATCGGTCCACTGAGAAAGACCAAATGAAGTTCTTAAAGAGAGGAGAAGCAGAGTTGTCAATGGGAATGTTGAAGTCGCCTAAAATGAGAGCAGACCTCATTATACAGTATAATAGCAGTTCAATGATACTAATAAAAATACAATTTGCTTTATATGTCAGCTTGTATTCATTATAGCTTGTAATTTGAACTCAAGTACAGCACAAGGAAGTAGAACATCATAAATAAATACTGAATGCAATTTATTACCATACTCATGAGTTCTTTTTTTATGGCACTCTGGAAGGACACAGACGTGAAGGATCATCTCCAACTAAGAAAAGCTGCTTGATGTTCTAGAAAAAGACAAGGTGCATCAGTCACCCGTGTAATCCGATGCAACAGATTGTAGGTTTCATGGATAATTAATCACACCTCCTCTTAACCCAGTGTTGCCATATTTTTTTGCTCACATTGGGTCTGTTGTACTTGGACCAGAATGTGAACAAAGAGTAGATTCTTCATCTTGCTTGTGAAACTACAGAGCAAAGGAAACTGCTGTTCTCATGTGCTGAATGCAAAAATCTGGGCTATCAAATAAATAAATTTAATTAATTAAGGAATAGTGTAATGGGACTTACAAGGCATGAGTGGATCAATAGGTATAGGGCAATAAGCAGCTTTGTCTTTAAAAAAATAACTTTATAATGTTCTGTAACGCTTTAGCTGAATGCAGTCTGAAATAATTATTGAACAGCTTTTGTGCAATATTGCTGCCAACTTTGAATTCTCACTTGGAAACATTCTACATTCTTAGGCTCTATTTTGACTGACCATAAACAAATTAAAAATACAGAGGATCATGCCCTCTCTTCAGAAAATAGCTATTTCATATTCAGGCATTGGGCCTACTATCCAGGAATCTATTATCATTAAGCGCCAAAATGCAGTACTGCCATTGCAGTCTTATTTGGATAAACCATTCTTTATTATTTTCAAAGATTTGCATTCTCTCTGTAATAATTAGCCAGAACCTTGTATATGATAAAAACTAAAATAGCATAAAGCCATACTGACTAGTGATGGGTGAATTTATTCACCAGGCGCAAATTCACCGGCGAATTCTTGCGATTTGCGAAACGCCAGCGGAGATTCGCCCGCCGAAAATTCGCTGGCATAATAAATACCCCAGTGTCCAATCTTAACAAAAAAAAAAAAACACTGTTCTACTGTGATATACACTTGTTGCAAGGTCTAGGCCAAATTTGCACCTACTGAATAAATTTGCCCATCACTAGTTCTAATCATGTTAGCAATTCATAGAACGTGTTCTTCAGTAAATGGTTATCCATAAGAAACTGTGAAGCTACTCAGTGCTTCAGTCACTAAATACCTTTCACTTCAAATATAATTCATTTGAGAGACTTGATCAAATACACTGGGCTTGCCTGTAGTAAGGGACACATCCAAGAAACAATAACTACATGTCCAAACTCTGGGACTAATTGTCCACCAACCATTGCAGTGTTTTAGTAGCACAACTGAAGTTGTTGATCACCATCTTAAAGCTCTGTAGGGGGAATGTAATTAAAAATCATAGCGTTATTTAAAATGCCAGTTCTGTAAATGTTAAGCACCGCTTTCAATGTAAAATTCACTGGCAAATTTAACCACTCATAGTTAACATAGTAACATAGTAAGTTCAGTTGAAAAAAGACACATGTCCATCAAGTTTT
>CM044446.1:61335916-61365593 GCA_024363595.1 Xenopus borealis
GGGAGCACTCCATAGCTAAATAAAAATGTACTAAAATACAATGGAAGTGCTACTGATCTTGCCAAATTAACTATACACATACAACTATACAAAATTATGATCATAAGATTGATAAGCCACCACACCACATCAAGGTAAAACCCATATGGCGGTCCCTAACTATTTACCTCTGGTCATAATATCAAATGCTATAGCCTCCCGGCATGAGAGCATTACCTGAATAAAGGTCTCCCGACCTGGGCATTGGTTTCATCCACCGGGCTTAGTCCTCCCCCGCCATTAGCTTTCAAAGAGGAGAGACAACCTAGACCCCAGATTTGTTGTTTTTTTTTTTCAAATGATAAAGGCACACACTCCATTAGATATGTTTAAAATGAATGGTATCCCTCTGACCACACAACAGAACAGGCAGATAACTGACCAGTTTGGCTGCACGTTGTTTGTTAATGTGCTTGTGAGATTGTTTGTCTTTTAAAAACTTGTGGCACCCTAAATACCAATATAAAAATGAAGATTTTTATGTTATCACATAGTATTCCTTATCCTGAATATGTAAAAAAGCAAGTTTCAAGTATTCTGTCTGTTTTTAACAATTTATTATTCTCATGATTTCATTTTCAGAGATTTTATAGGATGGGAAATCTTATTAGAATCCTCAGTACAGCTAAGAACAAATACAGGATATTGTCTAGAGGTCTTGCATGGTGTATGTAGAGACAGCACAGCCTTAAATAAAGCAGGATTTTTTCAATCATTTGTAACAACAAAAACACTAAATAGGTTAAATGCAATTATGTTCAGGGTTCTATTTTTTAGTGTGTGCAAATTTACATAAAACTCACTAATTTCATTTTCTAGGCAAGGGGCAATTGTATCAAGATAAAGACTTTGATAGCTGGCGTGAGATTTCATTATATGCCACTAGATTGGCTATATCCTATTGAAGAGGTTTCCTGCAGAGACCTATTGCTATTACCTTCAACACAACATGCTGCCATACGGAGTAGAGCACATTTACCAACAGAATAAGTCTTTCTTTTACTTTATAAAAACAAGCCTCTGTTTTGGAAACTGATTGCACTCAGCTACATACACATTATGTGATGATTGCAGAGAATGTGTTTATTATTTGATGTACAAATGAGGACTTTCACGGAATCTGAATCAAGTGAAAAAAGTCACTAGAAAATATTTAGTGACATCAATTAATATACATACTTACTGGGAGCAGGATAGCAAGCAGAGATTAAAGAAAATAGTATTATATAGCTGTAAGGTGATATTAAGAGCTGGCAGGAGGATACCCAAATGCCCCAGTTTATACAGAGGACCTGAGAGGACCTTTTGTCTTTAACATATATGGCATCTTTTGCAACTTTAATCTATTTATGACTTAAATATTATGGTCAGTTGAATGAGGTGAATATTGCATATGGGTTACTGTCCATGACACGCAGTTCTCAAAATCTCCTTACACAATTTCCAACTACTGTACCTTCAAACTTGAAGGTCTTGAAATGATATCCCTGGAGCAGATGTAATATATTTTACACAAATGAAATTGCAAATGCAATAAGCATACTGTATTCTAACACTTTTATGTATCCTTTAAATAATAATCTTTAGCCATATAGTTTGGGGGCAATAGTTCACTTTTTTGCAATAAATTCTAGTCTTTTAATTTTTTTTTACTATAGTGCATGTATGTGTTAAGTTACTATATGATATGAGAAGTACATATGCACTCTATATAACTAGAATTGCACACAAATAAATGTGTAGTATATTGTAAGTGGTTTTGTATACTAGGGTTTGTGTAATTAATAAAGAAGGCAGAAGTATCTTGAAAAATTAAGAAGATTTTAGTTAGCCCTTTTTATACTACAGATGCAGCCACTTGGATTTGTGAGTTAAATGTGTCATGACTCGGGGTTAATTGAAGAAACTGTGTTATCTAAAGTTATCTTAACTCATTTAATGCATTTAACCTTTTCATTAGCATACCAAAGCACCATTGTTTTCAATGGTGAACTCTTTAATTGGATAGGATTCTGCGACACAATATTCTGTGCTAAGTGGGATAAATGGGATAGATGAGTTAAGTTATTCTGTGTCAAATGCACAATCCAAAGTGGCTTCATCTGTATGTTATGTAAATGAAAACCAATGATTTGTTTTATTTTTATTAGTATTATTTAATTCTGAGAGGAACTATCATGCCTGCACTACAATAGGATGGAGGGGATATGTGTAATGTGCTTCATGATATATTCTAGTGCTGACATGGAAAAATATTTTTTTAAGTTGGTGTTTAGAATGATGAGGACATGATTGGCCTTTAAGAGTAGAAAGCATTGATAAGCAGGAGAGCTGGGTATGCCCCACTCCACATTTTCTTATTACATGGCAAGTAGTGTGAAGGCTGTAGGAGTCATGGCAAGTTTCTAGTGTTTGTAATAGTATCCCTATTCTTACTGAAAATTCAGCCAATAGTCATATGGTGCTAAGACAAAGCAGCTCAGGGAGGAACACAGGTAGGCTCATCCATAGAGGCAGACTAAGGGCTTCATGACCCAAAGTGCCCTGTGTAAATGCATTAGTGACAAATACTCTATGCCACTTATGGTAATCAGGGTGTAAAAGATTGGTAGACTGGTCAAGATTTCATAAGACAAGATAAACTGACTCAAAAAAATGTATAAACCGTGAAAACCTTTAATTCCTATCATGGTAAAGAAACTGTGCGAAAGTTCCTTTAACATGACAGGCATTAAAAGATACATATGAGTAATAATACTAATAATAACAACAATGTTAAGTTTAGAAAGTTTATGTAGAGTATTGCTACTTTTACATAGAATAATAAGTGTAGTTAGTAATGGTCTGGTATGTATATTTTTTAAACTGTGCTTGCCATTGAGCATATAATATTAGCTGTCTTCACTATCATCTCTTCATCCTAATATCATTGTGGCATTTTTATAAATTTAGTACAATATAAAGGCTGTTACTTACTAGGTATTTAGCAATTTTAGGGTTTGCTTTGGGATGGCTCAGTTCCAACACTTTTTTCAACATTACGATTTGACCGATAAAAAATCCTTAAGTGCAATTTGTTCCAGTAAACAAACTTACACAAAAATATGTTTGTTGGCTTGGTGCCTTGATAGGTACTGTGTGTCTATAGTTTGTGGTGTGGTATGTGGTTGGAGAAATTAACATTAACATAGTTCAACAGGCTTCCTAAGAAATTAAATTTGATGTTAGTTGGGTATTGAGGGACAACAGAAGTGCTACACATGTTTATCTATAAATTAATTCTCTTGTAAACAAAAGATCTAATTAATACACATTGACTAATTCACAATGACTCTTAGGAGCACATTTACTAAGGTTTAATAAGTGAATTTTCGAATAAAATACAAATTTTTATATCAAAGTAATTTTGGGCTACTTCGACTATCGAATAGAAAATTCGAATTCTGAAGTACTGTGATCGTTCGATTCGATCAATTCGAATTCAATCGAAAATGCCCATTTTCAATCGAAAATGACCCCCCAAAATTTGATGGTCGAATTTTGAATTTTTTTTATATTCAAAATTTGACCCTTAGTAAATCTACCCCTTAGCATTGTGGAACATTTCTCAATTACAAATGCTTATAAAACGGTGTTATCTTTGTATTCCCCTTGCTCTTTTCACCAACTAAACAAGATAAACTTGATAGCAATATTAAAAGAAAAAATAAAAGGCATTGCTTTCACATGCATCACTCAAATTATTTTACTATATTCTAACTTAAAAAAAAAATTACATTTAAACATTTGATCATTCTTTCAAAAAATATACAAAATGCAAATGCAAAGTTGTTTTTGTATAATTGGTAACAATGAGTTAATGTGAAGCAACTTCCTTAGATGGTTCTAATTCTTTAATATTTTTGCCTTTTCAGAATTATTTAATATGTCATACCTATTGGGCATAATATTACTTACTATTTCCATTTTAACTACAGTAGATACTATCCCCCAAAGTCTGCTAAAGTAGTGTGTATTTTGTCTTCTGTTAACATGTGCTCTTTTCAAAGTTTTTAAGATTTACTTAAATGCATTGTATCAAATTTTTCTCAAAATAGATATTTTGTACAGGTGTTTCAGCTGATTGATGTAAGGACTCTTCTATTTGGGGATATGCTTCTGGATAAGGTCATTGATAGTTCTATTATTATTAATTGCTCTACCAAAATGTTTATTTCCCAAAGGGTTTCAGTAGCACAAATCCTCCATGAGAATGTGTGCTGTAGATAAGTTGATGATGTGTATTGATGTCAAGAGTTGAAAGCTATGAAACTCTTTAATGTGGTATCTCCTAGAAATATTAAACTTCACATTTTTTTCAGACAGGCATGCTCTACAACATAAAGAAACATTTGAGAACATTGAGGCTATAATTCCTTTATCTGAATTTCTATTTCTGAGAATTTTATGGTACTGTATGCCCTATAAGTAGTGGCAAGTTAAACAGGTTTGCTAACTAGGATTGGTGATTGGCATTTTAAGTATTCCAGCTTAACCGAATCCCAACACTTGAAGTCAGGGTGATCACATTAAGATCTACCAGAATCTTAGCAGACTTTTCCAACACTCAAAGAGTTTTGCTTATATTGATATTTATAGAGGCCAAACATGGAGATGTCCTGTAACACGTAAATGCGGAATTCAAAGAAGTTAGTTTATTATTCACTCTTCAGTTGGAGATTACAATCATGTTTTTGTAATCTCAAAAACAATAAACAATAACAATTTATGAAAAATAGAAAAATATTAATCTTTCCTGCCCTTTCACAATATTTAGGGGCACATTTACTAAGGTCGAAGTAAATATTCAAATAAAATTCAAATTTAAAAAATTAAAATTTTGACATAATTTTGGGCTACTTCGACTAATGAAAAGCCCAAAATTCAATGCGAATTGAAAGAAATTGAAAATTTGAACTTTTGAATTTTGAAGTAGTCCTTTAAAAATCTTTTGAATTCAACTATTCACCACCTTAAAGCTGCTAAATTAGCATTTTAGCCTATGGGGGGCCTCCTAGAACCTGTTCTGAAAATTTTTCTAAGTCCTAGGAATTCGGCTGATTTTGCGCAAAATCCTTCGAATCATTCGATTTGAACGATGTGATCAAACAATTTTAATGATTCACATGATTTTTTTCAATCAAATACAGCCATTTCTGATCGAAAATGGCCATATTCAATTGAAAATGACCCCCCAAAAATATTAGATGGTCAAATTTCGTTTTTCACTTAGAAATTCGGCATTAGTAAATCTGCCCCTTAGCAAAACACAGTTGGGATAAAGTAAATACTTATGACAGCTGTCAAATAAAGGATAAGAAGATGAATAAAATAACATACGTATATAATATTACAGTTACACATTGCAAGATAAACACTCTGCAAAAGAGCTACTCTGAACTTCTGTATACAACACTCCTAAAGGTCTTTATGCTTTGTTCCCATAATAAATAAATCTACCTTTAGTTAAAAATATGTTTTTGTTTTGTCATATCTATAAACAGCCCTGCTATAGATAAGCAATACTATCAGCTTTGTATAATACTGGCTTGAAAAGTAACATGGCACAAAATAAAATATTATTCAAGAAGAACCATGTGAAAATATGAATGTGACCTACAGTAGCTGAAATTAGGATACTATTTTGTGGTCAGATGTCCCAGAATGTTTTGGGCAAACCTGCATTAAATATTATATTTCATAATGGTGAGAATTTGTAGCCCCATACCTGTGTGCAGAAACAGTTAGAGGCACATTTATGAAGGGTCGAATTTTAAAATTCATGTGCGTTTTTTAAAACTCCCATAAACTCTAAACTCGACCAATCACAAAAAAATTCAAATATCGATCTATTAAAAACACGGGTGAATAGAATCAACCTGAAAACTCAAATCAAATTCGAATTTGATTAGAATTTAAAAAACTTGATTTGAGTTTTTTTCTCTGAAAAAACCTTGAATGTCAGGAAGGATGCAATCAACTCAAATTGATCCTTCAGTCTTAAAGGGCTAGATTATGATAAATCTCAAAACGTGAGAAAAACTCATATTGAATTTGAATACCTCCCTAGTTGAATTTGACAGTATCCATAAAAAACCTGAAAATTAAAATTTTTAATTTGTGCCTTTATAAATCTGCCCTATACTGTATATAGATAGGCATGTAGACAGCACATGAAAACTAAGCACATGGAAAATATCTGACACCACTGAAAGCCAGAAATGATTGTAAATTTTCATTGGGTTGAAAAAATAGGTTGATTAGATCAACCAATTCCACTATAGACTAATATGATATTTACAGCATTTACAACATATATAAATGTACAGACAGGTAGGACAAACAAGTATAAACAAGAATAAATATGTATAGATTTCCACAGAATGAAAATTCTACTTAATTTTGCTTTATACAGTTTGCATCTAAGACTCTAAGAACATGGACCATGGTCCTCACTATAGAGGAGGGTTCAGGGGAGATCAGTTTAAGTTTGTATTGTTTGATGACCCAATAAACAAGTATATCTCTATATGTAAGGTCATCTAACAGTCTTTAATATTTTTAAAATTCCTGGCATGCTTTAAGGGAAATGCCCAGTGCCTAGCATAAATTAACCAGTAATCAGTCAAGACTTTGTTTGCAAATGCTGTTCATTATGCATTCTGGGAAGTTAAAAGGTTAAAATAGTTTATCAAACTCTAATTTTACTTTGATGAGTGAAGTGGTCCCGCTATTCTAAAGAATTCATAAAACTATAAAAAAAACGAATTGAAATAAAAAATTACGTGCAACAACTTCAAATGCATTAATATCAATGAGCATTATTCTTGTGGGGATTTTTTGTCTTGGTGACTTTTTTGTACTAAAGTATTAAAGTCAATGGGTGTTGTTTCTTATGGTGACTTTTTTGTCTTTTTTTTGCCACAAATTTGTCTTGGCAACTGCAACATTTTTTGCTGTGGATTTCTGCCTCAGTTTCACAGAGAAATGCACAGATTGCGAAGTACGGAATTTCGTAATAAATCCATGCCTGCCAAAACTATTTGCTCATCACTAGTTGTATTGTTTCATGAATAAGCAGCACCCTCTGCATTCGGCATGGTATAAATAATAGAAATACTATACTTTTTAGTGTTAGTGTTAATTATGTTGTCTTTTTAAATCCAAGATCATTTTACCATGTCTGAATATTTATCATGAACAGGTGGTGCAGAGCATTCCCCCCTAGTATTTTCTTCTCCTGTGTACATGGAGAATTCAGTGTCTGGTATGTAACCCTCCAGTGTATTTACATCAAAATGATTAACTATCTGGACCTTTAAAAAGTTGTCAAATTAAAACAAATCCCTGAATGCATTTCTCAGAGCAAAAATATTCAAATGTTGCCATGCTGCTAAGTATCCTGACCTTTTGCTGAGTCAGTACCACGTCTAAAATTTACTGTTATCGAATATGTGAAAACCCTAAATTAAATTAGAACCCTATAGAGATTTAGTGGTAGTATGTGTTCAACATATAACTATATAATTCAATTCTAATGACACGCTAGCATTCTCATACACGCACAGCATTTAAGGACAACCAGTCTTATTCAAGAAAAGAAAAAAAAATCCAATGTAAAATATATATATTTATTAATTTTTAAAGCCTAAATTAGAGAGTATGGGGACAATTCACTGTAATTCCGATTTATATGTATGAACAGGGTGTTTTTCTATGAGTTTAAATACAGTTGAAGCCACTTGGATTTGTATGTTAAATGCGTCATGACTCATTAACTCATTTAATGTATTTAACCTTTTCATTGGCATACTAAAGCACCATTGTTCACAATGGTGAACACTTTAATTCGATGGGATTCTGCGACGCAATTTTCTGTGTTAAATGGTAACAGTGGGATGTCTGAGTTTAGTTATTCTGTGTCGAACACACAAACCAAAGTGGCTTCATCTGTAGTTTTTCTGTTTATGGGATAAAATATTGA
This sequence comes from Xenopus borealis, assembly GCA_024363595.1. Classification (NCBI taxonomy): domain Eukaryota; kingdom Metazoa; phylum Chordata; class Amphibia; order Anura; family Pipidae; genus Xenopus; species Xenopus borealis. The sequence continues at coordinate 61,343,979 of CM044446.1, forward strand.
TGACCATGTTTTCTGAATGCAATGTTTTTTTTTTTTTTTTTTTAATGTACTAAAGGAAATTACTAAAGCATTTTTACCTTAAACTTTGCCATTCAAATCTATGGCAAGATTGTAGTAAGTCATTCAAGGAAAAAATATTGTTTCAAAACTTAAGCTTGAGTTACAGGATAATTGAATATATTTTGGAAGACTTGGGAACACTATGGAAATACACATACAAATTTCTACTTTGTTTCAGATAAAAATAGTACATGGTCAGTTTACTTACAGTAGGCTTTAGAACTTTTGTTTGCATGTTATTGCTTGCATTATCATCTTTGTTTAGTATTATGATTCATTTTGTACTATAAGAAGCAGAACATACAGTATGCATAGTGTTGGTAGAACTTTACTCATTTGTCCTGTTCTTCTCTTGCTGACCCACTAATAACTATGTCAACAAATAAATAAAGCTGCCTGAGAAATTAATTGAGAAAAACAGATAATGTTATAGTGATTTCAAGAGAAACATATCAAGATGCAATAAATTATTTGAAGTGTCTTAGTAATTTGGTAAGCTGATCTGTGTGATACCTTTGTGAGATAGATGAGTTTTTAAACATACACAGCATTTTTTCATTGTTTTAACTACTGTACAGTATATGCACATCTCTATTAAAGGCCATCTACTAGATCAGAATGCAGCACCTAGAGTCATAAAAAAGAATGAATTTAAGGCAGAATATACAGGTATAAGTCTTGTTGCTAGGGTCAGCAATCCTACTAACAGTAAGCAGTTTTGTCTTAAAAAAAGGTGTCTTCACAAATGTGCAGATGTTGAAGACTATCCTTCAGTGCATTATGTGAAAGTTATAAAGACTCACTGTGGTTGCGAAAAAAGTACCCAACTTGTTGGGCACCTTCATGCCATTCATTAAATTTATTTGCGCAAAAAACACTCCTTGCACTTCCCTAAAGTCATGCTCGGCACAACTGTGTGATGAATGCCAAGATGGAAAAGGCCATGTTGTTTGGCTGTTGGAATGTGTTTATACTTTTTTCCCATAATGACCCCATTTTCAGTGCAAAAAAGGCAGTACACAAAACAGAGAACAGTACCCAGCCCCCACCCCTACTAAAGCTACATAGTAGACATACCAGTTTATCAATGGGGCTCTGGAAAAATCCCAACCTCCCACAAAAACTAAGTATTGTTGGTCTGGGAAGTAGGGGTTGTTGTGGTGGTTGCAGCAGGGGCTGAGTAAGTTGCATGTGTGGCTCCTGGCTTGGTGCAACCTCTTCAGTGGCATTGGGATGCGGCAAGAAGATTCTCTTTAGCAGTTTGGATCTCCCTACACCTCAGAGGACTGTTTATCCCAGGGTTCTGCAAACTCAAGGTGCTGTTGTGGATGTGTGCCCTTGCCCTTCGAAGTGCCTGAAGGAACTCCCTGCCTTTGTCTTTGGATTTGACTGGAGAGTGTGTGCATCATGTTGTGCAATGTCCCAGCCCAGGTGATCTCTTATTGGGGTTTGATTTAAAATATACTATATCCTTTGTTTCTTGTGGACTTTATCTAGGAGACTGTTTAAGGAGGACTTTTGGAAATCTGTGGTCTGCCATCAGGGGGAAGCTTTATGTTTCTGGCTGAGGATTATTATTGGGGCTTGTAGATCTCATGTTCCAAATCCTGTGAAAATGGAAACCTAGAGCTACTGTCACCTTCAAGCTGGCATAATTCCACTGGTTACTCTGCCAGAAGCCTCAATAGGTGTACCAACTGTGGCAAATGCTACACCCATAACAATGGTATTGTGGGTAAAATGCTGTACTGTAGCTAAAAATTGCAAATTTGCTTCCACAAAAAACACTCAACAATAACAAAGGAAAAATAATGATGACAAGATAAAGTAGAAGGAGAAGATTAAGAGTTACAAGGGAGCTAGGAAAAATAAAAAAATAAAGGCACAAGCACACTTTGATATATATAAAGAGACAGACTGAGGGTCACTGCTGTGCTCTGTATCATGATTGTTGGTGTATGAGAGCAAGCAAAATTTGTCCTTCATAGCTTTTGTGGGTTTGATTTTTCTTTGACTAGACTTTATATTTTCTCAGTTTGTGACCCTGTGCTTTGTTGTTCTGTAAGGTTGTGTTTTGTGTGTTGTGTCTCTGCCATATCTAAGAGCATTTCTTAGTAGATTTCTTTAGTAGCTGTTTTGTGTAGGTGTATGTGCAAAGCATGATTAATTAGGAGTAATTTGGTGTTTGTTAAACTGTGGAAATGGATTGTATGTTGCAGAGTTGCATGATCTCTAAGTTAAAGGGTTTGTATACCCAAACAAGAAATTGCCTAACGAAAGCAAATATAATTCTGATCAACTGTTAAAATGATCTTATAGTTATTTGTAAACTGTAGTAGAGACTAGTATATGCCTAAGCATTGCTATTCTTTGTACTTACTGCTTCTTCTGACTTTTGAAAAAATCCATTTAAATCTGGGGGACCTATTATCGAGAATGTTCAGGACCTGGACCTTTCTGGATGATGAATCTTTACATAAGTTGGATCTTCATACTTTGTCTGCTAGAAAATCATTTAAACATTAAATAAACACAATAGGCTGGCTTTGGCTTGAATAAGGACTAATTACATCTTAGTTTGGATCGAGTACAAGGTACTGTTTTAGTAATACAGAGAAAAAGGAAATCATTTTAAAAAATTTGTATTATTTTAATAAAATACAGTCTATAAAATAGAGTCTATGGAAGACAACCTTTCCGTAATTCAGAACTTTCTGGATAATGGGTTTCTGGATAATGGATCCTATACCTGCATTACTACAGCCCACTATTCCCAGGTCTTTTAATTGTCTGGCCTCTAGTACATTGATTTAATAGTCAGAACAAGCAGTGCAAAACATAGCAAATTGAGAAGTAAATATAATTGCTACCAGTGCCTAGTTACAGTTATAGTTACAACTAACTTTTAAAAGGTGCAACGTTTTAGAGAATGGCCAGTAATAAAAGAGAAATAGTTTATGGAGAATAAAAGGAAAACAAAGATAATTTTGTAAATATAATTGAATGCTGACAGTAACAAAATATGTGACCACTAGTGAGATTTATCTTTCTATTTTATTTATCTGTTATAGAGCAAGAGATACCTCTGCAAATTTAAAATGTTTTATGAAAAAAATGTACTTCATCATAGAAAGCTATGCAGTACCTATACTACATAAGCCCTGTTCTTTAGTTACCAGTCATGTGATAGATCCCTTTTAAAATGAAATATAATTCATGGAATAGGCAGCTGGATTAAAGAATAGTTATCATTTAAAAAAAAATCTTGACAAATTGTACCATCTGTGTGGGTTTTGCTTTTTTCTACGTTTTAAATAAACAGAATTCCACTATGTTTAAGTGTAGGCAGTTGCTCTTTCAGTATAGGTATCCTGTCCAATGTTATGTTTTAACATTTATCCTAATTTGTAGAGCAATGTCCCAGTGTGCTGGAGGTTGAAATGAGGACTTAATCATGATAAAGGAAAGAGATAGACTAATGCAGGGATCATTAGTGCTTAAAGAAATGGGATTGATAGCTTACTTCTTACAATTCAGGATTGTACTTCTGCCGGAGCACAATGGGTCACAAAATAAAGACTGCTTCATTAAAAAGCCAATGTCCCATTTACAGGTAATTGTCCTTTTCTGAGAGCTAAAACTATGCACTTACTATGGATTGAAAACTCCAGCAATTTTTTTTATAAAATGCCAGAGACAATTTTTCATGTAGTCAAAAACATATCATTTTGTATATTTTATTTACATGTCAGTAGTGATGGACAGAAATGTCCATGGAATTAAAACACACATTTTGTCTGCATCTGTTTTCAGTGCATTTCAATGTGTGAAGGGGCCTAAAACATTTTGAGTTAAAGAAACACTTTAAAAAGGACTTGACCACGCACAGGAAGATTTGTTTATTTGACCAAAAGGAAATTCAGACTAACCTGATCTGGGGCCAGTGGCAAATCTTCCAGCAGTAAGACTATGCTATTGTATCACAGTTTTCTTTTACTTAATATAATGAATCTTCCAAAAAAAATTACACATTTAAAAAAACTCCCAATCTCTGTTTTTCCTTTCATTGGCTGATCAAGGAAAAGATTTATTAAGATATAGATTTGCATACAATAAGTTTTTTTTTATTCATCATTGCAATGGTATGTTAACGGTACCCAATTTTATAATTTATCCACAGGTCAGGTAGTAACTACAGTATATTGCCCTATAACTGTCTGTGTTTGATTTACTAAGCAGCAAGATGGATGGTTTTAATGCTTCCTAATTCAAGAAAATCAAAGTTTAACTCAAGTTTAGCAGTCAATGAATGCTTCATTCCCATGATAATTAGCTCCAGGTGTCTGCATTTGCTCGCAACACCTGGGCAAATAGTTAAATTAGATAATCAAATGACAAATTAGTAGCATTAATTAATGCAAGGTTATATTCGCAGGTTGAGGAAGCAATCACATTAATTATTGATTAATGCAACCAATTTAGGCAAAAAAAACCCTATGTATGATCCACAATATATATTTGTAATATACATTGATAGTACAGTATATATGAAATAAAAATAATCCTGTTTAATTTCTACATAAAGGAATGTTTTACAATAGAGACCAATAATAAATCAAAGGCACTTCATCTCCAAGTCTCCTTGTTATGGGAGGACAATAGTTAAATTAAATTATCTTTTAGGGCTCCTACACATAGACAATTTGCCCTGTATTCGGTTTTAATGCTTTCAGCCGCAGGGGACCGCAGAATGAAATGCAGTCGACTCTTCCATATGGGCATGTACTCACACAGGCAATGTAAGCTCAGAACGAATATGGAGTGTTGTGTTCCACTTGTGTTCAGTACTTAGTCCCTGTAAGTTCAGCACACATTATAAGAATAGAATGCATTTTTTCCTGCACCACCAGCAACTGAATGCATTGAAAATGAATTGCATTAAAACTGAATTCAGGGGAATTCACATTCGCAGGGCAAAACAAACATGTAAGAGCCCTTAAACTTAGGGGCAGATTTACTAAATTCACCTTAAATTCACATGAAGAATCGAAGTTCGATTGAATTTCTATCTAATGTCTATCAAATTCAAATATTAAAATCGATCGAATATTCGATTCGAATTTGATTCGAATATTCGAACAATTGATTGAATTTTCTTTATTCGATCGTTTGATCGATCGAATTGTGGTAAAAAATTTTTAATTCGATTGTCAAATTTGAAGGATTTTTACCTCCCCACTATTCCCTTGGTCGAATTTCAATTTTTTTTATGTTCGAAATTCGACCAATAGTAAATCTGCCCCTTAATGTCAACTAAGGTTTATCTCACATTACCCCAATTCTACTATAATCAACTGCTAAGGTGATGTTTAAATAAAACAATATTGATTGTTTAGGAGTACACCAGAACAAGCTTTTCTGAGAGTAATGCATAAACTTTTCTTATGTACAGTATATCACTAGATTGTGTGACTTGATTAGGAAGGGTCAATTTTTATGACATTTTTAAGATTTCCAAGTATCAGTATTATTAAAGGGGTTGTTCACCTTTTAGTATAATGTAGAGAGTGATATTTTGAGACAATTTGCTATTGGTTTTCATTATTTACTGTTTGTGGTTTTATAGTTATTTAGCTTTTTATTCAGCAGCTCTCTAGTTTGCAGTGTCAGCAATTTGGTTTCTAGGGTACAAATTCCCCTAGCAACCCTGCATTGATTTGAATAAGAGGCTGGAATATGAATAGGAGAGGGACTGAATAGAATGATAAGTAATAAAAAGTGGCTATAACAATACATTTGTAGCCTTGTCCATGACTGATAGAACTCCTAACATTTGTTGAAGAAAAAAAACTGGCAAAAGTATGTATTATTTAAATTTTGAAAATGCTGAGATCATGGTTGTGAGAAAGCTACGTGTAGAGAGAGAATGAAGAAGACTTATGGGAAAACTTGACCTTTTAAAAGAAACCATCAGGCCTTAAAAACCAACCAGTTTTACTGTATTAGCCTTCCAAGGCACCTACAAATATGCAATTCACTTAGTAATAAATATACCTGCGAATCACAATATTTAAAATAATGTGACCACCAAACTGTCAAAATAATGTGACCACCAACTAACTGTTTCAGATATTTGCAATTATATTCCACTATCCCTACTATTAAGGCAGGTAATTGTTCACTCACTCTTAGTTCAATGACATACTGTACCTGAAAAGCAAATAAGTCCGATTACTTTTTATTGCAATGTAATATAGTACAGCTCCCCCATGTGTATAAAAAACGCTACATTTGCACGATAACCCATAGTAATCATTAAAAAGTTTGCTTTTAAACAGATGACCAGTAAACCCTACCAGTTGATTGGTTGCTATAGGTTACTACGCTGGGTAAACTTAGTGGGGCTCAATTATAACCAATGGGCAAATTTGATCATAGAAACCAATCGGTGACCGTCTTGTGAAGACACAGCACTGCAGTGAAGCAAATTAAACTTACTGTAGGAGCCTGTTGATGTATTCAAGACAATTCTCTGTCTTTTTTCATCTGTAGACTCATTCATTTGCAGTTGTATTCAGTCTGTCTTTTTAGATATGGATCTTAAAGATTACCGCAGTCTGTAATATTCTATTTTTTCCTTCATTAATTTTGAGCCGGCATAACCGATTGCAAGATTATGTATAAAACCAACAATGAATATGTCACATAAGATGCATTTGTTTTGGATTTCATTATGTTTATCAGAACAGTCAGAACATCTTTATGAATGTACAACTGATAAAATTGTCCTTCTGGGAAGCCAAAGAAATTCACGGATGGTGTATACTTATTTCTTTATCAGGAAAGAATAACATTTTCTTAAAGGTAATGGCACACAGACATGTTCACCAGCTTTTTTATGCCTGTAATAGTGATGGGCGAATTCATTCGCCAGGGGCGAATTTGCAACTCGTTTCGCAAATTTTTCTGCCAATTAGCAAATTTCACTGGAAATTCACTCATTTTTCGGCGAAGCGAAACTGGGTAGATTCGCCCACCACTAGCCTGTAAAAACAGCCTGTGAAAAGCCAATGTCCTCCCATCCATTCCTTCTTATAAGTGTACGCACTGGCATGAAAGTATGCATTTTACTGCAATTATAAAGCTTGTTTAACAGATTTATGTACAGGGTTAGTGGGATCTTTTTAGGCAGACTCCCTGGCCTTGTCAATGCCAGCATACACGGTTCACAATAGAAAGGAGTCAGTACTTGTAATTGTAAAGAGAGGGCTCCAAGTTATCATTTAAGGTGCATGAAGACACACATGTGGATCAAAACCTTTTTAATTACTTGAGGCTGAAAGTGCTGAAAATGTGGGTAAACAGCATTTACAAATTACAAGTAGTTGGGGTATGCATATGTGTTGACATATAGTTGTTTTGTACATGGTTTCCCCTACTGTTGTGCCTTTTTTTGTGAAATTTGCATTGAGCATAAATATTCGCAAATGAGGTGTGTGAAATGTGTTTACGTGAACGCAGGCACTGTGCATGTTTTTGTGTACAAATATAGCATAGGCAATACATTTTTTATTTTAACTATGCGGTTTGCAAATGTTTTTAGTGCTGTGGCATAATTCGAATTGGTAAGAATAATTCACTGGCACTCCAGGCATTTACAAGAAGGGATTAGCTCTTGCTAAATTTATTGTGCAACTGCATAATTTGAATGCAGAGTGTGCACAAAATTCACAATTATGCTTTTACAATCTTGTCCAGCTTTATAACTATAAACATGCGCTGGGCAAATATGTTCACTGTTCGAATCCTTATGTGCTATTCAAAGTTTATAAATCAATCCAAATTATTTCTTTCTTTTGCTTACTTTATTGATAATATATAATTATAATATATAATTTATATAATAACCTGCAACACACCCCTTTACCCAGGTGTGTTGCAAGTTATTCAATTCTTTGTTGCATGCAGTATGTGTACTTAAATAAAAATTGTGAGAGCTTAATATAGGAATAATATGAATACATAATGGTTGTTGAATCTTCTTATACTGTATGTCTTACATTGACATTAAGGGGGTTATTTTATCAAAAATCCAAAAGTTCTCACAATTTTATGAAAATTACTCCAAATCTGCATGGATTTATCAATACATTTTCCTGATACTTTGTTGTGTCCGAAAAAGTTTAGAAAGAGAAAGAGTTTAATAAACCACTAAAAAAAGTTTTTTTTTCCTTTAGAAGTACAGAAAAAATTGGAGTTTAAGAAATAATCCCCTAAATGTCTCAAATGATTTAAAGAAATTATGCTCTCCTGATTCACCTTTCTTTCTGCGTGCTGTATTTCATAACCCCTTGAACATGAAACGTAGTAGCTGTGTACAAATACAGCCCCTTTTACTGTACGTACAGTATATTCTATTAATGGCTCCCCTGTTACTTTACCTTGCTCTGACAAACTTTAACCAATATGGCAACAAACCGCCACTGCCAAAAAAATTGTGCTCAACTGAAATAATTGTCAAGTAACAGGATTATTATCTCTACAATAACAAAACAGCTAACCGCTGCATGCACTATTCTTATATATAAAATATTCTTGATGGCAAACTAATATATAATATAAAAAAAAATAATATGAAAAAAATTATTGATATAACATGTAAAATATTTGCCTCATGTAAAACAGGAGAAAAATAATTTTAATCTTCCTAACCTTTTGGGAAATATACACTGAATGCACTTGTTATTTTTTTTCAGCCTCTACAGTATTGCGATAATAAATTTCTCTACAAGATAACCGTGCTCCAGCATCTGTTCAAACTCTTTTGAAAGTAAGATGTAGATGTGCTTGAGTAACATGCAGTAAACACCAAGCCTATTATAGTTTTACTGCAACCATTTTCTGGCACAATTAAGGGATGTGCAGATGTCAAGGACCTGGGGGTGTTGCAAGTGACATGTTTATTCGGCATTTGCACAGGATACATTTTAATTATGTAACTTGAGTATGTCTCTAGCCCTTTTTTATTATGAATTAATAGCTATTGTTTAGCACTTATCTATATCCAGTTCAATATGCCATTGCTGAACTACAGTTCCAAAAATTCTCCAATATCTGCATGCATTTTTCTGTAATTTTTCCTGATTCTCTGTACAGAAAACAGGTGGTGGGTGGGGGGGGGGGGGTTTACTTGTATTTGCTATGTTAAGAAAGCACATTTCTCCCTTACCATTATGGAACGGACAGGTGAAACAACTCAGAGTTCAAACAGTAGCTTTCTAACTGGGATCTGAGGACCCCACTCCTGTCTGGGATATATCCAATATCTGGTATGCTCTGCATGGGATAGGAAGCAGTATATATACACTATACCTGCAGGGGGTGGTTGTTCCCCTATGATGCATCCTGTTGTTTTGGCTTTTAGGGATCACCTACCGCTAGAAGGGAACAGAAGTTATAGATATATAACACTAAGGGGCACATTTATCAAAATGTGAGATTAGAACTCACCACAGAAAAACTCACCAACTTTCTATTCTTTGTTACAGATGATTTATAAACATATTCATTAAAGAGTGAACTCTAATGTTCACCTATTAATATATATGCTTCTCAAAGTCCCATAAGTATAAACAGTTCTTTGCCTGATTAAATCACAATTATAACATGAGGAAAAAATACAAATGGTGGGGTTGTTGCCCCCACAACTTAGTAGGTACATAGTGTATGTCGATAGCTGTCTGTAAAAAAAAGAGTAGAAGAGAGATTCTTCTGCATCTAATACACTGTAAATAAGACTCCTCTGCTTGGCTATCCTTCCACAGAACAGACAGTGATTTATTCTGCTACTGGGGATAGGGAACTTGTATAAATATTGAAAACAAGATCCCGGTATCTATCACAAAGGATAATTTATGCCAAGAGACATCCCTTTTGGCTTCTTTATTACTTTGCCCACTGACATCTGTGTCTGCATTTTGTCTACAAACATGCAGTAAACATTACTAACTTTGATATCGCTGCCATGATATGACACACATCAGGGAATTCAAACACAGCAACTGCTAATAGCAACTTATGTGAGCTCATGTATTGTACTTAGGTTTAATGTCACTCAGGAGAAAGAAATATTCTGGACATGTTTAACAACCAGTCAAGGAAAACCTTAATATTGAATATACTGTATAAAGAATATGTGTATTATCTTTATGCACAGACCTATAGAACAACATGTTTTAATGGCTGTAATGTTTTATGATGGTCTTCAGCATGCAAGGCAAATTTACTGCCTACTCTAAACAACCAGCTGCCTAATCTTTATCCATTTAGGGATCTAGTGGCCGTGAAATCCATTGATTAAGGGTTTCCTGTGTAAATCAAGCCTTCAGTCTTTTCTAATTATATATGTGTTCTTCTGTAGTCCAATTGCTAGATAAATAAATCAACCAATATTGAATCACTTACATAGATTCTTTAAATGTAACTAATTTCCCTGTATTTGTGTTGTGATGGGAGAAGAATACGCTAGCACAATGTTGTCCCTCAGATGTATTATTTTTATGGGGGAAAAATAAGCCTTTAAACCACGTAGTTGTAAATATTTGTAATAAGGAAGCAAACGGCTGTCCGAAAGTAAGAAAACCACAAGCCATAAGTATGAGTGTCATTTTAATAGGTTTACTGTGAAAATTGTAGTCATTACAATTAAGGCAGTACTTTATATTCTTAACATGTCTAAAAAACTTCAACTTGAAATGTTGTAAGCATAATTTAGTTTGATCCTTTTTGTTTCCCTCAATTTTCTCTTTGTCTCTGTTAACCTTAACCTTTCTGCAAGGCCTAACCTACTCCCATATCATTCATGTACATTATTAATGGTACATTTACAAATGTATAAGCAATTCTCCTCTCAGAGTTTGCCCAATCTACCAATCTGTTGCTTGTGGAATAGTTACATTAAAGTTTCCTGTGTTTCAAAAATGTTTTGGATTGTGTTGTGTTTATTTAAAGATGCCTCCATCCAGTACGTTTAACTTAACCAGCCTTTCCACATTAAGCTTGAGTGCTGGAAGTTTTTTCTTTGAGCCACACAGCTGTAAGAGTTAATAATGTAAGAATGGGACATCCATTAAGTATTAGGGTTTGTACATCAAATTTCCCATTGTGGTGGTTTGTGGTACAGGCATGGGACCTGTTATGCAGACTGCTCGATACCTGGGGTTTTCTATATAATGGATCTTTACGTAATTTGGATCTTCATACCTTAACTGTACTAAAAAAATCATTGAAACATTAAATAAACCCAATAGGTTAGGTTTGCTTCCAATTAGGATTAATTATATCTTAGTTGGGATCAAGTACAATGTACTGTTTTATTACAGAGAAAAAGCAAACCATTTTTTTTAAATTTAGATTATTTAATTATAATGGAGTCAGCCTTTCCGTAATTCAAAGCTTTATGGATAAAAGGTTTCTGGATAATGGATCCCACACCTGTATCACTAAGTAGCTCCTTAGGCATCTATCATCATTCTTTGTTTGGGCTTTATATCGCATGACCTTAGTAAGTTAAAAAGAATTACTGCAACATAATTCCAATTAAATTATACAGATGTCTATTAGTTCTAGTTTATGGTTGTTTTTTTGGTAAAGCAAATAGTGATGGGCGAATTTATTCGCCAGGGGCGAATTTGCGGCAAATTCCCTCGATTCGCCGCTGGCGAATCAATTTGTGAAATGCCAGCGTAAAAAAAAAAAACGAGTCAAAAATGTGTCATTTATTTTACAGCTTTTTACACAGATATTTGGGTAATATTTCCAAAGCATTATAAATAGGCATATTAATGTGTTTGTGGGGTGAACTTCTTTATTGGTATGCAAGTATGTGTTGTGTTACCTGTTCTTCAAATGTCTTGTTAAGTTATCATATGATAGGTCTTGAAAGTGTATAGTTTATTTTCTGAAGCTGGATGCCTGCCCTAAGTCTGAGTTGTAGGAACTCTGACTTTAGCAGGCTGCCCTGATCTTTTGCTTGTTACACACATACTCTGTAACTTGAAAAGTTGTCCTAATCTCCATTCCAGTGTATTTGATCTTCCTGAAGCAGCTAGAATCTTTGATTGTCTCTTTCCAGAGAAACAACTTTAGTATTTGCTTCAGAAATACAAGTATAGCCTCTATAAACAAGCTTCTCTGTAGCCATGGGGCAGCCATTTAAGCACAGGATACACAGTAGATAACAGATACATTTTGAAGAATTCCATTGTATGCTAAAGAGTTTCCCCCATATGTAATAAAAGGCAATAAGTGTGCCCAGGATCAATAATCCATAGCAACAATAAGATGTTTGTTTTTAAACATGTGACCAGGAAATTCTACCTGCTGATTGGTTGCTATAGTTTAATGTCCTTGGGCGAACTTAGTGCCTTTAATTACATAACCCCCTTTATGTGTTATCTGCTGGGTATCATGTGCCTTATCTCCTTTTTCAGCTTTGAATGGCTGCCCCCATGGCTATACAGCAGTCATTTACTGAGCTTAGGGACCCACTCAAAATGTACAGTACACAGAATAAATGTCACACTATAAAGCTGATCAGTAATTAATACATGGTGGCTCATATTCTGCTTGATAATTTGCAAAGCTGCTCAGAGCCTTCTGAGCAGGACTGGACTGAGAATTAAAATAGGCCCTGGCATTTCAGGTACACAAGAGGCCCATCAGCCCACATAGAGGCCCAAAGAGCCCCCACCAGCCCACTAAACGCTGACTTTCTATGGGACCTTATAGCAGCCCCTCTGGCATTTGCCCTAACCCACAAATGGCCAGTCCGGGCCTGCTTCTGAGCATTTGAGTGTTGCAGATACTTTCCAAGATGGTGATCCCCTGTGACAAGTTTGAGGTCCTGGATCATTGCTGCTATTGAGAAGCTGAAACCTTACTCTGGTGCAATAAATATGGCATTTTTAGCCACATTAATTTTTAGGGTTTAGTTCTCCGTTAAGCTCCAAACACGTTGCATGCACCCTAGATCCATTACAATTTGTCAGATCAGTAAGATGAATTTGACATGCAAGATAGGAGCACAGTTGGGCGACAGGGTACCTACATGCCTCATATATGCTTGTATTTATTGTAATAATTGGTTGACTTTTTACCATCTTTTGAATTGCTGATAATTAACATAACTTTTCTGAAACACAAATTATAAGCAGGTTTTAGCTATGGCATTTTCTTGTGAATCCAAGTAAATGCCTGTTTCTTTTACTATGCTTGAAGCTTAGTTTAGCTTGTTCAGAAAATCAGACAGTCTGCATCCTGGCCAACAATCACAAAGTTCCTCATTATCTATCTGTTTTTAAAACTCATTTGTGATAAAACTTATTTAAAAAAAAATTTGCAAAACTAGCATTGCCTATATTTAATGCATTATTTGCCCTGAATACGAATGCAAGCACAAACGTTACATTGAGAACACATTGACACTACCCAGGCTGATATATGCATCAGTACATATTCCTTTGCATCTTGTGGTAAATGTCAGTGTATCCCTTCAGCCTGCTCTGATGAATTATGTGCATGTGCATACATTTATGTAATATGTAATAGCCACATCTGACTTTCTCTAAGAGAATTAACCATCAGTGCCAGGAGTCTGAAATTCCAACATTCAAACACAAATACAGGGGAAAATATGGATACAAATTCAATATTCATATAGTGCCAGCATATTTGGAAGGGCTTTACAGAAATTATTCACCATTGACTTCATTCAATACCACAGGTGATTTTCAAAAGTCCCTATCGCATTCACACACTCACTATGGACAGTTTTTAACAATAATTTTGTATATATATATATATATATATATATATATATATATAACCTAGGACCACTTATTTACATTTATACAGGTCCATCACATATTTCAGTGAATACAATTAAGCTTGATTATGCACTCCCACTGGAATTCTATGGACAAAATTTGTGGGAATAAAAAGCTAAATGTGTCCAAACTGTACACATTGCACTGGCTTTTACTCTTTTTTCATTCTTTCCTAGTTATTCCTAAAGCCAAGCTTAAAGGTCAATAACAGAGACATTTGTGGTGAAAATGCACAGAATTTTTTGGAATTATGGATGAATGAGCAATGCTTTTTCCTGTATCTGTAGGTGGGTCTGAAAAGTTTGACCTGCAAGTGATGCTTGAACTGAAAAAAACCCGCAACCATTGTTATAAAATGGTCAATTGATTTACAGTCAGGCAATATAACGATTTGTCATAGAATATAGCTTTTAGTCAGAATTATTTAGTAATTGTTTGTGTCAACTGCATTATCTGCTTTAAAATACTTAGACCTTTCAGCATTTTATATCAACATTTCAGAACACAAGAGTGCTCTTACTGTGTCTCTCAATAACATCATATCACGAGAAGTGTCAGTGTTGCTGATTACTTATGATTATTTGCCTCTTCACAGCTGGCACTGAAGCTGAATTATTTCAGTTCTTGCATTCCTAGCAAAAAGGAGTTAGTACAAATACATTTCTTCCTTCAAAGACCTGCCTGCCAGCCACCTGCCAATGTACTCATTGTTCTTTGTAAAAAAAAAAGTCTTTCAGTTTATGTATCAGTGTTTTGCCCAGTAGACAGCTGAATTTCATGATGTATTTTGACATTTTTTACTGCTAGTCATCTACATGGAAAGCATATGCACTAAAAAAACAAATTACATAGGAAAAGACAAACTTAAGAGTAACAATGCATTCAGAGACCTAAATAACACATTTGGGGGCAGATTTAATAAGGGTTGAATTTCGAAGTTAAAAAACTTCCAAATTCGACCATCAAATTTTTTAGGGGGGGGGGGCATTTTTGATAGAAAATGGACCAAATAGGTCAGTTTTCGATCAAACTGAAATCGTCCGAATCGTTCAAACGATTTTCAAAAAAATTCCTTCAATTTATCAAGACTTCAAAAGACTTCAAAATTTCAATACAGTTTCTAGGAACTCCCCTATAGGCTAAAATGGCAATTTGGCAGCTTTAAGGAGGTGAAATATCGAATTTTAAGGATTTTAAAGAGACAGTACTTTGAAATTTTTTCAATTCAAATCAAATTTTGGCCTATTCGATAGTCGAAGTAGCCAAAAATTACTTTGAAATTTGAATTTTAAAATGTTTTATTTCATTTGAATATTAACTTCGACCCTTAGTAAATCTGCCTCTTAAAGTGTTGTACAATGTTGCTATCAGTTTTGCCTTCTCTACATGGGACTTCTGTATAGCAGCTTTAACTTGGGACAGAAAGAGATTGCATCCAACAATCTGACAAAGCCTGCAGTTTGGGGCAACGTCCCCTGATCTTGTTCTTTTAAATCTGCTGAATTAAGAATCTGCCACATTTTGTTTAGGTGTGTATTTATCACTGTAAGGTACAGTGTCCTACCAATAAATCCATCAACCTTTCCTGTGTGCATGTGTGATTGTGAATGCACACCAAATCATACCATACCAAGTCTGACCTGAGAATCAAAATAGGCCCTGGCATTTCAGGCAGACAGAGGCCCAAACAGCCCCCACCAGCCAACTAAATACTGACTTTCTATGGGACCTTATAGCAGCCCCTCTGGCATTTGCCAGAACCCACAGATTGCCAGTCTGGGCATGTACCATACCTACTCTCCCCTGTAACAGAGACACAGGACTCCTGGAGAGCCACAAAGAAGGAAATCCATCCAATACTCTACTCCTTAGAGTGAATATCATGTATGCATTAGAAAGTGTATAACTTGAGCTAATCTGGTCACGTATAAAGCTCATCAGATGTCCACTAATTCATTATACCTGTACTATATTTTGTGGAATTTACAAAAATTTTTCCATGCTTTTCAATGTTTGATTTGAGTAAATGTATTGCAGTGACTGAAAATGTTTGGTCTACACATGAACTGATGAACGAAAAGGATAGAGTAATGGGACTTACCTGATAGTAGAAAGTCATCTTTATAAAACTTAAATACAAAATAAACGTTTGATTAAGGAACTTTATAAAATTCAAAAATATAAAGAAAGAAGAGAATCAAGTTGAACAGAAATCGAATTACTTCACAATTAAAGGTGATAGTCTTGTCTTGGCTGCAAATTTCTTAGTGATAAATGGTTCTCTGTTGAAAGTTTTTGCTTGATAGAATTTAGCAATAATTGAATATTGCTGTCATCACTAATTTAAAAAGGGATAGGTGGGGATTTATCAAAAGTGTTTCTAAATGCCTTTTTATACTGCTGCCTAATTATGGTTTGTCTGGCTTTGATCTGGATCTCTTTTTCAAGGAGGCAAATTATTGATGTTTTTCAACATTATTTGTGTAGCCTTAACATATATTTGCAGCAAACAACTTTGATTATAGAGCTATCAAGTCTTAAAGCTGTTATTCATTTAAATCTTCACTTTGGACAGTAAGTGCTTGCTATTTGCGTGGAAAAATTAATTAGGAAAGCAGGCTTAATTAGATTATATCTTATATAATGATATACAAGTGCAACTAAAATTTGGAAAACATCAGTGCCTTAGAATAGATAGACAAGAGAATCAAACATGTAATGCACACCAGTATTTACTCTGTAATGAAATGTATATAAAATTGATTAAGTTCTTTGCAGTAAGCGTTTAGAGACAAAATAAATGGAGATTTACACTGTTTAACACATGGCTAAATAGAGGCAGGCTGATCAAACAGATCATTCAATAATTGTATCATTTGGGTCTGTGCTTAAAAAATCCATACATTTAGAATGAACGTGTAGGGACTCATAGAGTTAAAGGGGTTGTTCACCTTTGAGTTATCTTTTTGTATAATGTAGATAGTGATATTCTGAGACAATTTGCAATTGGTTTTCATTTTTTATTGTTTGTAGTTTTATAGTTATTTAGCTTTTTATTCAGCAGCTCTCTAGTTTGCAGTGTCAGCAATTTGGTTTCTAGGGTAAAAATTAACCTAGCAACCCTGCATTTATTTGAATAAGAGACTGGAATATGAATAGGAGATGGACTGAATAGAATGATGACTAATAAAAAGTGGCAATAACAATACATTTGTAGCCTTACAGAGCATTTGTTTTTAGATGGTGTCAGTGACCCCCATTTGAAAGCTGCAAAGAAACAGAAGAAAATTGCAAATCATTAAAAAACTATGAAAAATAAATAATGAAGACCAATTGAAAAGTTTCTTAGAATTGGCCCTTCTACGATATACTAAAAGTTAACTTGAAGGTGAACCACCCCTTTAATTATATGGTCTAAGGGAATTTCCCTGCCTCATAACTGAGAATGGGGTTTCTACACAGAGTTTCCAGGGACTGAGCCTTTTCATTTGATCAGGGCTGATCCCAAGAGTAGCCACAAGGTGTTGCTGTGCTCTAATATAAAAGGGGATGCCATGTGCTCAGTGATCAGATCCATTACTGTTACAGAGTTGTTTCAGTGCTGACTGAATTTTCACTGTGGAGATAGTGAAACCACCAACAAAATGTAGGCGAAAAGGGAGTTCGATAGGCCTGCCAAGGCTGAGGAGCCTCCAACTCCACCATGTGGGTGTTGAGTTTGGAGATGCTGGTTGGTGTGCTCACCTATGGAGAGGGTGAGAGCTGCAGTTCAGAAATGGATCTCGTACTCACGCGTTGGGAGCTGGATGTGTGTAGTTCAACAATAGAACTCGTATTCACGCTGTAGACCGCGTTGGGAACTGGATGTATGGAGGATAATACAAGCTGCGTACAGTGAATTTGTCACTGTGGATGCCTGCTCCAGCTCCGGATGAGCCTACCCATCTGTGTGAATCCCCAGGGTAAGGTGTACCTTTGGAGAGGGTAGAAAAAGAGAGGATCCAGGATGGTTTATGACACAGGCTTTGCTTTATGCCTGTCACGAGGGAGCCAATACTAATCCGGAGGGAGAGGTATTTGGGCTGATATTGTACTTGGGACTTATTGTACTCAGTGGAGTAGTGCAGGACCTTGCTGGGTCAGGAGAGCCTGGAAATGGACTGCCATAAGTTCCCATGGGAGTAGGTCATTACCGTGTGATGTAATGCTATGTTGTGTGTTTTAATTACCCTTTACATTTCACTTTCTTTATATAAAGTTGTGGTTTTTATATAATAAATTGTGTGGGTCATGTTATTCCTAATGGGACTATCCTTAGGTGTATTCCAGAATCCCATTGGGTGGAGGCACTGCCAGAGAAGAAGAATTCCCAGTACCCTTTCACCTAGCAAAAGGGACTCAGGATCTGTAAGTTGGTGAAATACTGTGATGTACCACTTAGGCACCAGGGGGGTGGCCACAAATGGGTTACAACTTTTGGCCATAAAATAAAATTCAGAGCTTGCCACTTAGAGCATAATTTATAAAGCATTGTATCTCATGTTGGCAATTACAGTACCATCATTACATTATCTTGTACCTTATCTGCCTATCTCTTGCAGATCCCCTCGTAAATGACTTTGACACCTCACACACAGTTTGATATTCCTTTTTGTTGGTCATTTGATCTATGAGCTAAATGTTGTATATTTACCAGAGAACACCACAGCTTCATTGTAATCAGCTTGAAAAAGGAACTAAAATGTTCTGAAAGCTTGCTATGATTATAATAGTTAGCCAATAAAGGTATCACCTTTATACCATTTTGTTATTTTTTATTTCAAAAGGGTTGACCAATAACATTTTTACTGGCTAACACGGTACAGCAACTTTACCTGCAGTACCATCATTTAAGAGCTGAATTGAGATAAAGGTGCAAATTTATAAAATGTGTGTGAAGGATTCGAACATGCGCTCGAATAGTCTATTTTTGATATATTTTTGACCAATCGAATATGAAAAATTCGGTTGCATCGAATAGATTGAATAAATATATATTTGATCGATCGACTATTCGCCGGTCGAAGAACTTGCCCTTTAAATTTTTATTCGCCAGATTAGACCTACCGAATTGCATTAGAAGCCTATGGGATGCCCCCATAGGCTTTTTTTAAGTTTTCGTATGGAATATTCGATTCGTACGAATTCTGTGTAAAAGTGTTCAATTGTACGATTTTTGCGAATATTTGAAAAGTGCTCAAAACCGGCGAATATTTTGATTTTGGCGAATATTTATCCGCCAATTATTCGCCAATTGAATTCGAGGGCTAAAAGCCCTCAACAATTCGACCCTTGTGTGTGAAATATTACATGGATAATGATGAAATTGTCATTAGACTGTAAAATGTTACTCTTAATCTTCTATAAAATACGTTTGCCACCTTTATAATATGGAGTAGAGAAGATGGGAACAAGAGAAGGAAAGAAAGAAAAAAAAGGTACATAGCCTAGAAAATTGAAAAGCTTCAAATAAGCCAAAACACTCGACTGAACACAATTAGTTTCCCCTAATCAAAGTGGTCTGATGCACTGACGTATTGAACTGGTTTGGTAAACGAGTGTGGGGAAAAAACTTCTCTACCCGGTACTTCTGTCTAAGGAACTTACTGAGCTTCTTGTAACAGCACTTGGAGAATGTGGTAAGTACAGGGTCCTAATAAGGTCTAAATCTGAAGCCTCTCTATCTAACTTCCTTGTCTTAATTTGTGTAAGTTAGAGGGCAGGAAGGGTGCCTCCCCCTTCCCCTTTTGTATACGGTGCACAGGGAGGGTAGCCACAGGTCCATGAGTTTCAAATGAGAGCAGAGATCTGAGAAGAAGAAAGCCAGTAGGTAAATGCGTTCAAATAAAAATGCTAAAATTTAAACTGTTAGGTATCTTTTGGGATTGCTGTTTTGCATTTTCCTAAATCTTCCCCTACATATTTTACCCATAGTTGCATATGTAACACCTACATAACTAAGTGCATATTAAAGGAGAAGGAAATCTACAGAAGCAGTTTATTGCCAATATATTAGCCACAATAGTGCTAGCTATAACACTATATTTATTCTGCAGAATGCTGTACCATACCTGAGTAAACAGCTCTAGAAGCTCTGCCTGTATGTTTAGTATAGCAGCTGAATATTAGCTTGGTGTTACATCACTTCCTGTCTGAGTCTCCCCCTGCTCACTCTTAGCTCTGGGCTCAGACAACAGCAGGAAGTAGGGAGGAAAAGGAAGGGGAGGGGGATCGAGGAGCAAACGAAGCATGCTCAGGCCCTAGCCCTGGAGGTTTATGCTGAACTGTTGAAGACATTGCCAATAAATTTGCAGTTTATAGTGAGTTATTTAGTTTGTTGAACTATATTGAATAACTAAAAGTTCATATTACCTTCACCCTTCAAATTTTAACCCTGACAATTTGTTTTAACTAATGCAGTGCACAGCTTTATGAAAATAGAAGGTATTTACAAGCCTCATACTATGCACATAGCACTTCCTTCATACCAAAAATTAGATTTAACTCTCTCATAAGGCATTATGGGTGAGTACATGCAAATATCCCTGTGGTCAACTATTCATCCTGAGCCCCTGATTTTACAGCATAGATACAGCCTAATAGTTAAGTTTCATATATCTGAACTTGCTGACAGTCTGTTTCAATCTTGTTACAATCTTGTTAGATCTCATTAGTGCAAGATATTAGAACATAGTTTCTGAGTAGGTAGGACTTGGAGAGTAGCAAAGCAGGGAAACCAACCTAATTAGGGTGAGACGGGCTAAAATGAGCAAAAAAGTTCTTCACAATTCAAGACATGCAGTGTAATATAAATCAAGCTAGAGTATTACTGATTCAGAAAAGATCTTTTTACACTGGAACAGTTTAAAGAGCTTGTTAAATCTCACATGATGGATATTTTTTTCCAAGTGGAAACCATCACTAACATTCAATAAAAATATTAGTGAATGGTACATATCCCTGTTCAGGCAGCTATATATCAATCTTCTAATTCTTCCAAAGCCCAGCATCACCAATACAGATTTTGCTTGAGGTACAACTGTTCTGTTTCATTATATAAAATGTATTGGTGTAATAATATTACCTGGTAATATAGATCTAAACACTCACCCAATTATTTTCAACAGCACTAAGTAATCTAGATTAGAAAAAATTCAATTTTCGTTTCTCTGCTGAAAACAATGATTTAATTTCTGTGCTGCAATGGAGGCTGTGCAAATGAATCTCATTTCAGCCAAACTACATTTCTTTTATTTTTTATTTATAAAATGAAATTAATGAGATGTACTGTACACTGTGCAACTAAATTCAGGACTCCCAAAGTCCCAAAGGGCTCTTATACATAGTGAGAATTGTTGTGCAGAATACTCTTTGTGTATCATTAATGTGTTGTTGTTATTATTATTATTATAAATTGCAAAAATTTAAATCAAACATAGAGAGTAAAATGTTGGGGTCAAAAGTTACACAGTGAGAAAAAGTTACATTCAGTGAGAAAAAGGAATGTTCTTCCAGTAAATAGATTATCATCCAGTAAATAGATTATCATTATCAAAATTTATTAATATAGTGCCAGCAAGTTACCCAGTGAGATATATATATATATATATATATATATATATATATATAT
>CM044446.1:61367203-61377432 GCA_024363595.1 Xenopus borealis
GTGACGCTATCTTATACTGCTGTAACTACTCCACTTAGACGAGCACCCAGGTATTGCTACGGTCCATGGAGTGCACCTTTTGTTTCTATATATATATATATATATATATATATCTAATATATACATATACATATATAATATATAGGTACGAGATCCCATTATCCAGAAAGACAACCTAAAGCCTGACACCCTATCCACTGCGGTCCCTTCACTGTCAGCGTATAGCCTAGGGAAACTACTCCCTGCTACAATCCTTGATGGAGCACAAAGCTGCTCTTTATATCTTCCCTCACTGCCTTATTCTCCTAGAGTGTGCTATAACAATAATATTCCTGTCACTCACAAGCCATATTCAAGGGGTCCCTGCTCCCTGACTTCCACACTAGAGGTTCAGGTCCCACTAGGGCAAACTGGCTTCACTGGGCCTTGGTGGACCCAGACTCCCTGGAAACATCCGGATGGATCAGCAACCAGAAGCCAACGAGGAAGATCCACCCCTTCTCACTTACAATACCAAAGTGTGCCAGTGAGACAAAATATAACTAGCTACATGGGCATCTGCACAACAAGTAGGGAGATCAGTGTAGGGATTAAAAGCCATAGGGGCACATTAAACCTATGGGTACCTACAATTATCTGAATTTTTCTATTTTCTGTTGTGCATCACAAGGCTCATTTAGGAGCATTGCCCTCATCTCTACATAATGACAATATGGTGAGATTTCAAGAGATGAAAAAGAAAAAAATATTTTTTCATGGTTGTTCTCTACATGTTGGTGATTGTTTGCTATCTAAAATAATTATATAGAATGTGATAGCATTTCAACAATAGCAAATTATAATAGCCCTTTATTCACATATGCATACCTGTACATCCACATATGTAGTAGTGTATGTTATAGAAAGCATGTTAAGCAGTATAATTTTGAACTAAATATTTAATGAGTTTCTCAGTGTCTAAATAAACATGGGCCATAGCCATCACTTAACATTTATGTATGTTAAAGGAACAGTAACTCCAAAAAAGTGTTTTAATTGAATGGCAAGATAATGTTCTGTTGTCTGTTTACGTTGGTAAACCTGGTGTGTTTGCTATAGAAAGACTATTTTAGTTTATATAAGCAAGTTGTTGTCAGTCATGGGGGCAGTCATTCAAGCACAGGCTACATAATAGATCACAGATGGGTTCTGAGGAATACCATTTTATACAACATAGCTCAACAGTTATCTAATCACAATCCAAATGAAGGAATGGCACAGAAACAGGACTTCCCTCCAAAAATGTGTTGCAAGTAAAAAAAAAATTATTCCGCAAAAAGGGTCATATCAAGAAAGTAGCCTTACAAGTTTCATGCCTTTTGGGCACTTAATCATAGGCTAGAAATGTGCTCTACCACAGGAAGTATTTAAATCATTATACATAAGAAAAGTGTTTTGGACAACCAGTCACAAGGCTTTTTACATGAGTGAATAAACACCAATGAAAAAATATCCACCAATCAAAAGGACATTTTAAACAGTTTGCCTGAAAAAAGCAGGTACATGTATACACAAAAGATTAAAAAATATAAATCAGTATGGAAAAGCTGTATATATACTAAAATAGAAAGCTTTTTTGCTATCAAAGTTTGTAGAAATTAAAAAATTCTGTCTGACTGCCCCCCCGCCCCCCGTTATCAGTAATTTGTTGAGTATCCTGTGCCTTTTCTCCTTTTTCATCTAAAAATGGCTACACCCATTTTTACACAGCAGTTTGTTTATATAAACTGTTGTAGAGTTTCTGAAGCAAACACACCAGTTGTACCAATTTAGCACAATCAGTATATTATATATTTTTTTAATTTAATACACTTTAATTTTTTGGTATTACTGTTCCTTTAAAATATCATTTATTTTTTTTTTATTTAAAAATTAAAGAAATATGAATGGTTTGGCTAGAATGTGATTGGAGTTTAATTTTCGTATGTATAATAAATTAAATATATCTTTGAAATATCACTGGAGTATTACCAAAAAAAGTAAAAAGTATGAGTCTGATTGTTTTGCATATTCCTGTCCCGTTTAGGGAGGCACATTGTCAGCAGGAACTGCACAAAGAAAATTAGTACTAGCAGGGGAATAATTATTAAGAGTTGGTTAATATTGTGCAGGTCTTCCTAATGGGAGTTCAAAACTTCCTGTAACGTACTGATTATGTTATTTTTGGGATTCAGCCATGACAATAAGTTATGATTCTGAGAACACCCATAGAGCTGGAAAAGGACTCTATGAAAATATTTTTAGCAAGATTCAAGAAAGCAGCAAAAAAAAGGGAGAGGGGTAAATGTATTCAGGGTTACTTAAAATTAACATTAAGTAACATGTTTGTGTTTAGAAAATATGATTTTCTGAGGATATAGAATGCTGAAGTTAGAGGAATATTTTCCAGTGATATAGTGATTTCAGTGATGTCTAATATTAACTATGTTTGGACACACACTGTAAAAAATGCAGTAGCTGCAAATTATGCCAGCTTGCATGTCACTGTGCTTGTATTTGATTCATTTTGTATTATTATATTGAATTCTTCCAAGTAAGATAATGGCTCAGTTTCCAGAAATCAGGACTGATCTTAGTTGGCTTAAATTTCTAAAATGTATAGTACTACCAATGAAAAAAAGAAACAAGTGGGGCTTTACTTATGTCTTAATGTGTCTTAATAAATTATCTGTTTTACCCAGTTATGGGGCATTTTGCCATTTGAGTAGCTTTAACTGGTATATAGTTTAATGCAAGACCAGTGTCTGTTTTCGGTAACTTTTTGTGAATTCTCTCCAGATGTCAATGTTGCTCATTCCAGCCATCTCCTGTAGGCCCATGGTTCACAGAATTATAATAAAACCATATCCCATTTTAATGTTCCTTACCCATGGTGCTTTTGATGACATCTCTGTTCTCCACTTAGCTCCTTCAAACACTGTTTCTGGTTTCATATAAATTGTAGGTTAGGGTCCCCAAATATATACGTTTAGGAAAGTGCTAAATCGATGCCAAAGTCTCAATGCTTCTTTCCCTTCCAGCCCTGCAATTCTTCTTCTTGGCCTATACTATAGTATTTGCAAAATCATATCTGAACATAAGTGACAATCACTGAATACTATGGGGTCAAAGTGAAACACAATGGTGCATACACTCCATTAATCCTATTAATCCTAAAAGCAGGACATAAATATGACCAGAAGGCCTAAAACAAAAACTTTATAACTAAGATGAAAAAGTGCAGCCATGGAAGTAAAGTTTCAGAATCAGTTCTATTTTCAATTTCCTATAAAACTTTTAGAAATACAACAAGTGATGTTTCCAGTAGGGTGGGGATCAATGGTTGTCATTGGGAGGTAGAACTTTATTTACAAAGTGTAAAGTCAGTGCTTTAGCAGCAGTGCCACTGTTCTCCTGAAAATATATCACTTACAATACAATTACAATAAGTACCACACCAGTTTAATTGGTTATACCATATAATATTATGCATGCCCAGTTTATCTACTCAACTCTGTGTTTGGGACTGGAATACCTATATTGGGCATTTTGAACTACATACAAAGCCCCCAACCATTCCCTAACTTGTGCATCATTAAGATGAGGGAGCAGCATTGAATGCAGGCCACAACAGGCCTGTGTACCTGCTATCTGCACTATGGCTTTGGCTGGAATCATAGTATATAGTATAAGACCCTTTATGTGAACTATACATTTTATCTTTTGTATTATTTTTTAGCTATTATTTATAGTGATGGGCGAATCTCCCGAGATTCGCTTCGCCGAAAAATTCGCGAATTTCTAGCGAAATTCGCAAATCGGCGAAAAATTCGCGAAACGAGTCGCGGGACGGTTTTGACGCGCGTCGCGTCAAGTCGCGTCACGTCAAATCGTGTCGCGTCAAATCGCGTCACGTCAAAAAACATCGCGCGACTCGTTTTTTCGGCGAATTTTCGCCAAGTGAAATTTCGCTGGTGATTCGCGAATTTATTCGCCAGCGAATTCGGCCCTGGCGAATAAATTCGCCCATCACTAATTATTTATACCATTCACCATATTATGTGAATTATGGATTTAATATAAGATATAGTATATTTTAAATTAAAAGGTATGAAGAAAGATTACCATTTACATGGAAGGGCTTGTGTAGCAAAAAAAAGTGTCAGTTCAGCACAAATATCACTAAAATTAATAATGGCTTCTTTTAGAACAGTTTGGGCACATGTACAGGTGCATGGCTATTAAATAAACCCTTATAACTTAGAATACATGTAACAGAATTATATATGTTTCCTTTGTTAGTAGTTATAATAACAGTAATGACGTAATTATAAAAGCAAGCAGAGTATTTGTTATAAATGCAAATGCAAACACAGTCCCGACCTTATCATTTATCCCAATATTCATAAAAACATCAGAGTTGCATTTCAAAAGACTTTTTTATTAAGTAAAAGTTATAAGGAACAAAATTGTCTGATCACAGTCAGAAAATGTTCATTCTGCCACCTCTGTGACAACTTTCTTCTTTTCTTAAGAGATGAATTACGAAGCAAATGTTCAGCATTCAACTAAAAGGACAGACTTAATAAGACAAAAAAAAAATAAAAGGTTATATATAACCTCTGATAGGAAAGATTGTTGCTTGCCCATTTTTTTCTTTAACTTACTTCTATCTGGATTTTTTTTAATGAAGAGAATATAGAGAAATTTGCTACTCTATTAAAACCCCAATTTGTGCACTTATGGTGTTGCAAAAATATTTTAAAAATAAAAGATGTTAAAAATCTCAGTTTAATGCAACATAATATAAAACTCACATATGCATAGTACTTCTTATTGAAAAGCCATCAGGCCAGGATTTGTGGAAAGGCCACCTAGGCCCGGGCATAGGGTGGCAGGATTTTAGGGGGCGGCATGCTGCCCAACCACACCCACATTGGTTCAGAAACACTGGGGATACGCAGGTGATACAATAGTTTTTTTTAAATTTCACATGCACCAATCCCCATTGCTCTGGTCCTGATGATGAAAATTTGCAAATAAAGGTCAGAGTATGGGGGCGATGAATGGCAGTGGGCCTAGGGGAGCCTGCTCTGTAAATCTGACCCTGAATGCCATACTGTACATAAAAGCTGCCCAGTGTAGGGGAACCCTGAAACTAGAGCTTTGTCGAAGATTTCAGTAATTTCTGGGATTCCACTGCAGGCTTTGTCAAACATTGCAGCAGACATGTGTCTAAAGATCATAATGATTAAACATCCAATTGTTTCATTATGTAGTCAGTCCTTATAGTGGTATAAGAAAGCTAATTTGTCTCAGGTCTTGACATCAACTTACTTTATGAACAACGGGCAGTGGAAGCATGTATTATATGGAATCAGGGATCCCTTGGGTTGCTAAATTCAACGCTAGTATCTGGAGAATGATTAGTATGCTGAAGAGATGTCTTGATAAAATGAGACAATGATTTTGCACCTTGCTTTCCATAAAATTGCTTGCATTGTGCCCTAGACTTGAAGCTGTCATAGAAACGATTAAAGTTTTAATAAAAATGTTCCACAAATATAATTAATAATTTCTTGACTCATTAAAAACATTGTCACTTTTTGACCTAGTGTAAAGCATCCAAATTCACTTTTTATCTGGTGACAAACTCAATTAAAGACTGGAATGCAAGAAATGGAAAGTAAGTTTAGACTTTTGACAATAGATCATATGAAAAAAAAAATTTGCTATGTTGCAGCGAGCACAAAAAAAAGCTTATAAAATCTAATATCTATGTACAGAGAGATTTTCTGATGCATTTTGAAGTTGAGAATCTAGGGAGCAATGTACTTTTTTCCTTTTGATTTCAATAAGACAGCCAAGTACATTTTTGCTCATTATATAAAGAGTTTAATACAGCACAGCAGAGAACAAAAGATATTATGGAAATTATCAACTACTGCACAAGACAGGTTCTCTTATCCTTCATTGTCAATTTATGCACCTTACATAGTTTAAATTATGAAGAGCAGAGTTAGACTACAAGCGATACTGCCTTTAGCTTACCTCTGCTGTAAATCAAAAGTGAGATGCAAAAATGTCATTAGTGTGTAATTCATTTTTATTTATAATTGAACTAAAGGCATATTTCAATGTTAGAACCTTTTTACATAATACAATAAAGGACTGGAAATATGTTATGTGGACACAAAAGACTATTATTCTATTTTTCATTATTTGTTTAGAAAACTAAACAACAATTTTCTATTTGGTTCATCTGTACAAGCTAGCAGACTTAAACAGAATGCTAACACTATGCCTTAAGGGTCAGCAGAGAGAACCATCTCATGAGGATATTGCAAGATGTTACTTGCGCCTGTATAAAGATGGACAAAACGGTTTTAAAATCCAGTGTGCACATGGTCCATATAGTACACAAAAGCACAGGATGCCACAGTATTTACTGTATATCAAAAATACAGGGTGAAATAATGACCTGTTTAACTGGGGTCATGGATTTTGCCCTGTCTGTATATGGAAATTTATTGGTAGAAATTATTTTAAAATGACACTAACGTGTAACAAGATACGAAATGTATATTGCATCTAATCCAAACACATGGCCGTTGTTTCACAAAATTGGTCACTTCCATCTCGTGTCCTTTAGGTCCTTACTTTAAGATCATCTGAACATGGCAAAGCCCCCAAAATGACTGATTTGGCTAATGAAATTATAAGTGATATCATCCCTTCTTGTACAGGGTCAACAGGATACTAGTATCAGATATACTAAAACCTGACTTGTATCACGTTTAGTAAAAAGGATACATTACACAAATCATATTAGTCTGGATCAACTGCAGAGCTCCAACCCCATACAGTATCTGAACTTAAAGGAGGGAATGTAATAAAAGTTGCAAAGGGAAAAACACTTTTCACAAAAGAATAAACATTCTTCCTTAAACTGCTATTGTATTGTGAACTTTATTTGCACGTTGCACACTTTAAAGAAGTGTTTTAAAGTTTCATAGGAGTTATGTAAGAAAAGACACTAAGGGGGTTATTTACTAAGATCTGAATGTATCTCATGTATCATTCTGAATGAACCTGATTTTAACTTTTATGTTTTTTTTCCCGAATTATTGGTTATTTATCAATATTCGTGATTAAATTGTGATTATCGAGCACATTTTTCAGATTTGCCTTCCATAAAGTCTGAATTTTTTGGTATTAATCACATGATTGATTTGAATACCTTTTTTCAAATAATCGTGATTTGATTAAATTTCTTTGAAATTTTTATGATTTTTCTTTTCCATACTTCCTGGAGGAAGTCCTCCAGTGGCCATTTTAGAAGCATAGGCTGACATTTGGCACAGTTTGAGTTTGGAAAGCAAAGGAGAAGGAGCTACTTTTTGAAGCTGCCCAAAACTATAAAAATTTTTAGAAAAATAACCCACAGGGGAAGAGAGGAGGGGGGAGGAAGTTGGACAGGAATACGGAAAGGAAGATAGTGGTGGGGATCTTAGGGCTTGTTGAGGAGGGCCAAGAGGAAAGAGTGGAGGGAGCTACCTCTCAACCAAGTCCTGGGTCCCAGGGGCAGAGGTTTGATAGGGGGTCTAGAGTTAGGGAAGCCAGTGAGGGGGACAGAAACGTTTTTGGGACCACTGCCAGGACAGGTGGAGGGCAAGGGCCACTGAGGAATTGGAGGAGGAAGAGGAGGATTTCTTATTGCCCTTGCAGGAAGTACCTGGCCTGGCAGTGGTTTCTGGGGCAGGGTCCAACATAGGTTATGTAGGGGGGAAGGGAGCCCATTAGTTTGGGGGGGAAGCTAGTAGTTAAGGGGAACCCATTAGTTATGGGGAGGGAAGCCCAGTAGTTAGGCAGGAGGGGAGCCCAAAAGTTGGGGGTGGAAAGCCCGGGTGGAGAGCCGAGCAGGGAGGGTGTGGGGAGAGGCCACATATGGCCAGAAGGAGGAAGGAGTAGGAGGAAGATGACAACAAGGAGGAGGGCCCCTGTTAAAAAAGTTGTCCAGTGAGGAGAATGCAGTATTAGGGGGATGAGGTGCTGCAACAAAGGGGCATGTTGTTTGGTGGGCAGTCCCATCTGATCACTGCTGCCAGACACAGTCAACTATGGCAGCAGGTGGCGGATTGTGTGAGCGCTGTAAGTGCTTTGTGCCATGATGGACCTGCGGTATACAAACGTTTCAGAGGAGGTGCATGAGAAGGAAGTTTGTGGCATGAAGGGCGAAGGTCTAGAAGGTTGGTGCTGGGACTCCACCACCCATCCACCTCAAGGTCCTTTGAGGCCACCTTCTGGACACCGTTGATGAAGACGTCTGCTGGTTGGAAGGATAATACCTGGACTCAGATAGGATATGTAAGTTTGCATTTCTTCAAACAATATATTTTAGATATTAATCACTGTCTATGCTTGTTTCTTTAATTCAACGGACATATTTAGCTTGTTTGATCCTTTGGATGCAACAGCCCTATAAATATTTTTATAGCAATTTTAACTTAAATTTTACTTCTCAGTCCTAGTTAAATCCAAAATTGACTTACTTTCATCTTGTGGCAAAAATATTAGTCTATTAAGTATCCCCCCCACATGCCACACGACTGTGTTATAGAATGTACAGCTGGTAATGAGCATTTTTGTGGTTGTGTCACATGAATCAATGTTCATTTCTTTTCTACAGGCAATGTGTAATCATGGCTATTTTCTTTCATAAAATATTACAAATGTTGCTTAGCATTATGTTTCCTTTTTTGTAGCTGAAGCACCAGTGATATGGCGACAAGGACCCACAGACATGGGTCTTCTTATGTCTATTGTTCTGTTTATATTTTTCAGAATAACAACCTTGACTCTCCCACTAGTCCTTGGCTATGCCCCCTGTGTTGCCCCCCAAGGCGTAAGTTTGAGAAATGCCATTCATTATGATCGTATGGTCGCAGTTAGACGAGTTGTGTTGTGCCTAGGATGGGGGGGTCACAAACTTCGATGCCCATAGTAAAAGAGTTGGTGTGTAGAGACAATAAGGGCTTAGTATTTTCAAAAAAGGTAAAAAGCCATTCTTTGTAGGATTGTGGCTATAGGTGCTGACCTCTGTTGTTAGGTAATACAAAAAGTTAAAGGAGAAAGAAAATCTTTACCAAAAAAAACCCTACCCCACGTAAACCAACCCCCTACCTCCTCCCCCCAGTCTAGCTGTCCCCCTGGGGAAATGCCCCTAACTATTTACTAACCCAACGTAGTCCCAGCATCGCAGTTCAATTTCACTACATTTTGGTGCATGCACAGTTGATTCAAACTGGTAAACTGCGCATGCACTGATTCTCTGGTCTCCATCTCAGATTACTAAAGACCTGGAAGATGGCCCTGGTGACCTCCGATGCTGTGACTCTGCACTGAGGGGTAAGTAAAAATCTACATAGGTGCATTTCCCCAGGGGGCAGCTAGGCAGGGGGTCTACGTGGGGTTGGGGTGAGGGTTTTTTTTTTTGGTAAAGGGTTTGTTTCTCCTTTAAGTGACATTAATCCTTAGGACTAGTTATGAGTCCATTGTTTTGCTAGGTTGTGCAGGAAATAAACACCCCATAGACTCCAATGAGTGAAAAAGATTGTAACGTATCTAAAAAAATCTTAGTTGCACAAAGGAACACTTTTTTGCATTGTGAATAGATTTTTTTTATTACTGACTTTTATTAAATTCCCCCAAAAGAGTACAATCTTGACAGACAGTTCTGTCCTATCTTTCACAGCATTATTGTGAACAGAGCAGTTTATGATCTGAAATATAGGCCAGTGCAATTAATGAGACTGTTCCAGATTTCAGCCAATGTTTTTCATTAACATTATATAGTACAATGTCTCAAGGTAAGTCCTCAGGGCTCAGCAAGAGACCAGGTTTCAGAGATATTTTTGTTTGGAAATAGGCCAGTCAATCAAACAATAGAACATACTGGGTTAAATCCACCTATGAATAGCAATAGATAAAGGGAACATAGTGTAAAGCACTTACCTCTGCCCTCGCACAAGATGGCGCCTCCGTCTCCCGAGCCTCTGTCTGCCGGCGTCCTCGTGAGCGCGTCTCGTCTCAGGCGTTACGTCGCGGGCGTCCATGCGCGGCGCATGCGCAGGGGGTATAAATAGAAGCCCCTTTTTGCAGTTCCTTGCGAAGTGTTCATCGCTCCTGTGAGTCACTAAGCTATTATTCTT
>CM044446.1:61383760-61438020 GCA_024363595.1 Xenopus borealis
TCAGGCGTTACGTCGCGGGCGTCCATGCGCGCGCCGTGTCACGTCATAGGCGATACGTCGCGACTGATCGTACGCGGGCGTCCGTACATACGCGGGCGTCCGTCCATACGCGGGCGTCCATGCGTACGCGTGCGTCCGTACGCACCCGGGTGGCAAGTCCGGCGCATGCGCAGGGGGTATAAATAGAAGCCACTTTTTGCAGTTCCTTGCGAAGTGTTCATCGCTCCTGTGAGTCACTAAGCTATTATTCTTCAAATATTGGATTTCCTGTGTACCGACTTGGCCTGCCTTCTGGACCCTGCTGATTTCTCCTCTCCATTGAACTCCGGCTTACCCTTGACTACTCTTCTGCCTCACGATTTTTCGGACTCTGTTATTTTGGACTATTTCCGGCACTCCTGCCACTCCTCCACTAGGAGCAGGTCTGTTCCACCTTCAGTGCCTGATCATCCTCAGTGGGAGGTGTAGGAGAGGTCAACCTTCTACGAAATCTCTTCCAACCTACTGGTCCTGATACATAGTGAGAATTGCCCTATGTCATTCTCTTTAGGAACTTGCAATAATCACTTAGCATACTGTCCATATTAAAGGAACCTGAATGGGAATAATGCAACACCTGAACATTTAATGAAATAGCCTTCTAAATGCAGCAGGGTTTCTCTGAAAAGATATGCCCTCAGCATAGTAGTAGTTTCTTGAAAAAATTTAAATTGATGAAGTGAAAAAAAAAACATGAAAACCTTCAATACAAAACTTCACCAAGCAAAAGTTGTCAAGGTGTTATAGAAGTCAATGGAAGCTGCATTGATTTTATTGGGACACTTTTAATAAAATTAGAATTTTAGAGGTTTTAGGGTTTTTTTTCAATAGGAATTGTCTCAAAATCCAAGTTTTTCTAGGTATTCCTTTATTTTAGCAAATTATTCAGTACATATTTTTTTGCCTTTTTATGTTAAGATGTTTTAATAAATTCAGTGGGATTTATGGTTTTAGAGTTTGTGAGTTTAGTTGTGGTTTTCAAAACTTCAAAAACAACTAAAATTCTACCTCTAATAAGTCTCCAAGTTTATAAATTAAGGGGCAGATTTACCAAGGTTTGAATGTTAATTTTCTAAAAAAAATTTTGGTCAAAGTTTCAAAGTTAAAAGCACCAAATGGTATTTTAAAGCAAGATTTATCACAATATTATGAAATATTCACCACCTAAAACAGTTGATGTAGAAGTTAAGGGTAGAGGTCCCTTGAACTATTTGAGGATGTTAATAGTAATGATGAGCCAAATACTGAAAACAGCAAGTTTTGCTGTGAAATAGACTCCAATGGGAAAAAAAAAATGACAAAAGTCAAGGTTTTTTTTGAGGAAAACTCAATTCGAATTTGATTCATATTCAATTGGAGTTTTCAGGTCAGGAATATCTGATTGTATTTTAGATACTTGAATTTTTTCATACATAACATACCATTTGAATTGTGAACAAAATCAAATTTATTCAAGTTAAAAAAAAATTGCAGTGCTCTAAAATTTGACCTATTAAGGGCATATTTATGAAAGAGTGAAGTTAGAGATCATCACAGTCCACTAAGGTTAAATTTCACCATTTTTCAATTCATTTATATGGGATTTTTAAAAGAGTATTTATCAAAGGGTGAACTTTCACTTTCAACCATTGATAAATACTCTTTTTAAAATCCCATATAAATGAATGTCTATTTTAGACTTTTACCTTGAAAGCAGCAAGTACAGTAATTTGCAGGTAAAACTTAATCTCTGTGTAAAATGTATACTGAAGCAATAGAATTCTTAATGAATCAGATGCAAGTGAGTGTAGGACTGGCCATACAAGGGATAACTTTGATGTAGTTGCCCCCTTTAAATATATTCTATAATACATGGATAAACAATCCTTGTTTTGTTTAAAAGGTAAGGCTTTTTTTAGTAGCTTAAAGCACAAAATGTCTCAATGCCCTAAATATATCGATAATGGGTTAAGTGCAGAGAACCTCTTGCATTTGATTATGTGTCTTTTGTGGTATATATATACTATGTATTACACATCACATATCTCATGTGGGAATAACAATAATTTTCAATATATTAACAAAGCACAGCACATAAAAGGAAAAATGAAGGTATAGGTGTCCTTTAACGGAGTAGTCTGTAGTTGCAGGTGGGGTTAAAAGTAAGATAATGGTTACATCATTTGCTAGTCATGCAGCTTTTTATCTTCTGTGATCTAATCTTTAGTAAATTCTTACCCAGGGAATTACTGCACACACTATTTTAACTTGACTAATTTCAACTGAAGGTACCTCAAAAAGGATCTGCATCGTTCATTGATTAAATGCTACCATAATTGATGATATTCATTTTATTTTAACAATTATAGAATTCCATAGAATGAGCTCCTACAGTAAGTGGAAAATTTCATTACTAGCCCTGGCCTGTTCCAGCTTTCTAATGCTCATTTGGGCTGAAAAATGCATCCACTGAATAGTAGATATTAATAGCAAAAGCCATGGGAGTTTAAAATTACAGAACGTGTCTCCTGTATAATACCACTGTATTTTCGCCAGGAAAATATTACCCAAGACATTTTTGGCAAGCATATTTTTTTTTCTATTCCCGCTTTTTAGCACAAATAAAAAATAACATCTGTTTATTCACCCACTGTCTAGTGCCTCACACAAGTTTTGTAGTGCCTAGCTGTGACCATTGTTAGCTGCTAATCTTGTGTGTTGCATATCATGAACATTTAATAACGTATACTTATCAGATATTGTATTGCTTTGGGTATTAAATGTATTCATGTGTGAGCATGAAACAATAAATGAAAAACCAGAATACCAGCTGACCAGTGGATTAATGCTTGTGAGCTTCTCTTATTCTTAAAGAGGTGATGATTTCCCATAAATCCTTAACAGATTTTATTTGTAAAGTTCTGTCCAATGGCAGCTGAGGTCATTATGCTACTAAAAACAATTCAGCTTCATTATCATTCTTTCTCTCTCTTGCGCAGTGGCGATAGATATATACATTTTTCTGCTGTGGAGATCTGGGAAAAACATGATTCTTATAATCTAAGAAAAGCATAAACAAAAAGAAAAAGAAGTGACTCATTTCATTGCAACCCCCCATCCATTGTACCCAAAATGCATGTTGGTATATCAGTATTAAAATATAACCTTTATTCTATTGTTTAAAAGACCAGAATAATAAACACGATTAAAACAAAGGGTTAAGGCAGGGAGTTGGCCTAGGGAAGCGAGTGGTACGGTGGTTACTTGCTATACAGAGCAAACCGCTGTATTTGTCCCGTCAACTGTGGTATGGCGCTTGAACAACCAGGCATATGATATAGCTAATCTGCTATGCGCATCTTTTAGTTCGGGAGGGCAGGGATTGTGGCAGCTAAATTAGTAGCGACTTTCTGGCGGGTTGGGTATTGGTGACGTGGTGTTAACTTGATACATTGTTTTTCAAGTGCTTGTGATAACGGTGTATCCATTTCATGTCAGAGACACATTAAGCCTAAGCAGCTGATGATACAAGCTTACAATAGACAGTTAGTTTCAGTGCCTGAGGCACAAGGAAGTTAATTTAGGATACGCTAGTGAGGCAGTTTCAGTGCCCTAGGCACAGGGTAGCTATTTTCTTCTATGTATATCTGTGCAAGCAATGAACCGGGCAATAGGCAGTTAGCTAGCAGTGCCTGAGGCACGCAATAGGCAGATTAGCTATATCATATGCCTGGTTGTTCACGCGCCATACCACAGTTGACGGGACAAATACAGCAGTTTGCTCTGTATAGCAAGTAACCACCGTACCACTCGCTTCCCTAGGCCAACTCCCTGCCTTAACCCTTTTTTTTTTTAATCGTGTTTATTATTCTGGTCTTTTAATCAATAGAATAAAGGTTATATTTTAATACTGATATACCAACATGCATTTTGGGTATAATGGATGGGGGGGGTGCAATGAAATGAGTCACTTCTTTTTCTTTTTGTTTATGCTTATAGTACCACTTGACTCTGCACACCATCTATAGGGGCCTTTTTGGTTTTTGTTTTTGGCGGAAGGTGCTCCCTCACCTACATTTTTTGTTTTATAATCTAAGAAAAGGCTTTCATTAATTTAGCATAAAATAATGGATTATAATTTTAAATGGGAGCTCAGCTTTTCAACCAAAAGTTCCTTTAAGTTGGTTCTAACTGTAACAAGTATGATACAGACTGGATTTCCTACTACAGAAATAATTATGATGGTATAGTTTCATAGTTACATAGTTGAACTGGGTTGAAAAAAGACAAAGGGGCAGATTTACTAATGGTCAAATTTCAAAGTGAAAAATTCTACCGTCTAATTTTTTTGGGGGGTAATTTTTGATCGAATATGGCTGTTTTAGTTCGAAAATGGGTGTATTCGATCGAATGAAAATTTGTTCGATTCGATCGAACGATTTCACAAAAATCGTTCGATTCCTCAGAACTTTCAGGACAAGTTCTGTGAGGTCCCTCCTAGGATGAAATGGCAATTTGGCAGCTTTAAGTCGAAGGTTTGTTAAAGGGCCAGTACCTTAATTAAAATTTTCAAATTTGTTCAATTCAAATATAATTTTGTGCTATTCAGTAGTCGAAGTACCCCAAAATTTCTTCAAAATTTTGATTTTAAAAATTTGAATCTTATTCAAATTTTCCCTTTGACCTTTAGTAAATGTGCCCCAAAGTCCATCAAGTTCAACCCCTCCAAATTAAAACCCAGCATACACACACACAACCCTCCACTCTTTCACACATACAGTACATGCCCATAGCTATACTAACTGCAGAGTATAGTATGAAAATAGCCTTTGATATTGTGTCTGTCCAAAAAATCATCCAAGCCCCTTTTAAAAGCATCAACAGAATCAGCCATCACAACATCACCCGGCAGTGCATTCCACAACCTCACTGTCCTCACTGTGAAGAACCACCTACGCTGCTTCAAATGAAAGTCCTTTTCTTCTATTCTGAAGGGGTGGCCTTTGGTGTAGTGATCCTCTTTATGGGTAAAAAGGTCCCCTTATATTTGTCTATAATGTCCTCTAATGTATTTGTAAAGTGTAATAATGTCCCCTCTCAAGCGCCTTTTTTTCCAGAGAAAACAACCTCAACCTGGACAGTCTATCCTCATAATTTAAGTTTAGTTGCACGTCTCTGCACTCTCTCCAGCTCATTTATATACCTCTTAAGGACTAGAGTCCAAAACTGCAATGCATACACCAGATGAGGTCTTACTAGGGATCTATAAAGAGGTATAATTATGTTTTCATCCCTTGAGTTTATGCAAGACAGAACTTTATTTGCTTTAGTAGCTACAGAATGACACTGCCCAAAATTAGACAACTTGTTATCTATAAAAACCCCAAGATCCTTCTCATTTAAGGAAACTCCCAACACACTGCCATTTAGTGTATAACTTGCATTTATATTATTATTGCCAAAGTGCATAACCTTGCATTTATCAACATTGAACCTCATTTTCCAGTTTGCTGCTCAGTTTCCCAACTTAGACAATTCACTCTGCAGAGTGACAGTATCCTGCATGGAACCTATTGTTCTGCACAATTTAGTATCACTGGCAAAAGCAGAAACCTTACTTTCAATGCCCACATCCAGGTCATTAATACACAAGTTGAAAAGCAAGTGACCCAGTTCAGAGCCCTGTATAAAGCAGAAATTTATAGACACTTTCAGTTTTTAAGGTTGTCCCTCTTTAAATGTATTATTTTATGTACAGATGAAGCCACTTTGGATTGTGCATTTGACACAGAATAACTTAACTCAGACATCCCATTTAACTCACTTATAAAAGAATATTGTGTCACAGCATCCCATCCAATTAAAGAGTTCACCATTGCAAACAATGGTGCTTTGGTATGCTAATGAAAAGGTTAAATGCATTAAATAAGTTGAGATAACTTTAGATAACACAGTTTATTCAATTAACCCTGAGTCATGATGCATTTAACACACAAATCCAAGTGGCTGCATCTGTACTTTGTGAGGTGTAGAGCATTGCTATTCTCCAATACTTTTGCAACACTCACTTCTTGCATATGCTTCCCTCTGGTTACAGATCACATTTGTATTTTAACTAGAGAGAACAGAGAGGACTTTAAAGGGATAAAGTTAAAGTGATACAATAATAAAACAATATTTACTTTATAATTACAATCGAATGTTTTTCATGAATTTTAATGGTGCTATTAAATACAAGCAGAGCATCCCATCATATAGCTACATGCCACATGCGCATCTACTCCTATTGTCATGTCATTATCTTTTATGAATTATATACTTTCCTTTATACATTTACATTAACCTTTAATACTTGTGTGCCACTGGTGATGAAATAATTAATAAGGATAATGGACCACCAATGACAGGTAAAAGTCTGTATAAAGGGACTAATAAAATAAAATTATATTGGCAGAAGTTCCCTAATATGGCAAAACTGACTGAACCGAGGTGGATAGAGAATTATATTGTGACCCCTATAAAGTCATAACTGTGCTCACATAATTCCGAGGCCCTGCTGCCAGAGGCTAAAGGGTTAACATCAGTTAGGAATGCAAGATAGAATTGCAGCTAACAGAACACAAACACACCATGGCTATACATTAATAGCAATAGACCACAAAATGTGCAAACTTTTGGGCACAGGAAACATGTTTTCAAGTAATGCTTGCACCTGCTCAGATTTAAGTAGTGTCCTGAACATGTATGGCTATTCCGTGTACATTTTCCTTATCGTGAATGCTCTGTAAAATGTATAAAACCGTTGTCAAAAAAGCATAACATTCGAAGCTCTCTGTGTCATACTAAGGAACTGATTCAATATTAAATTCGATATTCAAAGTAAATTTTTGAAAAACTTCACCCATAGCATGGGTTACTTCGGCTGCAGCAGCAGCAGTCTGATAGATAGATAGAATATTTACAGATATATTTTTGCTAGTGGTGTGACACTGGCATTTGCTGTAGCAATACATTTATCAGTGGTGGGGTGGTGCTCTGACCAGCATGACCAAGAGTTGTCCAACTCAACAGAGTATTTCATCTGTAAATACAAAACTGTCAGAAGAGGAAATTAGGGAAGGATACTGAATGTTTGACCTTTTCCTTAAGCCTTATCTAGAGTAGAAAGCTTTTACTTGCCTTCAAATCAGTGAAGTTTTCAGATTCTATAAAATCTCTGCACTGCTCAACCATTCCTCCTACATGAAAAATAACATTTTCTAAACAAGGGGAGTTTAGAAAGTTGCTGCCTTAATAGGTTTCAATCTCAGTGCTGCCTGCTTGAGTGCTGCTTTAGAGTCTATTAAAAGGATTGCACAGTAGGGGAGCCTCGGTACAGAGAGATCACCATTTCCTTTGAGCATTTTGGTACAAATTAGAAAATGACATGCTCAATACAAGATAGTTTTAATGGACACATTATTTTGTATTCTGTTACCTTTTAAAGTATAAATCTTCTGACATGCAATTGTTATACTGATTGTGACCCCCCTTGAATGCTATATTCTGCAGCGGTGCTGCTAAACCCATTTATAGATGTGATTTTTTAATTTAACCTTGTGACTACAAGAGCCTAGGTAATTGGTATATATTTATTTAGTTACCTTAAAGAAGAAGGAAAGCTACTGAGGCAGTTTATTACCAATATATATTAGCCATAATAGTGCAAGTAAAAGCACTACTGTATATTCATTCTGTAGAATGCTTTACCATATCTGAGTAAATAGCTCTAGAAGCTCTATCTGTTTGTTTAGGATTCAGCTGACATATTAGCTTGCTGTAAAAGTCCAATTCACTGCAGCACACTGTGGATTTAGTGGTGTATCAAAGTGAATTTATTGGCTCCAATATGAGCAAAATAACAAAGGCAACGTTTCCGGCCTCTCTGGACCTTTTATCAAGCTTGGTGTGACATCACTTCCTGCCTTTCCCTGCTTACTCAAAGCTTTGGGCTCAGATTACAGTTGAAGGGAAGAGGCAGAAGGGAGGGGGAAAGGGAGAGAGGAGCAAACTGAGCATACTCACCCAGGTGAAGGCAGGAAGTCTGATACAGAAGCCCATGCAGCATTACATTTACTGGTTTATTTATATAGGCCTTTCTGATAAAGCTTACTTAGTTTTAACCTTTCCTTCTTCTTTAAGATGGAAATAAACAAAATCGCTACCGGCATAATCTATAGCAACAAATCAGCAAATAGCAATTACTGGTCACCTATTAAAAGAAAACATCTTATCTGCTGCTATGTGTAACTGTACCTGGGCAAATGTATTGACTTTTATTACATATAGTGACATGGGTGATATGAAGTTAGCAGTTTTTGCAATTTTAGCAAATCAATTTTCATAATGAAATAATGTGCAAAAGGTAAACTATTAGATTGCAAATTGAATTTGCACAATGTGAAATTTAATTATGCA
This sequence comes from Xenopus borealis, assembly GCA_024363595.1. Lineage (NCBI taxonomy): Eukaryota > Metazoa > Chordata > Amphibia > Anura > Pipidae > Xenopus > Xenopus borealis. The sequence continues at coordinate 61,392,236 of CM044446.1, forward strand.
TAGCCCAAGCAGTAATGGCGCTCATAATACGCTTTCAGGATACCATAGTGAAAGCTACCAGGTATGGTGGAATTTCTTCTTCTTTCAGATCCTCTTCTTAGAAATTTGGACTGCCAAGTGTAGGGGCTAGAATATAAAAAGGCACTATAATCTTTATGTATGTGTTAATACAATCTCTCCATCCCTAGTATAGTCAAATATCCATAAATACTACCATGGATCTTGGTTCTAAAGCTATACTTAGTAAAGTTAATATGACTGATGTTAAAGAAGCTTACTGATTTGATGTCACTGTATGTTAGTTTGTTAAAACAAAAATGACCATTGTTAAGGTTGATTTACAGTTTTCAAAAATGACATGTAAGGGTAAAAAGTTCCAAAAAGGAAAGTCTTTCTAAATAATAATATACAGTATTTAAACAGTTCTTTTGCAGCTAAGTACAATGGTTTGTTGTGCTCATAGGGCCCACCCTGAAGAAAATATAAATGAAAGTACACATGACTTTTATGCTTAACTGTAGAGATGAGCAAAATTTTCACCTGAGACTGATTCATGGCAAAAATGTGTGCTTTTGTCAGTGGCAAAAATGTTCTTTAAAACATTTGGGTGGAAGAAAAAGTGCAGTGAAAAATGCAAATAAAATTTAGCAAATTTTACAGCTGTTTAGCAGTAGTGAGCAAAACTGCCTTTCTTTGCTTCTCCAAGATATTTGCCAAACTGCTGTTTTTATGTATATTCAGAAAGTCCACCATACTATGGTACACCTGAATACATGCTTCTGAAGCCTGATGCACAAAGTGAGGAAGCCCTCTTGCTAGTTTCCTAGCTGGCCCCAGTCATGTGACTTGTGCTCTGATAAACTTGAGTCAGTCTTTACTGCTGTACTGTAAGTTGGAGGGATATCATGCCCTGCCTTTCCCGCCGACAGCTAATTAGTAGAACAATGTGAAGGTAACCAGATAGCAGCTCCTGGTAGATCAAGAGAACAGCTGACTGGTAGATCTAAGAACAGCACTCAATTATAAAATCTAGGTCCCACTGTAACACATTCAGTTACATTGAGCAGGAAAAACAACAGGCTGCCAGAAAGCAGTTTCAACCAAAAGTGCTGACTCTTTCTGAAATCACATGACCAGGCAAAATGACCTGAGATGGCCGCCTACACACCAACATTACACTTGCTGGTTCAAGAATTACATTTTATATTGTAGAGTAAATTATTTGCATTGTAAACAGTATAATTTAGAAATATAAACTACACCATAAAAACCATGACAGAATCATGACAGAATGCACACTCTTGGTGTGCATTACTGAACTTCCATTAAGCCATTAAGCCATTGCATTGTCTTTTGGTAAGCCTGTTATTTGTTAGGTATGTTGTATATGGTCAACATTGTTATAGATTTCAGAATGTGGCAATAAAATAATTATATTGACAATAGAATAATGATAACACCCTATTCTATGATGGGTAATGGCAAGTATTCAGGATCAAGACCAAGACCCCTCATCCTGGTACCTACAGAGGCCAGACCTAAGACAGATAAGTGAACTGAGTCAGAGAGTGTCTCAGTTAATCATACAATGACATGCTGACCAAAGGTCAGGACTCTGCAGACAGAAGTCAAAGGGTTAACAGCAGGTAGATACAGAAGTGTTGCTTCAGATCTGTAGATGCCCATCCTGTCTCAAACTAGCAGACATATATTTTATGGTTTGTTACAAATAGTTACATAGTTACATAGTTAAATTTGGTTGAAAAAAGACAAAGTCCATCAAGTTCAACCCCTCCAAATTAAAACCCAGCACACACACACACCCCAACACTCTTTCACACAAACCATATATGCCCATAGCTATACTAACTGTAGAGTTTAGTATCAAAATAGCCTTTGATATTATGCTTGTCCAAAAAATCATCCAAGCCCCTTTTGAAAGCATCAACAGAATCAGCCATCACAACATCACCCGGCAGTGCATTCCACAACCTCACTGTCCTCACTGTGAAGAACCTCCTATGCTGCTTCAAATGAAAGTCCTTTTCTTCTATTCTGAAGGGGTGGCCTCTGGTGCAGTGATCCTCTTTATGGGTAAAAAGGTCCCCTGATATTTGTCTATAATGTCCTCTAAAGTATTTGTAAAGTTTAATCATGTCCCCTCTCAAGCGCCTTTTTTCCAGAGAAAACAACCCCAACCTAGACAGTCTACTCTCATAATTTAAGTATTCCATCCTTCTAACCAGTTTAGTTGCACGTTTCTGCACTCTCTCCAGCTCATTTACCTCCCTCCTAAGGACTGGAGTCCAAAACTGCACTGCATACTCCAGATGAGGTCTGGAACTGAGTATCCTGCATGTAAACAATAGTTTTGCACAATTTAGTATTTAGTTTCATCTGCAAAAATAGAAACCGTACATTCAATGCCCACATCTAGGTCATTAATAAACAAGTTGAAAAGCAAGTAACCCAGTACAGAGGTACTCTATCCAGTTCTCTATCGAGTTGCAAATACTGTACTATGTTCCAGGCCAACATTCCTTAATTTAACCAGTAACCTGTGCAGTGACTAAGATCACTTCCCCCAAACAGATGTATACCCTTATGCATACCCCCAAGGGACTTAAATATGTTCCCTGGAACTTTGTCAAATCCTTGGATGATCCGCACAGGTCGTATGGAATGAGGCAGGACTTCCACATATCGTTCTCTCATCAGACTCTCATGACAGAGCTGAATTTATTCATTACAGATCCGTCTTTTTTTGCAGCTCTCAGAGTCTGTTATGCCACACAGGAAGACTTTGTTAAACCAATGAATACCTCCCTACCTGTAGGTGTAGATATTACAAAGCACATTTCAGATTTCTTAGATCAGTGGGTGCAGGAAATAGGCATGGATCCTTATGAAGCAACGGTAGTGCTACTTATTTATCAAGTACACCGCAAGGAATTTCCCCCTGCTTTACTAAAGAAGCTAGATACTATAGTCGAGTTAGATGCCAAACCATGGAAGGAGATTTACGCCCATATTCGCAGTCACAATGACTGTCTATGCTTTTACGAATTCCGATATCTACAGAAGAACCAATTCTATAGCAGAAATGCCTACATGTTTCTTGCTTGACTCAGGCACAACTGTATCTGTTCTCGCAACACTTCCTCCTGGCTTAACCCTTTCTGCACACACAGTATCCACTCCAGGGTTTGATGGCAAACCTCAGACAAACTATTTCACCTCTGAAGTCCCGGTGACAATTAGGACTGTCACTTTTCTGCATTCCTTTGTTTATGCTCCTGCTTGTCCTGTAAATTTGTTGGGAAGGGATCTGTCAACCAAAGCTAACATAATTCTTGATTTTGCTGTTTCACTTCCAACTGTATTGTTTGCTACTACTGCTGACTCTCCAGCAGATTCTGTTAACCCTTTTGAGGGTTTACTGTACTTGTTCAAATATTTTCTTTCAACGTATATCTTTAGAATCATATATTTATATAGTATCCTCATAACACATTACTATATACATCTTATATACTGTACTCACACATATATCCATTCATTTATTTTCATCATTGTAAGGTTTCATTGATACCAACATCATTTAACCAAGACATTTCCTGGAGCAGGAAGTACAGTTCATTCCTTAGCTCACTGCTCTATTTTATAACCAGTTTTCATCAGCACTTCTGTACTTGTGCTGCCAAAGTAAAGAACTCCCTCCCTCGTTCTCAGGGGCCCCATTTGTATCCATATGTTAATGTGTACAAGGACGCCTCAAGAGGGGAATGACAATAAAATAATGATATTGACAATAGAATAATGAGAACACTATATTCCATGACGGGTAATGGTTGGTATACCGGATTACTAATATAAATTAAAGATCAAGACCCTTCGTCTTGGTACCTACAGAGGCCAGACCTAAGACAGGTGAACAGTGGCAGATAATGATATCAGTTAATCATACAATGGCATGCTGACCAAAGATAGAGACTCTGCAGACAGAAGTCAAAGGGTTAACAACAGTTAGCTACAGTGTTGCTTCAGAACTGCAGTTTGTGTATGCTGGAATCAGGTAACCATAAAATGGTGCAACAGGTATTGCAATATTTACTATAGTAAGCTTACATACCTTCCAATATAGAAGGAAGGCTTTGACCATGTATTGTATATCCATGTACCCTTTGCTCTTATTTATGGTAAATGCCCAGTAAAAGGTATACAAGCTTGTTGTAAGGGGAGTGTCTTTGGGAAGTCCTCGTGTCACATGTGCTACACTGTAGTGTGATTGCAACAACTTGTTTTTCTTTGTCTAATAAATGACCTCACTTATTTTGAATAGCCCTCTCTCTGAGTTTTGCTTTATACCTTCACTGGATGCCTAGATACAATACTGGATACTGCTGGTACTACTATTCAGCTAAGTTATTTGGACTACCAAAGCAATGTCTGTTATTCTGTGTGTCTTTTTTATATGTGTATTGTATTGAGGTGCAATACAAAAAACAGATGACTTTACCTTTGGTTAATAAGCATTGAAAACTAAGGGAGTATTTTTGCATTAGGTGTAGCCTGCAGGTAGTTTAGCAATATCTGCTGATGCCAGGATGTTAGGTGCTTTGTCCTAGAAATATAAGAGGAGAATAAATAGCTATATTCATTCTCTTGGACCCCTCAGAGCAGAAGATGGATAGATAGTGCTTGAAGCCTGTGGCAAGGTAGACAGTAAAAAGAAAACCCTGTAACTCTGTTCAGTGGCAGTGAAGGAGGAGAGACCCAGTGAACAATGACTATTAGTAGGCTTGATCCTGAAATTACAGTAGTTTACTCAAGCAGTAAGAGGTAAACTGTATGTGCATTTTAATGAATAACATCAAAATGTGCATCCATTTTAGCATGAATTCACTTGCAGCATTTGCCTATGCACTGATGTCTGTTTATAGATGCAGTCAGAAATAATTTATTTGAAAATGAAACTTCATAAGCTGCAGTCAACATTCACAATGCATAACATACTCATTATCAATTTTACGTACTGTGGAAACCATTAAACCATATTCCTGCATTTTGCTTTTGAGTCATTTATTTGGATAATTGAAATAGTCTAGCTAGTGGCTTTGTGCTGATCAACTCTCTGGCCTTTGTCCTCTAACGTATTATACTCTACTGATGATAGGAGTCTGTGTGAAAATTCTGCAAGCCTCAATTGGATCACTCTGAAATTCTTCATTAAACAAGATACATTTTTCTGGTTTTATGTTTGTTAAAATTTCAGCAGTTTATATAGGAATTGAAGCCTAACATCAATTCTATTTTATTTGCATTTTAATTTGCAAAATTCTGTAATTTTGGTTCATTATAATGTTGTTCTTTGCTGCAAGTTTATTCCTTTAATTTTGGAGGCAATACTATGACACTTGAAGCAAAATATATATACATATATATATATATATATATTTTTTAATCTAAATATTTGTTTTGTTATTTACTAAAATCCGTTTTTTTCTGGTTGTAGTTTTAAAGTGGAAAAACTATTTTTTCATAGGAAAATAACTAAATATATTTAATGATTTATTAAACCTCCAATGCTGTTAAAAGTCTGAATATAAAGTACTCCATCTTAAACCTGCAGAGGTCACCTAGAAGTCAATTCATTTGTGGTTTGTGTGCAATAATCTGAACAAATCTGAGTTTTCAGGTGTCAAGTTTGAAAAAAAAATCATAGGAAATATTGTTTGCCGTTATAAATTCTGGACTTTTTCTGTGTACCATAATAATCACCATGATTTATAGGACACAAATAATTAAAATTAGGGATTCATCGAATCCACTATTTTGGATTTGGCCAAACCCCCGAATCCATTGTGAGAGATTGGGCTGAATACCGAATGGAACCTTAATTTGAATATGCAAATTAGTTAGAGTGAAAGTCACATGATTTTAAGAATTCAGTTTTGCCAGGCACAAGGAATTGGCCGAATCTAAATTTCTTTTGTAAAAACTGTTTTATGGCTAGGAGTAAAACAAGTTTTTACTGGAATAAAGATTGTAGTATATCCATTTACCCTTTACAACATGTGAAGAATTTTGCTGGTATTAAATGAAACAGGTATAAAATTATAAATGGCACAATTTTTCTACAATCATTCTTCATCTATAAAAATACCAGGTTCTGGTCAGATAATGTCAAGGCTAAGGAAATGTCCTTAATTATAAAGAGGCCCTTTTTAGAAAGTTATAAACTAATGATTCTGTGCAAGAGTAGTTACAAAGGGTTTACTAAAAGGGCTCTGTTGCCTTGCATGACATGTTGAAGCAATGTGGTGCATAGAAATATCTTCATTTTCTCAGAATCATTCTTCTTTATGTAGACAAGCCCTTTGAGGAGCTCTTGTTATTTTGTCATTGCTGTCTGGCATTTAATGATTTTAAAAGGCGTAAAAGTGAATCAATAACCGTTATAAGAGAAAAGATTAGCATGTCTTTGCTTCGAATATTCTGCCATAGTTACACAAAAGAGAAATTATTATTTTTGTTAATTTTAGGGTCATTGTTCTAGACATTTATCTATTTCTTGACAGATAATATTGGCATGCTATGATTTAGTGAAATCCTTTGCTCTTTAACTTTTTGAGGTACAAGAAAACAGAGAGAACTAAAGCCAGTTATTTCTTTACCATTAGGAATGCCTTGGACAAAAATAATATCTCACATTTACAACCAGGTGATATTAGATGTATTTACAGCTTAAATACATTAGAAAATGTCCTTAACTTTGTTAAAATTCCCAGACACATGTTGTCTCTGTCCAAAGATAGTCATTTCTTTTAATGTCTAATCTGCTTCAGAAAAAATCAATGGCAGTAATAAGCTGTGGGTGCTTAATGACTGCTAAAACTGACCTTGTTGTGATCAGCTTTACTGGTCTCTGAAACAATGCACCCATGCAGTGCATAAATATCAAAAGGTGCAGAGCTAGGCAATCTTCTTAACATCATTTAGTTGAAAGAAGGCTAAAGGCAACCCTGTGGACAAATCCATGATTCTAATGCAAATCAATTTACAGGGTAAGAGGTTTGACTGGTTCATAAGATTAGCTGATTCATGCAAAATGGCTTAATAATCTTTACATAGCAGGTGCTGACTATATAGGATTCAAGGCATGGTTGAAGACACATTTAACTCATCCAAATAAAGAAATCTTCTAATTCTGTTGTAAACAATTATAAAAAATATAGTAAATGGAAATGCTGTTTTTCTGAGTTGGGTTTATATGGAAACATGGAATTTGATATCTAACAGGGAAACTAGACAGGCTAATTCTGTGCAGTAGTAGGACAGTAATTATCTTTTGTAAATCATACTACTTTGAATTCAAGCATGGATAGAGATTTATCATTTTGACTATTAGTTTTGTTACAATTACTCCCTTATCTGTGTCTTGAGCTTTGGTTTTGGCAAAAGGGAGAATTCAGCAGTCTGAGATTTATCAGCACCTGTATCTCTTTCTGTTTGTGGATAAACAGGGGCAATTAACCATATATAATTTTGCACTTTTTATGTTGCTTTTTCTTTTAGATATGTACAGAACACTACTAGAAATGGAGTGTGCAATTTTTTCAAGCAAGGAAAATATAACACTGCTACACTAATGCTACATCAGTTCTACACCAATACCTTTACATGAAATTCTAGACATTATTCAACTGATGTACCAGAACAGATAAGGTCTATAGGAATATATCAGTACAGCCTAGCTGCACCTACTTAATTTTTTTTGTTTGCTGTTTGTATATATTGCAATAAAGAAGGTGTATGTCATGCCAGAGCAGTATTGTGATCCTGGATGTGTAGGTAGGACAGTTATGAGAAAATATTTGGATCATAGGAAAGGATCCATGTGTCCTCTGTCATAGGATTCAGATCCTCATAACTCACATATTAGTTATGAAGAGATCACACACTTCATAATGATACCAAGCAGGGCCAGCCTATATCCACATAGGAGGGTGGTTTTCCAGGGTGACTGGAACAAGAAACACCCCCTGTGTTTGGTAACATTCTGATTACTGACATATGGCTTACCCCAAGCCCTTATTTTCATTATAATATTTGGTACTGGCAAGTCCCAAAATTATATTATAGAAAACTGTTCTGAAACCAACAATCACGTACAGGGGGTCATTGATGACATGTCCACTCCTGCACTCCTACCTCATGCATAAGGTAATGAGGGCAAAGAAGGGTGTGGGGAGATGTATCTATGGCAACTATGTGGGAGTATGTGCCCAAGTTTCTGTTTGGATTTTTGTATGTGTTCTTGATATCAAATGCACTGATTACTTTTTTGTAATCTAATAAAATGTAATAAGTCATGTGGTAGTGCTCTAAACAACGCATCAAGCATATGAAAGCTTATGCCTTTGTATTAACTCTTACTGTATGTGTGTGTGTATGTAAAGGGAAATTGATATTGAAGGTGATATGCTAAATAACTGGTGCAGCTAGCAGGAGTGTGTGTTTGAATTTAATTTAAGCCTTTAGCTGCTGTATTGCTTGTTGAATTAGTAGGATCTACCCCTGACTGCAGTGATCGCGAGTGTGATGCATTAGTGTATTGTGAGTTATTACCTGTTATAGAGGGTAAGGGAAAAGTCACCTAGATTTCTATTACCTGTTAATGATTGATCATGGATCATTGATCAAATTTTCTGGTTGTTGGCATGTTTTGGGGTGTCTGGCGTTAGTCTAACCTATGACTGACCCTAGAGTCATGTGGGGTTGAGAGGCCCATTTTCCTTTTGTAGTTAAAATAATATATGTATACTATATATAATATACTCCATTAAACTAAAATGTTTGCTAAAGATAACACTATGTTGCCTTTCCAATTGTGAAAAACGCAGACATTTTTGACACCAACTTATAACCCTAGTTATTGTTAATGCCAAAGGACTGCTTTAATGCACTAATGTAATGAACTGGCTTATCCAAAGTCAATACACCTGTTATATACTGTAAGTGCATTCACACAGCTGCCTAGGATGCATTGGGAGTCGGTCCAGGATATCCTGTATGGTCTCTGGGGTTAATTAAAATGCTTGGGTGCCAAAGTTCTTGGAATAGTCCTTTGTGCTATGGCTCAAATTTGTTTGAAGGCAATGAAGAGCACGTAGTCTTCAGATTGTAAATAATCACCATTAAGTATACGTAAACTGCCTTTAAGATATTTATATGAAATTCATATTTTTCTTTTTTAATTTTCACATTTCTTAATATTAAAAAGGTGCTGTTTTTTCAATTTTTTTTTGTAAATGCTACTGCATTTTAATCATCGGACCAAACACAAATTCAATACAGTAACTGACAAGGGAGCAGGTGATTGGAAGGAATAGTAATTTACTGTTTTTGTGGAGCCATATTTAATAGTTTATCTTCTGAATATGTTTATGATATGTTGCATCACTAAAAATGTAAGGCCTTTGGCATTGTGCAAATTAGCTTGGAGATTCATGATCCACAGCAGATTGAGCTTATTAAAACACTGCCTTTATTTCCAAACTATGCAAATTGTTTTAAAATCTTGTAAATCTAAAATAAATGTATCTTGTGTAGATATGGAGATACAAATTTCTTGGAAATAAACATGAGTTGCCTGTGTTAGGAAGTGTGTGTGGGTGGAAGCACATACTGTATCAACAGGAAATGTATGGTATAAAAAGAGTTTTATACAGTAACAGGTAAGATCAAATGATCTAGGGAAGGAAGAACCAATGGGCTTTAGGACACCTCTAGGTCATTGTTATTCTTTGTGTAAATTCTTAAATTTATAAGGTAGAGGATACCTGATGAAGCGCGAGGAGAGTTAGGGCACGAAATGCTTAGGTTTTCTCTCCAACCCACTGCCAATGTTCACTTGGTGTGCACAACAAAGCCACATCTTTACTAAGCAAGATACATCTCATGTGAATCCTTCGGTCAGCGCCGTTGACCGGGTGAGTGTAGAGGGTACATACTCTATGGGGCAAATTTACTAAAGGTCGAAGTGAATTTTCAAATAAAATTCAAAGTTTTTAAAATTCGAATTTTAAAGTAAAATAATTCGAAAATTAAAAATTTTTCCCTTTGCCACCTTAAACTTGCCGAATTGCTATGTTAACCTATGGGACATTCTAGAACCTACAGCCAAAATTTTGCCAAGTTTTAAGATTTCAATGTTTTTTACTTTAAAATCATTTGTTCCATCAATTAAATTATTTGAATCGATCAATTTGAACAATTTCTACGATCGATCGAATGATTTTACTTTACCAAAATTTTTTTGAAAATCCTTCCATAGTCAAAGTTTTTGAATTCGATGGTTGAATTTCAAAGTTTTATCACTTCGAAATTCGACCCATAGTAAATCTGCCCCAATGTCAATCAGTGTATGTGTGTATGCTAAACTTGTGATATTGCAAATTAATAAAGGGTGCCTTGAGCATTGAAAATAAATTAAATATTGGTGCATTCTGTTGGGCTTCAAATGCTGATTTTTTTAAAGGGGTCATTCACCTTCAAACAACTAGTTGATTTCAGACAGTTCACCAGAATTACTTTTTCCAAATAATTTCTATTTTCTATGTGTGACCTTTTTTAATATTAAGTGTAAAGTATCATTTTTTACCTTCTAAAACAATCTGCCACTTAGTTGTTCAGATTGCCATTTAAGCAAGATCCAGTTGCAAAGATGCCCCATCCTGGATGGAATTAATTGGGCTGCATAGTTTTGTGTCATCTGCAAACACTGATGTATTACTTATAATTAGTGATGGGCGAATTTATTCGCCAGGGGCGAATTCGCTGCGAATTCCCGTGATTCTCTGCTGGCGAATAAATTAGTGAAACGCCAGCAAAAATTCGCCAGCGAAAGTTCGCCATTTTTTTGTCATTACTATTTAGCAGCAGAAGTTGAAAAATAGATACACATCCATCAGTCAAACTTTTGACCAAATTAATTAAAGTAAAAAAAGTTAAATAAATTGTAACTGTCTCCAATACAGGAATATCACTCTACAGTCAAGTTTCTATTCCAGCATGACTGCTTTGGAAAGTTCACAATTCTCATTGTTTTGTTTTTAGCTCCACCTGTGCATCCACTGTGTTTTGGGATAACACTAAAGTTTGGTAAACAGCTGGAGTAGTGTGGGCATATGTTATCATACAAAAATGTAATAACTATCTTAAAGAGCTTCTTTTGTCGGTTATTTAATGAATTATGTCTTCTTGGTCTGGGAAAATCCCTTTATTACATATCTAATAAAGGTACTGAGTAGAGTTAGCAATTAAATTAAGCCACAGAGCAACTGAGTGTGTAGTTACTTTCAATGTTATTATAGATGCCCAGTGTCGGACTGGGATGCCAGGGGCCCACCAGAAAAACTTTAGACCAGGGGCCCACCAGAAAAACCTTAGACCAGGGGCCCAACTTTCCAAACTATTATTCCTTCTCTCCTCATTTAACCTCTTTATTTTCCTAGTCTTTTAGATCTACATACTATACTCTATTCTTCCATTATCAATCCTCTTTTTCCACATAAAGAAATAGGGAATGAACATGAAATAGGCCAAAGTATTTGAAGCAAGAGGGCCCACTGACAGCTGGGCCCAACGGGAGTTTTCCTGGTATCCCTGTGGGCCAGTCCAACACTGTAGATGCCCTTGGGATAAACCTGCTGGACCCCTCTAGCCTTTGTAGTAGTCATACTCACACAATAGCATGAATTAAATGCTTCTTGTGAATGATTGTTACAGGTACATGTCAGGCATTTTTTTAATGCAGGTTTTGATTAAATGATTGAAGCTATTCAAATTTTGTTCCCAAATTTTTTGTAGCAATTTTTTTATTAATAAATAACAATGCATTCATATTTTCTTTTACATTATCGTTTATTGGAAGTAGAAAAAATCCTCTACCATTACACAAACTCATATTCATCATTTTGTAATGAAGGGGTAGTTTACCATCAAGTAACTTCTATTATATTATCGAATGCCCATTTTCCTAGTCAAAATAACTATTGCTCTGTGAGGCTGCACATGTATTGTTACTATTACCTTTTTATTTATCTTTCTATTTTAGCCTTCTCCTATTCATCTTCTTATATTTTATTAATTCCACTGGTTAATAGGCCAATTTGAACCCTAGCAAACAGATAGCTGCTGACATTCCAAGCTGGAGAGAACTCTGGGTCAGACTGGTCTGGGGAATACCAGGAAAAAATTCTGTGGGCCCCACTTACACCTCTTCTCCACGACTGAACTGTGTGTGCTCCCATATTCCTGATCTCAGACATACAGAGGAATCAGTGCTTGGTTGGGAAGTGCTTGGTTTTTCATGTAGAGGGTATCACAACTGTGGTGGGGTGCCCCAGGTTTAAGTCCCGGTGGGCCCCAAACACTTCATTTTGACACTGGAGCAGCTGAATAATAAATACTAAAATACTTTCAAAACCACAAATAAAAAATTAAGAGAAATATTGCAAATTGCCTCCATCAAAAGTTTATTTAATTTTGAACAACCCCTTTAAAGGTTCTGTGGAATATTTTATAAAGGGTTGCTATCAGGTTGATGTTCAATGAAAGTCTGGGTAAAATATGTGAGGCTTCATTGCACCTCTATATATTTCTTCATGAATAAGAACAGTAACAAGAACAGTCATAAATCTGCACTAGACAATTTTTTATTAAACATATACCACACATGTAAGTAGACTTTTTAATAACTCATTATGGCACTTTGCACTGATTTGGTTTATTAAGTGAATTGTGCTTGGGCTTTCTGAAAGGATTCCATTTCTTTCCATAATTTATGCTACATTTGCATTTCACTAATTCTATCTCTTTGTATTTATCTGACAGCCTAATTGTAATTCATTTTTCACATTGATGTATTATGAGCATTCCTTTACCACCCCAGAGAGAACACACACAGCTTTGTACCAGTTAGCAAAATGTAAGCTTTAATTTCAATACATTACTGATATATAAATTGTAGAGAATGCACTGGCAAAATGCACAATACAAAATAATGTCCCAGAGAGATAATAAAACAAATATCTATAGAAATAATGTGATCAGAACACATTTATCCCCAACTCACCACTTTCCTTAAAGAAAGGACATGTCCAGATAAATGTAAAAACCTAGGGGAAAGCACAAAGTACTAACACTAAGCATAAAACAAAAATGTATACAAAATGAACACCTTAGGCAGGGTCACTCCTGATGCATGTTTAGGAGGGTAAAGGTTTTGCCAACCTTTAGGTCCTTTGGTCCCCTGGGCAAACCTTGGTCAGTTAGATTGGGTCCTCAGTTATAGAAGGGAAGCTGTGACAAAATTTCTGCTGGCAGTTGAGTTACTGGCCAGTAAATGTCACTATTCTATTTTATAAAATGAGAAGGTCCCATGTCCTATGGGGTGTATTTACAGATGCAGTCACTTGGATTTGTGTGTTAAATGCGTCATGACTCAGGCTTAATTGAAGAAACTGTGTTATCTAAAGTTATCTTAACTCATTTAATGCATTTAACCTTTTCATTAGCATACGAAAGCACCATTGTTCACAATGATGAATGCTTTAATTAGATGGGGTGCTGTGACGCAATTTTCTGTGTTAATTGGGACAAGTGAGAAATGTTTAGTTATTCTGTGTCAAACACACAATCCAAAGTGGCTTCATCTGTATATTGAGGCACCCCAGGGCCTGCGCCTAGGGCAGCAGGTTTTGGGGGGGGGGCGGCCCTAAGGTGCCTATAAATGTATTTTTTAAATTACATTTAAATAAAAAAAAAATTGCCCATTACTATAGTCCAGTGATTTTCAACCTTGTGCCTCCAGCTGTTAAGAAACTACAAGTCCCACAATGCATTTGCCTGACTGTGGCTGTCAGACTCCTTCATTGCATTGTGGGACTTGTAGTTCCTTAACAGCTGGAGGCACAAGGTTGAAAATCACTGCTATAGTCAATCCATTGAAAAAACTGGGGGGTGAGGGGTAGGGGACCAGGTTGGGTGGCAGACATGATTTCCTCTGGGCGTGTTTGCATGTGACATAACATGCACAGCATTGGGGGCGTGTTTAGGTCCGGTGCCTAGAGTGGCATCAGACCTAAATACAGCCCTGCATGTGCTCAATTTCTTTGGGCTGCACACAGTTCAACACAGCTGAAAAAAGTTCAGTCGTACTCAGTGCTGGATTTCACTCCCGGGCACCCTGAGGCTTTGGGAACCTATCCCCCGCTAGCCGTGCACCATCCCCCCCAAGCTCAGGAATGCTTTGTGTTGCCCATCACTTTAGGATGTCAGTGGCCAGTATGCCACCCCTAAAATTGCACCACTGTTGGCCTGGTCCTCAGCTTACTTCGTGGGACTCCCACAGGGGCAAACAAGGGACCCATATTTAAACACCAAGAAGGGGACAGTAAGGACAGAACCAAACATAGTCAGAGGCAAACTCTTAAACAAGGACAAGCTAGAGTCAAAATTACATAGTTACATAGTTAAATTGGGTTGAAAAAAGACCGAGTCCATCAAGTTCAACCCCTCCAAATTAAAAACCCAGCATACATACATACACACACACCTCCACTCTTTCAAATACAAACCATATATGCCCATAGCTATACTAACTGTAGAGTTTAGTATCAAAATAGCCTTTGATATTATGTCTGTCCAAAAAAATCATCCAAACCCCTCTTAAAAGCATCAACAGAATGAGCCATCACAACATCACCCGGCAGTGCATTCCACAACCTCACCGTCCTGACTGTGAAGAACCACCTACGCTGCTTCAAATGAAAGTCCTTTTCTTCTAGTCTGAAGGGGTGGCCTCTGGTGCGGTGATCCTCTTTATGGGTAAAAAGGTCCCCTGATATTTGTCTATAATGTCCTCGAATATATTTGTAATGTGTAATCATGTCCCTTCGCAAGTGCCTTTTTTCCAGAGAAAACAACCCCAACCTGGACAGTCTCCCCTCATAATTTAAGTCTTCCATTCCTCTAACCAGTTTAGTTGCACGTCTCTGCACTCTCTCCAGCTCATTTACATCCCTCCTAAGGACTGGAGTCCAAAACTGCACTGCATACTCCAGATGAGGCCTTACTAGGGATCTATAAAGAGGTATATGCACAAAGGACTAGGGGAGCATAAATCAGGATTAAAGCACCCAACAATATGCTTATTTGACCTACAATGGTCAGTGAGTAAGTTGGTAGTAAACTCAGAGCATCTGTGACCAGATAATCAACAGCTGAAAAAATGTATGCTTACCGGGAAATTAACACAGCACTGAAAAAGGAATCTAACTGACTTCTCAATAGTTTAGAATTATTGCAGACTGCATAGAGGTAATTGATTCAAATCCAGCAAGAAGTAACACCATGTAGCAGATACAAACAGAAGGATGTTGCAAGAGCACCATCATCATCTATCTTTCCTAAACAAACAGGTATTTAGGGGGATATAATTATTAAACTAAATATACTGACTATTGGGCAATAGCTGTCCAAACTACCATATACATTTTTTCTAAGTAAAAGTAAAACTCAATGACACAGCAAATTAGATTTTTTAAATTTTTCCTACACACCTTTTAGCAAAAGGTTTATCTTACAAATGTTTGCTAATTCCAGTCAGTGGCTGAACATTATGTATATCTGCTTAATCCTCCAAACGCCAATCCATAAAAATCTTGCATTTTCAATTTCAGTTTGCTCTGTGTGCACAAATATTCCAACATACATTGATTTTCTCAAATAACGCAAGCCATTAATTCATGCACTGAAAATGACTCATAGAGTTATTATGATAACATTTGCTTATCTACAAATATTGATTTATTCATTTTCAGCCACTTTTATTTTCCCATCTTAGCATTAAGCTCTTGTTCTGTTTTATAAATAGATGGTATTAACCAGGTGCTGGACCAGTCTGTTTGCTATTTCTTTGTCTGAAATATTAGCATTGTAAGGGAACCATAATGGTGACACTATATCTTCAGCATATTTTATTTTGTTCAACACATACTACAATTCAGACAAATATCCGAACCCAGCCAAAAAAAGATTACGCATTACTCACAGTGGGCAAGTATCTATGTTTCTTATGCTCTGATAAGATGAAAGTTAGAGGTATTTATGATCAGTGAATACAATTAAATATATAGAGAGAAAAAGTAAAAGAATATTTTTTTACACTGAGCCTTCTGCAGCTGCTGCCCTTAAATCTTAAAGCCAAATCTACTGGTGGAAAAAGTACATATTAGCAAAGTTATCACCAATATGAAAAGGGCTTGTGTATTTTTGGAAATTTTTTATTATTACTGTAGTATTAACTGTTATTTATAAAGCATAGACACATTTACACATCCGAAATTGCAGAGAATATACTTTATTTACATCAGTCCCTGTCCCAGTGGTGCTTACAATGTAATGTCTTTATAACATGTAGGCACATTATAGGCTAGTTTATTGAGCACTTGTACCCTCTGAATCTTGCTTTCTGTAGTGCACTTGATACACAGCCTTGGGGCCTTTGTCAGGCATTCAGGACAGGGACCAAATGGACTGCACCTAGAGACACTCCCTAACTTTCTCATCTAAATGACATGTAAGTTAAAGGACCAGTAACAACAAAAAACATTTTTAAAACATTTGACGATCCATCATTTGGCACTCAATTTCTCCTTTGCAATTTTAAAGTTTAATATGTGCTGTTGGGTTTTTTAGTAGTATACTGTTTTTGTTTTTATGTTACATGTTACTGGTCCTTTAAGGGGTAGGTGGGGAAATCTTATGTGCCTCTCCAATGCTTTTGAAGACTTTATCGAAGGGGCAAACTGCAGGTCTCTACACTTTATACTTTAAAGCACAGAGGCAACACAGGATGCAAGTGCAAAAATTGGCCAACTCTGTTTGCATTTTAAATGTCCCCTAATATTTGAAATAGCTTATGCTTAGACTTGTTGTCATATTTATACAGGGAGAAATAAGAGTTTTTTTCAACCATTGAGCCTGTTTTTTGAAAAAAAGAAAAAACATTCCACTTACTGTAAAACCTCATTTCCGTTGCTTTCCTTCATATCCCCAAGCCCAACACCATTCTAATGTGTATTTGTGTGTACGTGTGGCAAGTGTTACTTTACACATAATAAAGGTATGATTAATGCAAATAAAAAAAACTATTAGCAAAATGTATAGCACACCACTCTCTGTATACCTTCTCACATCTTTAAATGTACTAACAAATACATAATAAGAGTACATTGTGAACCAAAACAAAAACAATAAAGTGATTTTTCTATGTCAAACTTTTATATGAATCTGGTATCACACATTAAAAACTCACAGTAATTGACTTGCTTTTCTGCTGACATGTCAATTATATTGATTAAGTACTTAGGAGAAAATGGGAAAAGAAGAAGAAAAAATGTATAAACCCTGAAAACATCTGAAATGTACTGCAAAAATGGTAGGCATGAGAATACTAGGTCAGTTTAACAAGCAATGTACATTTTTGAAAGATTATTTAATCAAGGGTTAATCAGAGCATGGTAATAGTGAGAGTTACCAAACTCAGTATGATACACTGTATTGCATATCTATAGCAAAATGTGCATCAGTCCGAACTTTCACATTTGCTTCTCTCCCTGCTGTCTCTTTGTTTGTACAGAATGAGTTTTATTGAGCATTATGTAGTGCTGTATTTCAATTTTGATGGGGGTTAAATGATACCTTAAATATGTGTAAAATGGGCAACATTTTCAGAAACATACTACATCTATAACAAGGCCAGCAGATGAAATGTGGATTATGATGATGCTTCAGAAAGCCATCTCCCTTCAATTACAAAGGGAGAGACAATGGCTGCCGGGGCCAGGGGGCTGTCACACCTGGTAAATAAAAAGCTTAAGTGGTTAGAAGTACTGGGCAGCTTAATTAGGCACTGGTGTGCAATGTGAAGGGATGAATTCCCCTTTTCCAGTGAGGTCGCAATAAGTGGTGAGAAGGAAATTTCTCTATCCCTTCTACCAACATTTTTGCTCTCCAGCCCACTAAGGGCTCTTGCACACAAGCGTTTTTACCTGCGCTCCCCTGCGTTCCGTTTTGCTTTGTTTAGCCGCAGGGGAGTGCAGGTATAGACGCACTCAATGCTTTTCAATGGTGCTGTAGGCGCCGAACGCCCTAACTCCTGGCTGCAGTGTTTGCTGGAAATGTAGACCTTAGCTTCAATTCCTGCAATGCACACTGAAGAATCTATGGATAGTGGTACAGGTATGGGATCCCTTATCCGGAAACATGTTATCTAGAAATCTCTGAATTACGGAAAGACTGTCTGCCATAGACTCCATTGTAATAATACAACCATGGCTTGTACTTGATCCAAACTAAGATTAATTAATCCTTACTGGAACAAAACCAGCCTATTGCGTTTATCTAATGTTTACATGATTTTCTAGTAGAAATGAAGATCCAAATTACAGAAAGATCCATTATCCGGAAAGCCCCAGGTACCGAGCATTCTGGATAACAGGTCCCATACCTGTAGTAATAGGCACCTATGCGCCTTAGCCCTATCCCAGTGGGGGCCATCAAGAGAGGCAGAAAGGATATCTGACATGGAGAATCCACCTTGCCATCCAGGACACATTGCAGCTGTGCTGAAGCGAACCACCCTGCATTACCCCCTGCTCCCAATTGCACAGAACAGCGACCCCAGCTCTACAGGAAGACGATCTGAAAGGCAGAACAGGAACCAACTCCATTCAGCAGCATGACAGGTCTCTAAGAGGTGCAATTAATGCTGCTCCACATACTGTACTTCATTTAGCACTCCTTCTCATCGCCATGAAGAGGGTAATCCTTCCTCTCATGCAGTCTTTAGCCAGCACACCCTGCTTTAAAAAGCAAAAGCGGCTTTTCTGATACAAATACACAATCAGGCATAAGGCAAGGAGCCTGTGGGTGTCCAAAGGATGCAATCATGGTTAAACACATACCCCCAAAATGTGTTCTGGTTTGATGTTGGATTTTTGGATCCCTTTTGTAGATCTTGATACTCTCATAGAGTCTAACAATTTAAAATATGTATCTAGATTTGAGGAAGTGGTGACAGATAAACTGGACAAAGAAACGGAATTAATAAACAGGAGTCTCAATTGCATTACACATCCTTTGATAAGGCATTAGAGTTTAGGGATGGCGCGAACCGCCGCAAAAAAGTTCGCGGACGCGTTCGCGAACTTGCGACAAACGCGTGAACAGTTCGCGAACGTCGCAAACCCCATAGACTTCAATGGGAAGGCGAACTTTAAAAGCTAAAAAAGACATTTCTGGCCAGAAAAATGATTTTAAAGTTGTTTAAAGGGTGCAACGACCTGGACAGTGGCATGCCAGAGGGGGATCAAGGGAAAAGAAAAATCCATTATTTTCTTATGTCAAAAGTGTTACAAAGTATCTTACCTGCACCTGTTAGCTGTTCTGGACTCTCTGCCAAAAGCCAAGTTCAAATCTTTGCTTCTTTTTCTGGCTGTTCAGTGAGGGTCTTTCCAGTGAAAGAGGGTCCTCCAAAAAGAGGGTCTTTCCAGTACAAATGAGGGACAGAGGGTTGAGCTCGCAAAAGAGGGACAGTTGGGACTCGGGAGGTATGCACATTTTTTTTTTTTAGTCCAGGGGGTGTGTGGGGGTGGTCCAGGGAGATCTTCCTGATTGGCTGCCATGTATCTGCTGGTCTGGGGTGAGAGGGCAAGAAAATGCGGCAAAAAAAATTCGCCAAATTGACGCGAACCCAAAATGCGAACGTCGCGCGACGTTCGCGAACTTCCGGCGAGCGCGAACAGCGGATGTTCGCGCGAACAAGTTCGCCGGCGAACAGTTCGCGCCATCCCTATTAGAGTTAGTCCTCAATGCTGGCAAAGGGGCCCTTATGGCAAAATCCGATGTAGAGTCTGCCTTTAGACTCCAACCTGTCCATTCTGACTGTTTTCCTTTATTATTTTGTTGATATGTGCTTACCCATGGAATATTCAATTTCTTGCTGTTAGTTTGAATTGTACAGAAACTTTATCTGTTCAACTTCTGTGGTACAGAAGGGACAGAATTTTTCTGACCGACGTGGTGGTGGTCCAATAAGGGAACCAGTGTTAACCACTCACTAAGCCTATTTAAACCACACCCATGTTATCACATCAACTTTTAAGACCATGTCCACATTAATGGTGGTAGCACACCAATAAAACGCAAATGGTTGTTGCTCACTACAGGGATATTGCTCATGTAAAAATATGTCATACTATGATCCTTATGCTGCCTCCTCCCCTGTTGATAACACAGCACCCCCAGCACATGATGAAATGCCTTAGGGGCCCTAACAACAATTAACAAATGCTAACAAACCACTAGAACAAACCCTACCAGGTTCAAATCCTACAGGGTACAAAGTAGGATAGGCAGAGTATGACAGGCACACCCAGGGAGTATAGGGCAAGCAGAGTATGGTACACACAGGGGAAGGTTGAGTATGGCACTCAAATGGGGAAGGCTGAGTATGGCACTCAAATACAGCATAGGGAAGGCAGAGTATGGCAAACAAGTGGAGCACTAGGTAAGCAAAGTATGGCACACAGATGGAGCATAGATAAGGCAGAGAATAGCACACACAGGGAGAAGAGGGCAGTCAGAGTATGGCACATACAGGGAGCATAGAGAAGGTAGAATATGGCACACACAGAGAGTTTAGGGAATGCAGGCTAAAGCAGGAGACAGGGAAACCTATCAGTACTCTAATATGAAAAGTTCATACTGTGCTACATACAGTGACACAATGCTGGTGCCCCTCCAGCAGTGTGAGGAGTTGGAAATTGTGGGCACTTCACTTTGGTCTGAGGTGTGAAATATACAAGAATTTAGTGGTGTGAACAATAGAGTTGTTACATGTGCAGGGGGGGATTACAGGTGTGAACTATGCAGGAGTTTACGATGAACAAATCAGGGGCCAGCTAATCTCAGTACTGATACCTTTTAAAGCTTACATATGGTAAGCAATCGTATCAGGCAGACTTTCATATGGGGACACACACAAGGGGTTGGATGAAACCAATTGGACAGCCCCGCTTTCAAGCATGCTGTGTCCCGAGTTAAAAACAGCACTGCTGATGCCCTTCCCCTTTTGCAGTTTGGAGAATTCAGATGATTAACTCATTCATCTTATATAGAAGGAAAGAAGGTGCCTAATTGTGTACCCTTTTTTGGAAGCTGCTTAAAAAGCCTCACTGAAGAGGAATTGGTTGCTACATTAAATGCTTTAAAGCATGCTATTTATTCTTTTTAATCTGCTTTTGAAAGTTTCACCTTGAGTAATTAATTGAAGAGATGTACAAAATATTCCTTCAAAACCTCACAGTGGCTATTCATTTTTGTATTGGTTGTTATCCTGTTGTTTGAAAATTTCCCCCTTATTTGTGTAACCCTAATTTGGCTACCGTCCCTTTAAATAGAATCTTCCTAGGCAATTCAGGGGCCCTGAGTCCCTTTTGCAATCTGAAAAGTACTGGGAACTGGGAATAACAGTGCAGTGCCTCCACCTAGGGATCACTGAGGAACTTACCTCAGAGGAATTCCCCAGGAATAATAAAACACACAATTTGCAGATGAACAATATTTAACTTTATATAAACAGTAATATAACAACTAATACACAAGTCACACCTGTATGGGAATATATGGGACACTACCTAAATCCCTAGTGGGTTCTAACTGTTAGTTCAACACAGTCCTTAGGATATCACAGTCCCACTTCTCTGGAAAGGTTAAAAAGCACACAGTCTAAAGTAGCAGCATCCCACGGAGCAGGCAAAAATTACTCAATGCCTGTCTTGCTGTTAGGTTCAATACTGTATTCACGCCAAATCCTCTCCTGAAGGGATTCACTCACCGATTTTTCTCGGGCAGATCACACTGGAATCACAAGTAACTCTGCTGCAGAATCACTCCCACTAATGGCACTTTTCTCCTCTGAAGCTTTAGCAGAGTGGCAGGGAAAAGGAACCCTCTTTCTGCACTCCTGCAGATCTCACAGCCTGAACAGCTTTACAGGTCTTGGTTGCTCTGAATCTTTCACTCCACAGGCTGGGATCAACTCTGTCACATGGCCTGCATGAACAGATCGAGCGCCTACAAACTCAGCTCCCCTGTCTGGCACACCCTCTCTTCCTGGGATGCACTGCGGTGTCCCGCCTATCAGGCCACTCTCCAGCCTGTAACTCAGCGGAATGATGTCACAGACAGAGAAGCAGGGGGAGGCTTTCTCTTCTCCCCTTGGACAAAGCGGCAACGTCCTCGCTTGCCGTATGCCCTGCAATGCCTGTACAGCAAAACAGTCAATCATGTCTTTTTCACTACTGTTACCTGGGACCCTAACATTGGCCTTACCTGGAGACCTGTGATTACCCAGACCTAGTCCTTCAGATCTATCGGGGGTATGAAAGGTTTCAGGGGCCACCTTCATGGTAGCAGGGTTATCCACAGTAGTGTTCTCTCAATTCAACACCCTATCCTCTTCAGGGGGAGTCACTCTCACAGGTGGAAGGCTCATAATAAGACTTCTGTACTGTAGAACTTTTTTAAGTCTTACAACTTCAGGCTTGATGACCCATCACTTGGCACTTGTAACATCCTCCATGGAATCTTCTATGTCTGCGGCATACTTTACACAGTGCAGATTAGGTTTCACCTTCATCAGGAACTGGACAGTTTGGCTGGATGTGGCCAAGCTTTCCACACCGTTAACATGTAGGAACTCGCTTAGTTTGGCTCTCTCAGACAGTTGAGCTTTTAAGTCCTCCAACCCTTTGCGAAGTTTCTTGTTCTCTTCCAACAGTTTTGCCTCAGCAGGAGGTTTCTCTGTAGGCCCTGAAGTGAAATTCCTTCCCAGGGGGTAGTTTATCCTGGTAGTGTGCTCTAATTGTCACGGCAACAGAGTCACTATTCAGGGTCCCTCTTTTTCCATCTCATCGTCCGCAATTACACCACGGCTCACTAGCAGTCTCAGGCAACAGACAAACAGGGGACGGCTTTCTCTTCTCCCCTACATTTGCATGGTGCATATTAATTACAATAACATTTATATGGTATACAATGTTCATTGTACTCATTTTGTAATATATTAAATGTAGCTGTAGTTCCCAGTGCCCTTTTTCAATTGTTTTGGAAAATACAACACTAACTTGTGAAAACTTGTCTCTTTTATTTCCCCTTCAAAAAAAATCTTTAAAAGACATTGACTGTATTTTATCATCATCTAAAGAGAGAAAAACAATTAAAATTTGTTAAGCATTGTATAAAGTTGTTCTGTTCATTTAATAAAGAACAAGTTCCTGGAATCAAGGCCTTTCCTCTGAACTTTGTATTGTGCTTTGTGTTTGAACGCAAGTCAGATAAATGGTGTACTGTATACTATAATGTGATTATGTTAGATTTAGCATGGAGCTGAATTAAAGTGATATCTATTATTGGCTAATTGGATAGATTTCTTATTGCAGGCTTTCAGGCAATTGTTCTAAGGTCCCTTCATTAGGAAGACATGGCATCAATAAAGTCTAAATATTTTCTGTTGCATAATTTTTACCTATAATGCCAAGACAGAAAAAAGTTAAAGAAATATCCATGCCAACTGATAATATATCATGCCCAGCTTTACTAGAACATAGTAATAATCTTATGTTAAATGACCATTTGCAAATGAGCATAGACAAGTGATCCCTGGAACATTTTGTGTGCTCTGAGCCTGGGCATGGGTCTAGTAAAGTCAGGGTACAGGGTCGCGTGGATGATACTAGATAGTGGCAGATGTAGCTCCCGTAATAGTACACTCTAGAAGTGTAAGTCAATCCGACTTGAGCTAAAAAGAGCAGTTCTGAGCTCCAACATAGGAGAGGCAGCTCGGAGGTATTTCTCCCAGGCCATATTGCCTGTAGTAAAGGGATCCCAGTGGAGAGGGAATCAGGATGGAGGTGAAGTGAGATGCATGCCAAGTCTGTACCAAGGGAGTGTCAGCTTGTGTAACACTCTGCATGTGATGTGCCTGTACCACTTGTCTCTGAACCACTCTGATGTGAGTAAGCTCTGTAAATGTTCAATAAACCTTTTTGTACAGTTATTTACAAGAACCTCCTGGCATCCAATCTTTTTTTCCTGTGGGAGTAGCCTGTGGGAGTTGTAGTTACACTACACCACACCTTTGTACTTCCACTTAGCAAAGGCCCTAGCCTGGAGTGTTACAGTCATGTTTAATCCATGCTCTATTAAACTAGCTGTTGATTATCCCGCTGGTCTGTATAGTCCAAAATAGGGTTACACTAAATAAAGTTGTTTCATAAGTTGATATACAAGTGGATTCTTTGGTGTGTGTGTTACATAAAAGAAAGTGGTTGAGGGATCTATTTATAAATAGTGATGGGCGAATTTATTCGCCATGGGCGAATTTGCGGCGAATTCCCGCGATTCGCCGCTGGCGAATAAATTCGCGAAACTGGCAAAAAAATTAGCCAAAAAAAATTTGCCGCGCAGAAACGAGTCGCGCGTCGTTTTTGACGTGACGCGACGAAAACGACGCGACGCGTCGGAAACAACGTGACGCGCGTCAAAAACGACGCGCGACTCGTTTCGCGAGTATGCGAAAAATTCTCTGGAAATTCGCGAATTTTTCGGCGAAGCGAAACGCGCCCGTTTCGCCCATCACTATTTATAAAGATCTTATTTATTAAAATTCAAGCAAACATTACATTTTCTTTTATTCCTTAAAGAAACAGTTCTTTATTAAAAGATATACTTGGTAAATAGGCTGTGCAAAATAAAAACGTTTCTAATATACAGTACTGTAGTTAGTTAGCCAAAAATGCTATCTATAATGGCTGGAGTGACTGGATGTATAAAATAACAGAGCAGAACACTAAAGTACTTTATGCTTTTCAGTTCA
This sequence comes from Xenopus borealis, assembly GCA_024363595.1. NCBI lineage: Eukaryota > Metazoa > Chordata > Amphibia > Anura > Pipidae > Xenopus > Xenopus borealis. The sequence goes on from CM044446.1 coordinate 61,417,248, forward strand.
CTCTTGTTAGTCAGCTGCTATAAGGGGGGCTGTCCCATTTTGCAAATTGCAAAAAACATGAATTTTTATGTGTGACTTTTTCCAAACCACTCAACTTTTTAACTATTCTTTAGAGACTATGGTCATTTTTTTTTTTAAAAGGAGGGATACGGATAAATACCTTTAAAAAGTTTTAAAAGCAACATATTTTGAAAAGAATTGTTGCTAATTACACTATTATTCCTAAATAGTTGATTTAGAAACATTGGGTATATTTTCCAGTTTACAAGGATTTATTTATGCAAAACTCAACTTGTTCTTTAATAATGCTGCAGTCAAGCTTTCTCAATCAAGCAGTGGCATAACTACCAGGGGTGCAAAGGATGAAACCGCACCAGGGTTCATGGCCCCTGTCCAGGCAGAGAAAGTACACAGCCAAAAGTGTCTTTTCTTTTTGTATTTTTTTCATGTTCTTTACAGGCACTAACAGAAGCCAAACCTCCCGCCCTCACTTTAAGCTTCCTGGGTACAACCGGGTCACATGCTACACTGTACCCATCTGCTGCACCGCTCTCCCTTCCATTTTCACATCACAAAGGAACTACTTTGGCATCTCGGTTGCTAGGGTGCAGTGTGACTAACTGGAGACAGGAGCTACTAGCTGAAGCCTTAATGCGAGAGTGCCCTGGAAATACTGTCCGCCTCGAGAGGGCAAGAGGGAGAGAGCAGGTGGCTTCAGACAGTGAGAACAGCCATTCCTCACACATGGAGACACGGGGGCAAATGGGGTGTCTCGCACTAACGCTGGAATGGAGGAAGAAGTAGGAGGAGGTGATGATCATGAGTTATATACAGAGCGTGAGGGGTTCAAAAGTTATAGTGGGAGGTGGCTAAGTTTAAGACTAACTGGGAGCCAATCCCTGCTTTTGGCTCCTGCAGCCAATCCCTGCTTTATATTTATTATTCAGTAGCCAATCAATGACTTAGGGATCAGAACTGCTAGCCAATCGCAGTTCTAGGCTTATATTCCATTAACCAATCTCTGCCCCAAGCCCTTTTCTTTGGTTATGCTTCACTTTATCACTGCAGTCTGTACCAGATTATTTTCACAATACCGTTAAAGTGTTATAAAAATTTAATTTTAGTCGTACATCATTTTGCCCTTAAAAATTGTACTGGTTTTATTAATTAAAATAACTCTTTAAATTCAGTTCTAGGACATTAGGTCAGTAAATTTTGTTAACCGTCCACAACATGGGCAGGGGAGGGGCCCAGTTGCAAATTTTCGCACCAGGGCTCCTAGGTGTCTAGTTATGCCATTGCAATAAAATACCATATTTAGAATCAAGTGTGCTCTATTTTCAGTTCGATAAAATACTTTAAATAATAGAACTAAAGCTTTCTATTGCTGTCAATAAAGTGATGCTTATTTTACTCAGAGAATGTGTATGACAAGACATAAAATTAAAAAGATAAATGTATTTGTGTTAATTAAATGCAGCCCAAAATGTTTTCTCAGTAGAATGGGTTTTAAATAAAATTATATAAAATAAAGTTTATTTTCTTGATAAAACATTGGTAACAGATATAAAATGTTCAGTACGTTTAGATGCCATTCATAATTATGACTTTGTGCTGTTTATTATTTAAATAAAGTTAAAATATTGGTTTTAAATATATATTCAAACTGGCACACAAGATTTAAACAATTCATTTGTTAAAATAACACTCTCAGTGGAGTGATATCTATGATTAAATCTAACTTTCTATAAACGTTAAGAAGATTTTATAATAAAGAAAATCCGCATGCCTTCCCCAAAATCTTTTTCAATTACCATTTTGTTAAACACCTCTGCCATGTGATTAGCTTGCTTATACCATATCTTACAGATGTATGTTAAATGTTAACATTGGGAAAATGAATTGCTGTAGTGATTCTTTGCTGAGCACTGTGCAAACCATGTTCCAGTCAGCTAGCAGGACTTAGCTATGTGAATATATCCAAAAAAAAGTATTTCTGTGACCAGTTATTATACTAAATACAGAACTATACCTGATTTCAGGCAATTTAGTAACCCTCTTAGTGAAAATAATTGAGCTCTTGAGTTGAAACAGCATTTGCAGTTGTCTGCAGTCCTGACATATGTCTGCTCCCATGTGAGTGACACTAAAATTAACTAGTGTATCTAGTCCTCATTAATATCAACTTACTATAATTATGCTTGGTACAGATGACAGTGACAGAATCATGAAATCCCAGAAGCTAAAGGACCATTTCATGTTTCTTAGTTATTACAAACTCTCATACTGGAGCCAAGATACAAATTAAAAATGCTGCTTTAACAGACAAAAATATGTTCTGAGATGCAATGTTTCTATAGTGTGATCTCAAAAACATAGGAATGGCCTTGTCCTGGAGCCAAAGTTAATTGGGATGAGGTCAATAAGAAAAAAATATCAAGAATGTCCTATAAACTGATAGGTAATATCTAATATTATTAAAGTTTGTATTACTACTACTACTATTATTACTACTACAAGGTAGAACTGTTGAATAACAAATAATACAGCAGTATCAGAATACAAAAATACAGATGAAATACAAAAAAAAAATATCAACATTTGATATGCATTTTACAGTCCTAATGAGGCCTAACACAGGTTTCTGCTGAGAGGGAAACATTGAGTCACAAACTTTATCCAGGATGCATGTAGCAGTTAAATACACATTGTATAATGAACAGGCATTAAGGCAAAATGCAAATGTTTCAACGATGCTTGGATAGGCCTGCTTGGAAATGAGGATGGGTGAGGATTTTACCGACTCTAGCAAAATGTGGCTGTTACCACAGAAAAGGCTGCTTCTTCTCAGCACCAGGAAGTGATGTAATCAGAGGCGAAAGAGAGAATTTCATATAAAATACATATAGATTAAGATAAATGAAAAAATCCTTCTTCTGACTGGGCTATTCAAATTTAGATTATGTTCTGAAGGTGAACCACGCATTTAAGTGATCTCTGAAAGCTGTTTGGTGCCACAGTATTTATATGCTCTAACTAATGGAGAGGAGTTTAGATATTACTGGTAAAAGTATTTAGGACAACTTTTCTGGGGTTCCATTCACCTTGTTTATTTTTAGGCATGGTTGAATAATTTAAAAGTAGAGGTCAAATAACTTACAGATCCTAACAAAATTTTTCAATTTTTGTAAGCCATCATTTCATCAAAAATTAGTGAGGGGAGACACAAAAGGGTAAAGTGGTGACCAAAAAAAGTGGAAATAGAGTTTTTGGATTTCCTGCCATATTCACAAACCTCTTTCTCCACTTCTGTGAATCTGTTAAACCAATTCCAGATTTTGTCATTCATGTGACATTGAAATTCCATTTCAAAGACATTCAGAATTGTCTTTAGCTTCTCCTAAACCTGTCAGTTTGCTATTGAGTGCCTGTCAATAAAGGTTTGCTGTGTCATAATGAGTGTGTTTCAGACAAATAATACAAATCTGAGGTAAAACAAATGCTTTGTCCCCTAAATTATGTTGGCAATAAGCTAAAATATATATATATATATATATAAAATGGTGTAAAATATGCTTTTATTGACTTTTGAAAAATTATGGGGAAGATAGGGTAGACGGGGCAGTGGGATTAGTAAGGGGTTATGGGGGAGGAGTGAGGGGGTTACCAGTTAAGGAGGTCCCTCTGTTGCAATGAAAACAGACTAATAATAACTTAACATATAATTCTTCACTAAGTAATACAAATTTAAAAAGTAAAAGTAGTAACCTCTGCTGTATGCTGGCAAATGCATTTGTCAGATAAACTGGGAGGCGTAGAATTAATTGCATGCGCTAAACATGATATAATTGTTATCACTGAGACCTGGTGGGATGAAACATGTGACTGGACTGTGAATTTAAATGGTTACACCCTTTTTAGGAGGGACAGAGGGATTAAAAAGGGTGGAGCAGTCTGTTTGTATGTAAAGCCTGAATTAAAGCCATGCACTAAAGAAATAACAATTGCTGGCACTGGTGAGGGTGTGGAATCCTTCTGGGTAGAGATTTTGACTGGGCAAAAGGTTAAAAAGAAAATGATCATTGGTGTATGCTATAAAACACCTCATATAAGTGACGAGTATGAAGCCCAGCTACTCTTACAAATAGAAGTCGCTTCACAACTAGGTCAAGTTATTACGATGGGTGACTTCAATTATCCAGACATTGACTGGAGTGATGGGGTTGCCAAGACAGATAAAGCGAGTAGGTTTGTAAATATGCTAAATGACAACTTTTTATTCCAACTCCTTCAAGAACCTACTAGGAATAACTCTCTTTTGGATCTTGTAATAACTTGTAACTTGGATCTTGTAATAACTAATAATACTGAACTCATCTCTAGCATTTGTGTGGGTGAGTATTTAGGGCAGGGATCCCCAACCTTTTTTACTCGTGAGCCACAATTAAATGTAAAAAGGGTTGGGGAGCAACACAAGCATTAAAAAGTCTCTTGGTGTGCTAAATAAGTGCTGTGATTGACTATTCGGTAGCTCCTATGTGGACTAGCAGCCTACAGGAGGCTCTGCTTGGCACTATACTTAGTTTTTATGCAATTAAAACTTACTTCCAAACCTGAAATTCAAAAATAAGCACCTGCTTTGAGGACACTGAGAGCAACATCCAAGTGGTTGGAGAGCAACATGTTGCTCACAAGCTACTGGTTGGGGATCACTGATTTAGGGAATAGTTATCATAACATGGTCTCCTTTGAGATTCTGTTGCAGAGGCAATTCTATACTTCTTTTCCTATACTTTTTAAGACTTTTTATGCAGTTCAGAGACTGAAAAGGAATGGCAGGAGAGAGTCTCACAAATTATATCTCATTATTGCAATTCTATAAGGGAGTAAATAAAACACAAAATTTCAGACGTGCAAATTTTGACAGTATAGGTGTATCTGGCAAGCTAAAATCGATATGGGGAAAGTATTTTGCAGTAAGCAGTAAAAAGAATCCGGAATTCAATATGTTAATATTAAATAAAATGCAATGGGGTAGGACCTTTAATGGCAGAGGGGGGTCAGCTGGTTCATGAGTACAAGCAAAAAGCTCAGATTCTGCATATTTTTCGTCTGTCAAGGAACCAGATATTGAAGGTTTCCTTATTAAGAGTCCCAATTCCAGTAATACGTCTAATGATGCATAGTTCACACATGAAGAAAGTCAAAAGAGGCTAGAACATGTTAAGATAAACAAAGGTCTGGGGCCAGATGGCATTCATATCTTAGCGCTGTGATTACCAAACTTCTTTACTTAATTTTTCAGGATTCACTGATGTCTGGCATGGTGCCAAGAGACTAGCGAATTGCTAAAAGGGATCCTGTTCTCAGCCTCAAACCTATAGGCCAGTTAGTCTGACGTTGGTGGTAGGAAAACTTTTTGAAGGAATATTAAATGATAAGATACTGGACTTCATAGCAAATAACAATACTATGAGTTTGTGCCAGCATGGTTTTTGCTTGCCAGACTAACTTAATTTCTTTTTATGAGAAGGTAAGCAGGGACCTCGATTCTGGGATGGCAGTGGATGGGATTTACTTAGACTTTGCTAAAGCATTTGATACAGTGCCACACAGAAGGTTACTGGTTAAATTAAGGAACGTTGGCTTGGAACATAGTATTTGTACCTGGATAGACTACAAAGAGTGGTGGTAAATGGAACATTTTCTAATTGGACCAGTGTTGTTAGTGGAGTACCACAAGGCTCTGTACTGGGTCCCTTGCTTTTCAATTTCTTTATTAATGATCTGGAGGTGGGCATTGAAAGTACTATTTTAATGTTTGCAGATGATACTAAATTGTGCAGACCTATAGGTTCTATGCAGGATGCTGCCACTTTGCAGAGTGATTTGTCTAAGTTGGGAAACTGGGCAGTAACTGGAAAATGAGGTTCAAAGTTGATAAAATGCTCTTTTGAAAAAATAAATGCAAGTCATACACTAAATGGCAGTGTTTTGAGAGTTTCCTTAAACGAGAAGGGTCTTGGGGTTTTTATAGATAACACGTTGTTTAATTCTGGGCAGTGTCATTCTGTAGCTACTACATTCTGTAGCAAATACAGTTCCATCTTGCATAAAAAAGGGCATAAACTCAAGGGATGAAAACATAATTATGCCTCTTTATACATCCCTAGTAAGGCCTCATCTGGAGTATGCAGTGCACAAGGGCTCCAGTCCTTCAGAAGGATATAAATGAGCTGGAGAGGGTGCGGAAGCATACAAATAAGCTGGTTAGAGGGATGGAAGACTTAAATTATGAGGGTACTACTGTAGGTTGGGGTTGTTTTCTCTGGAAAAAAGGCACTTGTGAGGGGACATGATTACACTTTACAAGTACATTAGAGGACATTATAGACACATATCAGGGGACCTTTTTACCCATAAAGAGGCCACCCCTTCAGACTAGAAGAAAAGGACTTTCATTTGAAGCAGCATAGGTGATTCTTCACAGTGATTTTGTGATGGCTGATTCTGTTAATGCTTTTAAGAAAGGAATGGATGATTTCTTGGACATACTTAATATCAAAGGCATGATGCTTAACTATACAGTTAGTATAGATAGGGCATATATAATTTATGGGAAAGTATGATGGGGTGTGTTTATGAATGCTGGGTTTTCATCTGGAGGGGTTGAACTTGATGGACTTTGTCTTTTTTCAACTCAATTTAACTATGTAACTATGTTTACTTATTTATAAAAGTGTTAATAAGAATTTTAACACTGATTGCTATTCTAGAGTTAGACAGAAATCAGGGCTTTTACCATTGCTGGAACTAGGGGTAGGCAGAAGAGAAAACTAGTGATGGGCAAATTTATTCGCCAGGGGCGAATTCGCGGCGAATTCCCGCGATTCGCCGCTGGCGAATTCCCGCGATTCGCCGCTGGCGAATAAATTCGCGAAACGGCAGAAAAAATTAGCGGGCAAAAATTCGCAGCCAAAAATGAGTCGCGTGTCGGAAACGACGCCAAAAACGCGACGCGTGTCGGAAACGACGCGACGCACGTCAAAAATGACGCGTGACTCGTTTTGCTAATTTTTCGGCCGTTTCGTCCATCACTAGAGAAAACCAATTTAGCTATGTAACTATGAAGAGGCCCCTGCCTATGGAACAACAAAAGGGGGACACTGGGCAGGTACCTGTCTTCTACCTACCCCTAGTCCATGTTTGCTGCTCTCCTTTGTGTCACTCTCCCCTGGCTCCCTCCCCTCCTTCGCTCTTCTCTGTCTACAGTGCATATGTGCACACTTTCTGGCCGGGAGCACGCTTGTGCACAGTCATGGTTGGGGCAGATTGGAAGATATGATCCATGGGTTTTGTACAATAATATGAAGAATTTGTGGAGTATTTTCCAGCACTGCAATTTGTTTAGTTAATTTATTGATAAATAAGGTAAAAATGTGGATGGGAGTTTGGTTACAGTGACTTTAATAAAATAGACATTTTTGAATAACCCCTTAAATGTAAGGAAAATCTGAAAATATAAAAAAATGTACTGATGTATTTTGAAAAAATAAACATGTTTTCCAGTGATAGAATCCCTTTAAGTGAGAGAATACCTAACCTGAAAATCCTTTTCTTACTGTATTGCAGAAGCCCGTTTTCTGTCTACAATACATAAAAAAACCTGACCTATCCCATTTTCACAAGGCCCAAGCGTGAGACTGGACTTATAAGGCAAGCAAGAAGAAATAAAGTTTCAAATACTGTAGGACTACATAACAAAGCATTTTGTCACCAGTATAGGTACATATTTTTGCAGTGCATGTCTGTAATTTACCTACCAGTATTAATTCATTTACATCATCATTTTCCTTCTGACCTCATCTATCTTGCCAAACTGATGTGTTCCTTTATTAGACACACAAGGGGGAAATCTTGAAGCAATTCAAAATGCATCACATTAATCAACACTTAGGGGCGATATACTAAATTCACGTGAATAGATCAAAGTTCGAATTCGATCGAATTTCGATCGTAGGATCTATTCGATTGATCGAATATGCAAATTTTGGCATACTGGATCATCGAATAGCGAATGGTCGAATGATTGAATACAGTCGAATAGATTTGAACAATCGAAGGATTTAAGTTTTAAAATTTATTCGATTGCCTACTTAGTCAGATTGGACCTACCGAATTGCAATAGAAGCCTATGGGAGCACTCCCAAAGGCTTCTGAGGCTAAGTCCTGATCGAATAGAATTTGTACGATCAATGACTTCGAGCGTTCGAATCGTACGAATCATTTGAATGATCGAATAGTTCATTCGAATGATCATTCGAATGATCATTATTCGATCATTATTTGATCATCGAATGATCGATGATTGAATAAAAGGTAGCCTAAAACTATTTATTTTGGGGAATAATAGTAAATTTGCCCCTAAAAATTGAAAATGTGTGCAGTTTTCTTACTGCATTCTTCCTATTGGCTGTATATTATATATATATATTATACTTAGTAGTCTAACGTTGTAAGTTAATTACTGTTTAAAAAGAACAATTAATTATACAAGTTATAATTAACTATAATTAAAGTTTCAGCATATTGTGTAATTTAATTTTATTAGCATTTTAAGACCAATATTTAAGATGTTATTTATATCTCTGGTTAATGGGGAAAATATATTTTTGATATTTGGTAATAGCAAGCAATAAATATGTTTTTTTAAACAGAATTTACTGAATCTGTAAATTAAATTATTATTATTACAATAGCAGATGTTTCAATATTAGATCTGAAGAGATAGCCAGTTTAGAGACTCATGGGTTTTAATTAAATCTTCATTTCCACTTCCAACTAATACAATACAAAGTTAATGGAAAATAACAAACTACAGTATTAATCACAAAAGATAATTTTTTACCACAGTACATCTTGGTATTACTAACTTTAGAGCAATGGGATTTGCATAATTATTAAAGGTTAAATATAATCAAATTTTATTTTGGCCATATTTATATTTCTGGTCTATAACAAAAATACTAACATCATAAAGGAAAAAGCTCAGGGCAAGGAAAGATTATTGTAGGGAACTAGTCCCTTTCACTTTTTTTGGTATATTGCCCAAATTCTTTCCTGCATGCCTCAACACAGCCTGGACATTTTTCTCTTTCTGCTATTAGATCAGCCCATTTGCATTCTCTATTCCCAGCATTTTCAAAATAATTTGTCTGCTTCCCAGTTTTAGTTTAGCTTTTCAGGTCAAGCAAGCATCAAGCAGACCTGATGAGAATGTCCATACTCATGCTGAATTTTGTGCTGAACAAGCTCAGCAATGTAATTTTCCCTCAAGGGGTTTTGTAATGCAGAAAAACATCTGCATTGCATATTTAGTAGGACCACAAAAAATGGTGTAAAATCAGGGTATGTAAAATTTAAGTTTTACTGTTTTCTATTATTCCTTCTTGGAGCTGATTCAGATCATTTGCTTTGCTTTGGGATTGTTGGATTGTTGGGAATACCCATATTTAAATGAAACTCATTTGCAAAAATGCATGAATCCACATACAGGGTAGACTAAAGAGCATACAATTTTCCCTCATTGTATATGGAATAGAACTTACCATTAGCCAAACCTTAGATAGACAAATGGTGCAGCTGGTCCAGCGTTGAAAGTTATAAATTAGCCACAGTATGACTAATAAAGGGTAGTTGTAATATTTTTCATAGTTAAATTCAGTTGGTTTTATGTGCCTGTATTACATTACTCAGGAAATGCTAATCACATGTGCTAGTTATAATACCTCTGAGATACAGAAAACTCTCAAAGTACATTGTTGGGTCTATGTAATGTGAGCACCAGTATCCTGAAAGGAGCTTTAACAACAAATATTCAATAAACTGACATATTTCCACCTAATCCTTGCTTTGTTTTATCACTGCACATGTATTATTTTTTATACTCAGACTATTACTCAAACAATCAACAAATAATTTTTTTTATATTTTGAAAAAGTAAATATATAAAATACAGATCAAGATCACTCACACAAAATGAGGCTGGTTTTAGAAAAAATTTCTACACAAGGGAATAATATTTTTTTTCTCTTTCTCATTGTATGCTTAATAAATGCCAACCCTGGAGAGATAATAATGATTTCATGTTAAAGAAAACAAATAATTATTTTTTTATTAGTAGTCTAAAATGCAATACATTTTGTAGAAACAGAAAAGGCTCAACATGTTACTAGAATAATTACTAGTTTATATCATTGTGTGCAGGTTTTCTACAGTTTTGTCTCATAAAAAAAGGGTTGCTGCTTAAAAATGTTACAGTATGTTGATACATAACTGCTAGTTGATCCAGAGGCAGGAAAAAAACCCCGGTTGAACCCTCTCCAATTTATCTCAGAAGGGGAAAAATTCCTTCCTTACTCCAAGATGGAAATTGAACAAGTCCTTGGATTAATTTTTACTACAAGCTAACTTCCATAACCCTGTATTTCCTCACTTGCTAAAAGGCCATCCAACCTTTTCTTAAAGCTATCCAATGTCTCAGTCATCATGACTGATTCAGGGAGAGAATTCCACATCTTCATGGCTCTCGCTGTAAAAAAAACCCATTCAAACATTTAGCCGGAACCTCCTTTCTTCTACTAGGAATGGGTGCCCACGTGTCAGTTGGAAAGATCTACTGGCACGTAAAGCATCAGTGAGATTAATATATGATCCCCTTATATATTTGCACATAGTTGTCCCATCACCACCCAAGCACCTCTTCTCCAGCTTGAACAACCACAACTTGGTCAGTCTTTAATCATAGCCAAGATGTTGACCCTCTGTAATTCAATTATGTCCCATATGATACATGTTGTCCACAAAGCTCACAGACCTCCTCTGCACGCTGAAATGGATCACTTGGTTTAGAGGTTAAAATTCCAAAGCTTTATTCAAAATATGTAAAAATGACACAAACAGGATAAGGGCAGGGAGAGAGCACTACAGGGAGCACTGCTTTATGTGTTTCATGACAAATGCAAGTCACTTCCTCATAAGCTTAAATGCCCCTATTGTATGCCCTTATTTATAATGATAAAATCAATTAAGTCCACAGTTACATATAATTAAACAGGAACCTTGTCCCTTTTTCTGAGTTTTGGAAACCTAGCTAGACACTGATGTACAAGTGCTTCTGTGTGAAATTGAAGGTGTTGAGAACTGTACTTTGGCCTGGAGACCATTTCTTTTTTAATTCAACAAGTTCACAGCTGAGAAAAGGAGTTGCATTTAGCAGCACTCTGCCTCTCAAAGAAGCTCAAAAGGTATCTGTAGCACTACCATAGCTACATTTAAAAGTGCAAATTGAAGAGAAAACAACACTGTTGATATGAGGGGTTCATATTTTCAAATCAGTGAATCCTGTTCTAGTTAGCAGGTAAGGTGTCCTTAGAAAGCATAGGCACATGGCAGTAAAAAATTGGTGAAATTACTGATAAAGGACCACCTATGTTTAATGGAAAAATACATTCTCCAACCCTTTTTTCCTCATTTAATTAACACTGCCCTAGGCTATAGAGGTTAATACTTTGCTTTCTCCTAGTTCCAACCCTGAAAATATGATGCATATTTATTTATGGGACACACATACAGTATTCTGTATATCTCATGAGGATCCAGCAGAATATCCTCATGAGATATACAGCAAATCACTGACTTTTTGTAGATAACAAGAATTGACTTAAAAAACAAACAGGCAGATTCTAAAACAAGAAAATATTCCAAAATGTTATTGATATTATCAGAAGGAACCAACTACAATATTTTAGCATTTCTAATTAAAACACCTCCTCTCCACAAATCTTAAAATTTATTTTAATGGAACAGCTTCTTACTTAGTTTTGCTGCTTAGAAACAGCCTCATAATTGGATTAAACATATTTTGTTAAAAGGTAAGTGAAAAGAATTTTTCAGTCAGGAGATACAGCATTGTACTCAGACATTAGACTTTCTTTCCCAGAAATGATTACCATAGTGTGTCTCCGTCTTGCCATCTGCAACATTGTCTCATTGGTTTCTATGTACACGGGAGACCTGCCTTGGAAAATATTTATGATGTGTAGTGCAGGAACTAGACTAAGCCTGCTTAGATTTATTTCACATATAGTATAACATTTCCTACTTCTGCTATTTAATTCCTAGTAACTTAAAATTATGAATGTTTAGCCCAGAACTAGGCTGATAAATGTATCTTTACATTTGAACTCATATTTTTACCGCTGTCCTCAAGTTGCACAGAAAAGAAAATATCACAATAATTATTAATCGGAACATCTGGTATGATGATTGTTCACAGTTTTTCAGCAAGTTTCCATTAACATTACAAGTGTGTAAAGAAAAATGCCTTTTCCTTGTATGGTATTTAATGAATATAAATGATACCAGGGGAGACATGACGATTTTTCCAAAAACCAAGCTACAAAATCCTTAAATGCTCAGGGTGGATAAATATAACTCATGATTCTTTTTTCAGCTATGAAAAGGTTAACCTTTAAATAAGCATTGATAGCTTATCCATATGGCCGCATTCATGTTGCTATGTAAGAACAAGCAGGATAAAACTTGTGCCAAAGAAAAAATAGCTGGCTGCATGTTTGGTCAAGGTTCTGCCAGAGTCACAGTGCATCCCAAAAGTCATACTGATTCATTTCTTCTCTGGTGCTACTGAAGGAAACAGAAGTCAGGGATGCTGTAATTCACATTTAAGCTGTTATATACTGTATATCTCCATGGGGCAGATTTATCTTGAATCTCAGTTAAACAAGACATGATTTTCTTGTGAACCATGACGTGATTACACCCCTGTGCTTTCATATGACTTGCAGGTTAGGTTTCTTATTGTCATTTAATGCACTTCTGATATAAAATATCCCTATGGCATGTTGCCTGAGAAGTCACCCAGCATCTACTGGGGTTAGTGATGAGTGAACTGACAACATTTAGCTTTGCATAAAAGTCTGCAATGCTGCTAAATGCATTGAAGTATATGAGAAAGTGAATTGCTCAGTATGCGCTACTATACTGCAGTTGTTCTTCATTGGAAAAAAGGGATGCCATGTAACCAATTTCTTTTAAACATGGCGGAGACCACTCCATGAATATCCTACTGTCTATTTATCCTTTCTCCCATTACTATGGCCAGTAATTCCAAATTAAAGAAGAAACCTAATTTTTGTTTTACAGCTCTATACAGCTGTTTCTTCATACTGCAGGAAAGCAGCAGAACATGGCAGGTAGTTTAAAGATTAAGCACTTTCTGTTGACTATTATTGGTATGAATGCAACTGCCCCTTCAAAGTGCAAACATGCAAGGACTTTAGAGAGTGGCTGGCTGTTCTTTAAGACTATTATTGCTATTTAGTCTTTCCATGACTGCCTTCTGTATGCAACACATCATCCCCATCCTCCTGCTGTTTTGTGCTGCACTGTGAACAATATGTAGAGTGTGTGGCTGATTACTAGCTCTGTTTCCTCTCCTCTGTAGATATCCACTCTTTCTCTCCTTCCTTCTCATCATACAGACTCATCTTATCTTACCTTCTGCCTGCAGACTGGATCTGCTATTTTTCACCTTCTATTCCTTGGGCAGGCTCGGGCATTATCCCTGTTTGACCTGATATGTCTCATATCTGCCTTGTCCCTGCTATCGAAGCACATTGCATGCTTTTGTGTGCTCAGGAGTCAAATGTTGGCTCTGTTGGTCCGAACATATGGTGCAGGACTACCTCTCTGCTTACCCCCCCTATCACTGGTAAGGCACCATTCCTGTCTATTTCATCATCAGAAACAACACAAAGTTTCCCAGGGTCAAATTGGGCCAACAGGACACTGGGGAAAAAATGGTAGACCTTGGCCCTCAAAGCGATAGACACTGCCAACCCAGACCCACTTAGCACCGAAATTTTTGGGCGCTGCTCCTTAACCTGCCTCCTGCCCCAATCAAGGTACACATGGGGATGGAAGGGGCTTGCAGCTTTGGAGGGGGCCCAGGGGTGTAGGGGCGTTGCAGCTTTGGCAGGGGGCCCAGAGTTGGAGGGGGTTATGGCTGGGTTGGGTGACCTAAGGTGACAGCCCTGGTGGGCCCTCAGACCCCTAGTCCGATGCTATAGTCTTCCCTCTAAACTGTTCCTGTTGTCATCCTCTTGTGGTGGCACCCATGGTCTGCCCCTGTCATCATCATTTGCCTCTATATCGGACCTTATTTTATATGGGGCCAATTTGTTTATTTCTTTTTTTTTTTGGTTAACTTATATTTTTTATTTGCATTTGTATATAAAAAAAACATACAAGAAAGAAGAAAAACAGTGCAATTTAAATATTCCGGATTGCATAGTATCTATGTCACCTCCATAATTATGTCATGAGCATTCTGCGATGGACCATCTTTGCAAGTGAGGTTACACAAAATATCAACAATAATAAAGAAATTTTACACAGAAACAATGCTTATTATTGATGTATATATGCATTTTGGGGGCCTATGTCTACAGTATAAATAAAGCACGGGCCCTTTTACATTCACATTTATGGTTTCTTTGGGTTAAATGGTGGCTGGGTGCTCCTTACCTCTTTTGTCTCTCCTGATGGGCTGTATAGCTCTCATAAGTCCCATATGAGCCTGTGTTGATCCAGTTTGTTCTTCAGTGTGGCAATGCCATATTCAAATGCCTTGTTGGTATTTACGCTGTTTATTACTTCCCTTAGGGTAGGTGCGGTTGCTGTCTTCCATTTGCTTGCTACCACTAGTCGCGTTGCTGTGAGAATCTGACTGTAGTTTTTGACCAGATCTTTGCAGATTTCCCATAGGTTTCCCTAACAGCATCACTGCGGGATCTAATTGGATCTGTCTGGAGAAAATTTGGCTTATGAGATTGGCTTTTTCTGACCACAAGGGCTGAATAATTGGGCATTCCCAGAAGGTATGCATCAATGTCCCTTGGGCTCCACAGCCTCTCCAGCAAGTTGCAGGCGAGTTTGGGAAGAGTCTGTGGAGTTTATCCGGAGTATGGTACCAATGCATCATAATCTTAAAAATGTTCTCTTTTTGTTTGACACAGGTGCTCATATTTCTGGCATTTTCCCAAATTTTATTCCAGTCTGCCTCAGATAGTGGATATGGTAAGACAGCATCCCATTTGTCCATGTGCTTGTGTCTGCTCTGTGGGCCCTTGGTAGGGGCGTTGAGCATATTGTAGATGCTTGAGATAAGGCGCTTTTGTGGGAGGCCGTTTCTTGCCAAGATTTCAAATGGTGTTGGAGGATGTATTTTTGCGAATGTCTAATAGGGCTGTAAGAAATGACGTAGTTGGAAGTTTTCATGATGTTTTAGGTTGGTGTGAGGGGTCTTATCCCTTATCACCTGAAACGGAAGTATTGAGTGGGTCTTAGGATCTAGTACCTCCTTGATTGTAAGTGCTTGGGTTTTGCTCCATCTTGTGTGATAAGAACTCAATGTGCCTGGAGGGAAGCTTGGGTTCTTTAGATATATGGTATTTTCAGACCATATTGAAGCCAGATTATGTTTATATTTGAGCCTTTCCCAGACTGATAAGGTGGCTTGTGTTGTTGGTAACAGTCAATTTGTTTATTTCTAATACCAAGCTACAAAAATAAAGAAAACATTGAATTAGCAGACACAAACACTTAGATTAACAAGCAGACACAAATATCCTTGTCAAGAACTAGGAAATCAGAAGGAACTGCTCCACAAATTCAATTTACAATGATATACAGTAAAACCAACATATTCTGGGCTATACACCATTGCAGAAAATGCAGCATTGTGTAATCTGTGGGCCAAGAAGGTGGCATCCTAATGCAATAGCACAGAAAAAGGGGATTCTAGCATCAGTGACCCACCTAATGAACAAAACTATTTACAAAATTAATGTCATCAGTAGTGATGGGCGAATAAATTCGCCCTAGGGGAATTCACCGCGAATTTCCGACATTCGCCGATGGCGAAAGTTTCAGCGAAACGCTCACGAAAAATTTGCCACGTGTTTCGTTTCGCCACGCCTCAAGTTCATCGCGCGTCAAGTTCGCCGCTTCACTTCGAAACAGCACAATCTGTGTAGTGAAAAATATTTTTAAAAATAAATGAATATATTTTAAAATATGCCTTTTTAATTTTTCACTATTTTAAATAATAATCAGAGATGTTTTTAAGAAGCTGGCAAAATGGGAGGCCTTTTTTTTTCATTTGAAAAGAAAAGAGTCCACTAACAATGCAGGGCATGTGTGTATACTAAGTGAAACGCGTGTAAATTGCTCTTCTCATTGACTCCAATGCTACTCAGCACATTCAGACACAAAGCAAAAGATGCCATTTTTTACAATTTTTCACATTTCCATACCTCCCAACATTTTGTAAGTAAAAAGAGGGACACTGCAACATTTTGAGCACACCCATTTTTGTGGTCACACCCACTAATTAACATGTTCGTTTTACCAAATTTGGCAGGTTATGAAAGTTTGAAAATATTTCTCCTTATCAAAACTATTCTGACGCGCATCAAAATAAGCGCGTCTTAACTTGGGCGCGCCACAAAACATCAGCGCGACTCGTTTCGAAAAAATTTTCACCGTTTCTTGAATTTCGCTAATTTTTCAGCAAAACGCCACAGATTCGCCCATCACTAGTCATCAGTTTTCAATTATGGTCAGTCAACTAATCACCTGTAAGAGCGATGTGTGCATCTGCACATACAATGTTGGTGACATCAGAATGAAGAGACTGTTTGAATAATGATCCCTAGGGTATCGTCATATGGATTTCTCAAGGACAGTTTGTTTGACCCTGGAAACAAATAGTGGAGAGACAGAATAAATATATATGAAAGAAAGTACTGTATTATCCACCTCTTAGTCATTTCACTTGCTGTAATGAACATTACATGCAATATTTCTAGACCCTGAAAAAATGGCTTGAATAAAACATATTTATTATATGAGTTAGATTTGGTACATTTTTAAGCTCCTGTCAGAGCCTTTAGTCATTTGAGTCAGTTTGATGCACTTCTCTTGGCATCCTACTGCTTAAATTCATCTTGTGCACTAAGCATTAGCATCAGGAATGAATTCTTTATTTCTCACAGCTGTAAGTTTCAGTTTAATATTAGCATTTTCCGTGACATACTCTGCAAAAAAATTAGAATGTTTTCTTTGCTCAAGTCAATGTTAGCTGTGGTGCTAGGGCCACACACATGGGTATTTGTATATGCCCATAAATTACTTAAATGAGGCATTGATAAATATGATGCATGTGTTTCCCTTATGACCATAACACCTTGCATAAGTCTACTTGATTGATAAGTGTAATTAGACATTCTGGGATTGTGTAGGTGAAAGACAAGAACATTCTATACTCCATTCACATTTGTATATAAATGTATAGGACCTTGCCACTGCAACCAATACTAAACAATAAAAAGGACACTTGTATAACTTACTTGTCTGCCCTGAAGACTTGTATTTCCATGAGAAAAAGAACTAACGAGCCATAAATATGATTAAAGCACTTTGAAGTAAACATGATGCAGTTGTTAATATGTTACCCTTTTGGAATAGTCAATAATCTATGTTATGCTTTTGTTTTCCATGCTGCATATTCTGTTAATATTATGAGAAATTCAATAAAAACATTTTTACAGGTGATAAAATGGATTTTGCTAAAAGGAAAATTGAAGACAATTCAAAAGAAGATTACTGTTCATCAATTTGAAGTTGTGCATAACAGAATCTCACTGACCAGTCTTACAAAGCACTTACTAACCAATTGGCACAAGTTAAAATAAAGATATGCATTCAGTAGTCTACAGCTGTGGCTGTCATATGAAAACAAATTAAAAAGCATTGTCAAAGATAACTGGAACATTTACAAGGATAACCTGGAGAGCTATGGATCAAATTTTAAAAGTGTGGAAGGGATTGGAATATAGAACTTTGCAGAATATAGCAAGTAATAAGCATATTTATTTTTTTATTTCTGCACCAGAAAGGAAAAGCCATGGAGCTATAAACACAGGGGCTGCATGAAAATGGATCCAAATGACCAACATCCAGATTACATTGGTTTATGTTTAAAAACTGGCAGAATCAGATGTACTGTAGCTGTGATTGAGTAAGAAGGAATTAGTTAAGGCAGGGGAAGTCTGGGTGGGGGGTGGAGAAAGAGAGGGTGAATGTCAGAGGATGAATTAGGTCCCTTCCTTATCTTCATCAGCAGGTATAAACATCCCACCCACTCTCCCCATTTTTGCATATTTTGCATAAATGTCAGGAGTTTTCTTTATTTTCTCATATTATGTATTCATAACTGATTGTGGATGTTTTCCTGAATTCACTGTAATATTGTGGATTTTGTATCTGTATGCAGAATAAACATGATAATCTGCATTGTATTAATGTATGTTAATTTTAAATGATTGATCCAAGGAATCCTGGACCATTGGGGCCAGGAAGGAATTTTCCCTCTAGAGACATACTATGACTAGCTTCAGGTTGCGTTTTTGCCTTGTCCTTGATCGAAGCAGTTGATATATGATAATCTATTTTAAGTTTTATTTATCGCAGGAGCAGCAGGACCTTGCTAGAGTACTGCACAGGTAAATTTAGAAGAGGGAGAAAGTAGATTCTCTATTGTGACTTCACAGTAGGTTGATTGATACTGATGCTACTACTGCTTGTGTTATGTGACAGCCTGCTTCGATATCCTATCATCCACACTGCAGAATCAGGACTGACAGTAGGGCTGCTGAATGTCTCGCATGGTGGGAGATGCAGCTTTTGCTGGTAGCAGAGTTTGGGCCATCCAATCAGTAGGTAGAGGCAGCCTAATACTCAGTGGTGGATATAATGACATAGTGCTGATCTCAATGAGGCACAGCGGAGCATATCAGTAATTTCTTATGGAATTCTGGCTTTAGAATACTTCTTTGGGTTAGGCTGGTGAGGTCTTATTTATTTGATAAAATGTGAATAAATGCTGTAGCCATTTTAAACAATCTCTGTCCCCTGGTGTTTCATTAAGGAATATTATAATGGATTCAATGGTATGGCACAAGGTGAAGGGTCAATTGAGGAGTCCCCTTGTCATGGTTAAAGAGGACTGTTCTTCATATCCCTCTTATAATCCTCTAAATATGAAGCAGGTTGTTTTGGGGTGGCTTGCTTTTCATATACTGTGTGTATGAATCAAATGTAATCAAGTCAGTTGTACATCCATTATACTTTTTATAGTCACTTGCTTCAAAGTGCTCCAAAAATCTCTCTCTCTAAATTGGTCTGAAGGATTCTTCTACATCAGTTGTTTATTCACCCTTTAAGATAGTCCAATAATTTAAATATGAATGGTAAAACTGTAAGCCAAGCAAGCATGGAAAGGGTTATACTGTGTTATATTTAGTGTAAGGAATTATTCTACTTAAACAACTGTATTACGATTGAGCCATATTTACACATTTTGGTATATGAAGGTTACTTCACTTAGTCCCAGGCACATATACAAGAGTGCTCATCCATTGAACAGTCCTGAGCAATGGCTGAGCTCTGTATATTGTTCACCCCGGCAATTGTTACATTACTGCATAAATCAAAGTTCCATAGCTCATTGTGCTCCGTTTGCAATGTGAAGAGAGTTTCAGGGTGGAATTTGACTAGAGACAAGGTGCAAAGAACAGAAAACAACCACACAACATTTTTTTTGCAGTTTGCATCAGTGATAGATAAGGCTTACTGTCTCCTAGGATTGAAATCTGTATTTAAACATTGGTCTTTTTCTGCTAACAAAATTGTTATGTTTTATGTGTCAATCACACTTATTGATTGAAATCCCTGTTTGAAGGGTTCTTCAAATATGTCGTTTGAGTTTCTTGCTATTTGATGTGTCTGTTGAATCAATTTATACAATTACATTTTATTCTAAGAAAGCTCTGGAGAAAAAGATAATTCCCTTATACAAGTGACTACATTCGGTATCAGAAGGTTCTTAGAGTATGGTTAAAGGAAATTAATTTGCACACTATTATTTGAAGCTTTTTAATGGCTATGTTTAAAAATAGATAAAAATACAAAAATTATATCTCATTCAAACAAAATATTCTGTACAGTAAAATACATATAAGGAAATGCATGGTCACTCTTAACGAGGCTATTCTGAAAAGCCTTGTCTAAACAGGCACCACTAGATTGTTCTGTTGCCTTTTAGCTTCTTATCTTCTTTTATCGAGAGGCTTTCAAAGTGAACTGAGTGGAGTAATCATTTTTTTATATAAATGTTTTATTATATACTGATCGCCACAAGGTTATCCAACAATAATTAGAAAAATGCATATTTAAAATGAAATATAATGACATTATAATGTTTTTCTCCCATATGCAGATACAAAGTGTGCACATAACAATAGAGACAATAGAATTAGAGACAGGACTGATTTTTCTATAGGATACATTCTATATAGCAGTAAGGGATTGCAACTCAATAGAAGGGAATTTCATTCATTGCTTTCCAATAGAAGGGGAAAGAATGAATACATGCTGGGGGAGTGTTTAAACTAGGTAATGAGTGTGTGGATGTGTTGAACATTATGGGGAAGCTAGGGTAGATAGGGCAGATGGATTAGAATGGAGTGACAGGGAGGAGTGAGAGGAACAAATATTATACCCTTTAAGGGGGTAGTTTACCATTAAGTTAAGTTGTAGTATTTTTTAGAATGGCAAATTCTTAGCAACT
>CM044446.1:61459414-61480844 GCA_024363595.1 Xenopus borealis
GCTTACAAACTGATGTTTCGACCTCATCTGAGGCCTTTCTCAAAGTGCTTTCATTAAAAAAGAGGATGCATTATATACATATACTGGCAGGAAATTGCAAAGATGATGTCATTTGGTGATTAACATAATTAGAAAATTACTATTCCTTAAAAGATCCCATTTCTGTGTCTATAAAAATATTGGTATCCTCAGGGGGCCTTCACTAATTGATTTGGCCCTAAAACTCACCGGTTGTAGGTCAAGGTCTGTACCATCCACTCCTAAGAACCACCCATAGCTACCATGTCTATCCGAAAATACTGATGCAAATTTTCCAATTTGTGTAAAAAAGAACCTTCGAAATTAACCCTCTAAATGTGAATAATAACCCTTAATCAGTCACCCTATTGTGTGAAGGGGCATAAAATCCCACATA
The DNA here is from genome assembly GCA_024363595.1 of Xenopus borealis. Taxonomy (NCBI): domain Eukaryota; kingdom Metazoa; phylum Chordata; class Amphibia; order Anura; family Pipidae; genus Xenopus; species Xenopus borealis. The sequence goes on from CM044446.1 coordinate 61,459,830, forward strand.
TAAATATCCCTCTATTGCGTGTGAAAAAAAAAAGAAAAAAAAAATAGAAAAATAAAACCCCAAAACACCCACATATAAACATCCGTAATCGGTGAAGATAAATCTATTACTTATAAACAATAGATATGAAAAACACTGTATGTCCAGAAGACACAAATGTGTATAAAGTTTTAAAGTGTAAAAAGCAAGTTCATAGTGCAACAATAAGAAAAAAAGAAAAAAGACAGAAAATAAAAATCATAATAACAAATCAGGCATCTTATAATTGAATTAATGTGCACAACCGGTGCTTCAAAGTTCATGGTAGACCTCCACTGGGTACAGGTAATATGCAGTCAATCTTCAACCCATAAATAAACAGTTAATATATTGATCCACGTTCATCGAGGTGGGGACTCCGTGATGTTATCAAATAGTCCAAACTTTTGAAATGTGAGTGTTGAAACCGCAAGCTTATGTTTATCGGGGGCCCCGTTGCACAAGTCTAGTAAACGTTTAGTAAGGAGAATCGTATACAAACCTGTAGCCAGCACACCGGCGATCATTAAGGGTCAGTACAGTACACAATCGCTATCAGGGTTAGACTCATGCTAATCTGTTCTATCAATTCAAAGTTTGCGCACCTACAAGCAGCGCCTCACCAGATCGGCATAACCTCGGCGCTAGATAGCGGTAAAACCTCAGCCGACATTGCAAGGACCCACACAGACAGTCACCGTGACTCTCTATAGATGTGGAAGGAAGATGAACTCTTTGAGAGGTAAGATTCATTCCCACACTGTGAGGCCAGCGTACACAGCTTGCCACTCTCCCCGAGTCGTAGCGGACTTAGTAGCAAACACCAATTAGCTTCTCCTCGGCCATCTTTTAGGGCTCAGACCGACTCAATCATAGAGGAAGACATGAATAGCGGTTAAGGGTATGTCCATGACATCATTTCTCGTTGCTCTTTTCCGTCGCGAGTAATGATATATGCTCGCATTATTTACTTACATAAAGGTAAACTTGAAACACGGGTGCCAGGCTTAAGTCAGAAACAATACCACAAAAGTCGGCACTCTCGAAAAAGAAGTTCATCCTCTTTTGTAATGAAAGCACTTTGAGAAAGGCCTCAGAAGAGGTCGAAACGTCAGTTTGTAGCTCTGCAATAAAAACTTTTACGTATATTAATAAAACCCGAGAGTGCGGACCTTCTTGGATTTCTGTGGATAATATGTTTGGACACTGCACCCAGGCACATGAACTTCCTTTTTGAGAGTGCCGACTTTTTGTGTACAAAATGGAGTGGAGCTTGTCCCGGTCCGTGACTTAGTCCAAATAATGGACAAAAAATATATTTAAACAAAAAAGTCCAGACAAATAATTAAGGTAAAGAAAAAGGTTTTTACCAAGCAAGTAAAGATATGCTGCAACGTTTCGAAGCTCCCGCTTCTTTTTCAAGCATCAATACATGGTATGACATCACATCCTATTTAAAGGCATAGGCAGTAAACACACCCATTCAAATAAGTTAACCCTTCATGTTAGACTAAATTGCACAATGTTGATTCACATTCAAAAGGCAATAAGTATATGGCATAAATGAAGGCATATATAAAGGCATATATTGTCAAACAGAGGGTGTGTGTTATGGAATTATCCCAAACAACCCCAATTAACAGTATAGATTCAATTAACAAAACATACTTTCAGAAAAAGTTATGGAGATCATATTCTCTATTGAGACCTTTTGGCTGTAGTGTTTCCAACGTATGTATCCAAAACTTCTCCCTCTTTTGGAGCTGCAGGAGTCTGTTGCCCCCCCCGGCAACAGACTCCAACACCAGATATCTGAGGGTAGCCACGGAGTGCCGTGCAGTGTGAAAATGGTGGGGTACTGGCAATTTCAATATTTCTTTCCTGATTGTGGACTTATGTTGACTGATACGATCTTTGATGGGTTGTATCGTTTCCCCAATATAGGCAAGTCCACAGGGACATTTAAGCATGTACACTATGTACTCTGAATCACAAGTGAAGTGACCTCGTAATTCGAACATTCTCCCTGTGTGGGGGTGTGTGAAACAAATTGTTCTTATTGCTGAAATATTTTTTATGAAAATGTTTCACTGCTTATCCGAGATGGTTCTTCAGTTTATCTGACTGGTGTGGGGAGTTCTCTGCATATAGACTCTTCCAACAATCCAATCACAATGGCACATAGTAACTCTTCAGAGAGGTGACATGAAATTCACAGAGGTGTTGATTCTGTGTAGTTACTATGATAGGGTTACCAATGTGTCATGCAACTCCTGTAGAGGTACTTAGCAATAAACCTATAAATACTGTAGTTCTTTCTCTAACTAAATGTTAATTAATTTGCCATAAGGGAAAAATCACCAATTCTTCTTCATCTCGGCATTGCTTGACATTCCAACCTATCACTAAAATGGGTACCTGTAATAGTTATGTATCAAAATTGTTTTGCTGAATCTTTAAATTAAATAATATAGGGCACTGATCATCCCTACAGTGCTGAGGTTGAACAAAGATTGGCTCATTTGTCAACCTTTCATATAATTTAGTTATGCTATCAATACTGTAGTTCTTAAATGGATACTGTCATGGGAAAAAAAATGTTTTATGCATCAGTTAATAGTGCTGCTCCAGCAGAATTCTGCATTGAAATCCATTTCTCAAAAGAGCGAACAGATATAAATTTCCCAGCTGCCCCAAGTCATGTGACTTGTGCTCTGATAAACATCAATCACTCTTTACTGCTGTACTGCAAGTTGGAGTGATATCACCCCCTCCCCCTTTGCCCCCAGCAGCCTAACAACAAAACAATGGGAAGGTAACCAGATAGCTCACTAACACAAGATAACAGCTGCCTGGTAGATCTGAGATCAGCACTCAACAGTAAAAAACCATGTCCCACTGCGTACTATTCAATTACATTGAGAAGGAAAAACAACAGCCTGCCAGAAAGCAGTTCCCTCCTAAAGTGCTGGCACAAATCACATGACCAGGGGCAGCTGGGAGATTGACAAAATGTCTAGACCCATGTCAGATTTCAAAACTGAATATAAAAAAATCTGTTTGCTCTTTTGAGAAGTTAACTGGAGCAACACTATTAACAGATGTGTTTTGAAAAAAACATGTTTTCCCATGACAGTATACCTTTAATATATGGCCAGCTTTAGAATGTCCATCAAATGTACTAAAATGAGATATCCATACACATATATTATGCAGCCAACTAAGTCACTAAATCACTCAGTCTGAATGGTTTTGGTTCTCCTGTGGGGTAAAAAAGATGCTCCCATTCATCAATATCTGGTTGGAGATCAAAGAGATAGCATTATGGCTGGACATTAGATCCCATCATGCCATGCTTGCATCAGTCCAAAAAAGCTTTTTTCCCCCAAATATTCTGCAGAGGCCCTTCCATCTGACATTGAACAAAGACAGGCTCACTCGACAACCTTTTACATTTTTCAGAAGTGCTAAAGTAGTTCTTAAAATATGGGCAGCTTAAGAAGGCCCATCAGATGTACTATATATTTTACATAAAGCAAAAAAAAAGTTTAGTTAGTTTAGTAGAATAAGGACATTTTTCCTAGGGCCAAGTGGCTAGTAACCATTTTTAAATTATCTTTGAAATTTGTACAAACAAGGGAAAGCGGGGGTGCAATGAGGTTGTGACCACTAAGTTTTACCTGAAATTACTTGCTGCTTTCAAAGTTAAACTCCCACACTTGTTTGCCATTTTATTGACCACCCGTGGGATCACCTGACTATAGCAGGATTCTTAATGTCCCTTTGCAAAATGTAATGAAGCAATAGAATTCTTAATGAATCAGATGCAAGTTGAGTGTAGGACTGGCCATACCAGGGATGACTTTGTCGTAGTTGGCCAGCTTAAATATATTGCAACATATGGACAAACAATCCCTGTTTTTTTTTAAAGGGTAAGGCATTTTTAGTAGCTTAAGGCACAAAATGTTTCAATGTCCTTAATATATTGATAATGGTTTGAGTGCAGAGGACCTTTTGTATTTGTCTGTTTGAAACATATACTAAATGCTGTAAAAAGAAAGCAATCAGCAATACTTTGTTTGGTTGCTATGAGTCACTGAACTGAGTCTAATTTGTCCAGTGAACCCCATAATTCAGGCTCTTCTAAATACATATTTTAAGTAACAAATGTGATCTTAACTTCACAGCATAGGGGCCGATTTACTAAATTCACATGTATTCATATGAATAAAATCAAATTTGATCGACTTTGATGGAATATTTGATCGTAGGATCTATTCGATTGGTCGAATATGCAAATTAGGCATATTTGATAATCGAATAGCGAATGATCAAATAGATTTTAATTCGATCGTCGAATGATCGAATATCGAACAAAAGGTAGCCTAAAACTATTTGATTAGCATTCGACGATCGAATGCTAATCAAATATCGAATTTGGTTGAGCTAATTATGGGGAATAATAGTAAATTTGCCCCTTAGTCTTAAAATTTATTTTTTTACAATACTGGTTTGAGCCCAAAAGATCTACCCTCTCTTTTAGGGTAGAACTACATAGGCGATAATGGTGCCATACCTCTGTTCCAACACGTCAAGTAATGGGACTGTCGGACGTTGCCGAGGCTTGCATCCGACATGACACAACTATCGGATGCTAATGCAGTATTTTGTGTCTTCATCCGACAGTCGGATTACTTACCTAGGATTCGGCACATCCGACATGATGCCTGTGCTTCCTTGCGTCGCTACAGTTCCTTTGGAAAGGTTATTTACAAGAGATTTTCTTGCTTTCAACTTGCCCACAATGTGTTTATTTTATTTTATTTTATTAAAAAGTATCATCATGTTACAATAATCAGGGATATCATAATTGTTAACACATCTGGCTAAATACAGATATAAATTTTACATATATAATGGGCAATTGAGAATAAGCCAAATATGATTATACAAGTGTGATGCATTGTTATTTACCCTTTTTTGACATCATCATCAAAAAAATTAAAACATACAGCATGACTACAGAATTAAAGAATGCAGTTGGATGGAGACAAGCATAAACTGGTAATAATATTAACATTACATCAGCACAAAACATTAGATTTAATCTGAAATGAGTCAGTATCCCAACGAAAGTTGTCTCACTAATGCCTTTAAGGTATATTATGATCGCTTAGAATAAGGTTCTGACAGGATACAGAATTGTGAATAGATTCACCATGTTGTGCAGTGCATTGCTCCAAGCCATCAGAAGATCCTCCTCTTCCCTGATAATGGAGTATAATTGAATTGCAAAACAGCTCAGTCACCAAAATCATTCAACTGCTCCAGCACGCGCTTTATTACACAAATCCGCCAAGTCTGATTGATAACACAGTCTTAGAAACTTATTGATTCCTTCTATCTCCTTCTACCCAAATTTATTTGAGAGAGACTCCCATTCTCAAATAAATTTATGGTTATAATTTATCAGCTCCAACGTGTATTGTATAACTAAACCCTTAACGTTTCTGTAAGTAAGGCTCCTCACCCTGGTGGTCTAGTGGTGCGGCGTGGGAAGCCTGCCGCTCCTCTTCTCCAGTTCTTAGTGTGCGCGCAGTGTGCACTTTCGCTATTTACAAGCACATGCGCATTGGCGTGTTTGCGTCAGCGCGCAATGGCGCGAAATTTAACATATTTAAAGGGGACTTTTGCTTTTTGTGATTGCCCATGATAGGTTTCGTACCTGGTGCTCTTGCTCTGTATCTTGTTCTGATCCTGATTCCTGTGTTTGACCCTGCCTGGCTTTGACTACTCTGATATCTGTATCCTGACCTGTGCCTGTTATCTGACCACCGATTCTGCCTCATCCTCATCTGATTGATTACCTGGTTTTGACCCTTGCCTGCCTGACGATCCTAGCTATCCGCCTGCCTCGACCCAGTCTGACCACCTATCTGCCTACTCCTGCTTGTACCATTACCTTTGGCCTTACTGACTTTACCAACAGTCGTTCCCCTCTGCCTATCCAGAACTTTTCCCTTGAACTCCTCGTTTAAGTCCAGGTGGCATCTGAGTAGCTGAGGGCTAATCCCGAAGCCAAAGGAAGTCACACTACTGGTGCAGCACAAGCTTAGACCAGGGTGCTTGGAATTGGTTCTGGTGTTGGGTGCTGACCGTGACAATTTCGAATTCCTTGAATCTCTCAATGGATGTGTGATGGTCATAAATAAGCAAGGCTTACAGTATTTTGGGGTATGTTGCATTAAACTTTTGAAATATTCAAAATGAGTAATTCACGTGTCTATTGAATCCAAGCATGAAATCAATGTAATGGAGAAGACCACTTACAGTATATTAAAATGTGCAAATAACAGAATAGTGTGCAAATGTCTGTACAAATTTTTACAAAAAAGTTCATTTGTAATTCAACACATCTACAGTATATGGGTACAGTTTACATTCACTTTTAGAATTACAGAGAAATAAGTAATGCTGAAATAAGCAAAACCAATAAAACCAGCATAAATGTATTTTAATTCAGCAGTTTTAATTCAGCGTATTTAAGTGATCTACAGTAAGGAATTGCATAGGTAGCACAATTCCATAAATAGGAGCAAATGTTCAAATCCACCAGCATAAATAAACTAGTTTCAGCACTGAACCTAACTATCATATGATTGAGTTGCTAAGCACAAATAATTAAATGGAAACGTCCATTGTGCATGCATATGATCTTTGAATATAAATCGGTTAATTTTTCAAATACAAAAATTAGAGACTTAAATGTGCTTTACTATTCATCCTTAACAATATTTCTGGCTGTTTGCCTGTTTGTATTTTAGTGGGTTTTTTTTTTATTCACAGTTTCACATTGTTATGGCTGCTACTCAAGTACTGTAATTATTCTTTGTTTAAACAGCTAAGCATTCAAACTGAGTATGACAGAATCTCATTTTCTTCCTCCAGCCTTGGTTATGGAATAAATTGTATGAGAATATTAAATTGCACATTTGATTTCCATAAATGAATTCTGCTCAATTGTCAAATTCAAATTAACTTCATCTTGTAAATCTAAGGGATTATAGAATTGTCTTCTTGTCAATATATGTTCCTTTTTTAAATAATTGTTTTAATTTGTGGGTGGCTTCTAATATCCCACTGGTACTTGAGCTACTGAGGTATCAGTTACACATTTGTAATTATTGGCTGAAAGTTGTATGGCCAGCATGTTAATGTCCTTAACTGCCATTAGTGAAGAACATACAAATGCAAACAATTACACTCAAAATATTAACTCATTAACAATGACACATTCATTGCAAATTTCAGAATCCATACATGGAGGTATTAATGCTCATTAGTTTGAAAACAGTGACTCTTAATATAAATATAAATAAATATAATCTTCTTGTTTTACAAATAATTTTTTTATTTGTTTCTTAGTCTTGATAATGAAAAATAATGAGGGTGCTTTATTTGCTTCATTTGTTTTTGTATGAAGGTTTTCTTTTGAAAATTACAATGAATGTCTTTATCAGCACACCATGTTTATAAAATGTGTGCAGATGGAGGAGAGACAGCTAATATAAACATCCACATGGCAGCATCAGAAAACTGCCTGAAGGCACCTACCTAACACATCTACAGCTCATTCCTTGGAGCTGGTACCTAAAGCCTTTGTGCTGAAACAGTAGAGTTCTTACCTGTTTGCAATTTAACAGTTTAACCTCTTGCTCTTTTTCTCTCTGTCTTTCTCTCCACGAATAATTCATATATAGCGACTTGACAATGAGTTTTTTTTTCAAAATACAATGCTATAGGCATGTTTATAATAGGATGAAAATGTTGAATAAACATTTCTCCAGAAATGAGTAAATATTTTGTTCAGAACTTTGTCTTTCACATTTTAACATACAGTATATCCTTAACTTTTTAAGTTTGTGTTTTCTTATTGCATTTATATACTGTCACTAGGCCTCCTAGCACTGAAATAATATCATAATAGACACAATATTCTACACATATTCTATACCCCAACTTTACAGATGGCCAAACCTAAACACACTGAACACAAAAGTTTCAGATTGTCACTGGACATAAGTCCAAATCACAAATTGCTGGATCATCTGTATACATACTTGACATGAAAATATACTGCCTTTGTATAGTGTAGACTGTACAGCCCTGACAAGGAAGTAGGAGCCTAGGTGCTGTGTAACATGGATACAGCGGGTATTTAAGGTGCTGATGAAACATGTTGTAGCATGGAAGGAGTCATGAAAATAGATGCAGGCAAAAACAACTGGTTAGTTGCAAAGGAAAAAACAGAAGCCCTTTTACCGGGTCAGTGGTCAGAGGCAGGCTGCAGACAAGAGTGATCCGAACTAGCAAAAAGGTCAGGACTGGCGGCAAACTAGGAGAGTCAGGTAAACTGGCCGAGGTCAGGGGCAAGCTGAAGGCAGAGAATCAAAGGCGGAGGTCAAATACCAGGAGATCCAATAGTTAATTCAAACAGGAAGAGGAGCATGAAAGGGAGAACCAGACAGGACAAGGACAGGAACAGGTAAAAAGGCAGGAATTAGTCACAGGAACAAGTAGTATGTTGGATCTGGCTTGGGAGCTTCAATGATCAAGCACCAGGCAGAGGTCAAGGGCAAGCTTATAAAGGGTCAGGATAGGCTCATGAGAAACAGGTGGGGATAATGAAATGGGTGGAGAGGTAAGGCGGAGGACTGAGGTAGATCAGGAACACAAAAGAACAAAACAAGATGAACGACCTCCAGTGGCATGACAGGCAAGTGCACCAGTAAGTCATCACAAAGTCCAGAGTTTGTAACCGAGCACTTCCTGACTACATTTTGTTGGACCCTATGGGGAAACCATAGTCTAGGTTTGACAAACTTTTAAATATAATTATTTCATTGCATGAACAATTTGCTCATTTGAGTATATATTTGTTTTTACTCTTGAGTATAATGTGATTTATATTAAATATTTTTATTTTAACCCCTCTATAGGGACTTTCATTAAAAGTTATAGGAGCATAATGAAGAAAGTAATTTTGCAATTTGCAAGACTGGGTCACTTTCAGTCCTGCAATGATTATCCCAGACCATATCACCATTCCTCATGATTATAACAATCCATTCCCATTTTTCACACTGTAAAATATGAATGGTTTAATTCTTAGCACAAGGCTAATTTAAATAAAAATTGTTTTAGAATAAATACATGCCGTCTGATCCATAGCTACTCACACTGAAACAATTCAATTTTTAACTACAGAATTTATACAGTTCTGTCTACTTCTTTTTTATTTGTATAGTGCTATCTAATAGTGCCAATCTGAATTACCACCAGAAACACAGTACTGCCTACTTCCACGCAAAATAATTCTTACAAACATTACTTGAACTTTGATCAATACAGTTTCACAGAAATGACTGGGGGTTATGAAAGAATCAACACTAGCAGAGAAGTTTTGTAAAGCTTATTGTTCTCAAAGATGGATGCACAGAATTTTCAATGTGAGCCAGTTCCTGAGATTAGATCCTAATGTTTAAATGGCTATTGACATGTAAAATGATGTTTCGAAAAAACTGCACCAGTTCTAGAAGGTATACTTTTTATTTGAATATACTCTCATTGTTGGAATTTCTCAAACAAGCCTTAAATATTAAGTCAGCTTTCCATTGAAAGCAAGGATCTGAGGCAAACATTGGTGGGTGTTAACATCAAAGCAGGAAAGCAAATACATTCAGTAATTAGGCTCATGGATCACATGATATATACTAGTCAGTTTTCAGCAGGTGGAGAAGTACTTGAACAAGGTTTAATGTGCAAGGTTACGCACTTTGTTATAAACAACATAAACTTGTACATATCCCCTGTAATTTGCTGTGGTACACTAAATTGAGAAGGGTTTGGTAATCTTTGTGAATAACAAACTGCCAATATATCTGGAGAAAGGGTTCTTGCAAGGAAACTGGATTACTCTTTACAAGTACATTAGAGGACATATGGTGGGGCAATATTTTTCCCATTGAAAAGATCAAGAGATTAGAGAAGCTGAGCTTTCATTTTAAGCAGCAAAGATGTTAAAGACTATGAGTTTGCAGAATACCCTGCCATATGTGTCTGCACATGTCTCCAAACTGCTGAGGTGCACCTTTGGTTAGGGATGCATATGGTTGGCAAGGACCAGCATTATTTTGTGTTCAATTTAAAACAAAAAACTCTTTATTTCACAAAGCACTTGTTTCCAATGTTTCAGTCCACATTAGGAGCATCATCAAGGATATTTAAAGAAAACAGACAAAAGCAGGTGAATTTTGACCAGAAAACCTGCATATGAGCATTGACTGATGGTTTCTAATAAAGCTTATGATAGCATCTTCAGCAGAATTCAGGCAAATCTCTCCTAGAGTATGTCATTTGTGTACCATGAGCCTTAAAACGGAGAGCAGGGAGCTTAGTAAGACATTAGTAAGTTAGTGGGTTACAGATCCCAAGAAAAGTATTTTGTTTGTGTCACTTTGCACTAGGGATGCACCGAATCCAGGATTTAGTTCGGTATTCGGCCAGGATTCGCCCATTTTCAGCAGGATTCGGCCGAATCCTTGTGCCTGACCAAATCCTTAAAATCATGTGATTTTTAGTCACAAAACAAGAAAATAATTTTTTTTTTAGTTGAGCACTCTGCATGGCTGGCTTTTACCCTTCCTCTCACAAATTTGCATATGCAAATTATGGTTCGGATTTGGTTCGGTATTCGCCCGAATCTTTCGCAATGGATTCGGGGTTCTGCCGAATCCAAAAAAGTTGATTTGGTGCATCCCTACTTTGCACTTTATACTATAACAACAGGGAAAATGAATACATTATATTATATATAGGGTCCTTAAAGCTAGAATAATGTAAGAACCAATAATTAACAGACTAATGAATTCTTACCTGAATATCATCATGAGCTGCTGTGAATATGAAACTCTTGACATAGGCCAAGTAATAAATACACTTCATTTCCAAGGTGGTATCTAATATATATTTGTAGAGAATGGTGGGTAGATACAAAGGCTGTATTTCATGCCCACTTGGTATATTGTGTAAACCAATACCAAGTTATCTGCTGATGTACTGTTATTTAAAAAAAACTAAGGGTTTATACCTGTGCAAGGGTCATTTAACCATCAAAACCATTGATAATCTTGTACAAAATATAGGCATGGCAAGTCAATGCACTTAAAAGATTATTCTTGCTAATATTTATTAACACTTAGGGGCAGATTTACTAATGCTCGAATTTCAAAGTGGAAAAACTTAAAAATTTGACCATCAAATTATTTGGGGGGTAATTTTTGATCGAATATGGCCATTTCCGAATGAAAACGGGCATATTCGATTGAAAAAAAAAAACAGTTAAAATAATTTGATCGCATTGTTCGAATCGAATGATTTGAAATATTTTGCTCAAAATCCTTTGAATTCCTAGGACAAACATTTTCAGGACGGGTTCTAGGAGGTCCCCCATAGGCTAAAATGGCAACTTGGCAGCTTTAAGGTGGCAAATAGTCAAATTCTAAGGATTTTTAAAGAGCCAGTACTTAGAAATTCGAATTTTCAAATGTAGCCCAAAATTACTTCGAAATTCAATTTTTAAATTCAAATTTTATTTGAATATTCTCTTCGACCCTTAGTAAATGTGCCCCTTATACTTCTGTACTGGAACAAAAATTTTGCATATCAATACTTTACAATGAAAATGTGTCAAGAACAACTTTGAGACTGAAAGTATTCGAGAAAACCAGTTTCTGATTCATGAAGCAATATGCATGTATTATTTTGATGTTGAAGATGAACTACAGTAAATCTAAAACAGGTCCAATGAAAGCTGTTACAAAATAAAATCAATTTAATTACTGATTTCAGGTCTAGAAGCTGCTATTTCATGCTAGGACAGTAGAGGTCAGAACTGGAATGCTGGGCGTTCAATGCTTTATCTCTCATTATCATCATATGTTCTGATGACAATGATTTGCGAAACAGCAGAAAAGGAAGGATTTTTGTTTTCAAAAGACAAAATATGATGTACACACCACAAAAACTAAGTTAAGTCCTTGCTACTTGCCAAGTCAGTAATGATTAGGTGAAAGTCCCCTCTGTCTAAATCTATTCTGCTCTGTGGGTGCACTTTAAGGTTAGATAAACAGATTTCTGTGTAACTAATGTGAGTCAACTGAAGGCATGTGAGGTGAATGCCAAAAAAGTGTACAGTCCTGAAGTCATCGTGGGTGAGAAAGACTACACCCTGTTTTTTGTGCAAAGCCTGTTTCTATTTCCTGGGAATCTCCATGGAAAACAGAAAAAAGGTACAAAAGGTTCATCGGATATTTCATCCCACTACATAATTTAAATTATCATTATTCTATTTAAAACAACATCAGAGGGTAAAGCAAAGGAATCACACAATCACATGAATATATATAGTATACAGATAGTTTGTAGGCAATACATTCAAGGATGTCTTTGTGGGCTAGATCTATTTTAAATTGTAAAGTGTTTCTGCCTGTTTCACATTTTTCAACAACAGAAAAACACAATACCAGCTTTAAAAAAAAAAAAATCAGACTATGATGAAAAATACAGTTTGGAATTATAATTAAGTGGTTGCCAAAAGCTTGATTTTTTTAAAATAAATGTGCTATAAATTAACATTTAGGGCTGTATCAATGATCCCAGGTAGAAAATGTGAGTTCCTGTTTTGCAATTGCTATTATTTATTTACCATTACTGTTTTTAAAAAGTAAGCCTATTTTTTATGGCTGTAAAAAACCTCACTGTTCAAAACAAATCCTATTTGTCAGCATACCAGAATGACAGATTGCATAAAAAAAACAAGTAAATAATGAGTAGCAATGTCACTCAGAAACAGGAAGATTGGTAAATCTGAGGGCTTACAGAGCATTGACTCCATTGCTTTTAGGTCAAGTAGAGGGCCAGTGATATTAATTGGACTTGATGTTAAGTTACATAACGTTAAGGTAATATTATGCTGCCCAAAATGTGTGTAATTTGTCCCATACCTGCATTGCATTTGAGAATTTGTTAGCAAAGTTGAGTTAACTTGTTTTACTGGATTTCCTGGCACAAATTTTAATCTAGCAATTTTAATCCTAGCATAAAATTCAATTTGCCATCTTCCTTAAAATATCACTGTTCACAGTAAACTGAATCTCGTTTGCTGAGGGCAAAAAAATCAGTTTCCTTTCTAATCAGTGAACCATCCAGTCTACAGTAAATCTTCCATTATTATCTTGTTTAATCTCTTCACTATTTACGCAAAGTCATATCAAATATCTCATGGTTTATGAACACCATCCTGCATGAACTACCTCCATTTTTAACAGATTATTACCTTCCAGTTATGGAACTTTGATCACTAGAGCCAATCAAGGATAAATGAGACAAAGTATGATTTAAATCCATTCCTGAGACAGCTAATTACACAGCTCCAATTAACTATATGAATTTCCTTTACTAACAGATAATTTGTATAGCATGATTTGGCCTCTTGGCTACATAAGTCAAACCAACTTCAATAACTATTGTGTGTTTTATTGTCTATATCATTCTAGTTCTGCATACAACTTGAGATATACACTGTAGGCTGAAATAGTGGTTCTGTTCACCACAAACAAATTGAAGTTTGAAACTGAACATGAGTTTTTTTAATTATACATGACCTTAGAAAACATTTCATATATCAGTATTTGAAAGAGAGATTCTGTGTAATCCAAGCATTCAATACACCCAAAAAAAGCAATTCATGTGATGAGGGTGGTATGTCCTGAACATTCAAGATGTAATTATTGTCCCTATTGTATATTAGTCTAAAGCCTTTAATGAACTGTTACATTTTATGCTGTCCATAAATGAATAAATGAAAATTATTTTACTGATTACATCCTACTATGATGCGAGCAGTACATAATTAGATTCAAAAAGTTGTACAAAACCTTTTAATAATGTGTACAGGCTGTTAAAGGGTGCTAACATTTTAGCAAATAAATTTTACCATGTGTCCTGCTGACTACAATAGAATGCAAATCATACAATGATTGTGATGGTGCAGATGGTAGGTGTACTGCTTGCATAGTTCACTGAAAATAACTTTTAGTCCTATTCCACTTTATGCATTCATGTTAAGGTATAGGGGGGATGTATCTGTGTATTCTAATGTACTCCATTATATTTATATAGTGCATGCGACAAAATGAAAATGTTGGGTCAAGAGGCACATTTAAGAACACTTATAACTACAAATTATGTTGTAACAATTCCTGGAGTTATTGCAGTGAAAGTATAGCAGTCCATTATTTTGTATTTGGAAGAATGGATTAACACTAAATCAGGCAAGAGAGCTGTACAGTGCACTTTTCATAATCAGACAGCTGGATATGAGAATTTCATTTGAGCCTTTAACTGTCCAGCAGAGTGAGACACTTCAGATAAAGACCTTATAAAGGCGCCAGATGCTGTAACCTTCTGAGGGAAAATCAGAAGTGTAAGAAAGATTTGTTTCCTGTCTCCATTGTACTGTACACATCTCCACAGAGAGGATTTTCTATGCTTCAGAGATGATACAGCATTTGCTTGTTTAAATTTATAACTGTTTAAAATTATATTAAATAATAAAATCATAACTTTCCTAAATATTTTATAATATAATGTTCACACTTTATTTATACATGTATCATGGTTCAAATGCATATATAATAAATAGTGGTTTCTAATAAAATGATATAATAGAAAATTAAAGTTAATTTTCAATTTTAAACAATAGGAGAAGAAATTATAAATGGTAATTATTAATTATAAATGGTAATCTGGAGAGTGTCATTGGCATTGGACCTGAGGGAGGAGAAAGGTGAAAGGGAAGCAGTAGATAACTGTGAACTGTAAAACATAGAGACATATATTTCCATCACTTTTTGTATTTTTTTGACCAGGGCAGTTTTAAGGCATGTGGTTGTCAAGACAAATCCTACGGAATGCATTTTAGGACATCATCAGGAGAATTTACGCTTCTGTATACGGTCTTGTAAAGAAGAAGTTTGAAGACTCGTAATGAGGGCTGAGGAGGGAGGTCTGACTCCAAAAACATCCCACTCTGGCAAGCATTCCCCAGCCAAACCCACATGTTGTAAATGGATTAAAACCCCTCCATGATAAGCCAAAGCTTCTAAACCTTGCCAAATCCATTACCCTCTTGCCAAACAGCTTTAGGGCAGGTGGGTGGGATGCTGCTCACCATTTTTATTGCTGTGCTCACGCTTTGGTCTCCAGGCAACAAACATCGTTCTTCCCTCCTTCTTTCTCCCTGGGACCTTATTCTGACCCTTCAAACTCCCTGTCTTTTTAGTCCTGTCAAGGCTCCCCTCCTTAAACCCTTCGGCTCTGGGTAACTCCAATGCAACACTATCAGTATGATACAGGATCCACCAAGCCAACAAATCTACCAAGCTTCTTCTTGATTTAATAATGTATGGTATATAATTCTGTACAATGTAAAAAGTAACATATGGAGGTGGTTTCATGTTGTAGCCTTTAAACAGACTTCATTATTGAAGCTCCACATTGGCAATCAGGAGTCTTGACAGAGTACATCTTTCTCAGAAATCAAAAACCAGTGCAGTGTAGGATTTAGAAAGTGCATTAATAATGGTATGCTATCAATCCATGATATCTAAAACAATTAGAATTAATTTAGAAATCATTCTTTATAACAATGCTATTAAGCCATTAAATAACAAATATTATTTAAAATGACTAAGAACTAATAATTTGTCATAGGATCCATACATACAGAAAAGTGGCGTTAGGCGAATGCATTTAAAATTATAGTTGTGGAAATTAAAGATGTCATTCACAAGAAAGTGACTTGATACTGAAGGTGGCTAGGAAAAAACTCTAATTCTAATTGGTAGCAGTTGTTTACATACACACATTCAACAGTAGGGCTCAATTTCTGTTCAAATTTGGCAACTTATTGGCCAATATATGGGTTCAAAATGATGGCTTTTCTGGCCATTATTTTATCAGATGTTGGTGATAAAATTGTCAGGAAGACTAGAATATCCCATATGATGGAGAACTATCTTTGCATAGCCCCCCAATGTCATTTGATCATCTGCTTGGCAGTGAAGCAATCTTATCAGTCTCATTTGGTCTACAGTATGGTGACTAAATCTGGAAAAACAATCATTCTTCTGGTGATGTAAACAAATGTGTAAATTATCTTTTTAAGAAATGTTGTGTTAATGAGACTAACTTGTTCCAAAAAACAAGGGTGATTAGGCTAGGCTAAGAAAATGTATGTGCTCCATAATACTTTTGATATGAATAAAGGTGAATAAAACCCTGTAGCTACTAAAAGCTATGCTCCATGAACACATACTAAGGGTAGGATGAATGGGGATGAAGAAGACAAAAATTGCAAAGGCAAAAATGGAAGCATCAGAATCCTCTTTTGAAGTAAATGCTATACAAATACTCTCTCCTTTCAGAGTATACTATGTATGGCAGTAATAAATTCTCATACTCTTCTTTCCTTTCTGACTTTGAAAACTCTATTCATTACTTATTTCTTAAGACTGCCCCTTTATACCTCTGGGTGAATTTGGTTTCCAAAAGATGACCCAATCTATTCTCACTGTCACACTCTTATTTTAAGGGAATTTTTATCCATGGCATGGTGGAAACAATTTCCAAATACCCATATGATAATTTATATTTACTTACAGACTACAAAAGTCATGTCTTGCTTAATGACAAGGATTCACAAGTGCATGTAAAGTGTCTAAGTTCAATTATGGGTGTTCTTTATATTTACCCACAAATTATCCATGTAAGGATAGTCCCAGAAGGTATTTTCTACAGTGACAGTAATTAAACATCTGCAGTATGTTAGACATGCTCCAACAGTATATACAATTTTAATATCCAAATTACATTTTTGTTTCAAACAGGACCTTTAACGCTTACTGTTGTAAAATAAGATGCAATAAAAATGTGTTTCCTGCCAAACATAGGGACTCTCTGGACTCTCCATAGAAGGAGGATGGAATGTCTGGCGGACTAGGGATAGGACCGGATTTCAACTCGAAGCTCCTCTAGATGATCATAACCCACTCCTCATGACTTATACTATGACTGCTCACACACCCTGCACTCACACCCCCACCTCCCTTCCCTATTCCTACAGTATATTTAAATGCAACAATATTTAAATACTGATTAGTATTGTAGCATATGCCTTTTGTGGGGATTTAGCTTTAATGAATTAATTTGTAAGCTCTATCCCATTAAACAAATTTAAAAATAATGACACTGCTACATTAATGTGATTCAAGCCAGATACCTTTGGGTTTCTGGCTCAATACCTTAACCATTCGGCCAAGTGAGAAGCCTGTAGGGTTACTCACTATACAGTAGATTACCTTGCCTCTGCAGTCCCAGCCCTGCAGCAGTCTGATTGTTTGCAGTCAGTCAACAAAGGCTGACTCAGCCCTGTTTAAGGCCAACCCTCAAAACACTCCTTGCTGGAGCATTATATTGGCCTTCCTAGTACTATTTCAGTGCCCTTAACTAGGTCTGCTCTTGCCCTTTTCTCTGTGATTCTTCCTTGCCTTGTTCTGCCTTGTCCTTCCCTGTCTTGTCTTCAACCATCTTGCCTGAACCTTCCCTGTCTTGTCATGCCTTGTCCTGAACTTGTCTTGTTTACCTTGTCCTGATCTGACTTTACTTCCCCTTCCAGTTTTGCTCCAGTCCTCTTGCTATCTAGTCCTCTTGCTATCCAGTCCTCTCACTATCCAGTCCTCTCGCTATCCAGTCCTCTCGCTATACAGTCCTCTCGCTATCCAGTCCTCTCACTATCCAGTCCTCTCGGTATCCAGTCCTCTCGCTATCCAGTCCTCTCGCTATCCAGTCCTCTCGCTATCCAGTCCTCTCGCTATCCAGTCCTCTCGCTATCCAGTCCTCTCGCTATCCAGTCCTCTCGCTATCCAATCCTCTCGCTATCATACTTTCCTAATCCGTTTCTGCCCCAGCTCACTTACTACTCTGACCCCAGTATGATCTGCTCTTCACCAATCACCAGCACCATCCTGTACTATCCTGTCAGTCAGCTCTCAGTCTACACCCGCACCGTCCTGTTCTGCACCTGTTCCAGTCTGACTCATCGCCCTTGTCACCCCATTCCTGCCTATCCTTGCTGTGTTCCCTTTCGCACAAACAGCTCCTGCCTCAAGGACTCGCCCTTCCCTCATCAGTCTCTGCCCTAGCGAATCCTTGACAATTAATCTGAATAGGATCTTTATGGCTTCTGAGAAACTAGTGTGGTGTCACAATATTTTTAAGTTAATTTAAAAGAAAAAGATTCTGTATTTTCTCAGAAGCATTATTTACTTGCTAAACTTCTTATCTGCATTGCCAGTGCTGCATATAAGGATATCCAAATAATATATAAACATAATAAAAACCTCAGCCTCTGACATAATTAGTGCTTGGTATTCCCCCTTCTGCTTGCCTCCCTATTTCAACATTTTGGTGTTTATTCTAATCCAGTGCTGCTCTTTACTAGAGCAAAATTCTTGCTTAAGGCTAAGAAGCATTTCTAAGGGGCTAATGTAATATTGATAAAACTGGAGAATCCAGAAGTATTCCCAGCATATTGTTCTATTATATGATTAAAGAACACCTTCCTCAATGTTAAAGAAAAAACATTTTAAAGTTTAAAAATGTTTCATTTTGCTAATAAAAAGGTAAAACTGTAGTGTTTATACAAATGGCCTGCAGGTGTCACTGTGCAGAGGACTTGTACTGTGCATACACTGGACTTTCTGTACAGTTTGAAAGTAAAGTATGAAGTAAGGCAGTTATGTAACAGTTGCATGAATCTGTTAATAAAGCAGTTATACCCTCCTCAGTCTCAGCTACCAAAACATAACAAAAACTAGAGAGTAAATTATACCCTAAAGCAGGGATCCCCAACCTTTTGAACCGGTGAGCAACATTCAGAAGTAAAAGGAGTTGGGGAGCAACATTAGCATGAAAAATGTTCCTGGGGTGCCAAATAAGTGCTGTGATTGCCTATTTGGTAGCCCCTATGTGGATTGTCAACCTACATTGAGACTGTGTTTTGCAGTGCACCTAGTTTTTATACAACCAAAACTTGCCTCCAAGCCTGAAATTGAAAAACAACCACCTGCTTTGAGGACACTGGGAGCAACACGTTGCCAACGAGCTACTGGTTGGGGATCATTGCCCTAAATTATGGGCCACTAGAATGACTTAGGGCTGTGTTGATCTGCAATCAGTTTGTTATATTTTGAATGTTTTTTATAATTTACATTTATGATTCCTAGTTTCATTCATTATATCATCTTACAGCAGGGTATCGAATGACCAGGCTCCATATTATCTAGAAGTTTGATTATTTGCGCAGCGGCCATTAAAAGAACAAAAAGATGGAGCCACACTGATTCCTCTTGCTAGACCAACCAGAACCAACCAGAACTGAATGCAGGGTAGAACAGAAAAGCTTTTGGGGAGGTCAGATATACAGTACACCACAAGGGTTCTCTATGTCTCTGCCTGTTTGGTGTTTGACTTAACCTTGAAGAGTGATTTGGGCTAGTGACCACCAGCAGTTTAGGGTAAATACCACAGTGTGTGAAATTATACCATAACTTGAAGAAGGAAAGCATAATTTTTATTATTTGCAATCCAAGAAATTATGTCTAAATTTTTATCGCATAATAAGTAAGAGAATTGTTATTTTATTTTAGTTTTGCTGAAATATATAAATACAATAAAAGCAAACATAATATAAAGTTAAGTCATTCTTTTATAATAGAGTTTATTTCATGCCAAAAGCCATTCACTGCTACCCCCAGGCTTCTGCTCATACCTAGGCAGGATAACAATGCAGAATTTACTAAGCATGCCATTTAACAGAACAGTTTTGGGAATGCTCATAGGACACGTGTTATGAAATCTTTCATGCATCTCCTTCAGACATCCAAAAGCATTCATTTATTCTTTCCAGGTAGTTAAACTGCACACACTCCTTTAGGAACAGGACCATCAGGCAGATTAATAGCAGTTATTTTGTCCATTTTCTGAATAATGCAATAAAGTTTCACTGACTCGACCAATTGATCCGTACCCTTGGGTGATATGAATAATGTTCTGCTTCAGGTCACCTACACAGTGACACATTTTTCTTACACCGTAGTGATTATCACTTCAAAATGAAGGATACATGACAAGCACAATGTGTACACACAGTGCAGGGACAAAAGAAATTCATACCTCTCTCTCTAACTAAGACTTATTCACAAAAGCAGCTTCTCTTTAAAATGACTAAATTTAATCCCCCAAGGTGCACTTAGCTCTTTTTCTTACATGATAATGCATATATAATTTCATCAATTCCTGTTTCCTCCTTTTTAATGTCATTTTATCTTTTGGATTAATAAACTTAGTGAAAAAGACTGTGGTGCTGGGAATTAGTGACTGTGGGCTACTTTAGTTTAACTTTACTGGGATTTGGAAAATAACCATGGAAATACATCAAAAGCATGTATCACTATTGTAGCAGAGTAGACAATGTCTTCCCACCGTCTTCCCACGATGGTTTCTTTGTTAAAATTTTCAATGGAATATATGTGTTCCCTGACACAATCTTTTAGTCCTTGAGTTACTGTATATGTCCCACATATTGAACATTTGTGTATACTGTGGTTTGTTTTTATTTCTCGCTTTCACAAAATTGCTTTGAATGCACATAGATACCCTTTCATAACCTTGTGGATAAGATCTCTTTAGTTCATCTGCATACTGGTGGTATGTACTGTCATTCAAGCAATTTCTCCAAACGCAATGGAATTGTGAATACATAGTTACATAGTTAAATTAGGTTGAAAAAAGTCCATCAAGTTCAACCCCTCCAAA
>CM044446.1:61526461-61543562 GCA_024363595.1 Xenopus borealis
CCGAGCCGAGACCAAGGAACTTGGCATCTGTTCTGGTTTAGGGTGCCGACCGTGACACATTTATATTCTCTGGGGCAGATTTATCAAGGGATGAAGTGAAAATTCGAATGAAAAACATTTAAATTTCAGGCTATTTTTGTGTACTTTGACTAGGGAATAGTCCAAATTCGCCATTCGCCATCTAGAACCTGACGAACTGCTATTTTAGTCTATGGGGACATCCTAGAACCTAATTTATGTCAAGTGGTGGAATTTGAAAAGTCAAAGTTTTTTGGGGGAAAAAATTTTAATCAAATTCAATCGAATGCACAATTACTTTGATTTGTATGATTCAAGTTAATTCGAAAATGGACCTATTCGATTGAAAAAAAATGTCAAATTAGTTTTGGTTGATCTTTTGTAATTCCAATTTTGAAACTTTTGCAATTCGAAATTCGACCCTTGATAAATCTGCCCCTATGTGTACTGTTTGAGTCAATCTCTTAGCTCAGTAACTGAAAGTAACACAGAACATGTGCTACTGGGGAATCTTTTTAGGCACAGATCTTCACTGTTAAAGGGCTGTGGTTGCCTTTGGCTGGTACAGAAGTACAACATTTCTAACCTACTTCATTGGTTAAGCTTTAGTTTAACTAAAGTACAGATGCAGCTACTTGGATTTGTGAGTTAAATGCGTCATGACTCAGGGTTAATTGAAGAAACTTTGTTATCTAAAGTTATCTTAACTCATTTAATGCATTTAACCTTTTCATTAGCATACCAAAGCCATTTCATTTTCAATTATGAACTCTTTAATTGGATGGGATGTTGGGACACAAACAATATTCTGTGCAAAGTGGGATAAATGGGATAGAGGAGTTCAATTATTCTGTGTCAAATGCACAATCCAAAGTGGCTTCATCTGTATACCCCATTGTTAAAAATAAACTAGATTTCAAGTACTTGATAATCCTCTTTAAAGGAAATCTATATGTGTTAAATGGAGATTAATATTCCACCCAACCCCTTTTTTCCCACATCAGCAAGTCCAGTTGCTCTGGAATTACTTATACTAGATATACCATGACCTGGATGAATAAAAATCTTCATAGTGATCACAGTGGAGACCAAACCTCTAAAACTACTCAAATTCGAATTTGTGTAAAACAGAGAGTTTTTGTGAATGTTTAGAGCTGCTCAAAATGTAAAAGAAATCACTGGTGAATATTACACTGCTAAGTAAAGGTTAGCATTAAAACCTGCTCTGGAGTTTTAAAATACATTATTTTAAAATACATTGCAATAGTACAATTTTATTACAAACACTGCAAATGTTCTCAACATTCAGGTCTCTAATCGGTCAGAAAGGATGCAAACATGGGTGCTAATATTCACAATGGCATTTGCAAACGTTTTTTGCAGGAAATATATTACATTCACCCATTGGTATTTAATCCATAATGGAGAACAAAACCCTAAAAATGAATAGGGCTAAAAATGCCAGGTTTAATATATTGAACTTATTGCACAAGTTTAAAGTTTCAGCTTCTCAATAACAGTAATTATCCAGGACTTCAAACTTGTCAGAGGGGGTCACCATCTTGGAAAGTGTCTGCAGCACTCACATGTTCAGTAGGATCTGAGCAGCTGTCGTGAAGCTAAGCTTAGGGGTTGTCACAAATATCCAGCACAAATGAGGTTTGCTTGTATTATAAGCTGATGCTACAGGGCTGATTATAAAATTCTGAAGTAATTATCTTCATTAATTACTAATGAGCCTTATATTGTGAAATTTATATTCTAATGTGTACTGTATATTATGAGTTGGTCCCTAAGCTCAGTAAGTGAAAGTAGCACAGAGCATGTGAATCAGTGAATCAGCAGACAAAAAGTTGGGGAGCTACTGGGGCATCTTTGGAGACAGATCTTTACTGCTAAATGACTTTGGTTGTCTGGGGCTGGTACAGAAGTTCAAAACATAATGTAGAACATTTCTAGCTACTTCTTTAGTTCAACTTTACTTGTCCTTTATGTACAGATGAAGCCACATTGGCTTGTGTGTGACACAGAATAACTAGACACAGATACCCCACTTTTCCCATTTAACACAGAAAATTGCGTCACAGCATCCCATCTAATTAAAGTCTTCATCATTGTGAACAATGGTGTTTTAGTATGCTAATGAAAATATATATCACACAAATCCAAGTGGCTTCATCTGTAACTGTATTTTGTATTTATTTGTAGTTATTATTGTAATGACATTTGTTTGCTATTAATGTATTGCTGTGCTGTGCAGAACTGTATACATGCATGTATACTGCAAGAGACATTTTCAGATGACCTTTCAGTCTTCTAATATACAGTCTCACAGGTTTCTCAAGCACCCTTTGATACAAATAATAATTCATAGTGGATTTTGTGATGTTGAACTGCCCAGGCCCTGGTACAGCAAAGCAACCCCAAGTCATAACATGACCACCAACATGTGTTATAGTTGGTATTAGGTTCTTTATTGAAATGCTGTCTTCTGGTACTGTAATGAAATATAATTCTCCAGAGTGAAGTGCAGAGTAATGTACTTAGTAGAAGAGTTCAGCTTTAACTTAACCACAATATTAATGTTTTCAGTAATTTTGTATTTGTATTCAAATTTGTATCAATTCATACCTACAATAAATATTCATTGTGGCATTTCCTAGGCCTCTGACCATTCAGTGTCTGTTCTTTCAGATCTACAACAATGTATTTTTTTTTTTTTAATTCCCTCGTGTGATAGCTGTACTTACATTCTGAACATGCAGCTAAAAATCAAAGGAAGTACAACGTAGTGAGTTGGTCTAAAGGACAAACATCTGCAGCTTTAATCTACCAGTGTTTGGCCACCTTTAGCAGCGTCTAACTCTGGCTGTGGCTACATGGCTACTACTCTTGCTTAAAAGTGTATTTTCTGCCAAATTTACCACAATCACTTGATCATTCATCTGCTTATTATACAACTGGCGACTGGCTTAATGCTCTTTTATTTTGTCAAACAACTGAATACTACTTTTTGCATATTTCCTACCATTTTTTTAAACTCTTGATACTTCGTTGGGGGACAAATAGTAACTTAATTAACTTCAGATGCATAAAGAAGTTGTATTCAGCCCACATACTTTAATTTAAACAAAGGATAACAGCAAGACTAGCTTTCTGAAAGTACAAACAGCAAAAGCTAAATTATGGTCTTTCAGCAACATTATATTTTCCAAGAAGCCTTACCCAGATATGTACAGTTAAAGCTGTATACACTATGTTGATTCACTTGTAAAAAAAAATTAGGAAACAAAAAAAAGCAGAGATTTTCCAGAAGCCTTACCCAGATATCTAAAAGTTGTATGCACTATTATGATGCCTTTATAAAAAAATATATATACCTGTATATAGCAATGTTATACTGATATTCTTATAATAAGTAGGAACATATAGGTATAACTAGTATTAAGGGCTTCAATCTTTTTCTCTGCAAACTGTTCCAAATCAGCAACACTCTGAACAGGCATAGGTTTTCTAATTTGTACTCAAGCCTATGGAAAGACTTCATCTCATCAAGCCCAGTGTGGCCTATAGAAGCAACTCCATGTCAGTATAAACTGTTGCTTCTTATTCTGTGTACAGGGCCGGAACTACGGAACTAGGGGTAGGCATAAAAGGCAGCTGTCTAGGATGCAATGATAGGGGTGTTAGGCAGCTACCTCTAAAATTGTATTCTCCTACCCCTAGTCCATGTTTGCACTCCTTAGTCTTACTTACCCTTCCTTTCTTCCCTCCTATATGTATATATATATGTGTGTGTGTGTGTGTATATAAACAAAAAATGGATTAAGGCCAAGCACTCCCACAGCAAAAAATATTTGTGGCCCAGGTTCTATCATGTGCCAGTTGTTCAAAAATTCACATAAATAGGACTTAAAAATATTAAAACGTATGTTTTTTGTAAGAACATATTTAAAACATGTCAACATTCTGGTCCCCTTGTGCATCTAAATTTATGTGAATTTATATATAGTTTTTTAATTATAAAAACAGGATTACGTTTGTTTGCTTGTTTGTTTATAGAAATTGCATTTATTTCATTGCACTTTGTATTTATATATATTTTTAGATGTGTTACCTTGGACCACAAGGATATAAAATAGAACCATGGCTCAATTCATTTATACAACAATCATCCCTAATGTCAAAAGTAGATGTTGCCTAAATTATGCAGAAGTAACATGCTGCCTTTCCCATGAAGACCAAAATCAGCCTCTTAAAATTACCCTCAGACATGATTGATTGATTCTGTTGCATCAGAATATGGAGATGAAGTTCAGCACATTAACTTCTCTTTAGTACTACAACAAATGTAAATACAGGTAAATATATTGAAATTTGATGAAGAGGTTATGTCTTTCTCACTGGTATACCTCTCAGCTTTTACAGACAGGTCATCCTGCAAAAATACTAGTCATGAAGCGTGCAGTAATCACATTATTTTAAGGTACAGGATGTCTTGCAATTTAATACGTGTATAACATGTCTGAAAGCACCAGTTTCCTCTTTGAAATAATATGCCCTTCCATTTCAAGGCCTGAAATTCCTCACTTTTACAGAAGATTTAAGACATAATAGCACACAAGGCAGCCCAGACATGAAAGAATAAAGACGTACAGCTTTGTTTATTGGAAGGTTAATGGGTATCCCAGGTCTATATTTAAAATTAATGCCAGGATCATTATAATATTCTAGTTCTCATGTGGGGCTTTAGAATGATGCAGTAAGAAGCAAAATACCCTCTAAAGTTTTGAAGGAGACAAATACATGGGTTATAATTGGCATAATAAAATATATGGTTTAATATGGAAATGAGAAAATAGTGCTAGAAGTGCTAGAAAAAGTCAGTTTGTAGATAATTGAAGGAGTTGAGCAGAAGGATTGCAGTAAGAAAAGGTAGGAATCATAGCAGTAAGAAAAGGTAGGAAAATTTAGATAAAAGTGTTTTGCTGAAAGAAAATAATAGAAAAGGCTATCATGTGGGGAGGGAAGGAATGGTGTAAATAGGAAGGAAATAAACAGAGAAAGTGGAAAGACTAAGGAATACTGCAGTGAAGAACTATATATAAAAGTACTGGAGAGTAAGGAGAGGAGGAGGGGTGACTTTGCAAACCTACTAATAAAATAAAGCAATCAAGTGCAAGTTATATAAGAACACAGCCATTTGTCCCGAATGACACAAGAACTATCTGTTAACTGATATGGGAAACTGATATATCAAATATATATATATATTATATATATAACGTGTGATGAGTGTCTACTATTTGATTTATTTTGAGCCTGGCACCCGTGTGTTTTTTACTGATATTTTTGATGAAAGCAGATACAGTGATTTGTGCTATAATGCCATAATTTGGACTGACGCTTCTACCCCTTCTCTGTGAGGTCACTAATGGTCTGTATTGGGACTCTTTTAGTTGAAGCCAAAGATTAAGGCTGACATACTGGATGCTAAAGTTCATTGTAAGTTCCCCTCAGCACATGTGAAACAGACATGGCGCTTGGAGCTAATTCATTTCTTCCAGAGATGTGGATCTGCATGACTCTGCATAGAAGAAGCACTTGCAAAATGGCACTGGAACGGGAGCAGCCTCTACCGTGCGGTTTGAAAACATTAAACCTGCAATGTATGGTGAGCTCTGATGAGACAGGCGGCCCGGGGCTTAGTTTTCCCTGGATTGTGGTTCCCTTTTATTTGATATTCATTGTCTGTGTTTAACTACAACTCACTACCTTTATTGGGAAGTAGATTGTGGCATGGTTGAGTTAACAATACAGGGGCTTGTTTATTACATTGCAGACGGTGAAATATAAGTAATAACTGCTCAATCTGCTAAACCGTGATGTTTTAATTTCTGCGCTGCATGAAGCAAATTAAAGAAATCCAGTTCCTGTGCACTTTAATGCAAGTCACTTGCCTAAGCTGCCTATATACAGTATAGCTGCCTAACAGCTATATTTACTTATATTTGATGCACTGATTTAGTGACTGGTTATTTGAACTAAGAGATACATCTAACATGACTTGGAGTCCTACCCTACACCAACAGTGACTTTGTGATATTTATTTTCTTTTTTATATATTTTATGCATTTTTTAGCTGTATTTTTTTCTGTATTTTTCTGAGGTTTTTGGTATCCTCTATACATTTAATATTGGATTGTCTATCATATGAATATCTTAATTTTGATTGGATTTTGACCTACAGGTTACTAACAATAGTTAAAAGACATTCTCTGGATGAGGGAGATAGTGTCTAATTAGTCAGCATACACTATGGACACCTGATCAGTTCTGAGGATCGCATATTTTATATTATAACATAGTCTTATATGTGGTTGTTGTTCTTGAGGGACTTTTAGCACAGACCTTACCGCTATACTCAAGTTTATTACTTTGTAACATATGAACTATAGTCAATAACTAATCAATGCAAAATAGGCAGTGGCTAATACGATAAATAACAGTTACTTAGTAAGTCTTTATTTCCTTATTTAGTTTTACTGGGGTGGTTGCATATAAATGTAAGTAATTTTAGTGGTAACTAAGTGGTTTGTTTGTTTTATAGTACTATATGTTTCGTATATGTGAAATTTGAATACTTCATGCATGGTGATGATGATGATACGTCAGCCAATTAACTTTCCCGACATCGTGTGTATTTATTGCATTCTCTGTGTGCTTTTCTGTACTTCGAGAAAGGCCTTGGAGAGGCCAAAAGGTTAGTCCTTTAGCTAATGAAACATTTTAATTTAAAACCTGAGAGTGCAGACCTTTTTTGTGGATAGATATTCTAAAAGTTTTGGACACTGCACCCAGGCATTCTTTGAACCTTTTGAGGAGAGTGGTGACTCCTCCACAGTCTACTCCAGCATCAAATAATTTCAATCTAACCCCAAACACATGCCTAAGGGCTTCCCTGTGTCCCTCTTTAAGGAAAGCCACAGAGACAGTTTATTGCCAACAGATTAGCCACAATAGTTCCCGCTAGAATGCTATATTTTTTCTGTTGAATGCTTTACCATACCTGAGTAAACAGCTCTAGAAGCTCTCTGTATGTTTAGTATAGCAGCTGCCATATTAGTTTGGTGGGACATAACATCCTGCCTCAGTCTCTCCATGTTTGCACATAACTCTGCAATCTGGATGGTGAGGGCAAAGGGAGCAAACTGAGCATGCCCAAGCCACTGCCCTGGAAGTATAAACTGATACTGTTGTGTATACAATAGAAGGAAAGAAACAAGGTGTTTCTTTTGACAGAGGACTCAGAGCAGCAGGGTTTACTGGTGTATTTACATTTTCTGAAAAAAACTTTTTCGTTTTGCACTTTTCGTCTCCTTTAAAGATTTTTGGAAAAAGCTAAGTGAACATGGATGATTATTTGCATATTATTTTGTATACAATGCATGGATATAAAAGGTTTCAAAGGCTTTAGGTGCATACCAATAATGTATATACAAATAGGTAGTATTGGACTAACATATCAAGAGGCCTTGATTTGTGAGACTAGATATAATGGCCATAATATTGGTATATTGAATATAAATATTTCAAATGTAACTGATCTGACTTGTCGATTCCTGGTACACATTTTCCACTCTATCATTCCATGGTTACAGTAAATGTAATAAATGAACATACTGTAGGTCATTTTAAATGTATATTTAAATGTCCTAAATTTTCATCTCTTAGGGGCAGATTTACTAATGGTTGAATTTCAAATAAAAAAAAATTTAAAATTCGACCATGGGAATAGTGGGGAAGTAAAATCCTTCGAATTCGATAGTCGAATTAGAAGGATTTTACGCAATTCGATCGAATATAAAAAATCCGATCAATCGATGAAATATTCAAATCGAATATTCAAACAATTTTAATTGATCAATCTAATTTTTTTTATTTGATCTCAGCTAATGATTCCCAATTCGATAGCTTGATCCTGGCGAAGTAGGTGGTCGAATAAAAATTTAAAGGGGAAGTTATTCGACCATTGAATATTCTAATAAAATTTTATTCGAATATTCGATGGTGGAATTTGCCTAATTTGCATATTTGAAGATTCAAATTTATATTAAATTTGATCGAACTTCAAATTATTCACGTGAATTTTGTAAATCTGCCCCTTAGAGTCCATACATTTTGAAATTGGGCCCTTATCCAAGGTTGGTGAGACTGTGCTCTACACTCCTTGCACAGTTAAAAACCTGGCCTTAAACTTGATTAAAAAAATACATTTTACATACTATTCTAGTATTTTGAATATTTTTAGAGAAATGAGTAATGGCAAAATCATGCCAACACAACCTTTCTGCTTGCTAATAAAAGTTGACAAAGAACTTTTTTTTACAAGGGAACTGTATTTTGGAAAACCAGATTTATGTGAAATGTTTGTAAAACATAAAATATGGATTATAGTGGATGCACAACATGAAAGAACTGCAAGTAACTGTAAAAATGTAAATCAGGTTTTACTGGAATAATAACAATCAACATATTTCAAATATAGTTTGTGTAATTTACATTATATGTGTATCATGAAGAACTGGCAGAGCAGTTGCAACCTGCAGTTTTGAATAATATGAAATGGAAATTGCCACCTGCACATCTCAAGGCTTCATTTTTTTTCACTTTTTTAAACACAATTATTTCCTTTACAAAATGCACACTTCCAAGTTATTTGTATTCAAATGATTTAGAGAAAGGCAACCAGCAATTAGGCAGAAATATACTGCAACCACAGGTTCCTCTTCAGACAGATGACTAGTTCCCTGGTGAAAAATATAATCTGGTACAGATTATTACTTTGCTGCACATGAAAGAATCAAATTCAGATTGCTTTATTCCCAGTGCAGCATTGCAGCAGCCAGATATAGAAACATCTTGTCCTGTAAAATAACTTTTCCTTATTGGCCCTCAACTTTGGTCACTTGAAATGGCTGGAGGGAGTCTCATGGTTTGACTCTGATATTTAAACACAGAGACATTAAAAATTATTATCCAGATTTTTATTCAAATGTCAATGAATGCCTGTTGCTATAGTATATACAGTAAATAGTATAGAATACATATATATATATATATATATATATATATATATATATATATAGATAGATAGATACACTGTATACTATCACCATGTTATCAATATGTTATGATAGCATAACTTTTTTTTAATCAAAAGCACATCTCTTTTTTTTTTGGAGATCCCAAGTCTTTAACCCAAAGGTGAACGCCCAGAAATGCTAAATTGTGTTTTGACCGACTGTTAATTGCCTTCATAGTGATCCGTGAGTTCTGCTTTAACTACTGCAAGGAGACACAGTTGGACAACCAGTAATCACTAGGAAAACAATGTCCCGTTAGGTAATGGTATAGTCATTTGCTGTATGGCTTGTCCCAGGGATTTTACAACAGATATCATATGTACTTGCAGTCACTTCCAACTAGTCTCTGCCTGTCTACGACATACAGTAGTAATGTTCTGTGGCCTTGTTCTGAAATACACCACTACTACACCCTACTACCCAACTGCTGTGGTCTCACCCGTGAAACAATATACAGTACCTAATCATCCATCAAAAATCTTTGCAGCAGGGTCCCATGTCCAAAAATGTCATTAGCAAGATTGAATTTATGTTGTCCTATTCTGAGACAGCCTGAATTATCTTGCCCACATTCCCTAGGCCACAAAGGCACTTTAGATAATAAAGGACAAACTTGTTTCAACTGTGTGGTAACCTTTAATTTTAAAGGCAATGTCAGACCAGGGATACAGATATTGATCACCTCTAATGATACATTGTGGACAATTCAAACAAAGAAAAGTCTGTTTGATTTACAGTACATTGGTATACTGTCCTGGAGCTACAGCCATTTGGTATGTAAATACCCTGCTAGAAAATAATAAAGAATTTTGAAAGAGGCGATTCATGTTAAGGTGGAGAAACCATCCCTCAATAGAGGTGGGGGCCTTCAATACCACCTGTCTGCTACATACAATGCTGTTCTAAGATCTGTTCACCAGCAGTTTCAGAACTATTCGCACATCCATTCATGCAACTTTCACAAGTAACACCTGTTTTCTAGGAATTGCATGACACATTGGTAATCCCATCACTGTAACAAAACAGAATCAACACCACTGTAAATTTCAGATGTCACCTCTCTGAAGAGTTACAATATGCCGTTGTGATTGGATTGTTGGAAGAGTCTACATGCTGAGAACTCCCCTACACCAGTCAGTTGAACTGAAGAAGCTGCTTGGATGAGCAGTGAAACGTCTTAAAGGAAAACTATACCCCGAAAATGAAATTTTGAGCAACAGATAGTTTATATCAAATCAAGTGACATATTAAAGAATCTTACCTACTTGGTATATATATTTAAGTAAATATTGCCCTTTTACATCTTTTGCCTTGAACCACCATTTGGTGATGGTCTGTGTGCTGCCTCAGAGATCACCTGACCAGAAATATTTCAACTCTAACTGTAACAGGAAGAAGTGTGGAAGCAAAAGACACAACTCTGTCTGTTAATTGGCTCATGTGACCTAACTTTATAGTTTGTTTGGTATGTTTGTGTGCACCGTTGGATCCTAGGATCCCAGGAGGCTGTCCTTTTTTTTAAAATGTCTATTTTCTATTTATGATGACCCAATGGCACATGCTACTAAAAAAGTGTATTATTATGAAAATGGTTTATTTATGAAGCAGGGTTTTACATATGAGTTGTTTTATGCAATATCTTTTTATAGAGACCTACATTGTTTGGGGGGTATAGTTTTCCTTTAATTAAAATTTCTCAGCAAGTCCAGTTGCTTGGAGTTACTGTACATGAATCTGCTAGAAAATGTTTTTTCATAAAATGCTCACTACATATACTGTTTGAGATCTTAGAATACTGTAGGTGGTTTCTCCTTTTTAAAATTTGTTTAAAACTGTACACAGTGTACTGAGTGAACACAGTGACAGTGCATAAAGTCAGGTGGATTTCAGCCTGAACATACCCTACTGCAGAAGGAGCAGTTTGAATAGTTGTAGTGATTTTTTGTCTGAACTCAGAAATACCTTTAATTGGCTTTTAATTAATAAAGTGCTAATATAACTGTTACTGTCAAAAGACCTTGTCAGATCATGTTTTCTTGTTACAGAACAACTCCCAAAGATCTAATATTGTCAAGCTGCATAATTCTAAAATGTAAAAATTCAATAACTTACCACAATACTGTACACAGAGTTGTCTGTTAGCAATTTTATGTAATACATAATACGCTGTTAAGGTTTTTTTTGGCCTGCATAAAAGGGATTCAGTGTTACCATTAAGCAAACGATGGTAGTTATTTTTAAACTAAAAATCCCCAAGCCACAGGGCACTGAGTATGTTAAGAGTTATAGTTTAATAAGAGGTGCACAGCTTGTCCATATTTCACTGATGGTGAATGTCTTTCTGCTGTTAAGATTTTAAAACAGGTTTTTAAAATGTTCCCAAACCCTTAAAAGGCTGTAATGCTCTAATGTATATAAACATTTTCTAAAAGTGATGTAACTCTTTAAACTCTCATATTAAACCTGAAGTAATTATGGCTATTAATTTACTTTGATAAACAACCCATACAGTAATTGCTCCACCACTAGCAGGAACACTATTTAAACACTTCACTTCATCAGTACAAATGATCTTTTTGCCAGCACAGGTCTACAGTCTACATCTCTTCTAATTGCCATAATGCAAACAAATCAAACTAGATTCTATATTGAATTATACACAGCAGAAATAAGAGGGTTCACTTTAGGAGATTTGGGTCATTAGAGAGCAAATTAAAAGTCAATAACATAAATAAGTTTCATTGAATAAAAAATACTGCACTTTCATGAATTATATACAAAATATGTATATAATGATATGAATGATATTGTAGTGACATGTTTTTATTGTAGTTCCATCTCTCATTTAGATAACAGGGAACTCTTAATTTATCAACCCATCTTATCAAAGGATCAGCATGCATGATGCACACGATCAAGAGCACTGCATGCCCACTTCTTAGACCATCAACCCGCACATGTGCTCTAATGCCTTCTACCTAAGGAAACTGGAGCTGTACTGGAGACACAGGAAGCTCTAAAGCTGGTGCAGTTCTTGGTGCAGATCTATCAATGTGGCAAGTCAGCGGCATTCCACCCCTAAGATTTGCCACAAATCCAGACCTTCAAAAGATAGAAACAGTGAGATTGGCCCAATGACAAAGACTAGGGGACAGATATACTTTTGATAAAATTTTGAATGAAAAAAAATTTGAAATTCGACCATCAATTATTTAGGGCGGGGGGTCATTTTCAATCTAAAATTACCATTTTCATTTAAATTAAAATCATTCAGATCGAACAATCGCATCATTCGAATCGAAAGATTCAAACAATTAAAAAAAACTATTTGCCAGGACTTAGAAACATTTACAGGAAATCATCCAGGAGGTCCCCCATAGGCTATAATGGAATTTCAGCAGCTTTATGGTGGTGAATAGTCAAATTCTATTTTTTTTAAAGGGCAAATACTTCAAAATTTGAATTTTTGAATCTTCGATAGTCGAAGTAGCCCAAAACTACTTCAAAATTCGAATTTAAAAAATTCAAATTTTATTCGGAAATTCACTTTGACCCAGTAAATGTGCCCCTAGATGATGTAGCAGGGTGTACTGAGGAAGGGTGTTCAGCACTGAAGTTTCAATATTGGCAAACAGGTAAGAGACCTGACATAGCAGACCTGGAACCTGGTGGTCAGTAAAAACCAGGTTTTGCGCCTTAGAAGATATCCTAACAATAATTATAGGCCCTGACATTATTAACATTCCTATGAAAGTGCTTGTCTGCACCAGCACTGCTGTAGTCATGAGTACAATACCACAATCAAGGGCTCTTAGGATTATGTGCCCTGAACACGTGCATGCAAGTAAAGGAAAATTTTCAGACACAAGGATAATAAGAATGCCGGCAAACATCTACTTTGCACAAAGGTTGATTGCAATCCAAAAAGACAAAATAACTTTTAGGTTCATGATGTAAAATAGAATCCATTAGTTTATGCATGTACAGTATGCATCTATGCATTCCAGCTTGCATTCTACTTGAAGTCCAGTGTCTGATGTCAGCTCTTTTCTCATCTTTTGTTCTTGGTGCAGAATCAGAATACCCTGTATTTATCATAGTCTAATCTGCTGCTACATCAGAGTATAAATGTATTGAAATGTATTAAAATGTTTATTTTCTTGTACCTCATAGCAGAATAACTACTATATAATATCTAATGCTGAGGGAGGTGTGAACCCTGGACAAAAACATACTCTGTTTACAATCAAGGATATCTGCATTTTGAAATGCAGTCATTGGAGTCTCCTGGACATCATCAGTGATATTTCAAAAGTGAACTACATTTTTAATGATTTCTGCTTTAATCAATCATGCTGTCAACTGCTCACCTTTCATGTTTATGCATCCTATACTCTTTCAGGTACCTGTTAATTCATACCGCCTTTCCCTATTGATTTGGAAGAGAATTTCCAATAAACAAGATGGTTAATATATCCTCTAAACATTAACCTTTCCAACTTAGACTATGTTAATCAAATACTGCTTACATATTAGCAATTCTGACTTGCAAACTACTATGAGGTTAAGCCTTCAAGCATGGGGTTCAATTGTATGTTTGCATGACATGGCATGTACTGGCCCTTGAGTTTCCTGAATTACTGTATACCATTTCTTCTGTGAATTTAATTTTACATAGCATAATTAATATGTCCCTAAATGTACTGTATGTCATACCTTCAAATGGCACACTGGCCATCATGTTTATTTTCTTTTTGCGGTTAGTAGTGAGGTTGGTTGAACATAAATAATGTTTGAAACAGTTGCAGGATTCATAGTTCTTATTCAATATGCATAATTCATAGCTCACACTACAATTTTTCATATTTAGTGATTATTGGCTAGATATGCATGAGTCATGGCATTGGGATGTTTTCTTTCATGGTAGCAAACAACTGTTCTATATAAGCTCAAGTTCATTCATTATTTTACATTTCTGAGGTAAATGTGTCATTTGGACTACATGCTTTTTTCTTTTGTTAAAATGTGGACTTCACGTGAAATTATATCCCACTACTGTAAACTGTTAGATTGCGTAAATGCTGACATACATTACACACCAACTCACAGTAGAAACTGCTGCTATCAGGACTGAATATTTTTTAAGAAAATACAAAAAAACATTTCATAAAAAATGTTCA
This sequence comes from Xenopus borealis, assembly GCA_024363595.1. Lineage (NCBI taxonomy): Eukaryota > Metazoa > Chordata > Amphibia > Anura > Pipidae > Xenopus > Xenopus borealis. The sequence continues at coordinate 61,540,806 of CM044446.1, forward strand.
TAAAAAAATTGTTCCTTGCGCCAATTGTTGTATCCTCTCAGATATCAGATAGATCAATGGTAAAGCCCAAAACTACCAGCTCAGAAAGTCCATGACACATATTGCTCAAGAGAATCTATAGCTTCCCTAATTAGATAATGCATATAAAACTGCTTCTATAAAGTCACACACTGTGTGATACTACTATGTGGAAGCACAATGAATAGTTCTGTGGCGAAGAATGTACTGAGAGCCCACACACCATTCTGTTAAAAATGATCTTTACTTGAAAACACAGTCAATATTAAAATTAGTTAAGGATGTTACCCCAATGGCTGTTACTTGCAGTCAGGTCCGATTACAAAGGAGCTTATACGTTTAATACATTTTATCATCTGCCATGGCAGCTCACTGTAAGAGATATGATGACTTTGCACAGAAATGGAAGCTACTACTTGAATATGAATAAAAACAAGTGATTATATTTAATTTATTGGATCTTAGTAAGTTTTTACCAAATTAACTCCCTAATGTAATTTTCTTGATGTGCCCTCTGTGCTATCATTACTTCTCATTTGTTTCCATGGGAACACAATTCATTTAGAGACCAGATTTGTTCTGCGTATTTGCTAATAAAGACAATAATACCGGGAGCTGCTGTGTTAACTTTTAAAATATAATTAATTGAGGAAAATCACAGTTAAACCAAGGGAAATATTCCATACAAATGCATGCATTAAAGCAGAAACACTGGTGACTAGCGGTGTAAGCATTTCTCAACTAAATAGCACCAGAAATCAGGATGCATTCAATTAAATTTACATATATTTTCTGGTGTTCCTTCCAACCTTCTATTATGCTTCAATGTATGAAAATGGAACGGTACTTTAGATAGACAGCAATTTGTTATTCTAAAAAAAATGTTGTTAGGTGACTTTGTGATGCTTACGTGACATTTTAGCAGGTTCTGATTAAGAAAAGTGACCGAAGTATCAGTATCAGAGCAAAATGTATATTCCTTAGGTTTAACTGCACAGACAATCACAAGTAATATTTTATTTTGAAATGTGAAATCCCTTATTAAATAAATGGTGACGGATAAAGGTGGTTGTTAACCCCTGCGTGTCCAGTTTACTGTGTTTGTTCTACTATACATAATTCTCTAAGAGCATGTCATTATTTTTCATATAGGAAATTTTATTTCACTACTGTGGTTCACATTAAAGCTGAGGTAGTAGCCCCATTGAAAGAGGGGTAGTTATTGTCCAATCAATAGCTATTTACTACCTGATAGACAAATAGTACTGAGCTCTACAGAGGAGATGAAGAAATAGTGACATAGAAACAAACTGTACATAGTAACCTAGGTCAAAAAAAGACACGTGTCCATCAAGTTGAACCTACATAAAACCTGCCTGGTAGCTGATCTAGAGGAAGATGTAAACCCCATCTGAAGCCTCTCCAATTTGCATCAGAAGGGGAAAACATCCTTCCTGACTGACATAGTATTGGGACCAGTCCCTGGATCAACTTTTGTATTAAACTATTTTCAATAATCCCGAATTTCCACTCTTGCTAAAATTCCATCCAACTCCTTTTTTTAAAGCTAACCTAATGTGCAGTATTTGCCAGCTCTCACTGTAAAAAAAACCTTTCCAATTAATCTAATCTCCCACATCCTGAATGGAATTAGTTGGGCTTTGTCTTACATGAACCTACACTTCATAAAGCCATGCTGACATAAGGACATAATTTTGTTCAACAGCAGTGTCCTTGTTGGGTCGGTCTTGAAATTTTGATGCTGTTGTATACACCACTCAGCTGCACAAACACAAGTTTGGATGCAAGAGGTTTTTGAACAAATCACATTATGTTTATTTATCTAACAGGCAGTGTCCAATCCAACTGGAGCTCGGAACAGCTATTTCTAGCTGAGACTGTTTGCCTTATACTGCTAGGGGTAAATGTATCAAAGAGTGAAGTTCCGCCACTAGAGTGAAATTCTGCAGCTCTCAATTCATTTCTATGGGCTTTTGAAAGGTGTATTTATCAATAGGTGAAAGTGAAAGTTCACCCTTTGATAAACGTCTTTAAAAATCTTATAGAAATGAATGGAAAGTGGCGGAATTTTATTCTAGTGGCGGAACCCATATTTTTTATCTTCTGTCCCTTTTAATAATTCTGTCATTAAGCTTCATTTTTAATACTAGCAATGTGCCAACCCTTGATCCCCGGCACCCCAGCTGCATCCACTCCCTCCTAAAGTTCAAGTCCAAAGAAGAAGAACCACACATTCCATTTATTTTATCAAACCATATCATGAAGTAGTCATAAGTATCCTATGTCAACAGTACTTTAGACTTTAGAAAATAGAGGAAAATAATACCACTTGGGGATTTCCTAAGCCACTAGAGGATTTAACTCTGTGAATCCCTAAGGAAATATAACTTGATTTTGTGAAAACTATCATGCTGATAGCTCACAGTCAGGGCTGCCATTAGAAATCGTGGTGCCCCAAACAACAACATTTATTACTGGAAATGTACAGTAATAGCCACCAGATGACTGTAGGGCACTTATAAATGTATCTGCTGAATTTCTTTTGGCTGGGCGGTGTGCAATCTATCCCACCTTAATGGGCTCCCAGTTGAACCACCCTGGTCAATTCATGAACTGCAACTCCTAAAACTGCCAATGCTGCCAATGTAACCCCTTGCAGCTAAAATCACAGGTGTCTCTGAACCATAATATTTACATTATACACTATATATATATATA
>CM044446.1:61558016-61569110 GCA_024363595.1 Xenopus borealis
TTTTTTGAAACCAGCACTTAAGCACACCTCCTCCACTTGGCTCATCCAAATAGCAAGTGTGCAATAATCACAAAAATGCACCTAAAATGGCCTCCAGAGGGCTTCCTGTGTGAAAAAAATGGCATAAAGGAAGTGGGGCATTAATCGTTGGATTCGAATGATTCTAACGAAAGTGGGGAAAAGGCCACCTTTGGTCACTTTCGAATATTTACTACGATCAAAAGCTTCGAATCAAATTCGATATGAAGTTTATCAATACAAGTCCTTCAATTGAACAATCAAATTTCAACAGTATTTGTAAATATGTGAATTAAAAGTAATTAAAAAAAAATCGAAGTAGAAGAAAATTGAAATTTAATTTATTTGACTATTCAACCCTTAGTAAATCTGCCCCTTAGAGTACTAGATTTTCATGGAACACATTCTTGAACATTTCCATCATATTATATTTAGCATAATATTGAACATATCACTAGTGATTCACGGACTCCATAATTATTGCATTCAGTCAACTACCAAATCTTCCTCCCAAATGTGTGACCAACTATTTTCTAAAAAACTCTGAACCCTAATTTGTATTTGCATGTTTCAGTACAAGTTAAAAAGAGCCCTTTATATAAACAATGATTTAAAGTCATGACATCAATGACTGGGTTTTTTGGCTTAATCCTATAAATTATATATGTGGTGGATTCGTATGCCATAAACCATTTTGTGCAGTATTCTCTTACATTGATTTGGTATAGATATTGTTATGTTTTATAACAAATTATATTGTGTATTTAGTAAAATTACAGTAAGCTCTGTATTTGCAAATTGTGTCACTGGTGGAAAATTACATAAATATACATAGAGCTCAATTGGGATCATTTATAAAGTTCACTCAGGGCAAATTTATTGGCAAATGGTTATAAAACCCATGTTTTTTCATGAACGCTAGAATATTGCTTGTATCCATGTTTTTTTGTGAATTTGCATTTCACACAAATATTTGAAATTAATCACAAATGAAACGGGTGTGTGTGAAGTTGTTGTGCATTTGGCAACCTCACAAAACAAGCTCATCGTATAGGTATTGCCACCTTAAGCCTCGTAGATGTTTTCTAGAGGTATGCTGGTGGATTAATAGGCAATGAAACCATAACAGTAGAGACTGGAATAACGTATTCTGTATTGGAATAGTCATCACTACCTATATATGAAGTGTGCTTTTTCTGAACCACACATTTTTCTCACTGATTCCCTTTAATTAAGATATAATATTACTGCTAGAGGGTTGGTCAGACACTTGCATCTAGGTAGGATTATGACATTTACCATAACAGATAACTAAGATAAATAAATAATTGGTTTATGATTAATTTTTCCTTCTGTTGATTATGTTTTTAGATCAGAACTTTTGTGGGGCAGAATTATCAAGGGTCAAAGTGAAAATTCTAAATAAAAAGTTATTTTTGTATGTTTCGACTAGGAAATAGTCCAAATGTGATTTAAATTAGTAAAATTTTGAAAATTTGAATTTCAAAATTTATCAAATACGGTCTCTTCTAAAAATTTAGTTTGACCATTCACCATCTAAAACCTACCAAATTGCTGTTTTAACCTATGGGGGACCTCCTAGAACTTATTTGGTGTCAATTGGTTGACTTTGAAAATTCTAAGTTTTTTGGGGGGAAAAACTTTGAATTGAATTCGATCGAAGGCACTATTACTTTGATTCAAAAAATTTAAATTTGATCGAATATGGACCTATTGGATCGAAACGGACCTATTCCATCAAAAAAAAAAAAAATAATTTTTAAATTCAAATTTCAAAGTTTTTCTATTCTAAATTGTGACCCTGGATAAATCTGCCCCTAAATGTTAAGTTGTAACTGGATGCATTGGACTGTTGATGTGGACTGAAAATCACTATTCAGATGGATTAACAATATGGCACTTTATTTACGATATGCACTATTCCACTGAAAACTCCTCTTGGAGTTCTTTTCTTAAGGACAAATTATTTCCCCTTTTTGTAGGCCATTTGGAAGAGGGTGGGTACAGGAACAGTGAAACAATCAGTTTTTAATGTAAATTACACGGTTTTATTACTAAGGGGAACAGTTATCAAAATATGAGTAAAATTTACAACAGAAAAAAATCACTAACTATCTAATAATTTCTGTGGGAATTTTAGAAGCATATTTATCAAATGGTGAACACTAAGGGACACATTTACTAAAGGTTTAATTGATTAGAAGTTAAAACTAATTAAATTCGAATTCAAAAAATTCAAATAGCCCAAAATTCGATTCGAATTGGTCAAATTCGAAAATTTGAATTCGATTTTCAAAGTACTGGCCCTTTAAAGAAAATTCGATATAACAATTTGGCAGATTAAACCTACTGAATTGGTTTATATCCCTATCAGAAGCTCCCATAGGATTTTTCCAAGTTTTTTTGAAAGTAAAAAATTTGACCAAATGCTTAAAATCTTTCGAATCATTTGACTCAAATGATTTTATTGATCGATCAAATTTTTTATATTCGATCGTTCGATAATTTGAATTATGTTAAAACCCCTCGAATTCAAAATTTGAATTCAAGGGGTTTTAATTCAACCTAAATTTGAGGGTCGAATTTGAGGGTTATTTAACCCTTGAAATTCGACCCTTAGTAAATCTGCCCCTAAGTTTCTATAAAGTAAGGTAAACTTTCATCATTCATCCATGACATTCGCTGATCGTTTTCTTTTATTCATATAATATATGTATGGAAGAGCATGAAATATAGAAACGTGGAATAATGTGTTTAGTGAATATTAAGTACAGGTATGGAATCCATTATCCTGAAAACTGTTATCCAGAAAAAGCTCAGAATTATGGAAAGGTCTTCTCTCAAAGACTCCATTTATAAACAAATAATCCAATTATTTGTCAGGCTTTATATCTGTAATTAATAAAACATAAATCATCTAGTTCAGTTTTTAATCTTTTTTTTTAAATCTGGATTGAATGTTCGAGACTAGAGGAATCTCCTAATGATACTTTTATTATAAATAAAAATAGAAATAGAATAGAAATAAATAGAAAATAAAAAGGCTATATGATGAGGATTTTTTCTATTATTATTTAATTTCTTATATTTTATAAGGACTTGCCTAATGCCTTACCCAGTTTTCATAATCAGAGAAATGTATTAACTGTAAACAAACATCTATGTATTCTATAGATTATATATTAGTGTACATTTATAAATTACAAATTCTCGTGTTTCTTTGCAGATTTGGAATTTATCTTGAAGTTATTTACAGTATTTTTCCTCTACATTAATTATAACTTCCTCCTTAGTGTCTTCAGTTATGCAGTAAAATCTTGTGAGTAGGACTATAATAAATTGATTGCTGAATCATTAGCAAAAATGTTTGCCTTTATGATTATGTTCATTCATTACGATGCAGTTTAATATGAAGGTCTAAGAGAAAAATCTATTTGTATGTACCAATTAGTGTTAGTTATAATGAGCTATATCATACCCAGATATAGTTAGTTTACAGATTATAAAATGATAAACTTTGCACAGTATGTCATGGTTTTAATGATACTAGAAAATATGAATATAACAAGGCTGTTTCTTCATTTTTTTACCAAACTAATTGGGTGACAAACAGAGGTCTTCCATCAAAAGAGAAACGTGAACAAGGCTAATTATAAAGGTGGGCACATAATTCATGTAATTGCAAGAGGCCTTGGAAGATGTTAAGATATAATGCACATAACATTTAATTTTGTAGGCAATGTGGACCATTAAGATTCACTTTAGTATTATAAGACTTAAGTGGTAATTGATTATATTGATTGATCTCTAAAGTGAAATACAAGAAAGAGGCACATTAACAGATCCCAAGAGGTTATTCAAATCTCAAAAAGCTGATATATCTTTTTTCATGACTCTTGTTGATTACACTTGTTGATCTTAAGTACAATAAAAAAAAAAAAATATGAACGGTGTGTTGTACCCCTTGTTCAGCATGAGTTCAGTGCTCTATGTTTGGTTTGTTCTTTGATATTAAGTTTACCAGTGCATGTATAATTCTATTGCATAATGAACTTCTGTTTATCTGCAACTTAAACCACTCACAACAGAGGGGAAAGGAGGGAATTATGTACCAATATCAGTTATTTACATCACAAGGTCCCTTCAGTTTCTCCGTCTGTCCAATTTAGCTCAAAATATAAAAAAAAAAAATTCTGTTAATAAAACAATAGGTAAAAGCTATATTCTGTTGCATGGCCATTGGCAAAATGATTGTGTTTTGTAACAAAAACTGTATTTGCAGTTGTCAAAATCATGAAAATCAGGTGAAAAAGTTTTCTCCTGAAAAAATGGGTATACTGAACAGAGCAATTTTGGAAATTGAGTACAAAAGTGCAAGGATCATCTTTGAATACAATCAATAACCTTAATGTGTCTGTATTTGAAAAAAAAACTATTTGTAAGCAAGGGAACTATTAAAATGTATTTATTTTTAATAGTGTTACATGATTTCTGGAACCTGTATCTGTTTGACCTGGAACATGGTGATGTGATTAATAGGAAATACCTTGACTGAGGCTCAATGCACCCCCACATATTAGTTTTCTTCCCTGAATATAAGAGGGAGGAGACTTTCTTTTTCTTGGTGTTATTGTGCTTGGGAGTAGAGACTTCAAAATGAATGAGTTGCCACTTACGGGATCCATGGTGCATGTACTGTAAGTGCCTCTTGGAAAATGTGGCTGTGGTCTATTGTTATTCCCCAGTGGTGTCACTATGCATGAGCACCAGGCACTTCTAGATTCACTGAAGGCTCATTGTCCAAGCACACATCTAAATGAGGAAATGTATCAAATAAGAGAATGCCATAAAGACAGCATAATGTTCATTCTAGCATCTGTCTCTTTCACTAGTGAGGTGATACCTGTGCCCTGCGGGTGTTAACGCTGGTGAATAGTGATGGGAGAATCTGTGGCGTTTCTCATTACGGAGTTGTGGTCATAAATTAGCCACGTATAGTAACCATAAGAGTAGATTTCATTGTTATGGCACCCAAGCCTAATCATCTGTCCCAAAGTTTTATTTGTGATGCGTTGTATAACTGGGGCATTGCAGTGACACAGTGTCCAGGAAGAACGAGAAGCTGCTCTATAAAAGGTATCGAAAAGATGTATAAACACTATGTTAACTTCCAGAAACATGTTTTACACAAAAATATCTGATGTCACAGAAAGAAAGGAAACAATGATAGTCTCTCTCTCTTTGGAGGGACCATTTCCACACTTCCCTTAGGTACACAGTGTAATGCATTCCCTTTCATTTTGGAACTTGAAGTCTCTCAGCTTTTTAGAAAATCTGTACACCACCCACTGTTGAAAGCAGAGGTACTTCAAGAATGCATTATTTCACAATGCAACAATGTGGGAGAAAATATTTAATCTAATAACGTTAAGTGCTGATTAGTCAGAAATGCAGGTAAAAACTAAATGGATTCTTTAGCTCTATATGAGGATTCAGCATTAATGTTACGATGTTCGGGAACCTTCAAAGGTGTATGGTCAAACTTTTCAGTCCTGTCTGATTGACAAAATGACTGATATCCAAGGCTTTTTACCAATATCGTTGATCTTGTCTCCCACCACATGCAATCATTATTGTAAGAAAGATCTTTTGTACAATGGTACTGGTGCATCTATGGCCAAATTAACTAAATATTATATTTATTTTCAGATACTGTTCATGCACCTTTTCTACATAAGCCAAACTGAATGCGCTCATGACAAAAAGGGGTATCTTTTCCCTTTAATAAGTTAGTGTGCTTAAATTGGTTCCTCTTGAGATATATGAGCTAAAAGCTGATTTTATTTTCATGGGCTAAAGGATAATAAGTCTGCTTGATGATTCTAGCTCATGTGTTTCTCTTGCTGTCTATCCAAGTAGCAGCTAATTGTCTGACAATGAACATGAGCCTTTAAATCCAACACTCACACCTAAGGCTACTTTAAACAATACTCTGTTGAGAATTATTAATCTATCCCTCCAGGAAAGAGAATGAACATTATAAATCACTCAAGACTCAGCAAAGATTGAAATGAAATGCAAGAAAGCTACATAATCAATTAGATTTCAGGTTACATTATATGTCAACTGCTAAAATGCTTAAAGGCTGGAATAGGAAATGTTTCTGAATTCAATTCTTTAACAAGTGCATCAGTCTGAGACATCTCTGTTATTTTGGTTACATGCACTGTGTTCAATTTGCAGAATATGTCTAGAGATTAATACTTCACAACCAAGGTCTAAAACCTAATAACTGCATTTTAACATTTAACATCTGCAGTTATTTTGAATAAAACATTATTGCTGTATTCAGTGTAACAGTGAGTGTTTCATGTCTTCAGGTGAAACACTAAATATGAATTATAATGTTTAAAGAGAATCTGATTTACAGTGGTCTGTCAACAACATTAGAGGTAATGCTTTCCCTAAAGGATAAAAAGCTGAAAGAGGAAACAAGATAATAATTTTTAAAACTGCTGTTTATTCTGGAGCTATCCCGTGATTGAGAGAAAGTTGAGAAGCTGTGTAAAGCTAACTGATTGTATTTGTGTACTAGCAAAGGCAAATTACAACAGCAGATAAAGTGGGAATTCAAAAACTCGGGTTTTTTTTGCATAACAAATCTATAGATCTGTTATTTAGATCTATATAATGTATTTCAATGACATGGCAAAGGTGTTTCCTTAATTCCCAAACCACAAAAAAAAAAAAAAAAAAAAAGACTGCTTACAAACAAGGCTACCCATTTCTAGGAATACCTATAATTATACAATGCAGTGCAAAACAACTTTTGCATCAATATACTTTTACAATTCATAGTTTTAGGAGTTATTACTTGTAACTGAGGCTATAGTCAACTACAGTAAGGGCATCAGTACTAAAAATAATCAGGAAAATATTGAGTCCTTTATTTTTATAATTCTAATCATACATGATACATACACTTCCTCATTATGTACTACTTAAATTGGATTGAGGTCAGCTTGTGATGGTGCTTGACACTGAACACACACATCTTTTTCTTTCTCCCACATCCTGGCTCTCTTGTGGGATGATGCCCTAATAAATAATTCTGTAACAGTACAGTACTAACCAGTGCCTCATTCTTCTTAAATCTATAGCGAAGGTTTGGGGCTGCATTCAATATCTTGCCTGTGTGTTATGGTTTTCATCAGAGTTATCTGCTGAATATTGGAAGAATGTATGATGTTTTTGGCCCCTGACTCTATCTACATGTACCTATTCCCTGTCTCCCTCCTCATTTTTAGATCTTTAGATTTTTTCAAAAAGGAGGACACATTTTTACAATACATAAACTAGATAGTAGTACTCTGAAATAAAGTGCCAAATAAATCTTTATCAATAAAAATTGACATTGGGAGGCCTATTTATCAAAGGTCGAATTTCAAATTCATGTGAGTTTTTTAACTTGAAGTTCTATTGGGAGGTTATTTAAGAAAAAAATCAAATATCTGAAACTCGAATGAATATTATCAATCCAAAAACTCGAGTCAAATTCAATTTTCTCCACAAAAATTTGAATGTCAGGAAGGCTAATAACATCTTGAAATTGCTCAGTGGACCTCTCCTATTGACTTATACATGAACTAGGCAGGTTTAAGGTGATGAATAGTCAAATTCTAATTATTTCCAGGGTATTGGGTAGAGATTTGGTAAATCCTGGAATTCAAATAAAAAATCTAATTTGGATAATTCACAATTTGAATCTGAGAGTTTTAACCAAAACAATTTTGATTTTACATTCAACCCTTAATAAATCTGCCCCAAATGAATAGTAAAGTGCTCACATCTCAGGCACATTGCTATATTGAAATATTACACCATATTACAGCAAAAAAAATGTATACAACATATTGGCAGTAGGAGTTGTAAATAAATAAAATATTTAAAACATTATCATCATGCTGTAGTTTTAAACATTACCATAAAAATACAAAGTATGTTCCTGGCCAGGACCTATAAGGGTAAGCAACCCCAATTTAAATAACATTCAGACTTCCCAAAAGAAAATTGAAAAATAATATTAGACAGTTAAGAGACAAGAAGTAAAAAACAACAGAGCAAATAAACAAAAATTGCAAGCAGTTCTCATCAGTCAAGTTGATGAGATTGTGGTTGTTGTCAATGAGCCTCTGGTGATATCCACCCCTTAAATTGGATACTGTACTTAGTGCAAAATAAGATGGCACACACTTCTGCAATTGTGCTAACTCTTTGGTGATTTATTGAGATATCCACACAACATTTCAGAGGTACAACTTTATTAAGTGCTCTTATATGTGTAATTCAAACCACAGGTATAACAAGGTGCAGAGGTGGAATACTCCTCCCCTCTAATTAAGTGACATCACAAGGTGCATTTATGCATTAGTCTGCATGCAAAGTGATACATAGTATTATATTCAAAGTGATACATTGTATTATATCATGACATCATTACATTACAATACCTGAATAGTGACACAATGTGTCCACTGGTGACTTTACTGAAGAATATGTCCATAAAACATTTTTTCGTGTGACTAAAAATAAACAATATCAGTAAACAGAAATATCGCAATTTGGGGTCATTGCACGTCACTATAATTTCCAATTACATAAAGAAGGCACATCACTACTTCAAAAATAACAGGAAAAATGTAAATCTTCATTTAGTCCCATTGGGGCCATGGTGTTCAATTTATCTATCCACATAATTTCTTTCTGCAGTAATATGCGATTATAGTCTCCCCCTCTCGGAGGTACATTCACCACTTTTAAGACCAACTATCTCAACTGATTACTCCTATGTCCCTGTATGTGAAAACTTACTGGAGTTACATACTTCTCTTTTTCTAGATCACAATTACATTTTGTTCTTTTATGTTCCCCAATTCTGATTCTAATCTCTCTCTTGGTTTTACCAACGTATACCTTTCCAAAGGGACATTTTAACATGTAAATTACACCTGTAATGGTGCAGGTGGCAAAGTGCTGTAACCTGATAGAATGTCCCTTAGAGGGGTGGTAAAAACTTTCCCCTTTAATGATGCCAACACCCACATGACAAACTGGGGAATGTTCCCACTCTTGGATTGCCGAAAAACGTTGGTTGTCTTAATTTTGGTTGTAACAAATCTGCCTTTGTCAGTATATCACCTAGGTTACAAGATCTCTTATAGGAACACAGTGGAATATCATCAAAAATCTTGCCAAACTCCACATCCTTTTGTAATTTCTCCCAGTGTTTATGGATTATGCCTTTAATACAGTTTGAATTAGCATTGTAGGTAGAAATAAAGGGGATCCTGTTATTATTCTTACTCTGCATTTTGTTTTCAAGTAACTCCTCTCATTTTAAAGGCATAGCTTTGTTTTTGTGACTCCACTAAGGTCCTATTGTAGCCTCTTTCAATAAAACAGTGAGCCATTTCATTAATTTTGTTTCCTTATGCAGCAAGGTTTCAAGATAGAGCACCACGAGATAATCACAGCCCTTTTGAACTATTACAAGTATTAAAATCCTGTTCTTAGTGACCTAATCCCAAGTCAATTATCAGTTATATGTACGAAAAATAAAACTCTTAAGAGATTTGCCAGCATCATCTATCTTACGGAAGCATAGTTCTAGGAGATTTGGAAAATCTAGTAGTCCTGAGAAATACTAATACTTATTGCATTATCCCGATTGGTTTGGATAACTGGCAGCTCAGTAAGTAATTAACTTTCCACTTTTCATTTCATCTTATCTTACCTGCTATTTTGCACATATTTGAATTTAAACTTTTGAGCGTAGATCGTTGTGTGTGGTATTGTGTGTGTGCATGTATTTTTATTTGGTTTGTCCTCAATTTTTCTTTATGTTTGTGAATATGCTATGAATTTACACTTTAGTGTTTCTTTTACATTTAAAATATTTTAATGTTTTTTTAAAACTCTTCAGTCAGTATATTACTTGACAATATCAGTCAATTTATCCATATTGATAAATAGCATAGTGTTTTGCCCTATGAGGCAAAAGTGAAAAAATAAACAAATTTTTTCTTTTCCACATAGAAAAAAGGGAAACAAGCTTTTTCTGATGTCAGTAAATATGCTCATCATTCAATATTTTTGTAATATGTGCAACAATTGTTTCATTTGAATTCATTTTGCAGTCATTGCTGATATCAGCAAGCCTGACGATGCCTTCTTATTAGTCCAAAAATCTCTTACATGCAAAAAGCCCTTTTATTTTAAAATTGTGCTGGTAGCATTTCTTTTTATTGAATGTATATATTTTTAAATAATTATAAAAGAAAAAAATGAATATCCTGTGACAGATTCAGTCTTAAAAAATACAAATATGTTTCTGTATCTCAAAGAAGCAATCTAAAGAAGACCATAAATATCATAATTTGATGTGGCAGAATTGTTGTAAAGATTGAAGAAGTTAATTGTAGGGGTTACTTTTCCTACCTGTACTTTAGAAATGAGAGAAAGACTCTTGTACTGTGTGCTGACATCAGCCTAGACAGCTAAGTTGACATGTCAGATGCAGGGGCACATTTACTAAAGGTCGAATTGGTTCGAAGTGAAAATGTGAATCAAATTTGAATTAAAAAAATTCAAAATTCTAATTTATTTTGTGTTTATTTGACTATCAAATAGCTTAAAATTCGATTTGAATTAGTTAAATTCGAAAATTCTAATTTGATTGTCAAAGTACTGGCCCTTTAAAAAAAAAAATTTGATAAAACAAAAGGATGGATCTATTCACATAGCAAGAAAAAGTAATGTCTAAGATTGCGTTAGACTTAACAAGGCCAGTAGATCTACACAAGCTTGAATGAGCATTTCCTTAATGCTGGAGAGTTCTAAAGCACCCAGCTTTATCTGCATGTGACCGAAATAAATTCCAGGTTCATATTAAAGGAATCCTGTCAAGGGAAAAAATTTTTTTCAAAATGTATCAGTTAGTGCTGTTCCAGAAGAATTCTGCACTGAAATCCATTTTTTTATATTTCATTTTGAAAT
>CM044446.1:61570658-61590362 GCA_024363595.1 Xenopus borealis
GTTACAGCACCTGGCCCTACAGTAAATGAGATTTACATCAATTGTTAAACAAGACTGAAGTGCAGAAAAAGGTCACTAGTTTGCAAATTGTAGTCTTTTGGGGATACCCATAGCTATACTTTGTGAAGCAGAAACTATGCATTTGGAACATGTTATATAGTTTTGTGTTATACTGATAAATTCTTGTTTTCATAATGCTGTTTTACAATTGTTGTCCTCTGTGTCAGCAATACAGTGATAAGAACATATGCAGTAGATATATTGCATTGTCGTTAATGAAGATGCAGCTCATTAAAGACCCTTAGACATTACAGAGGGTTTAATAATTCATTATTCCTCAACTGATTTAGAGCAATGTTAAAAATTATAATTTAGTTCAAATAGACTTTAATTAAGCCTCTGTGCAAACAGTTTAACAAAGCCTACTAAAAACGCTCCAGTGTATATTATCATTCATTAACATTTTAAAAGAATCTGAAAGATGATGGAAAGATATGATGATCAATGGCTAGTTTTTGTAAAGTTGTAGATACAGTGTTTCATCAGTGATTTAAGGCTTTTTACCCCAAACTTATTCTAATGATTTAAGTGTTGCAATACATCAGACAGAGATTGTTCCAGTGCATGTTACTCAATGCAGGGTCAACGGATGCTTAGCAATGTGATGCCATGTTTGACCTGTATCCCTGTGTAATTTTCTTGTTCTTTCTGTGTGTCTTCTATGAAAATTCCTGTTGCAGACATGTTATGTTGAAGTGTTTATGCTGAGTTCTATAAAACCACCAATTTGGTGTGTCTGTCCTCACATAGCACATGCAGTTCAGATCAGCTTTCTGCTAGCATGTTATGGGCTTAGGTCACAGGCTACTGAAGTCTGATCCTGAATATCACTTGAGAGACAGACAGCAAATGGTAAGATGGCAGCTAGTCTGGAGTTCAGGTTAGGCACAGCAAAGGTGAATAACAGCTATGTAAATTTAAAGTGGAAATCCTTTTATGTAAGGATGACCTGTGGGAAGTACTCAGCACAGAGAGATAAGAAAACAATCCTGAGGATCGGGATAAAAGAAACAGACAGGCTCGATCAGTTATTAGGCTACTGGTGGAGGATGATCAACTGATTCCCATCAGCAAATCTACAGATCAAATTTAAACAGTAAATAGTACCTGCTATGTAAGCTATACAGCATGAGACTGCAGAGAAATCAGTAAATGCAGGAACATTTCAATGCAACTTTAGAAATTGCAGAACAGCTCAGAGAAATTGGAGAAGAAATTAATGATATTTAGCAACTCTCCTATGAAGCCTGCCTGAATTATATATGATATATGCCATTAAAGTCAGACCATAATCAGAAATCACACAAGTGATAAGCATTTCTTTGATTAAATAGACCGAATGAGAACGTGTTCCTTTCAAATAGGGACACTGAAAGGAATTGGTGAAGGCTATGTGAATTGTGTCAAAAGTAGTGATGGGTGAATCTGGATATGCAGCCCCAACTCGACCCGCTCCGACACTAAAAGTTAGAAACGCGTGGGGGGCGGCAGCAGCACCTGGAACGCCCCTGGTCCCCAAGACATTTAAAATTTTATAAAAATAGTCAATACAGGGTGTGAAAGGTAAAGGAGATTGTTTTTCACCTAAAGAATAAGGTTGTCCCCAAAAACTTGTTTCACTTCCTGCTTCATAATAAATAATGTATGATGATAGCTCACAGAAAATACTACATTCCTTCTATTTAGTTTTCTTGGTGTTTGTGAGGCCAGTCAGTATGTAAATCTTACATACCACAACCAAACAGAAAACATTTACACTGCAGCACACCTCTATATGCCAAAAATATTTGTGTATCTATTAGTCATTGCTTTAAAACTTTGCCTGGAGACTAGGATCACATTTGATAATATGATGTTTTGTTACAAAGAAATAAATGTTTAGTGAATTTTATTTGGTTTTCCTACAGGTTTGATCCTCAGCAGCACATCAAACTAACTTCAGAGTGTTTTTAGAAGACTATAAATAAACTAGCTCATTTTTTATCTGAATTGTAAGAAATAAAAAGCAAACAAAGAAAAAAGAGTTAGTTATATTTTGAATTCACACACAGACATTACATCCTAAGGGGTTAACGGGGAGTATGACCTTTATGCTTTTGTTTAGGAAATTGTGATAGTAGACATGGGAGGTAGGGTTGGGACTATTGTAGTTTAAACTTATAATTGATGTCATTTCATTGATTTATGACCCATACTGTATGTGTTATAATTATATGACTGAACAGAAAGAGTTAATCTGTATGTCTTGAACCATGTAACCAGCACTATGAATAATGTGGGTCATGTTTTGCTATTACATATACATGAGAAGGGTGTGTCTATTGCCTTTAAAAAGTATCTAATATCATTGGTGTTAATGATGCTTGAGAAAGGAACGGGAGCACGTTTGTTTGCCTGGTTTGGTAAAATAAATTCAATATTATATATATATATATATATATATATATATATATATATATATATATATATACTGCTTGCAAATACATTCAAATTATGTGTCATCACCACCAGCTTGGAAAAAGTTAGATGAGGAACAGGTGCATATTTACAGTAAAAAAGTAGCTAAAGATTTTAATGTAAATAATCCAAGTATCTTATTGCCAATTCATTAATTTTCTTACACTAGACTAAGGCCAACAATTATGCCATTATTTTATGCTACTCTAGATCAGGAGTAACCCTCTAGTAAAATGCATATGGTACTGAAGTTTTCTGAAAAGCTTTAGACTCTTGCTAATATAATAAGTGTAATCTTTAATTGCCATGGATCAATATTTATTATTGAAAGCCTGAAATCAGCTCAGGCTCACACTCACTCATCAACAAATTATCTCCTAATGGAAAGTCATTAAGAATTTCTCTGCATAAATTAAAGAGGCAAATGGTGAAAGTATCCCTGTACATGAAATGGGTTTTGAAAGAATGGAATGTATCCATTAATAGGAAACATGCTATTATGTTTACATGACGTGGGAACAATGTCTTTGCTCTGACATATATTTCTTTTGCAATCAGCATAGATTTTTCACTCAATTCAACTGTTACTTAAAGTATCCTATAATACTTATAATAATTTTTAATTTGTTTGTGCAATAAATGTAGTATATGTTGTAATTCCCTGCCAAATTTGTTTACTGCTCTTCTCTTCCTAAAGTTATTTTCCTGCTGTTATTTTGAATAGTATAATAATGTTATTGTATATTCTTATATATTGTAATAAAATAATTTCATAATACCAAAGCTAGTGTTCCTTCTAAATTGGAAAAACATGCTATAAAAAGGTTTGGGGTTTTGATGCAAACTTCAGGATGTTTATGTATTTCGTTAGCATAACTTATGCATTTGTAACTAGTTGTAAAAGGTGAAAGAAAAGGCTAATTTACAACTGGATAAGCACAGGTTCTATTGCAGTAAGTGATGGATTTGTACTGTGCACCTTGTCCTGGTTGGGCCTTCTTTGGCACAACTATTGGAATGAGCAGTGTGCAGTGCAAGGCAACTGTTCTTAATGCCTGCCACGAGTATGTGGTAATTGTACTTTGTACACAAAAGTGCTCCTTCTACTATCAAAATGCTCCTTCTGGTATCTCAATTATAAAAGAAACTTACACATTAATCTTAGCTGTTTAAGTATAAATGATAGCAGATTGCCTCAGTCATGTAGGCATGTAAAATATAACCTTTATAAGATATAAGACCTATTCTAAATTGCATTAGAGCAATAGAATCTGACAAATGATGCTAATCAGAAGTGGTAAATGTACATTCTCTTGTTTATTCATAGTTATGTGCATTGTGCCTGTTTATACAATAGCCTGCCACTTTTGTGACATCCCTTATTTAATCTACCTCCTTGGATGGGAAATTATGCTGAATGACATTTATAAAGCAGGTTATATTTCACTGGGCAAATGTCAAGGTACTCAATCCCAGGAACAGATATTGCAAACCAATCAGTTTCTGTCAGTCTTTTTTTATTATTATTATTTGCTCCATTGCAAAGAAAATGAAATTGTGCCACAAAACTTTAACAGGCCCCTAAATATGACTTGCTAATGTACAATATGTAACGAATAATCTCTCTTGCTATGATACTATTCCTGAATAATGAAGACTTCCTGCAGTATTGCAAGCATTCCAGGGAGTGTGTGCGACCCTTGCACAAAATCATTCCTTCCTGGGCATATTTCTACAACATTAAATATAATCATGAAGAGACAAACCATGCCTACCTAAGCAGTATTATTTTTAATTTACTGAATGATATATCCCTTTATGAACATGAACCCAGGCTTAGCATGTGGAGTAAACTGTCTAATTCATTGTCCGTCAGTTAGTTCCCAAATAAGACATGCAAAATTAGATCACGATGAGCCATGGTCTGGTTTAGTATCCCATGGTTGACAGACAGATTTCTAGCACCCATTTTTAGGGTGTACAACAGTATTCACTGGAAAGATGCCAGGTAGAGAACACTACTAAACATACTGGATAGAAATATCTGGTATGGCTGGAACCATTAGAATACAGTAAGTACAATGTAGGACACCGCCAAATGAAAGGCGCACATATGCCCTGATCTTAATTTTTCTCACTATTGTGCCCAAAAATTGAACCACTGTATAAATACATGGCTGGAAAATATGTTACTTATGCTGGCATAATATACATGCTGTACATGATTTTCAAACAAAATGGCACCCTAAAAATGTCCTATTTATTATTCTGTATTTTGTATTTTAAACAAAGCTGGCATTTTTTCCACACACTATACTTCTTAGAGATGTTCTTTATTCATTACATATGGCAATGCCATTTATCTCAGTTTTTTTAAATGTACATATACTGTATACAGATAAATGTGTCCTTGGAAAGATCACTTGAGATCCAAGTCGCTATGAAATACATGTTAATAATAATATATCTCAGCCAGAAAAGCACAGACATTGGTGTGGACTGAAATGAGTATGTAAAGACATTTAATGTGTAAATGTACCGACAGCGACGGAACAAAACATCATGTAAGTCGAATTTCTAAATGGCTATGTTTAAAGAGGATTTTTATTCAAGTAGGCTGAGGAAAGCAAAGAATTCACACACACAACACATCCTTTGTACTAGCAGTCAGTGATGCTTTCATTTAAGACACAGCAGTACTGCCATTGCTTCAAACCCATTCAGTTTGAGGCAGATTTGTGATTTGGGAGTAGTGATGGGCGAATTTATTCGCCAGGGGCGAATTCGCGGCGAATTCCCGCGATTCGCCGCTGGCGAATAAATTCGCGAAACTGACAAAAAAAATTTGCCAAAAAAAATTTGCCGCGCAAAAACGAGTCACGCGTCAAAACGCGACGCGCCGAAAACGACGCGACGCGCGCCGAAAATTACGCGACGCGTCGGAATCGTTTTGCCAATCGGCAAAAATTCGCGAATTTCTCTGGAAATTCGCGAATTTTTCGGCGAAGCGAAACGCGGCCGTTTCGCCCATCACTATTTGGGAGACAACTAAGCTGACAAGCTGATATTGCCACAGTCTGTATAACTCTGCAATGAGTAATCCTATAATCAGTTAAGCTAAATTTATTAATTCACTCCTTGGCTGGGTTCAATGGGGCCCTAGGCAACCCTGCTAGCTTTGTTGGACCTCCCTCTGATGCGCAGATGTGTGGACGAGTGGCATGTGAGAGGGAATGTGCGCACGCCTGATGCCAACCTTGTGAACAAGCACTCTTGCCAACACTACCTAGGAGAGTAGGGCATTACTTAAAATAAGGGGCAGCCAGGTCCTGGCTAGGGCTAGGCTACAGAAGAGGTACGTGCCTGGCTCCCCCCCCACCTCATTGCACCCTAGGCATGTGCCTCTTCTGACTGCCCCTAGTTCTGCCCTGCTTGCTGGTAGCAATGAGGATGCATTCAAAAACTCTCACAATAAATTTTGAAGCCAGTTCTTAAAACAACAATCAATAACTGAATGTCTGTATCTTGATTTTCCAGGTGTTTCTGAATCTCACAGATGGTACATAGATCAAGTCCAGATAACTGCAACACACGGACAGTGAATCAACTTTTTAGCTGTGTGATTTTTATTGGCTCAAAATCAAGTAGACAAAGAACAGACAATACACAACAAGATGACAAGTGTTTTTTGGTGTCTGGATATTAGTCCATGAAATTACCCACTAAGGAATCCCAGACCCAATAAACAAGACCTTCCCAGTGTGCTCCAAGACTTGTTGTTTTCAAAGAGGCCAACTGGAGTCCCTACAAAGGTGGCTCAAACCTGGAACACTTATTTTCCCAGTCGATCATTTGACTGTCCACTAACTACCCTGATCAATATCTTCACTTAAGCCCCCCATTACCTCAACTGGCCAATACCATCCACAATTTTTACATAAGTGGAGACCAAAAAGCCAGAACATGTCAACCACCTTACCAGTTATACAACTAAAAGGACCACACATGAAATCACTGTAGAAAAGGAGACTTTCATTCCACTCCTCTTGTTCCACCCATATCTAACAGAGACCCACACTTCTGTAGACTAGATTTGAATGAACAAGGCATCCATAAGGTCAAAGTCCAACTCCTGAACACATTTTTTTGCATATTCAGCAACTAAAGATCCTGTTTACAAAGGTGATGTACTGGACATTCATAAGGGACACAAACTGCTTCATCCAAATATTGGCTTTATTAGTGCGTACATGGTGGTACAATGTGAACAGTGGTGGGTGATTTTTGCATGCTCCAGTATTATACAAGGCACCAATCTCCAAGGCACTATTCTCTCCCACTGTGCAAGGATTACATAAAAAAAAAAAAAAAAAAAAAAAAAAAAAAGAGTCATTATAGTGTAAGAAATATGCCTCACAAAGAAGATTTTTATATGTATATAATATTGTATGTGTGTATATTGTCAAATATTAATGCCAAAGAGACAGGTAAAAGGACATACGCTTGGACAGTGAGTTTCTGAAACAGTCATCTGATAACACTGCAGTCTCTGGGATCAAAAGAATAGACAGACTCGGGAAAGAGCCAGAGGTGTCAGGATAATAAAAGATGTGTCCAAATGACAGTATGGGGTTCTGTTTTGGGGAACAGACCTCTGGGTACAGGGGTCCATCTCTGAACAGGAGCTCTGCAGGCCCAGAGACTGACATGCTGTCCAAGGACTGTCTCAGTGTCTCTTTGTCATTAATAATTGTTACTTTTGGTGTGGTTATAGGCATAGGGGGATTTTAGCATATTGTATGTAATAATTTGTTGTGACTGTTGTCTTCTTGTTTGCATACTGTGGACATTGATTCTTGTAGTTAGAGTTGTTGATTTGTCTCACTGGTTGTGTTATACATTGCAAACTATTGTTCTGCATTAGTAATTGTTGATTTGTCCTATATTATGGCTAATTATTTTCTGTAATTGTGTTAGTGTGTTTTGATTGTTTACATAAATCTTTTCAGTAATACAGTTGATTGTATATCATTTCTTTGTCAAACCTCCCTATTAGAACCTACAGTTATATTATTATTATAGACTAATATTAATATTTCCAATTAATATTGATATTGTCCATAATAATATCTTACAATAGGAACAGTATCCAATGGTGTAAAATTATTAAACAAAAAACATACAGTACTATTACAAATTTACTACAACATAAAAACAAACTAATGGGGATGTGCAATAGAAGAAATTTATTACATACAATATGCTAAAAGCCCCCATAGCCGACCATACCATATGAAATAAAAGTAAAATTTTAGAAGAAGTCCCAGGAGTGCGCTGTCTAAATAATTTGTTTGTGTTGGATTCCCCTGGAGCAGCACCCAGGCGTTTGCATATATTTGACCCATCAAGAGTGCGGATGTTGCCTGTTCAAGGTTTTCAGTGGCCTAACAGAAAATAGCTAGTTTCTGCAAAAGATATCAAAGTGGCCAAAATGCTAAAATAGCTAAGCAAAACAAAGAAGAAAAAAGTATTCTATAAAAAGATTAAACAATATTTTTAAACAAAAGATTAACAATGTTCTCCAGCTGCTTAAGATGGGTTAAAAAGAAGGGTAAGTTTACTATTTTTATTAACATCATGTTCATAATTAAGGAAGGGTGATTAGCTGTATGAACACATCACATTAATTCATGTAATGCACAATACATAATGTAATTATAACCACAAAATACTAATTACTTTTCGTTAAGTAAAATACATTAAATTAAAGTAAGCTCGCTGCCTGGAATGTTTTTATTAATACACCAACAAGCTTGTGTGGCGTAATGATGCTTATACTTTAACTGTGTTATTAGAAAATTCTTAATGCATGCGTGATTTTCATGGTTTAGCAAAGTATTGCCCTTTTAAAGAAAGGTCAACACAGATTTAAAACAGTCTGGAGCCTGCCTTGGGTAATATACTCCATGCTGGGCATTAAATAAAGATGGGTCTTGGCACTTTTTATGTGTGATTACAGTATCTTTCAGAAGCACCTGAAAACTTACTCAGAGGGAGACAAGACTGAACTGGAAACTATTTTACATTTCTCTTACCCGTTAACTGCTTTCACTTCCCATTAGTGAATGATATGCAGATCAAGAAACTGAGGATAAACCATGTAGTTTATAAAACTATTAGACTTCACTGAGAAGTTCCATGATCATATCAAAGCAACATTTTTTCCCTATCTATAGGTTCTCTACACCCTTTTTCTTTGCCTTGTCTCCCTTTCTCTGCTTTGTTTTCCTCTCTTTCTCTATCAGTACCTCCACCTCTACTGCCCAACCCCCTTTTCCACCTTGGCACCCTGCCCTGACTACTGGATTTCTGCATTTTCTGTCTACATCTTTCGAATACTGAAGTGTCTGCACTTTTTTAAACCTCTTCAAAGCAAATACCTAATTAAAAAATGCCTTAATTAAAACAAATTAATCAATGAGACAACAATACTCCAAGCACTAATACTTGGAGTTAACAAAAGCTAGTTGTTGCCTTCTCCTAGTCTCTAGACTACAATTATTGATATTTATGCAAACTATTGCATACAATATCTGTGTGTCTATGAAGGTGTGTTTTTCTCCATGTGAACAGCAGATTTGCCACCATTATTTTACACTGCTTCAGATCTTTGTAAGTAAGGTCTGGCAGATGTTTCTAAAAGAAAAAGAGTGTAAAAAAATTACGCCATTTTTAAGACCTTTTTGTACACAGTGATGCCTGGCAAATTATTCCACCACATAATAAATTTGCCCCTTGGGGTGGGACTGAGCAGGTAGGTAAGGTGGCAAGTAAGAAAAATAAAGCTAAAGCAGGCGATTCACATTGCTCACCTCTACAATAAGAATTTCTGGCAAGCAGTGGTATACTTTGCAAACAATTTCAGTAAAAAGCAGGTCAGACTGTGGGTAGGGTGAAGAGCACTACAGTTTCTGCATAAAAAAGACACACAGAGCACTGTTCATGTATCTTTTGATATAATTTACAGTTTGGTGCATAGCAAACCATTCAAACTGAAGATTGTATATAGAATATTACCCATTAATATAAATTTAAGAATTTTAGGAAGTCACAGATTAATTATATGACCTTATAAAGGAAGAAGACTGAAGCTTTTTTATGGGTTATGGAGCTCCAAGATGACTACTTATAGCCTCATATTTTACAACAGTGGGCACATTATTATAATACACTAAGAGAAGATTATAACTGATGACCCACTAACCAACGTTTATATGGAGAATGATGTACACCCTATTGTAATTTATGAAGAAATTATAACGCACAAAAGGAGTTTTGTGACTATATATAAAGCACAAGACCACGGGCAGAGTGCTTTTCTACAGGTCAAGTAAATCCAAGGTGACTTTTAATATCTTTATAAATTTTAGAAATTAAATATATTTAGGTTAGTGAAGAGCTTTCTTGCTTTGCTGCAGAAATGGCTTGTACAAATGTGGCATGGAGTATGATTTTGCACCGCTTTATTTACAAAATAATTGCTTATGTTAGGCTTATAGACAAATGACAAGCAGTGTGCAAGGAAAGAACATTCTAGAAGAGATCACCATAAGTTATAAATGCAACATTTATAACTTAGGAGCTAGCTGTTCATGAGGATCTAACTTAGGTTACAAATTTATATACAGGGCAAATTATACAGGGACACGTCTACCATGAGTTCAGTTCAGAAACTAGCCTCAGACGAGTTACCAAGAGTGGCAAAAAGAAAATCCTGGTAACTTTAAAAACCATGCTCTCTTTAATCAAATGTATTTAAAGGGAAAAAAAAAGAGACTAAAAATTACTGTATGTGGCAGCTAACCAGCTAGAAAATGTGCTAATAGTTTACATTGTCCTGGTACAGAACTAATCTTCTGTATTCCTTTTTATCATCTTCTCAGCAGAGCCTTTTGGTTGTAAGGCATATGGAGTAAGATACAGAGTTCAGAGTTCAGCACTCAATATGCACAAAAATACCATAATTAATACCTGTAGCAGTCAGGCATTAAGTACAAGTGTACTTTTGCTATCAGCTAAAGGCCCTCTAGCACCTGTACAACTCAATGCTTCATTTTACTTGACAGACAAATATTCACATGCTCACCTGACATTTATTGTGGCAGGTTCATTGTGGCATAAAAACATATTGCTCTGCATCTGTTCTTTTAACCTAACCACCTTTAGTAAATGAGCCCTTTAATCATAAGAATTTGATTAGTGATGTCAATAATTAATGATACTTGCATCTTTATTATAAGAGGAATATGCAGTTTGCTTGCTGTGTGTTTTGTTTGTTAATTTGAGAAATAAACGTGTTCTTTATATCACAGTTTATTTTCATATTTCAATGTTAACTATATTAATCAATAAATGGAAATGAAAATTGTGAATGCACACTTTAAAAACTCGAGTCTTGCAGAGGCTAGTACTGAAAAATGAAATCTTGACAGTTTGATATAAATTATGTTGACGTTTCTCAACTGGCAGCTACCAACACGTTACTTCCGTGTATCCTGTAGTTGTAATAACATGCCAAATCTAATTAAAGTCCTGAAACAACCCGCTATCCCATCTATTAGTTTGTGAAGCAAGTAATGAGCATGATCAATTTTAGTAACACATCATAGATGGAGAATAATTACACCCTGACTGTGTATAACCAGACCCTCACAAGTCAAGGTGACATCTTAGCTTGAAAGGTTAAACAGATGAGGTGCTCAGCATGAGTTTAATCTAGATCATTGGAAAATATACCTTCATTAGGAAGATTAAACAGAAAATAAGTGAGTAAAATTAGTGAGTATGGACATCACACTCTACACCTGTACTGTCATTTCCAGTTGTCACAATATACTTCTAAACCAATTTTGTATGTGAATAAAGATTTTGCTTATCCTTACATTAACTGAAGGGAAGTTATGATCTTAGACCTCTCCGTACAGTTTGATTTATCAAGAGGGAAATTGGAATCGATTTACTGATCATGTTCATGCACTAATATTAGAAGCTATAACTCACAAGTTGAGTTATACACACAATTCACAGCATATTAGTTTCCTGTGAAATAATTTTCTTAAAGCGCATTACTGTTAACAAATAGAAATTATTGATTTGCATTGGCATATCATCTATTACTGTTCAGTGCTGGGGGATAATTCCAGCAGAGATAAAATATTTTTTTTTGGATAGTCTGTTCATCTCTGTGTGTTCATTTATCTCTTTATTGATGAAATTGGTATTCTCATTAAAGTGCTTGTAGTGAAAGTTTTTATGAATTAAGAACCTGCATTGGCATACCAGCTAATTCAACAGTATTGAAAATTAATGCTTTTTCAGAAATAATGATTTTAATTGTTACCTGAGCCACATTTGCATTTTTTAGTCTTGGAGTCCTTTCAACAATATTTTTTATTCAAGTCAGTAGACTAGAATTCTGTCCAGGGTGACATCACTCATTTCTTAGTGCTTATAACAACTCCAGCTTACTTTAAATGAGGTTAGGACAGCTCTGACCTGGTATATTTTCTACATGTAACTATGTACCTTGGACAATTAGCACAGTGGGTAGCAAATTTCAAAATCCTGACTGCTTTTACCCAAGCTGATGCTCCTGCTTAATTAACACTGAGTGAGCGTCAATACTTGAGAGACAAGCCTACTATGAGTTGTGTGATGGGGTAAAAGATCTGTAGAATGGCACTGATAAACAGAGGTGTAGCACTGAGTGGAATGGGAAGAGACACTGGGAAGCTGTGGTTTGAAGACATTGCAATGGATATTCCAAGGGTACTTTTATGTTACCGAAGCGGTTTCTATAAACATAGCAAGTGTCCATATATTGTAGTTTAGTGTGTGTAACTGTGAAATCGTATTATGACTTTGTCCAACATCTACAGTAGAGGCAAAATTTGTTACTGCAGTTCTAAAATACATTAAAGGGACTGATCTTCACTCAACAATTTGCTTAAGTCTATAAGTGGACTATAGAAGCTGCCACACACACTAAAGACCTGCCTGTTATTACCAGTGTAGGTACTCATGGGTGTACTGCAGTGCATAAGCTGGGATATTAAGAATGTTTACAGAAGTATGAGCTCAATATAATAACGTCTGTATTATATGAGCATTTTTTTATTTTATTTGGTGATAAAATTTATACTACATAGAAGGCTATCCTGATGCTCAAAAACATCTGTAGTATGGATTACTTACTGTACGTACATATTTACTATTTAATAGAATTCTAGAGAAGAACAAGAGAAATCCAACATTTAATGAGCTACGTATTTCAGGAACAAGAAATGCTAGTGACATTTGAAATATATTGGGAGTCATTTACAAATGACAAACTCAAAATCGCACCCTTTCTGACCATTCTCCAAGCAACTGGTCCATGTATTTGCTGCATTGTGCAACTCTCTCTGAATTATACAGGCACTCTGCTCTTGAGTGTGTAAAGTATGAGCAATTTAGATAGTGAGCAAAGGCCAAGGAACCTAATGCTACCGAAAACTAGCAGTGTTGTATTCACTGAGGGCATGCAGGACCTGCAAATGACTAATAACATGATGGTTTATGCCTCATTTGCAGTTTGAACTATGAAAATTATGTGTGACAGAGAACTCTTCAAAATGTCTTCTGTGTAACTACAGAATTCAAAACTGAAGATGTGTAATTTTTTTGTAATAATTAATTAAAAATAAGTAAACAAATTAAAATAATAAAAAAACATTTTTTTTCTGAGAAACCAAAACTTGATCTCGGGAAGATTGCTGGAGCTCAAATAATGTAATCAGTTGGCTGTGCATTTTAACCTGGGCTTAATAATGATTCTCGGATCTGCTCCTTGGCACTTGAAAATAATAAATATTTTATGAGATTGTATTTATCAAAACAAATTACCACTGGTGGTTTTTCAAAGTTAGTCTCTTTGCTGGGTCCGCATGTTTTGAGTGGCATGATTTTAGGCATGAAACATATGCAATTAATTTACAATTGCAAAGCTGGAATCCTATTTAACTAAGAATAGGATTGTGAGTTGCCATAGCAATGCTATTAGAAGCAGTTTGATACCTATGTTTAACACTGAAATTCTGAAAAATCAAAATAAATGTAAAGAAAATTTTGCCCAGGATAGTCATTAAAATTATATATATAAATGTTTAGTTAAGCAAATTTGTTTAAAACACGGTAATGAAACATGCACAGAGGAAATGCAAAATAGTTTGAGAGGGAGGTGGCTCAGATTAATAGACGAGCATAACATTGTTGCAGCAAAAAGCAGAGCAACAAGCTTACTAGATAATTCATTTGGCATATGTTAGGTATATCACACACATGGTACGCAAATTAATTTATTTCCATTCAAGATATATTAGTCCAAGTCCAAGTTTGTGGTATCCAAAAAGGAGTCAGGCATAAGTGTTGTCAAGTCCAGGCAAATGTTCAATAGGCAGGCAGATAGGTAGCGTAGTCAAGGTTCAGGCAGGTTCAGAAATCCAGGAATAAAGTCAGCAAGAATTGTAAAGCACACAGGAATACACAGAAGAAATCCTATAATTGGGCATTGAACCCGTGACCTGGAAGAGCTTTTAACTTTGAATTTTGCGCTGGGCACATGACGTCATCACACCGGCATTACATCAAACCACGTGGAAGATGGGTGCCGCCGTCTTGGATCAGATGCCTCCAAAGACGGGAGCGCCATCAGGTGCTCCTGACAAAATATACACTGGGAAAACAAAGACTCTAAGACAAAGACTTCCTTTATATTTTGTGCTAAAAACACAGAACAAACATAGCTGTCATGTCACCGGTGTCAACTCACAATAGCCATACTTTGTCCCCAACTTTATATAAGGGAGAAGATTCTTCTTGTGGGACAAGGAACTTTTCTCCAAGTTGGTTTTGGTAGCTGACCAAATGGTCGACATGTGGGCTGCATGATCAATGGCTGCTGCAACATCAGACAAGAGGAAGTCCTGAGGGAAAGCTTGAGGATGCTGTCCATACACAGCCAAGAAGGGCGATGGCAATGGAGGCATGGCAAGCATTGTTGTGAGTGAATTCCGCCCAGGGAAGTAGATCAGACCAATCATCCTGGCAGAGGGATACATGACTACTCAGGAACTGTTCCAGTGCTTGGTTTACTCTTTCAGCTACCCCATTGAATTGAGGGTGATAGGGGGAGGAGAATTGAAGAGCTATGCCCAGGTCTTTGCACATTGCCATGACCTTGGAAGGATCCATCCCAAACCTCTCAAGAGAGATAATATACCCCAAGAACGGAATCTTGGGTACCTCAAAGACTCATGTCTCCAGCTTGGTGAATAGGCAATTTTCTCTCATACGAGAGAGCACCTCTTTCACCCAGCTTCGGGGAGTTTACAAATCTTTGGAAAAGATGAGAATGTTGTCCAAGTTCACGACTATGCATTGCCCCAAATGATCTCTGGAGATGTAATTCACAAATTCTTGGAAGACAGCGGGTTTGTTGCAAAGGCCAAAGGGCATTGCAAGGTACTCCTAAAGCCCATCTCTTGTGTTGAATGCCATCTTCCCCCCGTCTTCAATGGGACAATTGTAGGGGCGATAAGGAGGGACAGTCTCAGCAGATCTGCCACAGAGAGGGACACCTGGTGGATGGGGTTATCCGATAAACAGTTATTTTGACAAAAAGGGCTCCAATTAATGGTTAGCAGACCAGTAAATGGAGGGATTGTGTAGACGTAGCCAGGGTAACCCAAACACCACGAGAGCAGAAGGGCAGAAAATAATCAGGAACGAAAGTTTCTCTTTATGCAAAGTCCCAACCTGCACAGGTAAATCCCCCCATTGTCTTGGTGATAAACACAGAGGATAGAGGTCTGTCATTGATGGCAACACATGTATTGGGCAAAGGAAGTGTCCATGAAATTCCCTCCAGCCCCAGAATAAAGGAAGGTGGCACCATCAATAGCCTTGGTAGCCAGATGAATATGCAGAGGTAGGAGACGTCTATGAAAAATCTCCTTGGGGAAAAGGTGCCACACTACCCACACGAGACACCCCAGTTTTACCTTGGTAAGAGGAACCTCTTGGCTTCAATGGGCAGGAATTGGCAAAGTGATCCTGACCACCACAGTACAGACACAGGCCAGCCAAACATCTGCAAAGCTTCTCCTGTGTGGAGAGACATGCTCTGCATAGGTTCCTCTGGAGACATAACTAGAAGTTGCTGGAAAGAAGCAGGCAAGAGAAGTCATTGGAAGTGTGGAGCCAGTATGGGCTGGAATCTCTTGCTGCATTCCTTGGTAAGTTGATGCTCTCTGAGACATCTTCTAACAACTCAGGAAGTTCTCTGGAGACAAGATCATCTTTCAGTCGAGTGGAGAGGCCTTGGTAGAAGACAGCCTTGTATGCCTCATCATTCCAATTAGATTCTGCCATTAAGGTCCTAAAGTCAATAGCATACTCACTGGCACTA
This sequence comes from Xenopus borealis, assembly GCA_024363595.1. Lineage (NCBI taxonomy): Eukaryota > Metazoa > Chordata > Amphibia > Anura > Pipidae > Xenopus > Xenopus borealis. Next base: position 61,586,683 of record CM044446.1, read on the forward strand.
TGACTTCCCTGCCAGATTTGCAGGAGGTGGCATTAGTGACCTAACCTGTAGAATTAAACACAGTTTGGAATGCCTGGAGGAATGCATTGGCATCACAGGTCAATTGAGAATTCTACTCCTAGAGAGATGTTGCCCACTCAAGAGATATCACATTCCCCACCTTGGCATGTTCATTGGAGTACTGCAAGCGTTGAAAGGAATGTGTGGCTGTGAGACCACTGCAGGAGGAACAATGGCCGTGGGAGAGGAGAGTATCGAGTAATTGCCCAATGCAGAACTGCTGAGTTTCATCATCTTCCATTGTCTGACATCAGACGTATCTTCCTTAGGGGGTCCATGGCCCAATTATAATGTCAGGGGGCCTATCGGCTCCAAGCAGGAGGAGTGTGGACCAAGGACGAAGTTTAGGGGTTAAAGTCCTGGTTCGTAGAATCCGAAAAGGGGACAGACATAAGTGTAGCCAAGTCCAAGCAAATGTTCAATAGGCAGGCAGATAGGTAGCAGAGTCAAGGATCAGGCAAGTTCAGAAATCCAGGAATCAAGTCAGCAAGAATGATAAAGCCCCCAGGAATACACAGAAGAAATCCTATAATTGGACATTGAACCCGTGACCTGAAAGAGCTTTTAAATTTGAATTTTGCACTGGACACGTGACATCATCACGCCGGCTTCACGTCAACCCATGTGGATTTTGGATCAGAAGCCACCAGAGATGTGAGAGCCATCAGGTGCTCCTGAAAAAATATACAATGGGGAAACAAAAACTCTAAAAGAAAGATTATAGATGGGGGTTTATATTTTGTGCTAAAAACACATAATATAATTTTAAATGACAGCCATGTCTGTTAAGTCATCACTGTTCTCAGTGTATTTGCTTAAGAAGTAAATTAAAATGTTACGGACCACCCTACAGTATGTGACTCATTATAGCATTCAATGACTATAAACACTATAAAAATGTAAAAAGATTCTATCTGGTAGTGTGGCATAACTAAATGGTATTTAATTAATGTAATAGTATGGTTTTAAAGAAAACAGAAAAAGCAAAATTCCTTATCACTTCTTTTCTTCAGTGTATACATTTTTTTTGTATTTGCTTTCATATGGTATGGATTGAATATTTAAAAAAGGGATTATGCTCTCAGACTGTCAGTTTTAGGCCAGCAAGAGTGTAGGTGTGTGTGTATGATGGGTTTGAATTTGGAGGGGTTAAACTTGATGGACTTTGTCTTTTTTCCACCCAATTTAACTATGTAATTATGTAACTATTTAAGTCTGACATAAATTGTGGGCAGGTTGTTCAAAAGGCAGTTAATGGATCACATTCAAAATTATGTTCTGAAAATGGCTTTATGAGTAGTAATCAGCATGGCTTTATGAATGTCATGTCATACAAATTTGATTGCTTTTTATGATGAGTTTGGTAAGAATCTGCACAGTGGGGTGCCATAGGATTGCAGTTTGGATTTTGCTAAATTGTTTGATACAATGCCCCACAAATTACTGCTTTCTAAACTTTTGTTATTGGTCTTAGTAATGTTGTTTGTACATACAGTAGGTAGGAAACGGGCTAGAGGGTCAGGGTACAAAAAGTGGTTGTTCATATTAATTTCATTATTTAGAGTAAGGTTATTAGTAGGGTCCTGCAAGGTTCTGTATTGTATCCACTTTTATTTAAATTGTTTATTAATGACTTAGGCAGAGGATTGCAAGTAATGTATTAGTGTTTACAGATCACACAAAACGATGAGGTTCAGTTAAGGAGAAGTAAATAACTAAAGAAGTAAGCTAGAAATTGTATGAAATTGTAGAAAACTAGCATCATAATTTAATAATCAGCCCTGCAGAAAAGCTTATATTACGGGCCAACCTCATTTTCTGCTTGATAATTAGTGACACCCCCTAAACTTAGCTTCTCAACAGCAGCTCAGAGCCCACTGAGCATGTGAGTGTCAATAAGTTTAGTTTATACAAATATGGCATTTTTATCCAATTTATCCATGGCACATGGAGCAAAATGTATGCCTGAATAAGACCCTAAATTGCCTCCTCCTGCTTTACATCATATTAGCATGATAGAAGGTGGCAGAATGCGATTCGTTTGGCACTGAATATGAAAAAATGGCAGCAAAATGCATAAAATCTTTGATGTGACACATTTATTGCATTTGTGTAGTGCAAATGTATCTTTGCAATGTATTTCCTTAAGTTTAAACACTGACCTTCATAATTGTCTACATAATTGTTAACATTTTTTAAGAGTTCCCATTGGTAAAGAAAACCAGGCAGATCCAGATCAGTATCATAAGAGTTAGTGATTGATTGCACTTTAATGTCCTTTAACACATAAAACTACTTTACAGACTATGTGCATCCTATGATGCAGATACCAGCAATAAACAATGTTGTAGGAGATAGCTTGGGTAGGCACAGTAAAATAAATGAAGGCAAATAAAAACTAATAAAAAAAAGCCCTTCAGATTATAAAAATGGTGACTTTATTCAAATTATGATCTCATTATATATAACAGAGAGAGAGAGAGACATTAAGGGGCAGATTTACTAAGGGTCGAGTTGTCGAGGGTTTTTAGCCCTCAAATTTGACTGGCGAATATTTGGCAAATAAATATTCACCAAAATCAAATAAAATATTTGCCGGTTTTGAGAGCATTTTCGAGTATTCGCCAGAATCGTACGTTCGAACAATTCTACGAAAAGTTGCAGTAAAAAACACCAAAATCGTACAAAACGAACGTTTGAAGCGTTTGACCATACGATTGAAATTCGGCAAAAGACAGTAAAAAAAGCCATTGGGGGCTTCCCATCCTATTTCAATTCGGTAGGTTCAATCTGGTGAAGTAGGCAGGCAAATAAATATTTAAAGGGCAAGTTCTTCGACTGGCGAATAGTCGAGCGCTCAAATATATATTTATTCGATCTATTCGATATGCCCGAATATTCTATATTCAATGGTCAAAAATACTTAATTTGCATATTCCAATAGTCGCAAAATAGAATTAAGACTATTTGCTCGAATATTTGAATCCTTCACACGAATTTAGTAAATCTGCACCTAAGATTCTGAATCTTCTATGCTGTAGTTCCACAAATACCACTCATATCAGGTTGCTTATATTTTAGTCATGTCCATCATCTGTTATCATACATATGCAGCCACTGGGATTGGTGATTTAAATGTGTCGTGACTCAGGGCAAATTGAAGAAACTGTGTTATCTAAAGTTATCTTAACTCATTTAATACATTTAGCCTTTTCATTAGCATACCAAAGCACCATTATTTTCAATGGTGAACTCTTTAATTGGATGGGATGCTGTGACACAATATTCTGTGCTAAGTGGGATAAATGGGATAGATGAGTTAAGTTTTTTTTGTGTCAAATGTACAATCCAAAGTGGCTTGATCTGTATATGCATTTTTGAATTACAGATCTGCTCAATTAAACAAACTTGTGACATATAACAATTACTAGCTTCCACTATTTTCTGTGCTTTCTGATATGAGGATTTTGAGTTGCATGGGGCACATTGCTAATCTTTAGTGCAGCTGTCAGATACTACAGAGTTAAGCTCCCCATAGACGCAACAATCTTTCCCTGCCAAATGAACGATCTTAGGGAAGTCCGACCAATCTGTCAAATTATCGTGCGGTTAGTGGGATA
>CM044446.1:61599401-61626795 GCA_024363595.1 Xenopus borealis
TTCTATACATTACCATTACCTGATGATACTTATGAAACTGCTCTTACTGTTATAAAGAACATTTTTGTGCCAAGAGTAAATGTGATTGCTAGTGATGGGCGAATAAATTCGCGAAACGCCAGCAAAAATTTGGCAGCGAAAATTCGCCCAAAAAAATGAGTCGCACGTCGTTTTTGACGCGACGCGTCGATAACGACGTGACGCGTGACGGTAACGACGTGACGCGTGATGGAAATGACGCGACGGAAACGAAGCAATGCGATACACGCGTCAAAAACGACGCACAGCTCGTTTCGCTAATTTTTTCGCCAATTCAAATTTTTCAGCGAAACGGGTGAGATTCGCCCATCACTAGTGATTGCTGAAAGATATAAATTCCGCCAGCGTGGACAGCATAATGATGAATCCACAGAACATTTTTGTAGCAGCTTTGAGAGATCTGGTTGTTACCTGTGAGTTTGTGAATCTAACAGATGAAATGCTAAGAGACCAAATAGTGGAAAAAAACAAACTCGCCACGCATTAGAGAGACTGCGCCTAGAGCAAGATTTAACTCTTTAAAGGTTATTACAGTTGCTAGCCAAATTGAAACAGCTGTGGCAGAGGTTAAAACTCTCAGTCAGGGAACTGCTGGGAATGTACAGATTGTGAGTTCAAAACTGTGGCCTAATAATGCGCAGTCACAGGCAAAATACAGTGCTAAGGAAAGGGATTCACTGCAAAACCGTGCAGCGAATACAAATAATACTGCTTTCGCTGTTGTTCAACACAGCAGATTGCAAATTATGCTACATGTCCTGCTAAAGATGCTCAAAGGTTGTTCACTTTTCTGGGGTCTGCCGTAGTTCTGCTAAAGATGTTCATGAAGTCACTACTCCAAATGTTACTGTATTAAGTGTGGATAAAGCTGGTATATTTATTCCAGACAAGTTGATATGCACTGTCAATGTCAATAATACTGCTTGTGCTGAAAAGGCACACTCCATTAACCTGATACAGGTTCAGCTGTTTCTCTACTACCAAAGGATATTTTCTTGAAATACTTTGCAAAAGATATGCTTGTTGCCCCTGCTTGTTGCATCTTGCTCTAAGAGCAGTCTATTCTAATGCGTGGTGAGTTTGTTTTTTCCACTATTTGGTCTCTTAGCATTTCATATGTTAGATTCCCAAACTCACAGGTAACAACCAGCTCTCTCAAAGCTGCAACAAAATTTTCTGTGGATTCACCATTACGCTGTCCACGTTGGCGGAATTTATATCTTTCAGCAAACAAATTTACTCTTGGCACGAAAAAGTTCTTTATAGCAGTAAGAGCAGTTTCATAACTTTCATCAGGTGATGGTAATGTATATAATATATGATGTCCCTCTGCCCCCAGGCAGTGAATAAGTAAAGCACACTTTTTAGCAGCAGAAACCTCCCCTTGGTCAGCAGCAATAAAGTAATTATCAAACATGCGGATCCAAGCAGTAAAAGGTATGCTAGGCTCACCAGGGTTTGGTACAAAAGGTGCCAGCTGCTGCAGTGGTAGAAAAGACATCCTTATCGCCATTTGTTGTGCTTGGAAGCCGAGGAAGAGGAGAATATAACAGTGCTTTATTAGCAGGTCCATGCAGCCATTACATAACAGCAGTAACTTCTTACTTTCACTTTTACGCTGTACAGAAAGTCCTGTGTATGCACAGTACAAGTCCTGTGCACAGTGACACCCACAGGCCATTTGTATAAACACCACAGCCCACATACAGGTCATTAATACCTTTAAATAATAATAAGTTGAAAAGCAAAGCACCAAGTACAGAGCCCTGCAATACTCCACTAACAACACTATTTCAATTGTTCCATTCACCACCACTCAATTATCCATTTTTTTGCCAGTTCTATATCCAGGTATAAATACAATGTTACAGGCCAATATTCCTTCATTTAACCAGTAACCTTCTGTGTGGAACTGTATCAAATGTCTAAGTAAATCACATGCACTGCCATCACTGAATCAAGGTCCCTGCTCACTTTTTCATAAAAGGAAATTAAATTAGTCTGGCAAGATCTATTACACAAAAAACCATGCTGGCACAAAGTCATAGCATTATGATATGCAATGAAGTCCAGCATTGTATCCCTCAATACCTCTTTGAAAAAATTTCCTACCACTGATATCAGACTAACCGTCCTATAGTTTTGAGGCTGAGAATGGGTTCCCTTTTTTAATTAGGGCACCACATTAGCAATTAGCCAGTCTCTTGGTACTGTGCCAGACCTCAATGAATCCTGAAAATTAAGTAAAGGGGTTTGACAATCACAGAGCTAAGCTCTCTTAGTATCCTGGGATGAATATCTTAACATGCTCTATTCTCTTTTAAATTTCTTCATGTGCGAACCATACAAAAAATTGTATTACCAGGATTCTATAAAGAAGGAAACCTCCCTCTGATATCAAGGGTCCCACCCATTCCTGCCTAATGTGTTTACAATTTAAAAAAAATGATTTTGTATTCTTTTTACTGTTTGTTGCAATACTCTTTTCCATATCAGTTTAAGCATGTCTGAAAGCTTTTTTGCATGCTTTATTGGCTTCCTTGTACAGTAATCTGTATCAGGAAAGAAAGAGTTTCTTGGTAGCCATAGCAAGACTTTTTCAGAGACCACAGGAAGGGTTCTCTATACATTAAAAAATATAGCATAATATTCTTGAAGGTGCTCATTAAGTATATCAGCTATTTCTTGTCTTTTTCTTATATATTAATTTTATAGTTTATATTGCACTAAACTGACCAATAAATCAGCATGTGATTTGTTAGTTCACGGTCAGTAATTGTTGATGACCTTATGTTGCTTTAGTGTGTCTGATTCAAACAGTAGGCATGGAATCTTAGAAAAGCAACACAAATAATTATAGCTGTTCTCAGGGGAAATTATACACACACGGAATAGAGTTCTAACCACATTTAATGTGTTTGTAACTTCATGCAAAGCTTTTTCTGCAAAAACAGGGAATAACAGTTTCTAGAAATAGTACAATGTGTTCCACAGTTTCCTAGTGGTTGAACATTTTCTTGCCAGAAATAAAAGATTTGCAAAAAGGTCTATTTGAAGCTGAAATTGCTTATAATTTAGCTCTACCAAGCCTCATTCCTCCCCTAAAGATAACATTGCGGTCAGCAAATATGAGAAGTATCATAATTGTTCTCTAGCCTCAGGTACTTGAAATGCATATGCCGAGACAGTCCTGGAGTTATAGAGTGCAGCTGTAGTCAGCATTTGCTCAGTTTGCTCTAATTTATGATCTATAAAGCACATTCTGACCGTATATAAAGAAAGGCCAGTAACCTATTTTATGCATCCCACATGTCTAATGTTCACGGTATTCTCTATATACTGTACATATGAGTAATTACATTTGCTTAGAAGTAGTTGAGAACAAAACCCTCATAATAAGTAGAATTTTATTTTAAAAATTTTTAATGATATTTCCTAGGGCTGCAAGTGTCATGTCTGCACATAGACTCAAACTGTTATGCATAGCGTGGTAGCACTATACGTTTAATTGTATACCTAGGGCTGAATGCAACCTCGGTAAAACTTCATTTTGGGTCTTAAAATATTATCTTAAAATATTATGCTGCTTTATACATGAAGATCATAAAAAAATGCATAAATAAGAACAAAATGTGCAGTTCACAATACATTACTCTTCATATACTTATTACATTGTGAATAATAATTCATGCAGTTATTACATTATGAATGTTATTGTGCATAGCACAAAACACTTTTTTTCAGTAAGAAGTTTTATAATGAACACTAGGCACTGGTGCAAACTATACAATCTGCAAGCTTTCTTCCACAGACAGATGGGGTCACTAAATGCTGGTAGATTCATGGGGGTAGATTCATCAAAGAGTGAAGTTAAGAGGGAAGTTCCGCCACTAGAGGGAAATTCCACAGCTCTCAATTAATTTCTATGGGATTTTTAAAGGCGTATTCATCAAAGGGTGAACTTTCACTTCACCCATTGATGAATACGCCTTGCAAAATCCCATAGAAATAAATTGAGAGCTGTGGAATTTCCCTCTAGTGGCGGAACTTCACTCTTTGATGAATCTACCCCATAGTTACATAGTTAAGTCGGGCTGCAAAAAGACTAAAGTACATAAAGTTAAAAACATCCAAATGAACCCAAATGCACATATAAGTGTCTTTTTCTCCAGAGAAAATACTCCCAAGCTGCCTACCTTACTTCTTTATAAGTGTAGTTCAACCTTATGAAGAATTTTGCATAACATTAACCTCTACAGAAGTATGGCACAAAAGAAGCTATTACTCAAAAGATGAAAAAACAAATATGTAGATGGAAAAATGAGAGCAAATTAGATAAGATGCAATATGGAAACAAATGTTGTTGTCAGATGAGACCAAGATAGAGTTTGAGAGTAGGACAGAAGGGCAGATGGAAGGCTCAGAAACATTCTGCTGACATGACGTTTCTAGGATAGCCTTTTCCTCAAATTATCATATTCAATACGGAATACTAGAGACACCAACTTCTACAAAAATAGGATGCATACTTATTCTTAAAGAGATACTGACACCAGAAATGAAACAATTTTTTACATCTATTATAATATTGGCTTTGAAAGCTACTTTTAAATTTGCCATAAAGTATTTGCATGATACTTTTACATTACCTGTCTGTTGCCCCATGTTCCTGTATGAGGGGGCTGCCATATTTGTGCAGCAGGAGTCCGTTAGCATTAGAAACTGTAACTAACAGTCAGGTTGGCAAAGTCAGAGTGTCAGAATGTCAGGCTTAGGAACTTCAACTAACAATTATATAGAAAAACAGACCTCTCAGCAAAAAATGATCAACATGACCTATAAGTAAGACTTTAAGATTTAGCCTTACTATAATGCGCATAATTAATACACAGAAAATATCCCTAAAATAATAAAAAGGGTTTATTTTATCCTAAGATCGCATTGGGGATCTGACCTAAGTCAGTACCATACAATCAAAAAATCAAGGAGAAAAACAGTACCCCACTTATACAATCTAACTATATCATTTACTTAATTAGGTAGAGTTAATATCCAATTGTTTATGAACTGAAATGTAACACTTGATTGTTATAAATAAATAAACTAAATTTTAAAGTGCAGTGCATATGAATTAATTAATATAATCAGAAATTAATTGAGTGAATCACCACAATTAAGAAGAGTAACTGATTTTCATAAAGTGAAGTGCAGTATATACTTAGATCCTTAGAAGTTACCTGGAATTCAAGTATATTGTACTAGACCAAAATTTGGCCCTGCCTCAGGCATGACCCCTAATTAAATTCAATAACCCAGTAACTGTAACCTTAATTTACTAACTTAATATTGTTGGTTTAATTACATTATTTAAAATATATAAAGTGCAGCGCTATAAGTTAATTAAAATTAATAAAAAATTCATTCGACAAATTCATCAAACAAAAATCAATCAATTAACTAATTAATTATCACTAACGTGCCTGTTAGTGATAATTAATTTCAGTTCATAAACAATTAGATATTAACTCTACCTAATTAAGTAAACAATATAGTTAGTTTGTATAAGTGGGGTACTGTTTTTCTCCTTGATTCCTTACTATAATGATGCTACCAGAATGTCATTATTCTAAGTATATTAGCAGCTAAAGTGGGAAGGTTAATTGCATATTTAGCAGTAGAGATAGAGAGAACCCTTGACAGTAGTGGTCTTCACCGTCACACTTTTGGGACCCAGGGACCTTTAGTGGCAGAGCTGACCTGCACACTAAGGAGACTGACCAGAGAAAACATAGAACAGACTGGGGTTAGACATAAATCATGATCATGGACAGGTTACATGTAAAGGCAGGTGGCTAGCTAGGCTGCCATCAGTATTGGGCGCCACTCATTCAGAGGTCCTGTAGAAATGAGGAGCCCTGAGATAAATAGGTGTAGTTTGTTGGTTGTCTTGGGTGGCATTAATTGGGAATGGTAGGCACAGATCAGGGGTGTTGCTGTTTATGCAAGGGTCTTTCATTTTTATTGGTGCCCAGTTTTAATTGGTGGTAGTGCCCACCACCCAGGGGGCCAAGGTCACCACTGGGATAAATATTGTTCCCTTCACTGTGGAAAGAGCCCTAATAGCTTACTAGTATGGGGCAATTAGAATGTAGATGTTAAGATGTGTTGCAATAAATGGAAACTTAAATTTACAGTTTATTATATTGACAATTATCTAGGACATAAAAATTGCATAAGAAGTATATGGGGCAGAGTCTCCCATTCATATTCGTTCTAACACTGGTGTTGTTACCCCAAAGCACAGAGGTTTCCAAGTCAAACATTGAATACTTATTTTACTGTGTATTCATAATTAGGAATGCACCGAATCCAGGATTTGGTTCGGGATTCGGCCAGGATTTGGCTGGTTGAACTGAATCCAAATCCTAATTTGCATATGCAAATGAGGTCCAGGGAGGGAAATCACGTGACTTTTTGGCACAAAACAAGGAAGTAAAAATGTTTTCCCCTTCCCACCATATGCAAATTAGGGGTTCAATTTGGTTCGGTATTCGGCCAAATCTTTCAGGAAGGATTCGGGGGTTCGGCCGAATCCAAAATAGTGGATTCAGTGCATCCCTACTCATAATGTCTTACAGATTGGGAATCTGCCCATTGAAAACAACTGGGTTCCGAGTAGTGCAGACTTAAGATGACTAGTGATGGGCGAATTTATTCGCCAGGCGCAAATTCGCTGCGAATTCCCACGATTCACCGCCGGCGAATAAATTCGCAAAACGCCAGCGAAAATTCGCCAGCCAAAAATTCGCTGGCATCAAAAAAAGAACGAGTAGCGTGCCGAAAATGACGCGACACGCGTCGAAAACAATGCGATGCATCAAAAATGATGCGATGTGCGTCAAAAACCATGCCGCGACTCGTTTCGCAAATTTTTCAAAATTCAAATTTTCGGCGAAGCGAAATGGGATAGATTCGCCCATCACTAAAGATGACCAAGGAAACCTTGACAGAGAACATCCTGGGGAAGCAGTAACCTGAGCTAACGAATAGTACTATATAATATTGTTAGAATTCTTTCCTTTATAGACAATTTACAGTGCAGAATGCAGATACATATTTCAGACTGTTGACCTTTGTGAAAAATCCACTGTGATTAATTACAAAAGAAACACTGTACTGTATTTACTGTCTGTAAAATTAGTATTGTTTTACTAAATAATCTTGGAAATGTGTTCAATCAATGAAGATAATAATTCCTGTATAATGAAAGGAGTTTCTGCCAATGAGTGGTTGTTTGTGTGCTGAAGTTTCAAAATTTAGGGGCAGATTTATCAAGGGTCGAATTTGTTTTTCGAATGAAAATGGGCCATTTTTGATCGAACAGGCCCATTTTCGTTTGAATTGTTTGAATCGTACCATTAAATCATTTGAATCAAAAGATTTGAACGATTTGCCTGAAAAAAACTGACTGCTCAAAATTGGCCAAAGGACTCCATATAGGTTATAGGAGGCGCCCCATAGGCTAAAACAACCATTCAGCTGGTTTAAGGTGGTGTATAGCCGAAGTTGAAGTCTTTAAAGAGACAGTACTTCGATATTCGAATAGTTTTCTAATTTTTTCAATTCTAATCAATTTTTGGCCTATTTGATAGTTGAAGTACCCAAAAATTTTTATTCAAATTTTCACTTTGACCCTTGCTGGATAAGACGGGATCATACTGATAGGAAAGATTTTTTTTTTTTAAAGAAATGAGTAACTACAAGGCAATCACTATATGGCAAAGGAGAGAGACATGTGAATGGCTGAAGTAGGAGAATAGATGGTATATGTTAGTGTAACTATTACATTTGAGAATCTGGGATCGTCATTAATTTCTAGCATCCTATAGTAACCCAGTGTTCCACTATTCAAACTTCTGGACAAAAAACCTGCCTAGGCACATTTGCTAAAGTCAGCAACATCTTGGTAATTATTATTCTATGATGAAAAGGGAATACACTTTCTGTTAATTTTATGGACCTTTTAACAGTTTATTCATCTGTAAATTGCTTTTAATATTAAATTATTCTGTCTCTTAAAAAAATGTAAACACTTTCAGCAAAATGGGTTTTAAGGCATTTGGCTAAAAAAGTTCACTAAATTAAACAATCTGGTTTCTTAAAAAGGCACTTTATATATGTGTGTGGTAACTTTTAAATATAACGTTTCTACATTCTTATTCTCTTTTGTAGATAAATGGAGCCTGGCTTCATATTCCATTATTAAAAAACATATATCTACTAAAAATACAGTGGGCAAAAGTCTATAAAATGTCTGCGGATTGCAGAAACACAATTTATGGGGTGCCAAGAACACCTATTAATGCTGGGAAACCCTGTAGCTACCACCACCTTCAAGGCAGATTTAACTCTAGGGGTTTATCTATATGTTGTTTCCACACACCCTCTCCAACTCTTTTTATTTTGTTTGCTGTATTCATCAGTGGAGCGCAGTTCTCTGTGTTCTGTTTGAAATGACTTCCAATCCAGGCTGGCATCTCTGCAGACTTTTTCCAGTCTGAGGTCTCACCAACTTGCAAGTATAATTAGCCGTGTTAAAGATTGTTTTATAATCACTAGCTTCATTGTATTTGACTTACATTACATTGCACATCTTAAGAGAGAAAACAAAGGGCAGCATTTTCAAATAACAAACTGGCGAATTCTTAAAAATTACTAGCAGTTTGATTTTTTTTCCAGTTATTCAAAATGTTTGACTGTCAGTAACGTTAACCCATTCAGCAATCAAATCAGCCATTTTAGAGCTGAACACCATTCTGCATTATAGAGTGTTGCAGCTCAGCAACAGCATTATTAATTGATTTAAATTGTTACTCACTGCTGCAGATTATAAATGGGAGTTACTATTAACATGTACTGTATTTCTATAGCCCCAACTTATTTTGTAGCCTGTAATTAAAGGGATACTGTCATGGGAAAACATATATTTCAAAATGCATCAATTAATACTGCTCCAACAGACTTCTGCACTGAAATCTGTTTTTAAAAAGAGCAAACCTTTTTTATACTTAATTTTGAAATCTGACATGGAGCAAGACACATTGCCAGTTTCTCAGGTGCCCCTAGACATGTGACTTGTGCACTGATAAACTTCAGTCACTCTTTACTGCTTCACTGTAAGTTGGAGTGATGTCACCCCCTCACTTTCCATCAGCCCATCAGCAGAACAATGGGAAGGTAACCAGATTACAGCTTCCTGGTAGATATAGGAACAGCACTCAATGGTAAAAATACATTTCCCACTGTGACTTCTTCCGTTACATTGAATAGGAGAAACAATAGCCTGTCAGAAAACAGTTCCATAGCGCAGCACTGGTTCTTTCTGAAAGCACATTACCAGGCACACTTAACTGAGATGACTGCCTACTCACCAATATTACAAATAAATAAAAATAGTCTTGTTGGGTTAGGAATTAAATTTGACATGGTATAGTGAATGATTTGCAATGTAGAGTGTGTAATTTAGAAATAAAAAATACACCTTAAAAATCATGATAGAATCCCTTTAAGGATTTCCACAGTTTTCCATCCTGGACTGTATTGCTCCAGTGTTCGAAATACAGCCTAAATTTAAAATGCAAGTTTTTATTATTTTAATGACTCTCACTTGGAGTGTAACCCTTAACATAATAGGACTTTAGATATTGCTTTAAATTTTTTACCTTTACCCACCATTTTGAGATTGTCTCTGTGCTTCCTCAGAGATCACTTGACAGGAAATAATGTAGATGAAGAAATGTGGGTGTAAAAGGCAGAACCCTGTCCATTTCTTGTCTGATGTAACAGAGTGTATGTGTGCCCTTGATTTATGTGTGAACACTGTGAATCATAGTCAGGGGTAGCCTTTAGTATTTATAACAAAGGTTTTTCTATTTGGTATTATCTAATGATATTGTAAGGCCCGAAGGCTCCGGAGTTAGTAGCGGACCTAGGAGGAAACACCAGTCCAATGTAGTTCGCAGTATAGACAGGGATCAAGAATAAATCGTAGTCAGAGTCCAAGCAAGAAGTCAGTCCAGGCAGCGTAGGTTCAGAAATCCGAAATTCAGGTGATATAATACACAGAAAACGCAGGAAGAGTTTAACAAACAGCACACCCAGGAACAAGGTAAACTTGACCTATAATCGGGCAAATGCACAGAGTAGAAAGCTTCCTTAAATAGGCCAGAGTTTGGGGCCAAATGGACGCAGGCGTGTTGACGTCATGACGCAGACGAGCGTGCGTTTTGACGCACGCAGCGGTTCCGACGCACGCACCCATTCAGACGCGCGTAACGAAGCAGGTGCTGGCGATCATTCCGGCGCGAGGCTGCATCTTCAGAACGAATCCTTACAGATATATACAGTATGTACTATGTTTTGGCTGCTTCATTTTGTTTAGTTTTTAGATTTACTTATTATTTCATTTTGGCTTTTATAATAATTATTATACTATATCACTTGTTAGAATACATTACTTTCTTGTCTGCATTGTAAATGAATCTTGAAAATGTTCCAATCTATTTTACCCTTGGAACTATAAATACATATATGCATGTATATGTACAAAACATGTATTTATTGATAAATGTGCATAATATTGGTAAACAAAATATGAACAATTAGGGGCATTTTTATCAAGGGTCAAATTTTGAGGGTTAAAAACTCTAAAATTCGACACTTAAATTTATATTAAGTAATAGAAAAGGGTCAAGCTCAGCGCTGCAGTCAAATCTTGTGTGCAGCACCACAGAAAAACGTGGATCCACTTGTCCACAATATGAAACAATCAATTAGTAGGGGTGGTGCGCTCAGATCTACTTATTCGTGGGTATTCCTAAAAAGAGAACGCTTTATAGTGTAATAAGCCCGAATTATATTGTATAATTATAATGGTGTTAATCCTACTCACATGGGGTATTCTTGATGGGAGACGTTTAGTGATCTTTAATGTAGGATATATATTCAGGCTGTAACAAATAAAAGCTTCGATAGTGTGTTATCCGGTAGACACACGGGAGCATGTAATAACCGTTCTTCTGGCGATGTCGGCGTTCCGCGTGGTAGGAAACAGTCAAGCAATCCCCGAAGGTGCTTCGTGGTGTCAGCCGATAAGATGTTAGTGTTACACCGGCGTCTGTCGGAGGGGACTGCGCCTCGTTTCTCTTACGTTCCGCCGATGGACAGGGAAAGCTGTTTGTTCAACACTGTTGTCGGTTGTGGAAGAGCGGCATTCCGCTTTCATACACCGTGGCTTTTCCGATTCCTGTACAGCGAGCCGTGTCTTTGTCTCGGGGGCCCAACACAGTGGTTCAATACATTAATAAGAAACCTCGAAATAAGCTGATATAGACTATAATGTAAAAAGTTTTTAAGTATTTATTTAGCCCAACGCGTTTCGTATTTGTAATACTTCCTCAGGGGCATCCTCAGCAACTCAGTAGGTTTAATCTGGCGATCGATTTTCTTATTCAAATTGTACGATTTATTCGAATCATTCGATTTGATCGAATTTTGCAAATTCAATGGTCGAATTAGCCCAAAAAAAAAATTATGTAAATCACATTTTTTGTATTCAAATCCTTCACCCGAGCTAAGTAAATCTGCCCCTTATGTAGTGTGGATACGCGTGTGAGCATAGGTGTTTGCATACAAAACACACATCAGGGAGGTTAATGGTTTGTTTTGCTATTTCTGAAATAATCTTCATTAGCTGTTAGGTATGTAATCTCTTATGTATTTTAAGGTTATTTTCCCATTAACAGCCCTATGTTCTGTTTATTGATGATAAAGATGAAATAAAACTAAGCAATTTTAACACTGCTTTGGTGCGATAGCAAGTTTGATACACTTTTGCATACAATGTCTTTTTCTCCTTGGATTTGCAAAGGAAAAGCAATAATTACAGTCAACTTAGAATAGCATGCTAAATGCCTTTAGACAATGGGAAGACTTCAACATTTGGTAAGATAAGTCAACAGTGGGCCTACTAGGGAAAAGACAACATAAAATTAAATTGCTATGCTCAGAAATGGAGAAATGCCTGCATTTTTAGTGTGATGCAAGACATTAAAATGGTGAGAAATATTGTATGAGCTGGAAAACATTATAATTCTTTTTGCCAAAGTATTTGTGATGCAGCAGGCTATTAACAGCAGTAGGAAATAATGAAAACAAAATACTTGATGTAGATTGTTCCTGACGTTCTTTGTTGGTACAATGCAGATAATGGCTACTTTAAGCAATGTATGCTGTAAGGCACACTTTAATAAACAACCTTGCCCCAACCTCTAATGAGGAAATATGTTTATTTATAAGAATTGTTTAGCTGCAAGCAAGGTCTCAGGGGTAAAGCAACAATAAGAGCAAAATGTTTTTTGAACAAAAGCAAAGTTGCCATTTCAAATTTAACCTGAAGTGCTGGTTAAAGGCAAGCATTTTCAGCTAGTGAATCTAGCCACTTTCAAACATATGGATTCTGTCATGGACTGAGTAAAAATCAGATGTTAGCCAGCTCTGAACATGTGAAAAGTCGCTAGCATTCATTTGCACTCTATCACCATATGAGTTTTCTCTCAGGCAAATGGTCATTGATCCGAAAATTCAGTGAAGTTCAGATTTTACTGAACGTTACTTCTTTCGCCAGAGTTGACTTTGCCACCTCAGAGCAGGTGAACTGCTAAAATTAAACTAAATCTTCTTCAATCTTATGTCAATTACATCATATCTTGTCTGCCGAAAATGCAGATATTTCTATATAACTGCTAAGTCTTCAATCTATGATATGTGCAATTACTGCAGTATAGTGCGGTTTTGGTCTCCAGAACAAGTAACATTATTGAAGTAGAAAGACCAGACGTGTTACCAGTAGAGATGAGCGAATCTGTTATGAAACGGCAAAACATTTGCAAAAACACATTTAAGTTAATGGATGCCACCATTTTTTTATGCGTAATAAAACTTTACATGCACAAGTATTTTTCCTCACTCCATGGGGCAGATTTACTAAATTCACATGTATTCAAATGAAGGATTCGAATATTCAAAAAGATTCAAATTCGAATTTCGAATATGCAAATTAGGCAAATTCGACCAAATTCGACCATCGAATATTCGAATTCAAATGATTTGAATATTCTAATTAAATATTATTCGAATATTCGAAAATTCAATGGTCGAATACTTCCCCTTTAAATTTAAATTCGACCCTCTAGTTCGCCAGATTAAACCTACCGAAATGGGGATCATTCCCTAAGATCGAATAGGAAAAATTTGATCGATTGTTTAAAAATCGTTCGAAAATTCGATTCGAATTCGATCAAATTCGATCGAAATTTCCCTATTCGATCGATCAAATTGCACTAAAAAAATTTGAATTTGAAATTCGAATTTTTTTAATTCCCCACTATTCCCCCACTATTCCTTGGTCGAATTCAAATTTTTTTGCCATTCAAAATTCGACCCTTAGTAAATCTGCCCCCAAATGTATGTCAATAGGCATTTTTTCTTGTGGGGACTTTTTTGTCTCTGCAAATTTTTGGTCCAAATGTATTAAAGTCAATGTTTTTTTCTTATGGAGATTTTTTTGTCTCTGCAACAGTTTTGTCTCTGCAACTTTTTTGTTGTGGCGAAATTTTCATGGTGGATTTTTGCTGCAGTTTAATTTGCCAATGGCGAAATGCAGAAATTCGCCACAAATCCATGCCTGGAGAAAAAATTTACTCATCACTAGTGATCAGCATGATAAACTGTAAGAGGCTCTAAGTTATAAATAAACAGGTTTAGCAAGGTGCAGTAGACCATAGTAAGCAATGCACCTTTTTTTTGCATAATCCAGTGGGGCCCTGGAAAGCAGCAGGTAACTACTGTGACAGGAGAGTCCTGTCATCTCTGGTCATCACCAACATCCTTCTGGGGCCCTGGAACTTTCCAAGCTGAGCGCACAAAGAATGTGCACACTACAAAGTATAGACAAAATAAAAGGTTGTAGTCAGGCCATCCTTTAAAGTTATCTCTAGTGATGAGCAAACTTTTTTCCTAAGTTTCACCACTGAAATGACCCCCGTAGACTCTAATGGGTGAAAAAAATATGTCTCGCACTTTGTCACTCATCAAAAAAAATTTGTCGCCTATAAATGCCCAATGCATTTTGGCAAATATTTACCGGTTAACAAATTTTTGGTGGGGGTCAGATTCACCCATCACTAGCTATCTCCAGTTAACAGAATGCTGATACCTCAGCTCTCTAATATGAAGGAGGCACTGTTCCTTAGAATTTACTTATTTACAAGTATACAATGCACATGCAAGTTGTGGATTTGGGGTCAGCAGTCAACAAAATGATTTTGAAAATTACAGTTCCTTAAGATTTTCATGATACAAAGAATTATTTTTAGATCAATTATTATTATTATTATTATTAACATGTATTTCTATAGCGCCAACATATTTCGTAGTGCTGTAAAGTGAATGTGATTATACAACTAAATCACATAAGTTACATACAGATGCAGCCACTGGGATTGGTGAGATAAATTTGTTGTGACTCAGGGCTAATTGAAGAAACTGTGTTATCTAAAGTTACCTTAACTCATTTATCGCATTTAACCTTTTCATTAGCATACCAAAGCACCATTGTTTTCAATGGTGAACTCTTTAATTGGATGGGATGCTGTGACACAATATTCTGTGCTAAGTGGGTTTAAGTTAAGTTTTTCTGTGTCAAATGTACAATCCAAAGTGGCTTCATCTGTACATAGAACATATGGAGTTACATACATCACAATCACAGCATAGAATATACTCTGTACCTCTGCTCCCAGGCAGCGGATAAGTAAAGCACGCTTTCTAGCAGAAATCTCCCCTTGGTCAGCAGCAATAATGTAATTGTCAAACATACGGATCCAAACACTAAAGTATGGTAGGCTCACCAGGGTTTGGGAGAAAAGGTGCAGGCTGCTGCAGAGGTAGAAGAGACATCTCATTGCCAATTTGTTGTGTTTTGACAGCCAAGGATGAGGAGAGTATAGACAGTACTGTTCATGCACAGTATAACTCATGTGCACTGTGACATCTATAGACCCTTTGTATAAACACCACACAAAGGGATCATAATACTGAGCAAAACAAAACACATGATCAACCCTCTTATCACCAAACAGTCAATACTTCTCTCCACATCTTTAATGTGTAAACAATATATGCATTTTCTTCTTGAATAAATGTTAGCCATTTCTTCAACAGTCAAAATTGAAAATGTTTGCTTCAATAAGTTACTCTCTTGTTTGCTACCATGCCAGCATTCTAAGTATGGGGTAAGTAAGTAAGTAAGGTATATATCATACCTTATCTCAAAACGCATTCAGTGATTATTACACAGATCACAGATACAAGTAGGTCTATGAATGTATTCAATATTTTAAAGTATAAGCTATTCTTAGCTTCTGAAGGCAAAAATCAATATTAATACATTTAGATTCACATATTAATGAAACTTTGAGCTGGTGTTGTACACTTTTTTCTATATTTTGTAAAATCTAAATCAATGAAAATAAAAATTTTAAAAATGACCTTGAAGGTGCAGTATACTTCCGTGTTCAACATAAGTTCAATCAATAAGGCCTGCGCTGAACATATTTTTTTGCATGTTAAGTTCAAATACATTGCCAAGGTTTCGGTAGGTTCACAATTTTTATCTAGCTTTCACTTGTATCACTTGTAGTCCAACTTACAATACCTAAAATAAGAGCCAGCACACAAAGACTCAAGGAAAAACAAACAAAGGAAACATATAGTATGATATTGTTTGTTATATACAGCCACTTATTGTGTTCAAATTAGGATCAATATGGACAGTGTGAGTGTGTAGACACCTCCAAAATAGAAGAATAGATCAGTATTGTACCTAAAAATTATTATTTTAAAAGTAATCAGCAATAAAGATACTCCTGGAGAACCATAAAATTAGTGTGCTGTGTTTATTGGCTTTTCATGCACAACATGTTTCGAGTCACATGACTCTTCCTCAGGTGCTTACAACATGTTTCGAGTCACATGACTCTTCCTCAGGTGCTTCATTGAAGCACCTGAGGAAGAGTCATGTGACTCGAAACATGTCGTGCATAAAAAGCCAATAAACACAGCACACTGATTTTATGGTTCTCCAGGAGTATCTTTATTGCTGATTATTGAAATTGGGTGACCCGACAGAGCCACTTTTTCCTGTTGATTGAACCGAACAAACTGCAAACAAAGTGAGGATATCACCATACTGCTTTTTATTTTCTTTTATTTTAAAAGTACACTTTTTATAGATGGGTACTCACAAACATTGTGTCACAAACATTGCCACAACTTGTACATGGGTAATCTTATCTGAAAGCATAGCCTGTCGTTAAGGGCTAGGCTACATGGGAAGATTTCAGGGAGATTATTCGCCTGACGATTAATTTCTTCGGTCTTTGAGGCGACCAATCTCCTTGAATGGCTTGCTCCTATCTTGCACCCGTTAGCGCTAAAGTCACCACCGCTTATTCACACGGGGTGATTGGTTTTTCAAAGTCTCTTGAAATTGCCTCATGAGGCAATTTTGAGCGATTTTGAAAAACGCGTTGCCGCGTGTGAATAGGCGCAGGCGACTTTATTGCTAGCGGGTGTGCAATACTAGCAAAGCCATTCGGGGAGATTAGTCGCGGCGATTAGTCGCCAGGCGACAAATCTCCCCGAATCTTCGCGTCTGGCCTTACCCTAAGTATAAACTGTTTGACAATATGTGGCAGCAATAGTATAAAATAATCAGGAAAACTATATTCCTCAAACAATATAGGTCTCTATAAAATTATTTTGCATAAAACAGCTGGCATGTAAAACTCTGCTTCATGTAAATAAACCATCATAATATGCTTTTTTAGTAGCATGTGCCATTGGGTAATCATAAATAGAGAATTGCCATTTTGAAAAATAAGGACAGCCTCCTGGAATTGTATGATTCAATGGTGCACACAAACTACCAAACAAACTATACTTGTTAGGTCACATGAGCCAATTAACAGACAGAGTTGTGTCTTTTGCTTCCACACTTCTTCCTGTTACAGTTAGAGTTTAAATATTTCTGGTCAGGTGATCTCTGAGGCAGCACAGTGATCATCACGAAATGGTGGTTCAAGGGTAGAGATGTATATTTACTTAAATATTTATACCAGTTTGGTAAGATTCTTTAATATGACACTTAATTTGATATAAACTATCTGTTTCTCAAGTATTCATTTGGGGATACTGTTTTCCTTTAAAAGACAGTTTAGAATGCACACACATGATATTCATCTCTAGCATCTGTGTGGGTGAGCATTTAGGGAATAGTGATCACAATAGGATCTCCTTTGAGATTCTGTTGCAGAGGCAATTCTTTAAGGGAGTAGCTAAAACATTGAATTTCAGGCTTGCAAACATTGACATCATAAGGGCATCTCTGCAATATATTAAGTGGGAAATGCTTTTCACCGGGTTAAACACAGAACAAAAATGGGAAGTCTTTAAAATGCTGCTTAATAAATATACAGTACATGTCAGTATATTCCCCTTGTAAGCAAGGAACGTTATTGCAAAGCAAAACCGTTTAGTTCAATAGAAGTGTTGGTGCTGAGGTGAGTAAGAAAAGCTTTTAAGGCTTTCAAGTTAGCTGGGACAGCCAAATCATTTATAAGGTACAAGGAGGCCAATAAATCATGCTAAAAAGCTATCAGGCAAGCAAAAATCGATATGGACAAGGATACTGCAGTAAGCAGTAAAAATAATCCAAAATTATTTTTTAAATATGTTGATGGTAAAAAAACGAAGCAGGAAGGGATAGAACCTTTATTATCAGGGGGGGGGTCAGCTGGTTGATGAGAACAAGCAAAAAGCTCAGATTCTGAATGCATACTTTTCTTCCGTCTACACAAATGAGTAACCAGCTAATGAAGGTTTCCTTATTAATAGTCCCAATTCTAGTAATACATCTAATGATGCATGGTTCTTACATGAAGAGACTAGAACATGTTAAGATAAACAAAGGTCCAGGGCTAGATGGTATTCATTTCAGGGTACTTAGTGAGCTCAGCTCTGTGATTGCCAAACCTCTCTATTTAATTTTTCATGACTCATTGAGGCATGGTGCCTAGAGACAGGCAAATTGCTAATGTAGTGGCGCTATTCAAAAAGGGATCCCGTTCTCACCCTCAAACCTATAGGTCAGTTAGTCTACCATTGGTGGTTGGGTAGCTTTTCGAATGATTAATAAAGGATAGGATACTGGACTTCATAGCAAATAACAAAACTATGAGTTTGTGCCATGGTTTTATGTGTCATAGATCTTGCCAGACTAAAAATTTATTTTTATGAGAAGGTAAGCAGGGACCTCGATTCTGAAATGGCAGTGGATGTGATTTACTTAGACTTTGCTGAAGCATTCAATACAGTGCCACACAGAAGGTTACTGGTTAAATTAAGGAATATTGGCCTGGAACATAGTATTTGTACCTGGATAGAAAACTGGCTAAAAGATAGACTGCAATGAGTGGTGGTAAATGGAACATTTTCTAATTGGACCAGTGTTGTTAGTGGGGTACCGTATGGCTCTGTACTGGGTCCCTTTCTTTTCAACTTGTTTATCAATGACCTGGAGGTGGGCATTGAAAGTACTCTTTCTATTTTTGCAGATGATACTAAATTGTGAAGAACTATAGGTTCCATGCAGGATGCTGTCACTCTGCAGAGTGATTTGTCTACGTTGGGAAACTGGGCAGCAAACTGGAAAATGAGGTTCAATGTTGATAAATGCAAGGTTATGCACTTTGGCAAAAATAATATAAATGCTAGTTATAAACTAAATGGAAGTGTGTTGTGCGTTTCCTTAATTGAGATAACAAGTTGTCTAATTCTGGGCAGTGTCATTCTGTAGCTACTAAAGCAAATAAAGTTCTGTCTTGAATGAAAAAGGGCATAAACTCAAGAAATGAAAACATAATTATACCTCTTTATAGATCCCTAGTAAGGCCTCATCTGGAGTATGCAGTGCAGTTTTGGACTCCAGTCCTTAGGAGGGATGTAAATGAGCTGGAGAGAGTGCAGAGACGTGCAACTAAACTGGTTAGAGGGATGGAAGACTTAAATTATGAGGGGAGACTGTCCAGGTTGGGGTTGTTTTCTCTGGAAAAAAGGCGCTTGCTAGGGGACATGATTACACTTTACAAATATATTCGAGGACATTATAGACAACTATCAGGGGACCTTTTTACCCATAAAGAGGAACACCGCACCAGAGGCCACCCCTTCAGACTAGAAGAAAAGGACTTTCATTTGAAGCAGCGTAGGTGGTTCTTCACAGTCAGGATGGTGAGGTTGTGGAATGCACTGCCAGGTGATGTTGTGATGGCTGATTCTGTTGATGTTTTTAAGAGGGGTTTGTATGATTTTTTGGACAGACATAATATCAAAGGCTATTTTGATGTTTTTAATTTGGAGGGGTTGAACTTGATGGACTTTGTCTTATTTCAACCCAATTTAACTATGTAACTATGTAACTTGCAACTGGCCACCTTAAATACACTGTACCTTTATTCATGATTGGACGCATCTGCCTATGAAGTTCAAGGCTTAACAAGCTTATCTAACCAGCTTAACAAGTTTATCTAACAACTGAATACTGCTTCACTAAAAATCACCCAGTACTCAAATGCTCTTGGGAAATGAAAGACATACCACTGTTATAATTTTTGTTAGAAGTGGAATAAATTATTATGCAGGCTGACAGGGGTTCTCAAACTTTTTCATATTATTGTATTTAAAAAAAAATGCCCTTAAATATTTAACCCATTTGGTACAGATGTTTCAATATTATATATCCATTTACCCTCACACCACAGAGTTGTATTTATCCGATCACCCCCCATTCCAATAGCTTTACACTTGCTCAATATGCCAAAATTTCAGACCTTTTGGTTTTTATTATGTCGTAATATGGGGGTTATTTATCAAAATCCAAAATGTTTTCCCAATTTCTAAAAACTACTCCAAATCTGCATTGTCTTTCCCCCCTCTATTTATCAATACACTTTTCTGAAAATTTCTTGAGCAGTAAACAAAATTTACAAAAAATAAATCTGAATTATATGAATTTTTTTGATTTGTCGCTGGAACTGTGACTTTTTTTAATTAGACGCCCAAACGCAATGAAAACTTTGGATTATTGAAACTTTAAAATAAGTAAGCCCTAATGAATTTGGATTGAATGAAACCCAGTGCAGATCAGGATATCAATGGGACATCTGCCATTGATGTCTACATGAACTCAGCAGGTCTGAGTTGGGGTACTTTTTATTCTGACTTTTAACACCATCTGTGTTTAATAAATCCTAAAAAATCTATTTTTTTTGTCTCAGAAAAATTTTTTTCCCCTTTAAAAGTGCAACCAGAAAAAATCCCTATGTGTTGCTAATCCTTTCTCTATATTTTATATGTTCTCTAATCCAGTCTTGTAATAGTCTATTGGTTTTTCCAATGTGCTGTAGTCTGCAAGGGACTTGAAAATGAGGGTGAGTTGTGCCTGAGGGAGGGTAGAGAAATGATCCAGCATGTCTCCTATTTATGAAACAGGCTTTGTTACTGTGCCTGCCACGTGGGAGCAAATACCTCTGTCCAGCCAGAGAGGTATTTGGGCAGGTAGCGCTATCTGGGAAACTCAAGAGCTCCTTGGGGAAAAGGCAGACTCTTTGTCTCTTTGCAAGGAGGTGCCAAGATTGGACTGCAAAGTGTTACGAGGGTAGTGGGTCATTAATTTGTGAATGCATTTTTAATTTGCTCTTTTGTATTATATAAAGTTTGTATTTTATAGCACTTTGTCTGGTTTATTATGTTGTTTCCTAATGGAGACACCCACAGGTGTATTCCCTGATAACATTAGGCGGAGGCACTGCCATGAGAGGCAATTCCCAGTACCTTCTCACTTAGCAAAAGAGACACAGGACCTGTAAAGGGTAAGACATATGTGATGTATAACCTTTGGCACAGGGGGGGGTGGCCAAAAATGGGTTACATAGTTATGATATCACCCCTCTTTTCCAGCATGAACAACTTCAACTTGGACAGTTTTTCCATACCTTTTACTAGCTTAGTAGTCCATCTTTCTCTAATTCAATTATGTCCCATTTGAGCACTAAGACCAAACCTGTATGCCATATTCTAGATGGGGCCTTCCCAGCTCTTTGAACAGTGGAAGAATGACCCCTTCCTCCAATCTATGCCTCTTTTAACACAGATCAAGACCTTATTTGCCCCTGACTTTACATTTATCAACATTGTCTCTCATCTGCCACCTAGCTTCCCAGATTGTCAGTTTGTCAAGAATCTGCTGCAAGGATGCCACATCCTGAATGGAATTAATTGGGCTGGATAGTTTTGTGTCATCTGCAAATACTGAAACATTACTCACAATGACTTGCCCTAAATCATTAATGAGCAAGTTAAATAAAATTGAACCCAAGACAAAGCCCTGAAGGACCAAGAACTTTACACTAAGTTGAGAATGTACCATGAACAACCACCCTCTGTATCCGATCCTGTATCCAGTTTCCTATCTATGTGCAAACCTATTTATTAAACCCAACTGCCCTTAGTTTTGAAAGCAGCTGTTTGTGAGGCACTGTATTAAATGCTTTGGTAAAATCAAACTAGATCACATCTACTGCTCCCCCTCTGTCCAACATCTTACTTACCTCATAATAAAATGCTATCAATTTTGTCTGACATTACATATATCTTTCATAAAGCCATGCTGATTGTTGTTCATAATGACTTCACCAGAACAAAATTTTGAATGTTCACATTAATTTGTAGTAAAGCTTTATGACTAGTTGGAAGTGAGCTAACAGTGCAGCTATGAAGTGGGTCTTGAAACTCTGACTCCTTTATTGTATATACTGAAGAAAAGAACTGTTGCAACTACTGTTGGTACCATTTTGTAAAGGATACACTCAACTTGCATCTTTTTTACTATATACAGTATACTTAAAAAAACTGTTCTATCTTCTGGATTACTGTTTTACATTTATATAGTGTTTCTGTTCCTTAAACGTCTGTCTCCATAAACTTGTAGTTTCTAAATGCCTTTCTCTGTCTTTATTAAGCCAATTAGGGTTATTCCTAGTGCTTATACATTTACTTCTTAAGGGAATACATTTTTCGATATTCGACCCTCAAAGTCAAAGGGCTTTTTCGATTGAAAATGGACCTATTTCAATCAAATTGGTTCATTTTCGGTTGAATAAAATCATTCAAATCGTTCGATTGATTCGTAATCAAACTATGGAAGGATCGCACCAACCCCCCCCAGCCCTACGTCATTGAAGCAACCGGAAAATTTACCAAACGGTTGAGGAGAACTTTAAGAAGGGTCAGGTTTGTGTGGGTTTGTGGGGCTGGGGGCAGGTTTGTGGGGGGCTTTGATGGGAAATATTTATTGTGCAGCATTTACTTCATACTGACACAGTCTTATTATTTTTATGGGAACGTGTCAGTATCACTTTAAGCAGCCTGTGCCATATAATTGTCATACAAGTTTCTAAACTTGCACCCATTAACTGTCCTACAGCATACTCCTACAATTAATGTGCTGGACACTTTACAATCAAGTGAGCTCTTACAGCTTCAGCCCCCTCTAATTTTTCCTCCTCCTTTATATTAGCTTTTAAATCTTGCCTAACAAACAGACATACCCCACCTCCTTTTCTATTGCCTCTATCTTCCTGAAACAAAGTATAGTTGCTGATATTAACTGTTCAGTCATTTGACTTATTCATCCATGTTTTAGCAACACCAATCACTTCATATTTACCCTCCAGCACCACCAACTCCAGCTCTTTCATTTTACCAGTCAGACTCCTTACCTTTAAAAACATACAGTTTATATTGGTACCAGCATGATTACCTACTGCTGGTTACGCAAACCTGTGAACCCTTTGTGAATAGCCCATACATAACTGGTATTACCACAACTCCTGTCCTTTTTGAACCCTCGTTGTAGTGTCATATGCTTTAGTTCTACTAATGCCATCACTCAGCTGATTTACTCACTGGGATTTTCTTGGTAGTTACGTATGTCACTGGAGTTCACAAACAACTTTGTTGTACTGGAATTCTCATAAGTGCATTGGTCATGTCTAGTGATGGGCGAATCTCCCGCGATTCGCTTCGCCGAAAAATAGAAATTTGTGAATCGGCGAAAAATTTGCGAAACGAGTCGCGGGACGCTTTTGACGCGCGTCACGTCAACTTTGACGCGCGTCGCGTCGTTTACGACATGCGTCTTGACGTTTTCGGCACGCGTCGCGTCGTTTTCGGCGCGCGTCGCGTCGTTTTCGGCGCGTCGCTTAAAAAATGACGCGCGACTCGTTTTTCCGGCGAAATTTCTCTTGCCAAAATTTTGCTGGTGATTCGCGAATTTATTCGCCAGCGGCGAATCGCGGGAATTCGCCGCGAATTCGACCCTGGCGAATAAATTCGCCCATCACTAGTCATGTCATCTGGTGTTTTGCAGTTTGGCTAGTGCTTACTTAATGTTCATAATTGCTTTGAAGATTAATTCTGCCAGTGAACTCAGCACAGACTTCTTTGTGACTCCCCAGATGGGCTATGTTTCCAAGACGGTGTTGTAGATGCTTTAATATATCTTGGTGTTTTCTCTTCCACAGCAGGATGCAAAATCAAGCCCTACAGGATGCTTCTCTTCTGCCAGTAATATCCTGCAGCTCCCAGAATCCTATCCCTGATTATAGTTCCTAGTATGCAAGAGCACATAAGAGGACTTAGATTGCCTGTGGAGATGATCAGAGGGCCAAGCTGTAGTGTGGTAAATGCTTAGTGTACAAAAAGAAAACCTACATTTATAATACAACGTAAAAGGTTTGCTACAGTATATACGAGTTAGCAAAAGTGCACTAATAATTAAATTTTAAGTATTTATTGTTCAATACTCCTTTTCATCTAAAATGAGTTGATATAATTTAAATATACACTGCCTTTTGTCATAAAGTACTAAGTATATAAACATTTAGCCTTTATATGGTAGTTTTTGTGGCTTACCATATTCAGCCCTGTTTTGTCTCACAATTCAACAGTACATCTTTGCTTTATGTCATATGTCTACATAATTCTGCTGTAGGCACCAAAAACATTATTGGGTTAAATATATAAATATATTAAATATGTAATATAGAAGGTGTCTTGTGGTTTCTTGATACCATGGACAAATAACAATACCCCACCCGCTTTTGTTTGTGTGTCTGGGAATATTTTATGAATCTTATGAGCATAAGAATCAGGTTTCTCAGACAGACACAATCTATTTGGAAGAACAGAGTTACAGCAGAGAATGATTGATTTGGTAGAAATTTACAATTTGTGAAAAATTAAGCAGATATTTGGAGGTAATCGATATGATTATGATCTCTGTTTTAAAACTGCTTCATCTCATCAAAAACACATCTTCAATTCAGGTTCTCAACACTAGTAACCTCATGTTTTCATTTTCACAGATTCAGTATATGTATTAAGTATGTTTGCATTTCTGTCTCGCTATATAGATTGAAATTTACTTGTTCACATTCCCATTTAAAGGGATACTCAATGTTTTCTTATATTTCTTCATGATGATAGAAGTTACTTTTATTAATTGATATATTTTAACACAAATTATACCATGCACATGATAATATTTTATTTTTTACAGATTTTGTACTTTGCTAAAGTCTTTGAAAAGTAGCATATTTAACACTGTGTCCCAAAGACCTCTTAAGGTCACCACATGGCAAGAATAGACCTAGATGGTGTATTTACAGCTAGCTACTGCCTAGCTATGCTAATCTTCAATCAAGAAATAGCTATTTTATGAGGGCAAAAAGGTTCTTAAAATGCATATGTAGGGATGTGAAAATTAGACACCCTCACATATTTCTAACAGGCACATTCCTAATAATATGGACGCCTAATGGGTCCTAATGGGGACCTTGTTTTTATAATCCCCTGTAGTTCTCGCATTGGACACTAGATGATACTGTGTCAAAGTATAAAGGTATTGGGAACCATGTGGTCTAGGCCTTTTTCTACAGCCAGCCCTGCAGGCTGAAGGGAGACGTATTATCCCTTGGAGTTAGGCCTTAATACAGGAGAGTTAGACCCTGTCATAGATCACTCTAGGAGTGATAGAAAGGATAGGTAGTCGAGCAGCTCAAGCTCCGCCAGTAGAAATAGAGGGATTAAAAACCCGGGTATAAATTACCCAGAAGCAGGGACTAAGGGGCAAATTTTCAAAATTCACATGAATGGATCAAAGTTCGATTGAATTAGATCGGAGGATCGAATATGCAAATTTGGACACTTCGATCATCGAATACCGAAAATTCGAATGATCGAATAGATCAAATGATCGAACATTCGATCATTCAACTATTTGATGACCGAAGGATTTTAACTTTAAAATTTATTTGACTACCTACTTCACCAGATTGAACCTACTGAATACCAATAGAAGCCTATGGGAAGCCCTCCCATAGGCTTCTTTTACAAACACCTGCTCGAATACCATTCGTACGATCGAACGCCTCGATCGTTCAAATCATACCATTCGAGCGATCGAACAAAAAAGTACTCGGTATTCGATCGTACGATTTCATCGAGAAATATTGAGGAAAAAATACCCTAAAACTATTTGATAAGCATTCGATAGTCGAATGCTTATCAAAATTTCGAGGGGATTTTTGGGTGAATTTTTGTAAATTTGCCCTTAAGTGTTTAAGTTCAGGGAAATAGGGATACTCTGCCTGCGCTTCGGATAAAGCCTAGAACCTGGTTGTACTTTTCACATCCATTCACTGACCTGAGTCTGTGCCAAAGGGGGTTGAGCTCATATGTGGTCCTGTGAGTACATGCTGTCTGTATATTATGTTCGCTGTATGCTCTTTTTATGATACCCATGAGGATATTTTCACTGTTTAATAAACATAGTTTGGTTCAAGCATTAAAGAAAACCACTGGTGCCCAATTTGTGTGAAATAGCACAAAGTTACAGTTATACTACACCTTTCCTCCACCTCGCTGCGAAGGCTTACACCTGAGAAAAGAGTTTCATCTGTTGTATCACACCATGTGCAAGTAGCCAAAACTGACTTAAAATCAGTTTATTATAGCGCCACACATCACAATCAAATAAATCAAAATTCAAAGTTATAGTATAACTTGAAATTAAATGTTTGGCTACTATTTGCCTATGGTTAAGTTTTTTGCAACCTTAAAGTTATATATTTCAATCATTTATAGGAACTGTGTGATTATTTTTTTTTATTATTTATAACTCCCTAACCCAGTTATACATTGAGACTATAGCACACTAAAATACTCTCTTTGCACATCTGGATATATAAATCAGGCTACTATAAACAAGTTTCAACAACCTGATAAACGGGATAAGCGTTAAAAGAACAGTTACATCAAAATATAATGTACTGTTGCTATGCACTGGTAAAACTGATGTTTTTGCTACAGAAGAACTGATCTAGTTTAAGGTCACTTGAAGGCCTTGGTGGACTTCAGTACATTATATTTTTATTGCACATATTTTAAAACACTTTTGTATTTTGATGTCACTGTTTGTAAGCATATTATAATCACTCCTATGCCAGCCAAGGGTGACTAATATACTTAGACCTGCACAGAGAGGGTGTTGGTTGATACACATGGATGGTGGGGGGGTAAGGAAGTAGATTAACATGGGAACATATAATGACAATGGACTCCCCAATTGATCCTTCACTTTCAACCATCCCACTGAACACTATTGTTGCATACCTTACTGAAATACCAGGAGCCAAAAATGCTTTAAAATGGCCATTTATTCATATTTTATCAAATAAATAGGACCTTGCCAGTCTCACCCAAAGACCATATTCAAAGCCAGAATTCATAAGAAATAGCTACTATGCACTGCCATACCTCACTTGAGATCAGCACTATGTCATTATCAAGCAGGCAAGGGGAGGGGCGGCATTTGAGGGGCTGCATCAGGTGGCATCTGTATTAGAATCGGCGCTGTGTAGGAAAAAATTCACATTCATGTATTCGTAGATAAGAGAACATATAGAAGAAAAAACTCCTGACATTTCACAAAATATGCATAAGCATATGCATCAGCTACATCTGATTCTGCCAGTATTTAAACATAAACCAGTGTAATCTGTAGGGATGGCGCGAACTGTTCGCCGGCGAACTTGTTCGCGCGAACATCGGCTGT
>CM044446.1:61629302-61650402 GCA_024363595.1 Xenopus borealis
TTTTAGTCATAAGGTTCAGAATTCTTCTTTTTCTTATGGGATTTTCAAAATTTTGATGCATTCTGCTAAAGAAACAAATTACATCTGGAACAAAAATGTTAAAAATAACAAAATCACTGTTCTGCTATTCTGTCTTTGGGATCAAGTAACTGTCCTGAATAATGAAGCGTTTGTAAGAAGAATACACAGCAGAGTTGAATGCACTGTTTTGTTTTCAGAAAACAGGACACAGGTAAAGTATTATCCAGAATGTGCGGAACCTGTTTTTTTTTTACGGATAACAGATCTTTCCGTAATTTGGATCTTCATACCTTAAGTCTGCTAAAAAGTCATGTAAAGTTTAAATAAACCCAAAAGACTGGTTTTGCTTCTAATAAGGATTAATTATATCTTAGTTGGGATCAAGTACAAGGTACTGTTTTATTATTACAGAGAAAAAAGAAATTATTTTTTAAATAATTTGATTATTTGCATAAAATTGAGAATTGTGCCATTGCGGAGTGTATGTAATAAAACACATTACTAAAAAAGTTAGTTTTTTTTCATAAGATTACATCACCTGCAAGCGCTTCTTAAATTTGTCCAGTGGGTAATTCAAATTCACACTGCAAGAACAGTGAAATGAAGGTGTTACAATAGGACATGCAAATGTTTATTTTTATTTGTGCAAATAGAATTTCTCTTTTTGACTTTTATTATATTATCTCCTAGCATTTACAATGTTATTGATATAACTTTTATATTCACCCAGGGGGTTATTTATTAAAATCCAAAAAGTTCTCTCTATTTTCTGAAAACTTCTCCAACCAAATCCGTACAGACTTTACTTCCCTTTTTATCAATACATTTCCACAGATTTTTCTTGTGTGGGAAAAGTCACAATAAAATCATAAAGATTTTGCTCCCAAAAGCTACAAATTTCTTTGTGAAATCGCCCGAACGCTACGATTTATTTGGAAACCCGGCACAACTCCTCCAGTTGTTTATGGGACATCTGACTTTAATTTTTTCCCCTTTAAAAGTCCAACTAAAAAAATTTGCAGCTTAATAATTAACCCCAGTGTAAAATAATGAAATAACAGTGATGTTGCGGCAACCTTAATTTCTATGAAGTTTAGTAGGAAGGGTCTTGATATTGATTTTCATAAGCATTCCACACATCTTTGAAAAGTAATACTGATAGAGAGGGATCATCAAACATTAGCAAATATTGATGTATAATTTACTCGAAATAAGCAGGCATTTAATGAGTTACTGTACAAAATCGTTTTGCAAAATATTATTTTAGAAGGATGGAGATGGTTTTAGGATACGTAATCAAATGAATGATTTGTATACCTTTTTCTTTAAGGAAATCTGTAACTTATAACACAAATATGACCATGCTTAGAGCTGACATATGGCAGCCACCAGCACTCAAATAAACTTAATTTCTTCTGAAATGTCCCTTCCTGCTTTCCCACTGATGTGATAGAACAGAAACACAACATTTATACAATACAATAAAAACTATATTTTAAATACAGTAGAAGTCTTGCAAGACCAAATCTGTCTTCCCACCTCCTGTAATACTACTTTTAACTGTATACTACTTTTTTTTAACCAATTCAGTGGTAGCATTACACAATGAATGAATTTTCACTGCAATGCGATTTTGTTAGAGAAAAAAAGAAAGAGATTCCTTTAACCTTTTCATTGCCAGTAAAGCTTGACAATTCCTCTCTCATTCAATGCAATTAAACTACAGGAGAGTTATGAACATATTTTTATAAATATGCCTGAACCTGTGTATGTCTACTTCAAGACTAACATGATATATGACACTGGATAAGTAAAACTGTAAAACAAAATTTCTATTTACAGAGAAATATAGTTTAAATATATTCTTTTATACCTGAAAATACAGCTGATATGGGAAGCCCCATATGCACTGTGCCAAAGACAATTGTGTATAATTTTATTCAAAGTACACTAGAAAGGAGTCAATAAGGTTCATAAAAGCAAATTAATCTTAGAAGCGAAATGTACAGAAATGTAACAAAAATATGCAAAGAGAACAACTTGAGCACAAATGAATGAAATTAGCAATTTTTATTGATTTTCTTGATTTATTAATCTTAATTGCACATTGCAAACTTAAGACAAGCTTGAAGGTGGCTTAAACTTTTGGAGAAATTTGGAGAAATTTTATTAAATACACTGGGGCAGATTTATTTCCATGTGAATTTTCACTTTGGAAATCTTCACATACTTCACACAACTGCATCAGATGTTATTTCATGATAACTATGCATATTCATCAAAAATACATCATTTTGTCTTAGCCAAAGACCACCGGAGTACTTCCATCAGTGAAGATTAATTAGAACAAAGATTTCTCTAGCAATATTTCTCTAGCGTTACTTTCTTCCTATCAAAACTTTGTTAACTTACGCTTCCATCAATTTTAATTCAAGTGGGCATATAAAGATCATATGTATGTATTTATGAGTGATGGTGAAATTGCTGGAAGTAGCCACTTTTTATTAAAAATGTCCAAGGACGTAAAATAAAAAGAATAAAAACGTTTGTAAAACAAACGTGGCATCAGTTCAAATGCTAAAAAAATTGTACATAAGAAAGTTTTCAACAGTTGCAACTTTTAAATATAATCAAACATTTGGATTGTTCTGTAATCACACTCTATAAATATGTTAAGAATGCCAGTGTTTTTTTTTTTTTTTCTTTTAATTACTTTTTTGGAATACCGGATATGATGTCTTGATTTGTCACAACCAGGGGAAATAGACTTTGGGAAAAAATGGTAACAAAGAGAAACTTTTACATTTTGATAAGAGGATTACTGAGTTCATGAGTGAAAATTCACCTGGCAAAATGGTGTGAAAGTTCCTTAGCGTTTAGGTTTTTCGTCAGCGAAGTGTCTTACTCGCCTTTTTGTAAATTGTAGATGTTGCAAACTTTTGCCAAAAAAAACACATATTTCGCAAATACTATCCTACTTTTGTGTAAAGGGAAAAATTGTTTGCAATTTGAATATTTATTGACATTGTGAACAATTTTTCTGTTACATTTTCCCATCTATATCTAATCCAAATTGTAAATAGACAGATCTGTGCTAAACAAAACTGCAAATCTTTGCTGACAAAACATCACAAATATGACTAAGCAACTATGACATGTACAGACTTCAAAATATATAGTACAAACATTTTCATAGCTGACATTTATATATTGTCATAAAAGTCAATCAAACTTTATGTAGTTTAAATGTAGCCATTTTTACAACATTTTTGAAAATCAGTTAAAAACTGAAAAGTACTGTACAGCATTTGACTGCTCCATCAATCATAACGCTGCCTGGGATTTATGCATCATAAAATGCCTTAACAGAGAAGGAAAGGCACTTTCTAATTGGGGTTTGCCAAAAGTTAGGCACCCCAAGTGATTGTATCCCCAGGGCTGGTACTGCTGTGAGCAGAAATCTGCACTGGCCCAGGGTTATTCCAGCAAGCACCACAGAGCAATCATCTTCTGGCTTCTTCTTTCTTCTCACGGCAGCACATGAGCAGTAGAGCAAAAAGTACTTAAACAAAAAAGCTTGCTATTTCGTTATACTGCACATGTGTCTGCCCTGGGAAATTTGAAGAAAGAAGAAAGAAAGACCTCATTGTCCCTCGTATGCACCCCCCTCTCTGTGTGCCCCCTTCCACTTCAGTTACCCCACCAAGACCAGTGCTTTAATTTGAGTGAAAAAAGTGGAGGGATGCTCCATGTAGAGAGCATACTGAAGTGTGCTAAAGCAAGCCCCTTCCACAATCATGTCACACTCATTGTTATAAAAAGTCTCACTCACCAATACTTTCTGGTTTCACCCCCTTTAAACCAAAGTCAGTTTGCTATTTCCTTTTTGGCATTTCCTTCTAATGCACAGTTTGATGCCCAGCATGCACATGCATATGACTTTTCTTGGCTGACAATTCAGCTTCTGCAAACACAGCATCTTTTCTGTGTATTGCGTGTCATCATAGCAGAGCACAACCCCATCATTTTCTATATTACCACAAATCACTATTTTCACTGCCCCCCCACAAATGAGCACGAAGAAGGTACGCACTATGAGGGGTACGGTAGAGGGCAGAGTTGGGTTTGCTGGGGACGGAGACCTGCAACTTGGGAGAAGTGGAGAGGAGCAAAAGAAAGTTCCTTGATTTAAAACTCTTGCATGTCCACTGAGGGGTATTTCACAGCACTTGTAAAAACGTTCTTCACATATAGA
This sequence comes from Xenopus borealis, assembly GCA_024363595.1. Lineage (NCBI taxonomy): Eukaryota > Metazoa > Chordata > Amphibia > Anura > Pipidae > Xenopus > Xenopus borealis. The sequence continues at coordinate 61,633,579 of CM044446.1, forward strand.
GGCCCATTTATCCACTCTACACTCTCAGTTTAGTGGCTTTAGAGGTTTTTGAAGCCACAACTAAACTCACTTTCTCTAACACCACTAATGCCAAGAAATGTCATGAATGATGCAATAACACATACGAATACCTCTGAAATTACTAGAGCAAAAATATCTGAAAACCTCTAAAAGTACGAATTGATTAAAACTGGTCTAATAAGATCAGATTTTCATTTAATTTAAGTTCATATGTGAGCGGCGTATCTCTCCTCCTCACTATAGTGGGGACCCGCAAACCTGCAGAAGATTTGTTGCACAATGTCTTATCCAGTTTGAATTTCAACCCTCACAATACTCTTCGGAGCAGGCGAAAGTGGGCTATGTGATGTCTCATTTGGAGGGCAAACTGCTTGAGTGGGTAACACCTTTCTGGTAAAAGTATTCTCCATTGACTTTTGATGCCAAACCATTTCTCCAGGCATTCAGAACTGTGTTTGATGCCCCAGGCCGGGTCAGTAATGCCTCATCCCGGATTCTGCAGATCTGTCAGGGAAGTCTCAGTGCCAGTGAGTATGCTAATGACTTTAGAACTTTAATGGCAGAGACTAACTGGAATGAAGAGAAATACAAGGCAGTGTTCTACCAAGGCCTGTCCACTCGCCTTAAAGAAGATCTTGTCTCCAGGGAACTTCCTGAACTGCTGGAGGATCTGATTGTGCTCACCATTAAGGTGGACACATGGCTCAGGGAGCATCAAGCGATCAAGTAAGACAATTCAATCTACACTGGCTCCACATTTCCAGAACCCTCTTCTGCCTGTTTCCCCTCTGCATGAACCAATGCAGATCGGGAAGGCACTTCTTTCGGAAAATCAGGAGACGCTCTGCGGGTCTGTGTCTATATTGTGGTGGTCAAGGTAATTAATCCTGCTCTGTGAAGCCTAAAAGTACTTGTCCCCAAGGTAATCCCGGGGTATCACACATGGGTGGCGTTACATCAAGGCACCAAGCAAACTCTCATCAGTATCGTCTTCCTCTCTGGATTCACCTGGCCTCCAAGACTATCCAAGTATCAGCATTCCTTGACTCTGGGGCTGCAGGAAACTTCATTGACATTTGCTTCTGCCAAACAAGTGAGTTTTCCCCTTTATCCCATGTCCATTCCCTTGCGGGTCTTTGCTATTGATGACAGACCCCTAACAACATCATCTCCATGACAAAGGGGGAATTACTTTGCATTCTGAGAAATTGGCATTCCTCTGGTTGGAGTCCTTCTATCAAGAATATGGTCTACCCACTTCTCCCCTTCACTATCTCTGCCGACAGTCTACAAAGATTTCTCCAACGTCTTTTATAAAAAGTCTGTGGAATTCCTTCCTCCTCATCAGCATTATGACTGCCCTGTGGATCATGCCCCCTAGAGGTCACACCTATCCCCTTTCTCCTGTGGAAACCTCCACTATGAAAGACTATATCCAGGAGAATCTCCAGCTGGGATTTATTTCTCCCTCTACCTCTCCAGCAGGGTCTGGCTTCTTCTTTGTGGAGAAGAAGGATGGTGGTCTATGTCCCTGTTATTAGATTAATAAAATTGCAGTTAAAAACCGGTAACCCTTGCCCCTTATCTCTGAACTGTTTGGTCAACTGAAAGGGGCCAAAATTTACACCAAGTAGGATCTGTGCAGGGCGTATAATCTCATTTGCATACATGAAGGTTACGAATGGAAGATGACGTTCAACACCTGAGATGGGCATTATGAGTATCTCATAATTATCGCATTATGAGTCTCGGCAATACCCCTACCATCTTCCAGGACTTTGTAAACAACATTTTCTGTGATCTACTAGGAAATTGGTGGTTGTTTACCTTGACGATATCCTGATCTTCTCTATAGATTTGCAAAGCCATCCTTCTCAAGTAAAGAAGGAAAAATTCCCTCTTTGCCAAGTTGGAGAAATGCGCCTTTGAGGTACTCAAGATTCCCTTCCTGGGGTATGTAATTTCTTCCGAGGGTTTTGAGATGGATCCCGCCAAAATCAGAAGTGGCATCTCCCCTTAAGTACCAAAGCAATACAAAGGTTCATTGGATTCGCAAATTATTATCACCAATTCATAAAAGGTTTCTTCTCTCGTATTGCTCCAATCCTTGCTCACATTCGCAATGGAGGTAAACTGCATTCCTGGCCACCTCCTGCTTTGGGAGCTTTCCAAACTTTTAAAGATGCTTTCTCTTCAGCCTCGGTTTTCCGTCATCCGGATCCTCAACCTCCTTTCTTCATTGAACCAGATGCTTCTGAGGTCAGAGCTGGTGCCATTCTTTCTCAAAGACATTCTGCCAATGGTAAGTTACATCCATGTGCTTACTTTTCTAAAAAAATTCTCCCCAGCTGAGCAAAACTATTATATGGCTGTGAAATTAGCTTTCAAAGAATGGCAACACCTTTTACAGGGGCTTGTAACCTGGTCACTATCTATTTGTGCCACTTCCAAGGCTAGCCACTCCCATCCTAGCGGTCTTTTACAACCTCTACCTATCCCCTCTCATCCATGGACTCACCTAGCAATGGACTTTATCATAGAGCTACCACCCTCTAAAGGGAACACAGTGATCTGGGTAGTTATTGACTGCTTAAGCAAGATGGCACACTTTATTCCTCTGAAAAAACTTCCCTCGGTGGTTGAACTATCCCAGCTCTTCATCCAATGTATTTTTTCGGTTGCATGGTTTCCCATTTCTGACAGGGGAACTCAATTCACTGCTAGGTGCTGGCGTTCCTTATGTAAAGACCTGGGCATCACTTTTTAGTGTTCTTCTGCCTACCAACCCAAACCAATGGGGCAGCTGAGCGGGTAAATCAAGCCTTAGAGTAATTCTGTTTCCCACTGTCAAGATGACTGGTCCGCTCTCCTTCCATGGGTGGAATAAGCTCATAACAATGTGTTTCACACCTCAACTGGAAGGTCTCCATTTATTTCTGTTTATGGACAACATCCTCAGGCATTCCCTGAGGACTTCCTCTTGTCGGATGTTCCTGCTGCAGATGATCATGCAGCCCATGTATGTCTGCTATTTGGGCTGTGACCATAGCGAATTTGAATTTTGAAGAAAAGTGCTCTGTTGCATAAAACTTATGTGGACCGCAGACGGAGTTCCCCTCCTCTGTACAATATTGGAGATAAAGTATGGTTGTCCACTAAGAACATTCATCTAAAGATTCCTCCCTTGTAACTGACAATATGTCTATATGAATATCAATATGAAACTGACACTATGGGGCAAATTTACGAATTTCACGTGAAATGATCGAAGTTCGATCGAACAACGATCGTATGAATTTTTCGTGAAATCGTAAAGTACAATTTGGCCTCTGTGGTCATCGAATATCGAATAGATCGAATAGATTGAATGATCAGATATTCGATATCCCATGTCAAATTTCACTCTTTTGAAAAACAGATTTCAGTCTGACATTATACCTTTAAGAAATATAGAAAGCGACACACTTTTAGAGATTTGTGGAAAAAAATCGATATAATTGTAAACCGACTCCTTTGCATAGGTTTTTTTTACATTTGTACTCAACAATAAAAACAAAATCTGTGCTACAGGACTGCACAAGGACTCAAACTTAGTAGTCTGCAAGCACTGGTTGTCATTTTTTTCTGGTGCCATCTGGTCTCAGTAACCACTTATTCCATGTTCTGGTCCTTAACTTGGGGCAATTGTGTTTCTCCACCTATTGTCTCTTAACACTTTGCAATTGCAGTGTTTTAATGTCATCTGCATTAGTTAAATATATGTTTCTGTCTTGTGTTTGCATTCCTTTACCCTGTAAAGCATTGCAGGAGACAAAGGTATGGTATAAAAAATAGGGAGGGGAAGGAATCAGAAAAATCACCCTGTTATTAGAAGTTGATTGCAAATAATTACAAATCAAACAATAAAAACTGTAAAAATGCCTAGTATTTAGATTTTCCCCTCCCCTTTTATAATACATCCAGCTATTTTCATAAACATATTATACTCTCACACCAAAAGCAGGTTCTCAAGGTGGCTGACTTGGAACAGTTGTTGGAACAGAGGGAAGTTTATCCTCATTTTCAACTTGTTTCCATTATTTTCCCCCCAGGGATGTTGCATTTGTTAACATTTAAAAGCAATTTTCCATTAGTAAGTGTTAGCCAAATGAAACGGAAGATCAAAATCCAATGAAATGAACTGCTTCTCTGTGGCCTTATTATACTGTCTAATCATAAGCTATCACCATCTGTAATTAGTCCACTGGTGATTCCTCCAATAGGTTACAACAAGGCTTTTCCTGTTTTACCTGTTATTACCTCAGATTCATAGTTAAAAGGTACAGCTCATTAACTCATTTGCTACCATTTAGAATCTTTCAAGGCTGGAACACTGTCTGCTGTGTAATAATGGATGCAGTGGCTTATAGGATTACTCTTGTTGTCCAAATGAATAGCAGTGTGCTCTCCCCAATTATAATAGAAACTTTTGAATTCAGGTTAGGTCATTATATAGAGATACATACATTTATTATTCAGTTGCCTCCATACGTCTCAATAAAATGAACAGTAGATCAGGTTGCAGACAGCAACATTCCTATATTAAAAGAATTCAAAAAATGTATCTGTCCACAGGACAACCACTGTTTTGATGCTTTTTTTTTAATTTGTGCTAGGATTAATGACAATATGGAAGACTTTACCTCCATTTGCCCCTCAGTTAGGCCACAATGATGTGATCAATAGTGATGGGCGAATTTGTCCCGAATTGTGCGAAATGGCACCAGCATCTCATTTTTGGCTACTGTGTCTGTCTTTGGACAGCACAAATTCGTTGGTGAAAATGCACCGGCGTCCAAAAAACAGACACAGGTGTTAAACAGACACCGGTGTTCAAAAAACAGACGCCGTTGTCTGATTATTTTGAAGCCAGCGAATTTGAATTGAACTGGTGAATTTTTGTGGGTGATTTGTGAATTTATAAAGAAAGGAGAGAAGAAAGAAATGACCCATATACTTGCACCCTCCCATCCACAGGATCCATTACCATACAAGTTTAATAATTATATTAATAAAATCTTATGTCCAGTGTCTATCAATACATTAAAATGATGCTAGGAAAGCAGGGTGGCGTACTGGCAGAAAATTATGGGTTGGTAAAACATATACAATTGAATTGTTTCTAAATCCAGAAACAAGTTAACAGGGGATAATCTGCTGATATCTAAATAAATCCACTCCCGTGGTTGGATTACATACATACCCAGTGAACAACTGTAACTCACATCACACTATAAACCACTCTTACAGAGGTGACCACCTGTCTGTCTGGCTCAATTGCGTTTCAGGCATTACCGGCTATATACTCTTGCCATTGAGTCTGACTGTCTGTCTATCAAAGCTTTGCTTTAGACATAAATTAGCAAAGAGAAAATAAGCACCTAAACCCACTCACATCCTAGGATCCACAAAGATTCCAACCCCTTCACCCTCAAAGAGTCCCCTCCCAAGTCGTAGGAATATGGTTGCCCTTATTAGCTGCCACTGTGCGCAACACCCTGCCTAGCAAAACTAAAATAGCGCCTGACACACATTACAAGTGATTGGTAGAGGTTCATTGAACCATTTGAAGATGTTAATTGCCTTCCTGAGATTCAAGTTTTTTTCGGGGGAAAACTAAATTCAAGTTCGATTTGAATTATTAATTTTTGGGTCATTCATATTCAATTTCAATATTAGACGTTTGTTTTTTTTATAAATAACCTCCCATTCAAGTTGTGAGTGCACTAGAATTCATTAGCGTTCCAAAAAAAATTCACATAACTTCAAAATTCTACCTTTGATTGATCCGCCCCTTTCTGTACAATTGGCTCATTTCACTAACCACAAACATCCCACAGTGTTTTGTGAGAAGGTATTTGAGAGAAGGTCTTACCATAAGCTTAAAATGCACCATGAATTGTGAGCTAGACTTACATCTTGAATGAAACAAATTTAAGCAATTATCTACTTAGTTATTTTTGGCTCGATTTAGAATTGTGAGCATGTTGTGAACATAACAGAAAAATACAGTTAACTCCAAATATAGCAAAGATCTGTATTACAATAATTTTGGTTTTATTTTCATTGTTCGAAAATAGACAGATTTTCAAAGCTTTTTGTTTATTTGGTTAAGAAGTAAAATTGCTATGTGACAGAGATGATGCAACAGTAATTTGTAAGAACATGTAACACCCATATCCTCACTTTACAATGTTTGAAGTCACTAGAGACCTGTTGTCAACTCCTTTGTATTAAATGTTGATTTCACACAGTACCAAACTGAGAAGTTTAACAGAGTTCTCAACACCTACCAATTTAAGTATAAACTGAGAATAATAGTACTGTTAATAAAAGGATACAAAATAATTCACTGTTAATAGCAAGGAAAACACATTACTGGGCTTCATTTCCATGAATCTAAATAAAGAACATCAAAGCATAGGGAAAAAGTGAGAAAATAAATTATTGTTTGCAAGGGTGAACAATTTCACTATTCTACTGCAATGGTTTGAGGAAAGTCTAGTCTATGCTAACTTCAGATCTTCAGATATTACTATGTAATTATTCCCTGATCACCATCTTCATAATTATTTATTTATATAGCACTAGCAAGTCAAGCAGCACCTTATATTGATTTATAACAAACAGGAGTCTTCCATTGAATAGGATTCCCCATATGGGTTATTCTGTTTTGTCAGCTACCCAAATATTTGGTCTACACCTTGCAACATCACATTTCGACAACTATGTATACTATACAATACTTAGATTAGAGTGAAATACTGTATCCATGGTGTACTCAAGCTTTTGGCACTTACTATTCTTCCTCAAATCAAGTCCAATGTATAAAAACACAATGCAGTTATGCATGTTTTAAAGATACTCATTTGGATGAAATCTATTTTGCTTTTAAGAGGTCAGCATAGTCCCGAGGACATCATACATGCAGGAGATATGTGTAATACATGTAATCAGCCTGGGCATATAATTTCCTCAACATATTTTCAACAGTTCCTGTTTAAGAGGTCAAGTCTTTATGAAGACAGATCACAAGAAATTCATTACTTGCTTGTTATGGTTGTAAGTAGGGACTTCAGCATACTGTATGTGATGTAACTGGATTTTGCCAAAACTAGTCATACAGTGAATAATAAATGTTTGCTATATAAACTTCGTAAGTTCTGTTGGTCCTGGTAGTGCTGTTTGTACATGAATCATAAACTCACTAAAAGGATATGTATAGCAGGAACCCATGAATGATGCTTCCTTTACTTTTGGTAGGGTGCTTAGTGAGGTTTTGCAATGATCTGTACTGGGTGCATTTTTGCTTAATGCGTTCATTAATGTTTTTAGGAAGAACATGGTGATTAAACAAATTACACATAGTTGGTTATTCACTAAAATATTACTTTTTCCCGTAACTGGATAAGACAAACTCAACCTAACCATCAATGAATTTGGCTAATTTATTAATAATTCAGGTTAATATATACGTTGCGGGATTGGAAAAAAAACTTGCAAAAAATTACTCATCAAATCAATTGCATGACATTTTCAAATTGTCACGAGACCAACTCGAATTTGTTGAGTTTGTCACCAAAAAACTTGAGTTATTCGAGTTCTAAAACCAGTGTCAAACACCCCAAAACACCTGAAACATATTCAAATGGTTAAAGGGACCTCTACCATTGACTTTTACATGAATTTGAGCTGGAGTATTTTTGGAATCAGATTTTTAGCTGCTTTGTTGCATAATTTTATGAACATTCAAGGTTTATTTTACTAAAAAACTTGACAAACCTGACCTTTAAAAAAAATAGACCCCATAATGTACTCTACAGAACAATTAGTGGTGTAAAATAAATACATATATTCAGAGCAGTACAAAAGTAATTTAGTCATTTTCAGGCCAAAAGGTTCATAGTGCTATTAAAGCATTGCTTTAGCATCTTTTAATAAGAGGAGATATTGTTCCTGTAATGATCTCTACTTTCCCTAAAAAGACAGCTATTTGAAGGACATTTGAATGGCATTCACATATACTGCTACTGTTTTAAAGTGCACAAAATGTTACATTTATCCTTATGCACAGTGGAGCATGTACCTGAGTTTCATGTCAGTGTAATAAACCATCCATGAATTCTAGCAGTGACCCTGATGTGGCAGTGAACATTTTTTTAACAAGAATTGAATTTAATTAACATTCACCCATTTGGAAACAGAACTCTGATACTTTTAAGGTCCTTTTTAATTATAATGGTAGAAGTGCAATTTATTGAAAGAAACAATATGTAACAAAATAAAATGTAACAAAATAAACCCAAACATAAATCGAGTAAGAAGAAACAAAGTCACTTTTGCAATACAACTACCACACATTATTCAACACTAAACATAATATAAAGAAAAGTGTATCGCTATCCAGAGTAGAACCTAGAGTACTTAAATCCAATTAATGAATTAAGGCGGCTAGAAATTACATTCTTTCTGCAGGGCCAGCCCAGGAAGTGCTGTAAAATAAGTAATAATACCTGCCCTGATCAGCCATAACTTGCTACAAATTGGTAAAGGGGTAGAGGAAAAAAACAGGTAGCACTACAACGTTCGCAACTGTTTCTGCAGACTGGCATCCTGAGGTGGGCCCTGCTGGAAGGTCTCTTATGCAGACATGAGATGTGTCTCTGGTCCCATACACCGGGCGGTTGTAGAGGCTGGCCCATACCTTCACTACAAGGTGCTGACAGGCCAATTGATATTTTAAGAGTCTATTACCATAAAATCCCCAGAAATATTATACACCCAATGTGCTGGAACTGGACTTTAATTACCATGTGTATCACAGGGCGAAAGTGTGACATACTTGAAGAGACTAGGTTGTCTCATGCTATTAATGCTACATATCACAGTGTTCCATACTCAGGCTGAAGTGGTTGTTCTGACCACAGATCTTCCAGTTGCCAACATACCTATCATAATCATAAGGGATTGGGTATATATAGCAAGTATATAGCAAGCAACTCTAATATTACTAACTGAAGTTGGACAGAATTCCTGGTTAGCCCATATGCATGTGCACTAACAAATGAAGGCATAGGCTCATTTACATTTATAAAGTGAGTGACTCGTTTAAATATTAAAGACATACCTAATTTGCATTTTTAGGTGAGTGGCCCATTTACATTTTAAAGCAAGCAGCCCATTGGGCATTTGCCTGAACCCACAGATTGCCAGTCCGGGCCTGCAATCAAGGTCCAATATTTAGCCCATGCACTGATTTACTTATGTATGGTTTAACATTATTGTTAATTCTGGGAGGGCTGTGTCCATGGGGGCTTAATTGGAACCAAATGTTGGTCTTTGTACCCAGGTCTAGGGGTTATATGTACCACACGATGGAACCAGCCTCTATAACCATGTGAATTCGCCAGGACAGCGCTAATTCACTAAAATGCGAAGTTGCGTCCATGTCACCTAATGATGGCAAAGTTGCACTAGCGTTACTTCGGCAAGCAAATCGAAGTTGCGCTAGCGTTGCCTAATTTGCATGCATCGGGAATTTAAAGTTCAATGGACATATATGTTGCAGCAAATACATTACATTACACAAGCCCGGCAAACCTTAATAAAAGAAAACCGAGTTGTTATATTGCCCTACACATGTTCCCACTATGTCAGGAAATGTAGGGGGAAAGCTGAGTACCTCAAAAAAATTTAAGATCTTTTGCAGATTATCACCCTGTAAAAAGGAAAATACGCTAGTGTTTTTCAACTATTTTTAACAAACTGCTATCTAGTCTATTGCACTTCGCCTGATCTGAGGTGGCGAAGGCAAGTCTGATGCAAGAGGTAACGGTCAGTAAAATCCGCATCTTAGTTAATTGGCGGAGGTACGTTCATTCGCCAGAGCAAACATTCACCTGGCATTAAAGTGCGAATCAACGCTAACATACCTCTCCTTCGCTACTGAAGAGGCAGCCTGCGCTTGTTAGTAAATCTGCAAAGTAACTAAATGACGTCACGCTGGCGAATTTTCGCCATTTTTAGTCACTTCGCCCTTTAGTGAATCTGCCCCATAGGACCTGTGGGAAATGTTCACTTTTTAAAATTTAAATGGATATTTTTTTACTATGTTTTTGAGGCCTCCCAACCAATGATATTGCCATCAATTTATACCACTCCCTGAGCTGAAGGTCTGGGGCTGTGCACCTTGACCACGTCTATACTTTGGTACCCCAACTATTTGCAATTTCTATAGTAGCAATATGGTGGCCACAACCACCAAAGAATGAGTGAATTTTTCAAGGTTCTGTATACTAAACCAAAAGGGTTCAGGCAGGGATTATGCATAATTTGCCTATATTTTAGCTTTCTGGACTTCCTTAAATTTCATGTGCAAATTGGTTTTGAAGTAGCTAAGGGTACTTACAGGTATTAAACCCAGCTGTTGTAAGCAATGACAGTCAGCAGCAGGAGGGAATAGCAAGAAACAGTCTATTATTTTAAATATTTAAAATACTTAAAAATATATTCTGGAAAAGTAAAAACTCTGTTGCATATTTAAAACCTGTGATTATTTCTTATTACTCATAATACTATATTTTTTTCATCAAAACATATACATAAACAGCACTGTATTTTTATTCCAGCATTTAAAGTAAAACACATATACTGCTTAAGATCTGTATCAAACAATAGGCCATTTAGCCAAAAATTCTATCAATACAATCAGAACAGTGGGGATATCACAGAAAAACAATGACTGTTTATAGCCATTCTGTTTACTGTACTGTCTTTTGTCAGCTTGCCATCCTTTTGTGGCTTATGTATAAAGGTTTTATTGTAGTAATACATGAGATTTCCAGACCACAGAAACCACCAAACATATCTGATGAAGATATATTTATGGTTTTGGAAGCTGACGAATTTACAACATTCCTAATGAACGTTTAAGGTTGTTGGTAAAAGCCACATCTAACTAAAAGATTTTAGTGGTTTCTGATTTTAACATGTTGATGAGTCCAAGAAATACGTCATAATAAAATTATCTCAGTGTGCAATTTATTTGGTCCTCTCGGAGCTCTGTTTCTCATTAACCCTTCCATATGGATTAGATAACAAAAGAGCACAGGAAACATTCCATTTATAGTGCTGTGATCATAATTAGGAAGTTTTACAAAAAGTGTGGATTATATAGGTTTATAACATGCTTTTGTTCATAATTTTCTCTCAACAGTGTGTAGAAAGACATGAACTCAGCTATAAGTTTATTTTTTTTATCGTTTGTAACATGATACACTGGTATGACTTATGCCATTATAATACCAATTTTTGTCATATTCCACAAATCCTTTTTAAGGACTATTGATTTCCTAGTCCACTATATACTATCTTCTGTATTACTTTATACAATAGGTCTCATTTCAGCAACTGTTTTGTATGTTGTCAGGTTCAATTATTTGCATGTGTATGTAACCATTGTGTTTCAACTTTGGTCCAAATACTCACTCCAAATACAGATTGACAGTAATTATAAAGAGTAATAATGGTTGATGTAGGAAATAAAATTATCTTCCCATGTGAAGGTTTAACTAATTCCATGGGTGAAAAATATGTGACTCAGCCTTTGATATTACTTGAACTTAACTGTGGCCCAGGCTAAACATCAAGTAAAGCTAATATGCTTTTCATGATATTAGCAGTGTTAGACTAAAATCACATGAGACTGCCCCTTTTGCTTCACTCCGCCTGCAGGTATAGAGAAATTGATATACTCTGAATATCATAAAGAACATGTGAAACTACTGTATGCACTTTATTGCCCATATCTGCTCTGTGTGTCTGCACACATTCTGACATCATGCCTGGCAGAGCAAAGATATGGCAGAAGGCACAGAACCATGTGACATCAGTCTCAGAACTGGTAATATCTTGGGAATGTAACACAATAAGAGCTCTCGAACTGCCTGACCTAGCACCTCCAGGTTTCTATGCTGATGCTCTGCTTTGAGCTATTAGCACTGCTGGAAGAGAAACTGTGAAAACAGGTAAAACTATCCATACTGCCCACCATTTATTTTAGGGTCAGGAACTTGCCAATATACAGTATGTTTGCCCACAAAGAATTCTGCTTCTGTTATCCAAAAGGGTACAGGCAGAAGTCCTTATCATGGCTTCACATGAAGCAAATAATAACTTACAACCTCCTCCTCATATCCTTCAAAACCCTCTGCACCTAACTAAGCCCTCACTCCTCTGCACCTGACTAAATCTCATCCTTATCTATATGCTCCTGGCCAAAACCTCCGCTCTTCTCAGAGCAACCGCTTGGTTGCAACCCCCCACTACTACTGAAGATCCTTGCATCAAACCTTTCTTTCTTACTGCTTCTTATGTTTGGACCATTCCAAAAATTTTCTGCAGAGAATACTCCCTTAATTCTTTCAGGACTAAACTCACAGGCAACCTTGTGGAGCACTTACTGTACATAACACCTGAACTGGGAACTGGCATTTACTGTATATGGCAGTGTCAGCCACTGTAACCTACAGCACTTAACATCCCTCCAATTTTTTGCCTGCCAATAGGCCACACGTTCTTTTGCATCAGACGCTGTGAAAATCTCCTGTGTTAAACCATAACTTGCAGAACCATTGAAAATTGCCTACCATTAATGTCAGGGAAATCAAGCTATGGTTAAAACGGTCCTGTCTGCTGGTCACATTTATTGATGGTCGAATTTGCGGCGTTTCCGATTTTTTTTTTCAAATTTCTAGAGAAATTTGCAAAATGGCAAAAAATTCTGGAAACACCAGCGTGTCTCGTTTTGGACACAGGTGTCCGTTTTTGGTCGTAGGTGTCTGCCAGGCGAAATTCTACTGCCGTTTCGCGAATCACTGTTATTCTCTGTGAATTCACCCCAGGCGAATAAATTCTCCCATCACTAGTCACATTCTCTTATAATATGAAATGCGCTGGAGCTGACATACACAGGGATTTTAGGCAGTTTATTGACACACAGGACTGATCATTTCAGCATACAAAAAAACAAATCATAGAAATAAATCCTGCCCACTGGGCCCTACCTTGACACATTTGATAAGATCCCTCACTAAACTGGAACACTTGTGGACCACTAGCAAACATGTATAGTTTGGGGTCACCCCTGTACTCATAATACTTATTTTGGGGGATTGCTCAGCCTCCTGGCTTTTCCTCAATGCCTCACTCTGTCACTTGGTCACAGGCTCCCTCTGCGCATTGCAGTTGCTGGCAGCACCCCAGCCCTTCTGGCAGTTCCTCACTCAGGCAGGTAGTCTTCCTGCTCCATGTCCTGCTCCAAGAGAGTTTCCTAACAGTCTAACCAGAATTAATACCTTTCCACAGGACAGCCTTCCTGTATAAAGTGAGCTCCAATATGTAAGCTGAACTACTGCAATAAAGTACCTGGCTAGCCTGCTCTTTCCAGACTACTCTATCTTAAAAGATATGACAACTAAAGTCTGTGAACAGAGGAATCATTCTATGTTTATTACCAATTTCCTTGTAGCTTACCTCTCCCACAAAAAGAGAAAACACATCTTTTTCCACATGACTTTGGTCACTCTACCACAATATATACATTGTAAATAATGGTACAGTGACTTCCAAAAACCAAGGCAGAATTGTTTGTGGTAACGTGTGCAAAAAGTAATTGTGGAGTAAGGTGAGCACATGCTCCTTTATGCAACTTCTTACCCTAATCTTTGCATCCATTTTTTGCACTTTACACCCTGTCCCTGTGTTATAGATTCTATTCAGTTTAAGCAATTACAAAGTTACTAATAAAGCTTGACATAGCTATACTTGGTACCAGATGGTAAACTACATAATAGTTATGAGTTTATTTAATTAGATTAATCGCTTTATTGGCACAGTCTTGTAAAAATATAACTCAAATGCAAATTTTGTTTATTGTTCCTATGGGTCAGCTCTCTAAAATATTGCCATCACGTCATCCTTGTGATATAATAAAATATAGACTAAACAAGGCAGCTCCTTATGATTATGGTAACCACCACAGCTGTCAGTGCCTCAGGTATAAAATATTGGATCAAACTCTGTGATAGCTGTGTGCATGCCATACCCTGAGGACATTTATCTAACAACAATTAAAAGGCCAATTATTGGTGCTAATATCAATAGCAACCCAGCACCCCGGGGTCTAAGACTAACAGTATTCGATCTTGAGACCAATGACTTAACTGTAGTGGCACTAGCATTTGCACAAATACATGTCAGAAATTAATCAGAAATGTAATTCTACTATTAATTCTATCAAAACATGCACTTTTGTTTTCCATTCTTCATTTTCATGTTTGCAAGACTACCCTGTATATACAGTAATCCATACAGGATTATATTATTATAATAATACTTATTATTATTACTACTAACACTACTACCAACACTACTACTACAAATAATAATAATAGGGATTTGAAGATTATTAAAGTGATTTAGAAAAGATAAAAATTTGTGCACAGGCAACCATAAACTGCATTTTGACTTGTTTGTGTAAGCAGGGAAATGCATAAGTTTTCAAGAACCAGAACTCTCAGCAAAGCCAGCAAAACAAATGCATTTCAGGGGCTGGAATCTGTCATGTCCAGTAGCAGAAAATTCGAGCTCTAAATATTGATGATTTGGTGGAAATGGCATTGTATCATGGTTAGGCTCGTGAGCAGGACTAACTAATATTCAAGGTGAGACCTCTTTTTCATTTTGGACATTACAAGCAATACAAGTAGCGATTACATTGATAACATCCCTCATCCTATTTTTGCTTGAGGACCATACATCCAGAGCTGCTGAATAAAATCTGGAACCACTCAGCTGTGACAGGCAAAGAAGGTCATATTTACTGTACTCAAATGTTACACAAGAACAAAAGAAATCTAAAGAGCCAAAGTGAAGGTAATAAATTAAACTCAAACTCACAACAAAATAAGAACTGAGAATGAGGTAATTGCTGAAAGATTTCATTCATTGGGAATGCCCCTTTGCTAATGCTGCTATAGCCATTCAGATTATGTAACATTTAACTTAAAAATCTATTAACAAAAAAAAATACTATGTACATTGGGGTTCAGCTACACATGCATAATACATTTTTTTAATTAATTTTAAAAAGACTGAAAGTTGACTGGTAGCACTTTATATTTTAGGGGTTGTCCTTCCGAATATGTAAATCATTCTTCTTGTTCATAAAACGACCTACAGCATAATTGAGCTGCATTTGTTACTAAAAATGAATAATTCATCATGTTTCCTGCCTCTTTTCATATATGTTGCTAGAGTTTTTGGTCCAATAGTCTAGATGTGGAGGAGCCTAAATTTTGTCAGACAAACTGTCGTCTGCACTTTCTTTTGGTCATGTTGCCATAATTACTGATCTTATTTTATTGGTCAGTTGATATCAAATCGATAATTATCATTGTGGCAATTAGGATCAGTCCCAAATTCCCATTCATTGCATACTCTTGGACATATGAAGTAAATATGGAATATTGGATACTCTCCTCTGGGCCAGATTTACTCTCCAACTTACAAAGGACGACTACCTGTTTGCTGACATCCTGATTTGTTCCATGCAAACTAAGTTGATTCCCAGGGTTATTGCCCTTGTACTTAATTTCATTGTGCTGCCACCTAATAGGTTCCTATTGGGGGTCCGCTCAGGGGCGATCCGGCCAATATGCTGTCTATGCTGTCTTATTTTTGTCAGGGGCAGTCCACGACGCTAGTGCAGAGAGTTCAATTGCTCTCTCTGCACTAGAAGAGCTGTATTTCCGGGTTAAAAAATTGAAATTTGACACTTAGTTACCAGGAGCGGCATTTTAGCTGCCCCTAGTAACCAGGGGGTGCTATCGCCTGAGGCGAGTGGCTCAACTCATCTCATTGGTGGAGCGCCCCTGGGTCTACTAGTAATAAAAATTCTAACAGAGTTGTAGATGATCAGAGATTACTTTGCCATTTGCCTGCTATCTGCCTGAATTCTTTTGGGCCAACTAGCTTCCTATGTCTTTTACATCATCAGGCATGAGAGTGATTTGATTGGCTATAAGGTGGGAGATGTGTCAGAAGTTTGCTGGAAGATCCAAGATACATTTGGGAAAAAAGGAGGACTGAATTGAAGAATGCAAAAAAGAAAGAAAGAATTGAAGAATGACTTTGGTGCCAAAGCTAGGGAGTAGACCAAAACAGTCAATAAAAGATCCCCTTCTGCCACTCCTAGACACAGAAAGACTGTCCAGGAGAGCAGAGCGAAAGCTCTTCTGCTGAGCTCTGCTAGGAGGTAGGACTTGGGAGCTAGAGTTTCAGCTATGCAGAGAGACCCCATCCTATTTAATGCCAAGCTGCTAGACATCTTGTAGGTGACCAGTTCACCTTTCAGAATTTCCTGTGAACTCCAGTCCATGTGAGCATTCATATGAGAAATCCTCCATGGACAGAATATTGCTGTAACTACAATGTGTGGTCCCTGTGTGAGGACAGAGACCACACATTTCCACTGGGTGCTTCATCATCTGATGACGTCTCCAATGGCATGAAACCTGTTAGGAGGGTGTGGCTGACATGAGGGGGCAAATTTATGAAATTCATGTGAAATGATCGAAGTCAATCGAATAACGATCATACAAATTTTTTCGTGAAATCGTATCTGCAAATTTGGCCTCTTCGATAATTGAATATCGAATAGATCGAATGATTGGATATTCGATAATTCGATCATTCGATGATCGA
>CM044446.1:61662045-61678653 GCA_024363595.1 Xenopus borealis
CCTTCTCCAAGGCATTAGGTTCGCATTTATAATAATAAAACATTTTTTAGTTACGTAGTGACAAGACCTGAGAGTGCTGATCCCTTTTGCTCATTCTGTTGGAATTTTTGATACTGCACACAGGCAATTTAAACCTCTATATAAGAGCGTTGGCTACCCCTTATCTACCCCTTGGACTACATGATGTCATGACAACACCGGATTAGGCACTAGTGATCGAACTTCTACAGCTCCGCACTAAGCACTGTTATAGCAGGTGAGTAACAAGTGAGCAGGTGCTGCTGCTGGTGTCGAGGAGGAGACAGCTGGGTTATATATTCACACTGATGCTGAGCCTACCACTTGTTCTGCAAAACTAAGCAGCTCTGTGTTTGTCTTAACCTCTTCATTACCTGAGGCACTTGCCAGACTGGAAATCACAACAAGCACAGATCATTAAAGGACAAGGAAAATCTAAAATAGAATAAGTCAAAAAATGCTGTAGTTTGTATACTAAATATAAACATGAACTTACTGCACCACAAATCCTGATCAAACAAATGATTTATGCTTTCAAAGTTGGGCATATACAGACTGCACTGGGTCCTGTGTTGTCATGTAATCCAATGTGGATTTTATAGTTTTTGTATTGTTTAATACAAACTTTCTCCAACCAGTGACTACAACAAAATAATCCTCCAAATAGAATCCCAGTTTATCTGTTTAAATCTGGCTCCATGGTCTTTGTCCCTGCAGCTGGAGTTGGAAACAGTAAAGGGTATTTAAATGCAAAAATTAAATCCAATACAAATCTCTACACAGTTGCCATCTGCAAAAAAGAAGAAGAAAGAAAGGTTGTGGGAGCACTCCATAGCTAAATAAAAATGTACTAAAATACAATGGAAGTGCTACTGATCTGGCCAAATTATCTATACACATAGAGGAAAAAGAGGAGAGATTGACCAATGCACATTCCCTGGTCCCCTGTCATATAAGTTATCTATGCAGTTGCATGTGTACAAAGACAGGGGTTTTTTAGTTACAAAATTATGATCATAAGATTGATAAGCCACCACACCACGTCAAGGTAAAACCCATATGGCGGTCCCGAACTATTTACCTCTGGTCATAATATCAAATGCAATAGCCTCTGCAAGCTGCTGGAGTTCTGCAATGGCTGGGAAGTAAGGCGGGGGCTCTCCCTGCTGTTCATAAGTATGACCCTTCCCAGCAGTTAGGGACTGTCTGACATTTTATACCCACAGAAGTAAATGAAGGGAGAATTTCACTGCATACAGTCAGGTTTCTTATAAAAACAGTAAACATTTTTTAATTAAAGTATATTGGAGATTTCTTTCTTTCTCATGACTTTCTGTGTGAATGCTTTAATGCTCACTACACCACAGACATTCCAGCCAAACTGTAGCTCTTTGGCTGTGAATAAACTACAGTTCACAGTTTCCTCTCTCAAGGCAGCCATTTCCATTTGCCAATTATGTTATGGTTCAAAGAATGTCAGACTGAATGGTCAGCCCCAACATGTTTTCACCTCAACAAATCTGGCCCTCATTGCAAAAAGTTGCCCCTGGCATAACCCCTCCTGCCCTCTACCTGTATCCATACTTGAACCTTAGGGAGCAGGCAAAAATGGACCATGCCTTTACCACCTGACCTATGACAAGAAGTAAAGACTGGTTTTCTATGCTTAGCTCTGCATTTTTTTCCCTTCCCAGGGCACAAGTGCATACTAGATGAGCAGCACTAAAGGCAATGATACCCAAGAAAAATCTGCAGGTGACTAATCTTCATCTCCTACCGGCGATAAAATTAATTGTTAGCGGCAAAACAAATGTGTTGCTTCGTTTTTCTAAAGTTGCCTGAAGTCTCAACTTAAGGCAACTTCGGAAAAATTAAGTAATGTGTATGTTTTACCTCTGGAAATTCAAGCACAGAAAAATGCATCCCACATTTAGAAGTTTATTTATTAAAATCAATTTTTTCTGGTCGGACTTTCAGAGGGAAAACGATTTTTTCATGAAAAAAATACAAATCTTTCATGATTGAATAAACCCAAAGACTGTTAAAAGTATGAATTAAGAAGTACTCAATATCAAACCTGCCTAGGTCATGTAGAAGTCAAAGGCAGATAAACTAAATGAGATTTAATATCACTATTTTTATTTTAATCTTATGCCACCTCCTTAATTATATGCACTGACGTGGGGTATGTTACTAAAAAATAATAGCTTGGGAGGGATGGGATTCCTACAGACTGATGCAGTAATTTGCAAATGCCACACCCTGAAGCATATGTCACTGTAATATATGAACTTAGGATATGTAATTCATTTTATATAATGTGAACATAATAAAAAAGTTGGAAGGTTCCATTATGCACCCAGAGCTAAAATACCCACTGTGGGGGTTAAAGACCTGCTTTTAGAAGGTGGACAATTTGAGGATACACAATAGTTGGGTCTTTACCTTATTGTCAACTGAAGCCATCAAACCAAACTTCTGTGCTAATTTCTGTGCTAAATTGGACATGCCAATGAGCTTGGCAAACAAAAGCACATGTCACTATTTGCCTGTTAGGGCTGTTCGGGTTTCAGCTTTCTGTCTGGTTTTCAGCCTTGTGAAAACCGAACAATAATCTGGCCAGTAAATAAAATCATTTAAATACTAAGATACTCATCATAACATGGCAGTTAATTGTTTATCATTACAGAAACAAAAAAAGCAAATCATAGTAAGATAGTTAAGTACAATGAAAAAAGAACAATGTCCAGTCAATCAATCAAAAATAAGAAATTGTTTTTCTAAATCAGCATTTCTAAATCAGCATTTCAGGGCTTTTAGGATAACTGATTTCTTACTTATCAGGTAGAATATAGATGGAAATAGAGTTGCCACCCCTGTGGTTTTGAACTGGATATCTCAGTTTTTCAAAGGGCTATCCATTCAAAACCATTCTATCTGGTATAAAACATTGCAAAAACTGAACATCCAGCCAGTTGCATCTAAGTAATGCAGATAACCCTGAACCGGTGCCATAATGCCACCATCATTGTGTCCACTTCTGTTATCATGCCACCTCAAACTCACTGTCCCATCTCCAATTCTATCTGCCCTTCTTATGTTTAGCCCACTGGCAATGGTGGTAACCCTAACATTACCCTTAAGCCATGTGTGTTGTTCTTCTAGCATTGTCTGGTCTTATCACACATTGTGATAGTAGCTGTATGCACAAACTGTGTCAACGGGGGTCATTTATAAACTTTGCACAGGGCAGATTGGTTCGCAGAGTGAATATATTTGCCCTGCACCTGGTTAGATTTATAAAGCTGAATAAAAGTGTGCAAACAGATCTGCAAATTTGTTTTTCACATTGCGAATGTCTATAGGAGCTTTTTAAATATGGCAAAAATCACAAATTGCGAACACTCTGCGCCACAACTTTGGTGGCGGAGAAAATATTCACAAAACTGTTTTGTAAATAGCAAATTTAAGTTACTTTTAATACTATTTTCGCGCAAAACAACCTCACAAAGTGCACTCACGCAAAGCCCTGTCTTGTTTACAAGTTGTTTGCGAAATTTCATTCACAATGTGAATTTGCAAAAACCAGAAAGACAGCATAGTAGTGCAATATTGTAGCATTCAGGAAAAAGCATGGGCAAAACTACCATTTGTGAACAATTGTGCACTGCGCAAACTTTATAAATGACCCCCATCGGCCTGCACTTCCTAATGAGCAAGAATAGATCTTAGCCACCCTAGTTACCTACACTTAGAAACCAATTTTTTTCTTTAAAGCAACCTTCAAGTTTTAATTTAGCAAAAATATTAAGAAAGCACATTGTGCTCACACTTCAAAAATAATAAACAGAGTAATTAATATGAATCATTTATACAGTCTTTCAAGATGTAAAGGCGCTAAATAAGGTGAATGGAGTTTAAACTTAGCTGAAGATTCACTTTACCAAACAAACAGGGAGGAAGCCATAATGATTACAGTCTGAAGGTTGTGAATGGAGAGTGAATTCATTACAAGCCGGTGCCTTATTAATTCTGATTGCTTTTAGAATTTTTTCCTTGGTAATGCAAGTCTCATTTCAAGCCATAAGCAAGACCCTCTCTCTTTTCTGCTTCCATTGTTTTCCTTAATTTGTGTGTCCACTCTCTGCTGTTGTGTTAAAGCTCAGGCAGTCTCTAGAAAATTTAATATTTATCATTTAAAAATTAAACTGAGGAGAAAAAGATAATTGCAAATCATACGTAGTTTGCAGAGTATGATTTATTCCAGATGAATAGGAAAGAAAATGAACTGAGTAAACAACATGATGTTCTGTTTCTTTAAAACTGCAGAGTTTGATAAAGTGGGGCTTGCATGCAGACTTTATTCTTTATCCTTTATTGTATCTCTCATTTTATGAAACATTATAATCAAACATACACACACATATTTACTTTATACATGTATATATATATATATGTATAAAGTAAATAATATATATATATATATATATATATTCTGACCTTCTATACCAGCCCAAGACAATCACAGCCCTCTATCAGGGAATATCTGTGTCTCCAAAGATCCCGATTAAAGGCATAAATATATATAGACTGAGAAATATGTGATATAACTTACCCTTGTATAAATAATATTAGTCAACAAATGTTTATTCCTTGCAGTAATATTGCCTCATTAAAATAGCCTGCGGGCATGTGAGATTGTTTAAAACCTAAAGTAAAAACAGAAATATTTTCAATGGCTTAACCAATACATTGTGTTCTTCCAGCCTGTCATTCTACACAGTATATGTGGGAGCCAGGCAGTACTGTGATGGGAACTGATGTTCAATGCTTTAGGCATAATCTAAAGGAAGTTCTGCATGATCTGCCTCCAGCTGCGTTTCTGCTTGTTGTGAAATGGTTGCCTAGAAATCCTGTATAGAAGCAATATGCTGTTTGTATTTTTTAGTTTCAAAATCAGCACTGTGATTAACATTTCAAGAGCCATCAAAGGAATCATCCTCTTTAGAATAAAATAAGCACAATCTCAGCACTGAATTTCTCATATCCTTTTCCCTCTCGCCTCTTGAGGAGTAACTCTTCCACCGCATTGTGAAGCAAATGCATTCGAGAATATAAAAAAAGATTCTGGCTAATGTAAGGTTGATAGCAGCGTCCTAATAGTTTGTTTTAAAATCTGCTGTATGAAGTTGTCTGTATCTATGGTTCTGTACTACAGTAGAACCATGGAAATGCAGTGGGAAGTTTACCGTTATACAAAGTATTGTTTTATGTAAGGTATATAGTTCTTACAAAAAAGGAAAGAAGACCACAGGTATCAACCTAATATTATTATTATCATCGTTTCCTATTTCCATCACTTGCTACCTCTAGAAATACTTCTGATCCCACAACTGGTATTCATTTTATTTTGTAATTATGTACTTTCCATAAATAATTCTTACACAAATGGTTACCTAAAGAGGTACTGTAATAACTGAACTGAAGCTGCAATCACATTTTAGAGCCAAATGGAAATACTTGTGAATAAGCAGTGCCAAAAATATATCCCATATCATTTATAATCTCTTTTTATTTATAGGCCTGGACTGTCAATCTGCGAATTCTGACAAATTCCAGAGGGGTTGTTGTAAGATGCCATAGACAATTACTATATATTGGGCCATTTGGGTTTCTGTGTACTTGACATGCCAGAGCCTATGATGAATCCCAGTCTGGACCTGATACCTATAATATTATATCACAAAATAACAAAACACCTCTTTGTCTAACCCTCTTTGACTTTCTAAAATATCAGAAAACATTACCCATTGAAGCCAAAGCAACATACCAATGGTGTTTTTATCTCCATTTTGACAATTCCATCACACCAGAGTTTTATACTTTTCATGTGTCAACATGAACATTTTAATGAAATTTAAATCAATAATGTTTTGGTATTTGGTGTTTGCTACCAGGGGATTACAGATACACTCACATCTTGCTTATCAAAATTCTGAAAACCTGACAGGCAGTTTTGAAATGAGAGGCAGCAGGCCCATTTATTAGGATTATGCTTTAGCAGCATGGATAGATCCAATAACATTCTGAGCTGGTGAGAGACTGTTCAGACCTGGAATATTCGATTGCCAGTGTTGTTTGCTTTCATTTATCTTGCACACATAAAGGGTGGTTGTAAAGTGATAATGTTACATCTGGAAATAATGTACATTATTTTGCTACTTTGCTTTTTAAAAATAATGTTTGAAGAGCAGCAAATATAACTGCTGGAAAGCATAATTTTGTTCAGTCTCACAGGAGAGCAGATCTCCATGGAAAATTTGACACTGTGCAATGTTGAGGCAAGATAATATTTAAATGTCTATTTAACCTGATTATCATGACATGACTACATGCACCAATATGTGGTAAAAACCCTTAAAGTGATTGAGTATGCATTTGTAAAAATAATATTAAAATAGAAAAATTACAGGGAAACAGATTACACAATGTGATACAGATAAGTACAAACATATATGGCATGTGTAGAGAGGCCGTGTGTACTGGGAGGTAAATTGTGGGTGTAATGATCCTGTCATCTCAAGAGACCAGCACAAGACAGCTTTGTGTTCTTATACAAAGAACTCACACAAAACACAAGATAATTAACCACATATTCCAGTGCTAGCCTCACATATGACTAAGTATCTAGATGTGTTGCTGCCAGTACAATACTTTTAGGGTTCCTTGCAGGCCTGAATTTGTGGCAAGGCCACAAATGCCTGGGCCTAGGGTGGCACATATTAAGGTGCAGCAGGCCACCTTCAGTTTGTACAGGGCACTCGGGTATGAACGTGCAGAAAATCTCTTGCACGTCCTGTCCCATTTCAAATTGAAGGCTGCACATGCACGCCATTGTAGGTGCGGCAGCAGCAGGTGCCAGCCTCTGGGAGCTGTAACAAGAAATCCGGTCTTTGTTAACATGTAATTAACATCTATTACCAATCAATTAACATCAACATTAACAGGCTGAATAGCATTTGTTGCATTTGTCCATGCAGGGCACACAAATTCTTGTAAGAGCTGGAAGTGAAGAGGGGTTCGTTTTCACTTCTTAATGTACTAGTGCACCATAAACTGACTGAAATTGTGCTTAAGAAACCAATAGGGAAATGTAATATACGTTGGTAACGCAAAAACTATTCGCAATGCGAAAAGTTAAGCCTTTGCTCGAACAAATTTTGCTTTGCATGAATGCAAAATACCTTTTGCGAACCTGGAAACTGTTTAGTGACCACTTCCGCCAGCGGAAGGCCGTTTGTGAATTTTATACTTTGCGCTAATGCACTGTCAATGTAATAAATCTTCTTACTGAAAAAGTCGCAATGTTTGCTCCAAAAGATTACAACACCTTCAATCTCTTCTTAAGAGTGTGCAATTATATTCCTCAATGTGCAATATCGATTCGCAATGCAATAACCGTTTAAGGAACAATATTACATTACATTGGATTTTAACTCTTATTGGTGTGCAATGTTTTTCTCTTTGCAACTTTAATTACATTCCTCCCTAATCTTTCCAATTCTTGAACCCCCCAATGTCTACTGTACATGGATTATTAGTTATTAGTTGACTCAAAGAGGCATCCTACAATAATCAATAATGGCAACAAACAGTTTGTTTTGTGTATGTAAGGGGGCATGGTTTGCATGTTAGTTTGCATTCCCACACAGGAATAAGGATATTATAAAAATTATTATTTAAACTTCTTCACATAGTATATTAAGGCAGCATCCACTGGCATGTCCTTCTGGATAGTAGAAAAAGAGTTTCTTATTACAGTAGAAAGTACATATTCTCTTCACACTGATTCACCTTTATACCCTTAGTTTATACTGTCATTCACTAAAAAATGTTTCAGAACAATTTCTCTGCCATCCACACTAACAGGACAATTCCTTTTCATTTCATCACTCAGAATCATTTGATGCTATCATAAAGCAGTTTTAAGAACTCTGTGTCTGTACTGGGGACATAACCTTGGGTCTTACATATTACTTTTGGCATTCTATAGAGAGCTGCCCAATTGCAATTCAGTGAGTAGTGATGAGTGAATCTGTCCTGTTTCACTTCATCAAAAAAATTAGCAAAACTGCTAAAACAAATTGTGAAACAGCGAAACCCATTGAAGTCAATGGGTGATTTTTTTCTTATGCCAACTTTTTTGTCTCTACGACAATTTTGTCTTGAGAACTTTTTCATTTTGGCAAATTTCTTCCTCAGTTTCTCAAAAGAATTTGCAGATGGTGGAATATCGATGCAAATTCATACCTGCTGAAAAAATATTTCATCACTAACTGAGAAGATGCCAGCTCTGGCAGCTTTGGCAAGAACTAAAATCAGAGTTGATAATTATTATTAGTATTATTATTATTATAATATTATAATATTATTATAATACATTTATGGCCACATAACTTTTCCTCTGCACACATAGATATGTACAGAGATGAGACAAGCTTATGCGCTTTGGGTCCTACGGGAGAAAAGCGCTTTACAAATGTTGTTTGTTGTTGTTGTTGTTGTTGTATTGCTCTCCTTTATTTATATATTTCTACCAAATTCTGGAGCTCTTTACAAATGCTTTACATAACTGCCTCAGTGGACCCTTATAATCTAAGGTTCTTATTGCACAAGCACACACTATGGACAATTTCATCAGGAGTCAATTAATCTTGTTGTATGTTTTTGGAGTGAGGAAGGAAACTACACAAATACAGAGAGAACATAAAATACCTCAGCACTGCAAGGTAGTAGTTCTAACCAATTGATCATCATGCTGCCCATACAGATGGTATTATGGCCTGGACTGGCAGTGTGGCAAATGCAGCTGCTGTAAGATTTCAGAGACAGAGTCAATGTTTAGTGGGCTGTTGGGGGTGTTTAGGCCACTAAGTACTTGAAATGCAATGGCTTATTTTGAATCGCAATCCAGGCCTGATGGTACTATATGTGTATTGTGTATTGCATTTGAAAATATTGTCAATTGTCTATTCGTGCTTCAGCACTTGTGCCTACCAATCAGCAATTTATATTTCTACTCTCTCTCTCTCTCTCTCTCTCTCTCTCTCTCTTTCCCCTCCCTTGCAGAAAACATTGTCTTTTATAGCTTAAATCAATACATTTCGTAAAAAGAAATGGTATTGCATAACAAACACATAAATTAAACCTGCTAATGGGTAAGGTCCATGAGTTTGGCATTCAGAGGCTCTCAACTAAAATGATACAAACTGTCCCAGAACAAGGCCTTGCAGGCTGATGTAAGAGAAAATGCACTTATTTGTTTGAAAGCAAAATTGAGTGCCTTCCAGCAATAATAATTGTATCTTATGAGTATGATAAAGTACTGAAACACATTAATATCTGAAGAAAAATGTAAATCATTTAATCATGGTCAGTCGATAACAAGACATTGCTACTGCCAATGTTAAATACAAAATGATAAGTAAACAAACAACACTATGAAATAATTATATTTTCATAGTGTCAATCACTGTAGCTGCAGATATAGTATAGATATAGTATAGTTCCTAAATTTATGTCTATGTAATATAAATGTCTACATACTGTGTGGGGCAGATTTACTATTGGTCGAATTTCGAATTTAAAAAAATCCGAAATTCAACCATGGGAATAGTTAGGGAATTAAAATCCTTCGAATTCGAAGGATTTTACCGCAATTCGATTGTTCGAACGATCAAATTATAAAAATTTGATCAAACAATCAAATTGTTCGAATCGAATGATTTGAACGACTTTAACCATTCGATCGAATTTTTTTAATTCGATCAAAATTCAACAAAGCCACTTTGGTAGATTGAAACTGGCGAAGTAAGCAGTCGAATGAAAATTTAAAGGGGAAGTAATTAGAAAGTCGCGTATGAGAATATTTGAATAGATTTTTATTCGAATCATTCAATTTCGATCGAATTTACTGAATTCACTGGACGAATTTACCTAATATATATATATATATATATATATATATATATATTGTAGATTGTAGTATCCCTATAGCCTTGGATATTATGCTGGTCCGAGAAATCATTCAAGCCCCTCTTAAAGGTGTTAACAAAATCATCCATCACAACATCATGTGACAGGGCATTCCACAAACTCCAAAAAAGAAGAAAAGTAAGGTTGTGGGAGCACTTCATAGCTATATAAAAATGTACTAAAGTACTTAAAAGCCGCAACGGGGAAGGATTAATCTCATGGAACCAAAGCTGGGGTCTAGGTTATCTCTCACCTTTGAAAGCTAATGGTGGGGGAGTACTAAGCCCTATGGATGAAACCAATGCTGGGAGGCTTTAGCATTTGATATTATGACCAGAGGTAAATAGTTAGGGACCACCATATGTGTTTTACCTTGACATGTTGTGGTGGCTTATCAATCTTATGATCATAATTTTGTCACTAAAAAACCCCTGTCTTATTATACATGCATCTGCATAGATTACTTACAGTATATGTAATGTGCATTGATCAATCTCTCATCTTTTTCTCCATTCCATAAACTCTCTATACTCATTGTTAAGAATTACTTATGTTGCTTCAAGTTAACATCCTCTAATTTTAAGAGATATCCTCTGGTGTGGTGGAAAAAAAGACCCCCTGCTATCTGGGCAATGTCCTCTAATGTACTTATATAGAGTAATGTCCCGTTGGAGGCTTCTATTTTCCAGAGAGAACAACCCCAACCTTGACGATCTACCATTTTAATTTAAATCTTCCATCCCTCTAAAGTATCTGAGCCAAAAATTGCATTGCATAATCAAGGTGAGGCCTTACTAGGGACCCAGGGCAAAATTATGTTTTCATCCTTTCAGTTAATAATTTTTTATGCATGACAGTACTTTATTTGCTTTAGTAGCCACAGAATGACACTGCCTGGAATGAGATTACTTATTATCCACAAAAACACTTAGATCTTTCTCAGTAAAGGAAACACCCAGCACACTGCCATTTAGTATATAATTTCCATTTATATTATTTCTGACAAATTGCATAGCCTTACATTTGTCAGCATTAAACCTAATCTTCCAGTTTGTCACTATGTTTTCTAATTTAGTCAAATCACTCTGAAAAGTGGCAGCATCCTGCATGGATCTTATAGTTCTACACAATTTAGTATAATCAACACTGGCCTAATTAGAAAATGTTCAATTTACCACCACTCTTTGTAATCTATCCTTCAAACAGTTTTCTATACAAGTACAAATACTATGTTCCAGGTCAATATTCCTTAATTTGACCACTAACCTTCTCTGTGTTCTGTATCAAAAGCTTTTGCAAAGAACAAGTAGATTATATTCACTGTCGAAGTTCCCACTCACCTCCTCATAAAAGTCAATTCAATTAGTCTGGCAAAAACTGTTTTCTACCACAGATGCCAAATTAACTGGCCTACAGTGTTGAGGCTGAGAATAGATCTCTTTTTGAATAACAGTACCACATTAGCAATTCACCAGTCTTTCTGCACCATGCCAGACCTCTGTGGATCCTGAAAAATTAAATAAAGGGGATTGGTTATCTCAAAGATAAGCTTGTTTAGAAGTCTGGGATGAATACTATTTTGGTGTTGCATTAAAACCAGTGCACATCAAAAAAATCAATGGGACTTCTCCCACTGATTTATATTCAATCTCGGCAGGTTTGAGATGCCAGATTTTAACATTCTATTTTGCATCATTGCAAAATATCAGAATAAAGGAATGGATATATTTGTGTTACTATTAACACAAATAGTGTTAGTTGTTATCACATGAAAACAGCATTTTGCACCAGGGAACTTACTTACAGCACTGGAAAATAAAAACTCCATGAGTTCCATGGTCCTAACTGACAGCTGTGATATATAAAGACAATTGCTATGTAGATCTTGGTATGAAGGGGAGCTGTTGATGTTTTCTCTTTTCTCTGTATAAATACTTTGATACAAGTGACATTCAGTCTCACATTTTATTAAGCCTTTTAAATGCTTTATTGATATAATAAAAAATAATCACTGCACTCTAAGTTTTGTGTTATGCCTCCATTAGGACATTTTTTCAGGTGATAAAAAGCAGAAGGGCAATGAACATCTAAAGTGAATATTAATGGACCGATAAAGAACAAGTTTCGCTCCTAATGCAAAATTAATAAGGCAGTTTAGGCAGTTTAGGGGTGCATTGTAAGAAGAGCTTTCTTTTTCAGTATATTATTTTTGGAGTATGTGATTCAGGGCTGAAAATGATATCTGCAGTTAAGTAAGCACAATCGCAGTGCATCAGTAGCATATTCATACAGGAAACGTTTTGTGCTAGGCTGGCAAAGAGAAGCTGATGGATGATGGCACTGATTAATATTATTAATGATATTTTCATTAATGGTATTTTCAATGCTTCTATAAAAATCAGCCCAAAGTTATAGGTTGGCTTCATCTTACACAATATTAATGGAGGTTTCTTCATGGTCTTGTAGAATATAATTTTTTAATTCAAAGAACATGAATTGAAACTTCCATGCAAAAACTACGTCTCTATATGCTTGATTTGTTTTTATACACTAGTGTCTTGATTTCATGTGATTTGCTGTTTGTTTTAAAGCAACTTTAAAAGTGACAGGAGCCAAAAACCCAAAACACCATAAGGTACATGTATCATCCCTTAGAAAATGAATTTCTCAACATAGGGCCCAAGAACAAATGTACAGGGACTAGTCATGAAGTGGTACCTTAAAATGTTTTTAATAGGGATGTACCTAATCCACTATTTAGGATTTTGCTAAACACCCAAATCCTTCGTGAAAGATTTGGCCGAATACCAACCAAATCCCAATCCTAATTGGCATATGCAATTAGGGGTGGGGGTGGGAAGGGGAAAATGTTTTTAATTCCTTGTTTTCTGACAAAACGTCATGTGATTTCACTCCACACCCCCTAATTTGCATATGCAAATTTGGATTTGGTTTTCCCGGGCACAAGGATTCGGCTGAATCCGAATCCTGCTGAAAAGGCAGAATCCTGGCTTAATCCTGAACTGAATCCTGGATTCGGTGCATCCCTAATTTTAAGTATGAGTATTTTTGTGCTATAAAGTGAACTAAATTTAATTATTATTATTTTGTTAGAAAGGACAATAAAGGGAACTACTTTCATTTTGAGTGTTTGTAATTTATGAAATGCTATTACATATAGTAACACGGTGTCAGAATGTGGGTCAGAATGCTATTGCTGTCTGTTCCTGCACATCTATATAGTGCATGTTCTGATAACATGAATAATTTTTCATTTTTAAATCCTCAGGAGTGTTCCCCAATTTCTTATTAATTTGATAATAAAGTTCAAGTGTCCCTGTGTCTGTGGAATTGCGCTACTGCGCATGTGCCCCACGGACAGCCAGCGCGAAGAGTCTAACGCTAGCGCAAATTCGCCAACACAGACTCTGGCGAATT
Organism: Xenopus borealis; assembly: GCA_024363595.1. Classification (NCBI taxonomy): domain Eukaryota; kingdom Metazoa; phylum Chordata; class Amphibia; order Anura; family Pipidae; genus Xenopus; species Xenopus borealis. The sequence goes on from CM044446.1 coordinate 61,675,537, forward strand.
TATGCTAGTGAAGTAGATAGAATACAATAGATAGGAGGTTGAAAAAAAAGATTGAACATTTTTAGATAGGAGGTTGAAAACATTTTTTAAAATTTTTCTAAGTCCCACGCTGTGGCGTGTTTTACCATTGTGGGTGATAGTCTCAAAAACATCGTTTTTTTGGGGGGCTGTTACTCTCCTTCCCCCCTACATTTCCTGACATATGGCAACACTACTATATAGGGCACATGTAGGGAAATAGGACAACTTTATTTTTCAACCTCCTATCTATTGTATTGCTCTGGCGTAAGTGCTAATGAACACCAAAAAATTGATCTTAGTGAATTTGCGTAATTACGATCCATCATCAGTGCGCAACTTCGCCTGGCGTAAGGATGCGAAGTTGCGTAAGTCTATCTACTTCGCTAGCGTAAATTCACCAGAGTCGGTGTTCGTGAATTTGCAATTACGATTTGACGTCACGCTGTTGAATTTGCGCTAGCGTCAGACGCTGCTCTTGAGGCAGAGTCGCCTCTGAAATTCTGTAGGACAAACATTTTTTTGTGGAAAAAAAACACTGGTGTGATCTATACCATAAACAAACATTGCCCAAACTCTTTAGGAAGCAGTAGTATTTTTAAAACTACTGAGAAGCACTCTAGGTGTCCACCATGGTTGTCCACTTTTTTTTGGACTGGAACAAGTCTGTTTTTATAAATGTTTGACTACATATGTTCTAGCGCCCGTTAATTTAACAGGCTTAATGTCTAGTTAATTTGATAAAATCAAATACAAACTAGTGAAGCTAAATAAGATAAGGAAAACATATGACAAATACAAAGATATGCATATGTATATATATGTATATATGTATGTCTTTATATTCTATTTGAAACAGATACAAGTAGTCCTGGCTGCAATTGCATATTTATTATGGGTCTTTTTATGGACATTAGTACAAGATGAAACTTAATAATGATGTATCAGGCTGACCTCCAGTTTTACACCCCATCTCACTTAACTAGTTTTAGTCTCTGACTTATTGATTGAGTTTTAATAAGATAAATTGATCTCATGTATCATGGAAGCAGCTGCCAGACAGCTTGAAGTGATTATCCCAAACCAATTGGCATAAGCAATGCTGAACATCTAATAGATCTATTTTAATGTTTTAGTGTTAGCCGGAGATGCAGAAGAGAATAATTAGAAATTAATCAAAACCATGTTTGTCTTATCTTTACCATGCTGCTTTAAAATCACTTGTTGGTGGATATTTTAGCCAGATAAACCCCTTTATGCAGGAGGATAATTTTGTGAAAACATTATTTCTAGAATGAATGGAAAGGGGTCATATGTACTATAATTAGCGATGAATAAAATTTTTTGCAAGGCATCGGTTCATGCAAAATTCTGCATTTCTCCATCACCGAATATTATTGTGAGAGCAGCATGAAAAGAAGGTGACAAAACACTTGCAGCCCCCAATGTATTTTGCAAACATATTTGTTGCAAAAAATGCTTATAGACTAAAATGTATTCTGCAAGGAAAACTTTTGCTTGAAATAACATTCATAAAGTCCAAAGTATTTCGTACAGAAAAGAAAAGTCATGGAAAAAACTTCAATGTGTTTCATAATTTTTTCCCACACAGTAATTTTCTCCTGAGTACAGATTCACACATCACTAACTATAATGCATATATTACATTTGATAACTCATGTACTGACAAGGATATTCTTTCATATACATAGTAAGGGGCAAATTTACTATTATTCCTGGAAATTAGCTCGACCAAATTCGCAATTTGATAAGCACTCGACCATCGAATGCTTATCGAATTGTTTTAGGCTATCATTTTGCTCGCAATACGATTTCTTGATGAATCCGTACAATCGGATATCCATGGTTCGATTTCACGAAAAAATCGTGAAATTTCCTTCGAGCGTACAAAAAATTTGTACGATTCTAACGATTGAACGCTACGATTGTACAAATGGTATTCGAGCAGGACTTACCCTCAGAAGCCTATGGGGAGCTTCTCATAGGCTTCTATTACAATTCGGTAGGTTCAATCTGGTGAAGTAGGCAGTTTAATAACTTTAAAATTTTGATACCTTCGATCATCAAATGAATTTTGAAACAAAACAGAAATATGTGTAAGAAATTCAAAAATTCATTACAAACAGTAAAGGTTATTGGAAAAGGTTAAACATTGTGACTAACTGAATAGGGTGAAGTATATTCAGGGATCCTTCTATTCAGTTAAGGTGGGAAACAAAAAATGCTCAGCGGTAAGATATAGTTTCTTTTTGTGTGGCATTATATTCACAGATCATGGTACATGTTTTGAATAAATAATTAATTCTATCAGCTTGGTGGCTCCTGGAGGGTGAGTTTGTTGGTGGATGGCTGGAGAAAATAGACTGTATAAAAGCTTGGCCAGTTTCAAGGACAAGTGGGTTATACTGAAGGAATTCAGTATTGTTCCAGGTGGTATAGTATATTGAAAAAATATATATTGTTAAGTGTCTGATTGCATGAAGTAGCGAGGATATGTATGTGAGTTATGTATCGAAAACATTTTTGGGTGTATTGTTCCTTATTCATCATGGTCTCAATACAATCCACATGGAAGATATGATGCAGCTTATTCTTGCACTATGATGATAGGTGGAGAAGTGTGGCAAAACCATTGATGTGCAGTGGAATGACTTTTCTAGCTGCTGCAGCTAGACATTCAGACATGGTTCTTTAATAACTTCACTGCAAGCAAAGCAAAACACAGCCACCCCATGCTACAATGATACATGTTGAAAAGAATGCTTGCATGCCTGCACATTAGTGATTGACATATTTGAAAGATGGATGTTTATCACTAGGGAGGTCAGGTAAAGGGAGTTTCATTATAGCATTAATGATCTTTCATTTTATGATGAAACTGCAGATAAATACATTCCATTCCACCTATGCTTAATGATATCTCTTCCTTCTTCTATCTACAATTTTGGTATTCTATTTCAATGGAAGGGCCTATCAATGTTATTGTACTGTGTTATTGTGGTTCTGTACACAGAGGATGATACACATTTAATTTCAGAATCAAGACCTCATAGAGAACTTCTAAAAAAAAGTCCTGGT
>CM044446.1:61691305-61710092 GCA_024363595.1 Xenopus borealis
TTCTTTAAACATCATTAGAAAACAAATACAAAAAATGAAAATAGAAATTATTTTAAAATATATTAGCTTAGGGGTTGTCGCAAATCATAAAGCAGTAAATGAGGTTTGTTGGATTCTACAGGAATGGTTAATTGATTCTGATACAAATTGCACTGGTTTCTGAGATGGCATGGAGTGTGATTCCATATTAATTACTAATCAGTCTAATATTGTGATATTTATAGTATCTCTCTCTCTCTCTCTCTCTCTCTCTCTCTCTCTCTCTCTCTATATATATATATCTTAAATATATTGATAATGGGTTGAGTGCAGAGGACCTCTTGTCTTTGTCTATATATATATATGTATACAGTATATCGTGAGTTAGTCCATAAGATCAGGTAAGTGACAGCAGCTCAGAGCTTGTACAGTAAATTAGCAGAAAAGAAAATGGTGTACTGGTGTATTGGTACAGTACCTTGAAATATAATAATGCAGCATGTCTACTATACTGCATTATTAAGCTTTCGTTCCCCTTTAAAATAAAAAATTTGCAGGACCAAAACTTTAATTGCCTAACATCCCAAGTGTAAGTTTGTAATGTTGGGAGGGATTTGTTAGTGTTGATTTCATATTTTTAGAATTTTAATACACTTAAAGCAATAAAAGCAGTCAAATCAAATTAAATGGATTTAGTAATGCCAAGTCTTCAGACCCACTGGCCAAACCAAATCTCTCTAATTTATTTGCTGCATCAAATGCTTATTTTCCTATTTCTTTCCTCTGTGTTTTTTACATATATTGTATGTAAAAAAAAACTCCTTCTCTGTCACTTGAGTTCCAGTAGTCATTTACTTATTGTTCATTTGCCTGGAAGAAAACGGGACATGTATATTTCTTATTGGCAGTGGTGGACAGAAGAAATTAATGAAATAAAACAAGGACCTTTGGTGTGAGCTTGCTGCCACCTATGGGTAATGTCAAAAAATAACTAGTCTTTTATTCAGTGCAGAATAAAGAAAATAAATGAAACCCAAGCTACAATCATAATTCTTTTCAAATAAGCAGCTGAGGACATAATGTTCAGTTGCCACTCATGCTGTGAATGTACCTATTCTGCAGACAGGAGATTTGTACATAGCTCTCCGCAATATATCTAGTCACATATTTGTATTAGGCACAGTTAGTTTTAACGTGGGCTGAACTATAATAATCTCATGCTGAGCAAAACTATCTAAACAGTGATTTGTTTTTATTTATTTTAAACTGTTGCAGTTATTTTTAAAAACAGAACCACACATTTTGCACAGTTTTTTTTTAATTCAAGGGTGTATCATTCTCAGCAGGTGGTTTCATGCTGCAGAGCCTTTTTGAAAATTGAAAGATATTTAGTAGAATGGAACATGGGCAGTCTTAATGATAAACACTCTGGCTGAGGTTGCTGGAAGATGTGAACTGAAAGCAGTAAGACAAAGGAGGTTATGTATCAAATTCCAAAATGTTCTCACTATTTTCTAAAAACCACTCTGACCAAACCCGAACTGAAATTTTACACCTATTTATCAATAAATTTCTTGTGCGGGAAAAGACTATAAAATCGTGAAAGAATACAGATTACAAAAAAAATGCTGATTTGTTACAGAAAACTGCAACTTTTTTTTATTGAATGAAACCCAGCTCAGATTAGGATAGCTTCCAACTATAAACGGGACATCTGCCACGGGACACCAGAAAAAACCTGGTGGGCCCCAGCCCTGTTGACCCAGACCCATTCCACACGGGCACTTTACATTTTGTGCTAACTGCATCAGATTGCTGCTCTCCCTTGCCTCGATCATGAAGAAAAGATAAATGTTAAGTTCCGGCTAGGAAAGGGTGGATGGTAGATGGTGGAGGTGGTGCCTGGGAGAGTGTGTATGGGCCCCAGTGCTGCAGCCCCAGTGAGCCCAGATCCCCTCAGTCCAACACTGCTTTAAACTCTGATAAATAATGTTGCATTTTGGGTAAACACATAATGAAACCCTTTCAACACCCCTTCTGTTGGTGTAACATTCCATGAGTGGTGCTTATCAGATGGCACGGGACAAACTTGAGCCATTCCACAGTGGTATTGGGAGAGACTTTGTACCTGGTACTTATCAGCAAGTGGGTGGAACGGGCAGGGCAAGTGGGCAGGCAAATGGGTGGAGTGGGCCAGAGGTCAGGAGCGGAGGAGGTCTGGGCCGACGGGGTCCACAATGGCTGGGGCCCACCATTTTTTTTCCTGATGTCCCACCAGCCCAGTCCGACACTGGCAACATACACAGGCTTTTTGCCTCCTCCATTACAGGGAAATGCTGCAGGAGTGCAAGGATTCTGCACTGCCTCCCTACAATAATTTGTGCTGAATTCTTGCATTGTACTAGTAAACAAAGGATTGACAAAGGTCCTAGTGGGGGACTGAAACAATGAGCTGTCCATGTTTTAATTTAATTAATAAAAGCTATGTTTTAGCAATATATATATAGAGAGAGAGAGAGAGAAAAAGAGAGAGTTCCACAGGTTGCCGGCACTCTCGATTAAGATGATCTGAATGCCTTGGTGCAGGGTCAACAAACTGTCAATACTCACTGCAAAAAGATCCATACTCACAGGACTCATAGTTAATAAAAAATATTTTTATTACGTGTGGCTAACGTTTGGGCCTCCCTCACTTTGAGAAAGACCTCACTTTAAGAAAGGCTTCAGGGAGGCTGAAACATTAGTCCCATGTAATAAAAATATTTTTTTATTAATTATAAGTCCTGTGTCTGCGGATCTTTTTGTAGTGATCATATATATATATATATATATATATATACTGGCCTGTATTTAAATTTTTTTTAATAAACTTTATGTTCTTTTAAAAAATACCTTATGGAAGTTTCCTGGTGTGCACTCACTCTACCAGGATCTACATTTACATACTCTTTGGGGTAAATTTATCAAAGAGTGAAGTTCCGCCACTAGAGGGAAATTCCGCCACTCTCCATTCATTTCTATGGGATTTTGAAAGGCCTGTTTATCAATGGGTGAAGTGAAAGATCACCCTTTGATAAATACACATTTAAAAATCCCATAGAAATGAATAGAGAGCGGCGGAATTTCCCTCTAGTGGCGGAACTTCACTCTTAACTTCACTGTTTGATAAATATACCCCTTTGTCTCTTTGTGAGTAGCACCTGGGTTAATTGAAAAGCCAAGTGGTGTGAGGTTGAACAATGACTTGTTTATAATGATTTTGTGTAATATATATATATATATATATATATATATATATATATATATATATACACACACACTACATTATGTCAGTGTCACGCAATTGTAAAGTTAATCTAATTGTGATGTGTGTCAATATGAATGAAATGTCAACATGCTGTTATTAAAGAAAAGGATAGAAAAGAAAGGTTAACTTAATCATAGTCACCTTGTGATTTTAACATCTGTAACAAAAGACACATTATGAGGGTCCCCATAGGCTAGCAAAGGACTTCAGCAGGTTTAATTTGGCATAGTATTGAAGTTCTTTAAAGAGACAGTACTTCAATTATCAAATGGTCGAATTATGGAAAATATTTACTTGAAAACAAAGTCATAGTAACCTATTCGATGGTCAAAGTATCCAAAAAAATTACTTTGAAATTTTTTTACTTCGACAATTCCCTCAATTTTACTTCGACCCTTAGGGGCAGATTTACTATTGGTCAAATTCGATTGAATTTCGATCAAATTCATTCCCAGGATTCCTTTAAAATCTATCTCAGAAATGCCTTTGAAAGCTACTTATAACTCTGCCATAAAGTATTTGCACAAAGTGTTTACATTACCTGTCTGATGCCCTATGTTCCTGTATGACGGGACTGCCATATATGTGCAGCAGGAGTCTAGTAGTATTAGAAACTTTAACTGACCAGCTTAGATGGGACAGTCAGGTTGACAAAAGCCAGGTTTTAGAAACTTCAACTAACAATTGCTTACAAAAAAACGATCAACGTGACCTATAGGTAGTATTTAATGTATATTCATATTTTTTTTAGTGTCAGTATCTCTTTAATGTATATATTGCAGGCTTTGCACAAAACTATATGAACCCTGAATTTAAATATCATCTAGGCTTATTTAATGCAAAACTCTGATTTAATGAGTGCAAGCAGAAAGTTGTATTTAAATCTAAATATGTCTGCAATATTATTCACTGGGGATATATGTCTGTTCTTTCTTCCCTTTTTAATTCTATTGTTTGTCGTGCTTATTACCATGAATAAATTGTCTTAATTAGAGTTGCATGAAAGGGCCATATTGCTGGGAATTACATACAGAGAAAACTAATTCCACAGTCCAAACTATAAAGCCAGATTAACAGTAGCATAATTTCAAAGCAAAATAATAATTAGAAAACCCTCTGGCAGATGGATGTTTGAGCATAGTGGGAAAAAAAGACACCAAAGCAACCGGCACTTCTAAATTTGGGTCTAAATAAAATCCCACCTAAACACAAATGTACTGTCTTCTATATACTGACAAAAGCTAGGCATTTAATCCCTATTAAATAGAAAACACTGGTTAGCCCCACCAGAACGTAACTCTCTTCTATAATTCAGGAATATGTCAGATGTCTGAGAATATCAGTGGTGAGGATTGCAAGGTTTCCACCTAAGGAACAAAATTCAGTTTAGGATTTGGCCAAACTGAATGTCTCTTAAACATGTTTCTTCATGTGTGCCCTGCAATGGACCTTTGATGCTCTTGACTGTGTTAACTTCTGTATACCCCTAATTCTTGTGTTTAAAGGACCAGTAATATAAATTTGTTTTTGAAATAAATGTTTGTACTGAACATGGTTACATGATGCTTCCACTCATCTTTAGAAAAGGCGATACGGCAACAATCCATAGTGTGGCACTCGATTTCTCCTCCCTGCCTTCTATAAGAGATAACCAGGGAGGGGAAATCAAGTGCCACACGATGGATCATTGTCAGATCACCTTTTCTGAACAGTAGCGGAAGTTCAGTATCGGTAAGGTATTTCTTAATAAAGATTTTGCACATTTAACCCTTAATGTATCTTTGAGTTTTTTTTCTGTTCAGTACAAACAAATTTTTTAAATGTTGTTAATGGTCCTTTAAGAACCATTATACTGTGCAACAGTAAAAGTAGAACATTTATAAGAAAAGACTTGGTCCAAAGAAAGAAAAGGTGGGGGCATGGACTCCTATTGCAATATTACCATGGTGGTAGTTACATCAGAAGTAGATTCATCATCGCGAATTCAGCAATAATATCTAAATGTGTTTGGCTTTGGATTGGAACCACCTCATGCAATGCTTTATCCATGATTGTAAACACACATTACACATGTCACTAATGTGCAGAAGAAAACCAGCAGCACACTGTATTCAATTGCAAAGGTGCATAAAAAAGTAATTTATTGTACCCACATCATACAAAGTGGCAACGTTTATTGACCCTTTATCAAGACATGTGTTACACCATCTTCCACCTTTTTAAAATGGATAGGGCATGGGAGTACAGGCTCCACCCTCTCCTTGTGACATCACAGGGGTGTTTTGTACAATAACAAGTGTTACAACAATATCCAGTGATAAAAGTCCAAATCTTTAGTCTATCACAATGTCCATGAAAAAACATCCTATTATATATGCAATAAAAATTTAAATTGTGAAAATATATTCCTCCAAGGATCATCTGAGACGCTATATGATACCATATGTCAGATGTGTTGTCAGCACTCAGGGTGTTCTTATGCAGATCATTAATAGCCTTAAATGAAAAAATAAATTAGTTAAAAACATTTGGTTACAAAAATGTACCCCATAAACTATGTAACAACAATGTATGTAAGTACAGGACCATCAGAATCACCTAAAAAATAAAGCTTGCTGGGGTGTAATCCCTATTCAGAATCGTAATGTTATTTCCGCAGTTTCCTTTTGTAAGTCCACATCATCACTAACTATACGTTTCAACCTCGTGTATTGGGTCAACGGTAATGAGTCCCTTAGGGGTTTCGGATGGAAACTAGTATAGTGTAATAGGCTGTTTTTGTCAGTTGTTTTCCTAAATAGATTGGTCTTGAGTGAGCCTATGCTTGTTAGTTGGACATCAAGGAAGTTTATAGTAGTCTTATCAGATATGCCTGTAAATTTTATTGTGTCCTCCATATCATTGAGGAAAGTGTGAAAATCAGTAAGGCTATCTGATGTGCCATCCCAAAGGACCAGATAATCATCTATATAGCGTATGTATAGGATACAATGTTCCTGAAATAATGAATTACCATATACTATGGTTTCTTCAAGAAATGCCTTATAGAGATTGGCATAAGTGGGGGCAACATTACTGCCCATGGCAGTGCCCCTCTGTTGAATATAGTAAGACTCACCAAACAGGAAATAGTTCTGATGTAGTAAAATCTCAAGTAGATCTATGAGAAATTGTTTCTGTGGTGCAGTATAATCAGTGTTATCCAAATGGTATGAAATAAGTTGACACTATAGAAATACATGTTATTAATAATAATAATAATAATAATAATAATAAAATGGTAGCATATGGCATTAAGACCAGATTCATGTGAGATGTATACAAACTGGTCACATCAAAGCTTGCCAGCAATATATCATGATCAGGGAGATATAATGCCTTAAGAATTTTCAGCAGATGTGTGGTATCTTTTACAAAGGATTTTGTGTTTTGTGCCAGTGGTTGTAATAGTTTATCCAAGAATATAGCTAGGGGGCTTAATACAGAGTCAGTCCCTGCTACTATTGACTATTTGTCAAGGTTTTTATGCACCTTAGGTAATGTGTATAACACTAGTGTGATGGGATATTCTTTAACTCTCGCGTCTGCCGTCCCCGCTTATAGTGAATCTGGAATATCCCCGTGGCACTTGGGAAGGGGACCCTCTCTCGGTGTTCCTCCACTGGTACACATGCCTGTCTGGTAATCCTCTGCGTTGCGCTGGAATTTAATGCGTTTCCTATCTTCCACATGTCTGTCAATTATTTCATCAACACGAGTATGTAGATCATTCAAATCATCTGTGTTTAGCGAATCCTTCTTTCTACAGATGCAGCCACTTGGATTTGTGAGTTAAATGCGTTGTGACTCAGGGTTAATTGAAGAAACTGTGTTATCTAAAGTTATCTAAACTCATTTAATGCATTTAACCTTTTCATTAGCATACCAAAGCACCATTGTTCACAATGATGAACACTTTAATTAGATGGGATGCTGTGACGCAATTTTCTGTGTTAAATGAGACAAGTGTGAAGTCTGAGTTAAGTTATTCTGTGTTAAATACACAATCCAAAGTGGCTTCATCTGTATGTTCAATGTCTTTGATGTGAGACTGTACTTTAGGTATTTTAGTTTGTAGAAATTCGATGTTCAGTAGAACTATATCAAATGAACATTTGTTTATGATCTGTTCATATCTTTTTGTAAGTTCAATATCCTCTGAAAAAATTGTTGGTCACTAGTGATGGGCGAATTTATTCACATGGGGCGAATTCACGGCGAATTGCGAATAAATTCGCCTGGTGAAAATTCACTGAAAAAAAACAAGCCGCGACTCGTTTCACGAATTTTTTCGCCAATTCACAGACTGCGCTGGAAATTTGCAAATTTTTCGGCGAAGCGAAACGGGGTAGATTCGCCCATCACTATTGGTCACAATTTAACACACAGTCCCCAGGGGATCCTCTTATTTCTGTAATATTCTGCAAGTGTTACTGAGTGTAGCTCCAGGCCCACAAGTCTTTTCTTTTCTCTTTCCAATTCCCGTGATAGGTTCTCATTGGTTTCATTAAAAAGGCACTGTTGCCATGTTCACTACCAATAATTCAGATTGCATCTGCCTCTGAATAAGCAAAAGTGGAGGTGTCCTGTAACATAGGGCTTTGTTGCGACATCGAAATAGATTGAAAATAGTTCACAAATGAGGGAGCAAAAAAAGACTCCTGAAAGGAAAATTTACATACAGTCACTATTAAGGAGTGCTCACCTCATAAATACACACTGTTGTAGTATCAGGTGCTGAATAGGAAGACCCACTCCTGTCGCCAGTTCATTATGAAAAAGCTGCCCATAGACAAATCTGTTTTGCAAATGTATCAGCAGTTTTCACAGATTTTTCAGTGAAGTAAAAATGCACAGCACACATAGCAACCCTTCTTTTTTTTTAACCTAATTCCAGCACTTCTTATGATTCTTTTCCCTGAGGTAGATGCCAGCTATGTCACTGGGAAAAGAATCAACCAAATATAGGATCTATCATCCAATAAATGAGATACACAATTGGAGCAACAGTTTCAAAACAAATCAACTTTAGCAGACTTGATTAAGCATAAACTTTATCAGGCATACTTCTTATGTATCGATTCTTGACTTATGTAGCACAATATTGCAAAAAGGACATTTGGGATACCTTCTCAGTCAGGGGTTATTCATATAGTTGGACTCACACAGTGATCTGTCCTTGCAGAGGAATACTACCTGACTTAGTGCACCAATTGCCAGCATAGGTAAATCTCGCAGTGGTTCTTTATTCCAAGGATCTCACACTCTATGTCCCTGAGTTCAGTCACATGAGTCCCTATACTTGCATCCTCATGGCCACAGGGTACTTGCCCAACAAGCATCCTTGGTGGAGTCTCTGGCTGCTAAGATAGCTACCCTAATACTGTCACTCCTAGAATAAATATTACAGAACTAGTCTGGCACCAGTTTACCTACTGAGCCTGCCACCTGCCCAGGTCAAAAGCTGTGCCCACCTTTCTGGAAGGTGAAGTCAGAAGAGAGTAAGCACCTGTAGGCAGTAGATGGAACTGCTAGAAAATAATTTTATACAAGGATGAGAAAGTAGCTCCCCAGGGCTAACCAATGACCTTACTTTTAAGGGTCTGCTTGAATAAAGGGGCAGATAAATTATGGATCCCCTACAAAAATTTCAATATTCAGTACCTGTACTGACCTTCACATGTGAAGTGCCTTTTCTTTTTCTATTTACTAGCTAATTGTGCTGCACTATTACAGTGTTGATTTCTTATGAAATAGCTTTTTCTTACCTTGTTTTATTAGGTGTTTGGGTTTCTTTTTCTTGTCATAGCTTGCTTTCGTGATTTTCATGTGATTTTTATATATTTCCTATGAAACCTCTAATTTCATTTTTACTTTCTTGCTGATAAACAACTTCATAATATACACTAGTGTCTGACTTCATGTTTCAGGCATGCTGCATTTAAACTTCTATGCAGTTATTGGCAAATTTCTTAGCATTATATTTACTTGTGTTCATATCTGGAAATCTTCTGAAAGCACTCATGCTGTGTGAAGTAAACTCTGTTTATCTCAATCCATGTCATTATTAACCAACTTAATTCTTCTTTGAATTCACCTTAACTAATGCAATCAAGCATTGCCATTAGTGATGGGCGATGTTATTCGGCAGGCTCGAATTCGCTGCGAATTCCTGCAATTCACCATAAATTTGTGAAACGCCAGCAAAAACTCACCTGCCGAAAAAACGAGACGTGCGTCGAAAGTGTGACGTGACTTGTTTCGTAAATTTTTCACCAATTCGCAAATTTCACTGGAAATTCGCAAATTTTTCGGCTAAGCAAAACAGGATAGATTCGCCCATCACTAATTGCCATTACTTGATAAAGAAATTCTACAATAGGCCAGGATAATGTATCAATAGTATTTATCATTTCAGGCATTTTGGGAATCATTCATTTCTGATAATCAGCCCTGACTATTTAAGCACAAGTATAGCCCTTTAGTCTACCAGCAGGAAAATATATAAAGTTTCAGTTGAGAAACCTTATAAACTTTGGCTCCGATTTCAACAGAGAAATCTATATTAGAGGTGCATCAGGATAGTCTTTTCTAAGGTTGGGTTTTGGTTGTCTACTTACTACTGGACAAATAACATTTCAGGTCTGTTTGCTCAAGTATTGAATAATATGACTTTTTTATTTTTTTTTTGTATGGACAAAAAAGGATATTCTAACACCAACAAAGACAGCAAATTAAACAGTTTTCTGTTTACATTAAGGACCTAGTAATTATGCACTATGCTACAGGCTATGGAGCATGTTTATAAGCACCCATCATTTATTATTAAAAAAGATGATTTGTTCTATCATTGCTTGAAATTGAACTGAAATTTAAATATTTGAATATTTGGGGTAGATTTCTCAAAGGCCATATTTTTGTGATTTTAGAATTTCTAAAACTACAAATTTCATGAGACTTATTAAAAAATCAGAATTAAAAAAGTATGAACGGAAAATATGCTGAATAATGTGCTAAAAAATAAGAATACCTCTAAAAATTCAAGTTTTTCTGCAAATTCCTGGCAAAAAAAGTACAAAACCCTCTAAAATCCAAATTGATTTAGAGTTGGTTAAGTAGGGTCAGCGCAGCTCCCATTGACTTCTACGGTACCCCAACAATTTTGGTGCAGTTTGGTATGAGAGGGGTTTTTGTGGTTTTTATACTTAATAAACCACAAATGTTTAGCGATTCAGCAGGGGACCTTTTTACCCATAAAGAAGATCACCGCACCAGAGGCCACCCCTTCAGACTAGAAGAAAAGGACTTTCATTTGAAAGTGGGTGATTATTCACAGTAAGGACAGTGAGGTTGTGGAATGCACTACAGGATGATGTTATGATGAATGATTCTGTTAATTAATTTGGACAGACATAATATCAAAGGTTATTGTGAGTCTAATCTCTATAGTTAGTATATGGGCATATATAATTTATATGAAGGTATAATGGAGGGGTGTGTGTGTGTGGATGCTGGGTTTACATATGGAGGGTTTGAACTTGATGGCCTATGTCTTTTTTTCAGCCCAATTTAACTATGTAACTATGTGATTTGTGGAAATAATCAAAATTGCTTTATGTGCTCACACTCTACTGTTCCTAAAACTTGTGATAAAAATGTGATATTATTCTTTTTGGTCAATGAAAAATTAGTATGGCTGGTAGAGATAAAGATAATTATTACTGAAAAGCTGTCCTAGTCCAAATTACTGGTGCTAGAAAAAGGTGCATCCTATATAATAAAGTTGAAGTGTCTCTGCATCCAGTCCCTGTGTCCGTGGAATTTGCTACTGCGCATGTGCCGACAGACCGAATTTACAAGTTTTCACCACTAGAGGTCGCCAATCACTAGCTAATGCTATCAGTACCAATACTTAAGATAGACACAGTTGAAGCCTGTAGAGAAGTGTGTAAGGTAATTGCCTTTGACCAGTGCTTTTAGTGTTCAATTCCCATTGAGGGATCATTTATGCTAGCAAAGTAGACGCGCAACTTCGCACCCTTACGCTGTGGTGTGTTTTACCATTGTGGGTGATAGTCTGAAAAACATAAATACGTTACTGTTCGCTGACCAGAGTGTAAATTCGCACGTTAGTGAATTTGCGTAGCGCAGGCGAAAATTCTCCTACAACAATTCTGTTTTTATAAATGTTTGACTACATATGTTCTAGCGCCCGTTAATTTAAAGGGCTTAATGTAAAGTTCAAGTGTCTCTGCGTCCAGTCCCTGTGTGCGTGGAATTGCGCTACTGCGCATGTGCCGCACGGACCGTCTCTGGCGAATTTACGCTAGCGAAGTAGATAGACGTGCAACTTCGCACCCTTACACTGTGGCGTGTTTTACAATGGTGGGTGATAGTCTGAAAAACGTAAATACGTTACCGTTCGCCGACCAGAGTGTAAATTCGCACGTTAGTGAATTTGCGTAGCGCAGGCGAAAATTCGCCTACAACAATTCTGTTTTTATAAATGTTTGACTACATATGTTCTAGCGCCCGTTAATTTAACGGGCTTAATGTAAAGTTCAAGTGTCTCTGCGTCCAGTCCCTGTGTGCGTGGAATTGCGCTACTGCGCATGCGCTGCACAGACCGTCTCTGGCGAATTTACGCTAGGGAAGTAGATAGATGCGTAACTTCGCACCCTTATGCTAGGGCATGTTTTACCATTGTGGGTGAGAGTCTGAAAAATTTAAATACGTTACCGTTCGCCGACCAGAGCGTAAATTCGCACGTTACTGAATTTGCGTAGCGCAGGTGAAAATTCGCCTAGAACAATTCTGTTTTTTATAAATGTTTGACTACATATGTTCTAGCGCCCGTTAATTTAACGGGCTTAATGTCTAGTATTATATAAAGGACTATGTGCAGGTTTCAGGAAAGCCAATATACTGTATCAGCACAAAATAATTTAAGGTTACTACATTTCAATGACTTAACCAACATTTGTTAGGTAAGTCAGTGCACAAACTAAACTGTATGCAATTAAACTGTTACATTTTGCACAAAAGAAAATTTTGGTATGTTTTCTCTTTTTCTCCACTATAATTTGCACTTTAAAATGTATAGATGAGTGGCATCAATAATGTGCATCATTTTCTGGAAGTTATTTTGGGAATGTCTTCACTTCTGCACCAGTTTAATTAAATCTTCCTTACACCAGAAATGAAAAAGACAACTGGACATTAACAAAAGTAAACACTTTCTGCAAGGGGTTATCTCCTGAATGAGAACACAATAAAATTATTTGTTTTCTTAGGATTAGCAAGAGCTGCCACTTCCCTCTGGCACCAAGACTGTAATATACCTTTTGACATCTTCAGCTGTAGGTGAGTTTGAGCGTGAGAGAAGTGTCACTCTATTCCATTTAACATATATTTCACCTAAGAAAGATCCAGCTTTCTTTATAAAACCTTCATATTTATTGCTCAAAAAAATCTGAATTTTTATTATTGCTTAGGGAATTTTCCAAAATCTGTTAGTTGTGCTTTAACAGTATTGCTACACACCATTAAATCTCTCCCTCCTAAGCCATTTGTTGTTTAAAGTTGACAGAACTAGAAAAGTTATCATGTCCAATAGTCCAGAATATTTATTGTAAATATTTTTTTTAGTTTACTCACTAATAGAGGACAGCATAAATCATCGTGCAATTCATTGACAAATAGTAAATATCCATTTTTTATGTTTTACTGTCAAGCTTCTGATAATCAAACCAATGAATAATACCAATAAATAATAATCAATGATGATTAATTTAAATTAAAACTGATTATTGGGTGAACAGATGTTGATGGTTCAGACAAATTTAAGGCCATTAGGACTTACAAGTTAGAGATAACTCACCTAGTTGAAAAGAAAGATAAAAAACACAAATAAGATCAGATGGCATTTCAAATAAGGCAGGCAGGGGTGTAATGACAGCATGCAGGGCCCCCCAGCCAGAAACATTTTCAGAGGGCCCTCCTGCGCATAGGCACTTTGTCACTCAAAGAGAGTGACAGGCCTGTGATATATCAATATTTCAGTCTTGAAAAACAGAAAAACAACTTGTGTTCTCCTGACACCACGAAATGTGTAAGGCCACCCTTTGAGATGTTCCTTTTTGTTTAAAAAATTACTTTTTTTTTTGCATCATACTGTACTTTGGAGTGAAGTCTGGTTTCTGTGCCAGCCTTCTATTGAATTGAATAGATCTCACATGTCCCCAGTGAAGGCATGCATTATGTATTAGATTGACCCACTTATTTCACTACTGTTTATTTTTCCTTGTGGACCCCCCCCCCCACACAGGTGGGCTCCTCAGTGTTCCCTAGAAGTAGGCACTGCACTGTAAATCCCAGTTTCCAGTACTTTTAATAAGCAAAAGGGACTCAGAGCCCTTGATTGCAAAGGGTTACTTGTATTTAAAAAGACAGTAACCAAATTAGGGTTCTACAAACATACCAGTTTTACCAGTGCAGGGCAACACTATATTATATTGTTATTCATTTAAAACACTTTAATTTTCTTGGTTTTACTGTTCCTTTAACATAACATGCTTAGTAGTTCAAATAATTTCTACGATAATAATGACCTCCAAATACCCACTGGAAAAGTATTGAATATTATGTGCCTGTTTACTATCTTTAATATTTAATAGCTTGAGAACAATGTCAGATGGCTACCTTACTAATTTCTAAATATTATATGTATTATTTATGATATCTTGCAAATGATACAACATGTGTTCTATGCAAAATTTTTAGTAGTTTAATTTTACTCTGTTTGAATTAGGGCTTCTTTTTAAAACCCTTCTTTGGTGAATTTCTCAGCTTTTACTAGATTTTATTTTTCAGTCTTAGGATATGTATAAAGAGTATGTGTGTATGTGTTAATTCCCTAACTGGGAAGGCAGTCTTGTTCACAAAAAGCTTGATGGCTGGTGACAGGATCTAAGTTTCAGTAGTACCAGATATACCAGTACCAGACCAATAGAGTTAGATGTATTCAACATTTCCTTTAGTAACTGTATGCTTACTGTATGGCACATACAGTACTATGTTTCGGTTGAAGCTAGCATCCACCATACTGTGAATATATACCTGTTTCCCACACATTTATGTATAGCCATGATGCACCAAACAAGCCCTTTGCATGCCTATATTTCTTTGATCTCATAGGAAGGGTAGGGCATGTGTTTCCTTTAAATATAATAGATAGAATCATTGGTCACATTCATGACACATTAGAAGCAAGTGTCATAGCTTAATATTAAATGCTGAAAATATTCCTGTTGTTATGTCCCTTGGCTCCCTTACTCTAATTTGTCAACAATTACATTTATGCCTGAATTACTTTAGTGTCAGCTTAAAGGAACAGTAACACCAAAAAATGAAATTGTTTTAAAGTAAAGAAAACTGCACTGTTAAAACTTATCTATTTGCTTCATAAACACTACTATAGTTCATATAAACAATCTGCTAAGTAGCAACGGTGGAAATTGAAAAACGGCTAAATGGCACAAGAAAAGTAATGGATAACAGATAACACCATTGTGTTCTACAGAGCTTATCTGCTATGTAACTTTAGCCTTTTCTCCTTTGAATGGCTGCCCCATGGCTACGCAACAGCTTACTTATATAAACAATCTGAAGCAAACACAGCACATTTACCAGTGCAGGGCAACACTGCATTTTATTTTTTATTACTTTAAAACAATTTCATTTTTTGATGTTACTGATCCTTTAATAAAAGATGCCTAACGATCCAGATTGTCTAGTTCAGTACTAAACTCATGGTTAAAGGAAAGCGATGCCCCAAAAAAATATAGCTCTCTATAAAAAAATATATTGCATACAACAGCTCATACAGTATATAAAACCCTTGTTTCATGTAAAGTATTGTAATTTTACACATGCATCATTTGTTTTGTGGTTTGCTTTTCCCTGTTCTGTCCCATCTCTCCTCCTGTTATCCCCTCTGATCTCTGTCTGTTTGGTTTTCTCCACTTGTCTGGTGGCAAATGCTAGGCTCCATTTTGAACTGCATCTATATTTTTAGAGAGGATCATATTATGATCTTTTGACCTATCTGGATGTTCACTGCTGTCAAGATACTCATAGTTTTGAAATAAACTTCTCAATGGTCTTCAAGGTGCCATTCTTATAATTCTTTATTTTATAATTTTCACAAAGAGGGGGTACAGAAGAAATGAAAGGAAACTGGATAAGGAATTGTCACATCTATCGCCTTTGGCACCGCATCCAACATGGTGACGCCCATTCACCACATGGATCGACGCCGGGGTCGCGCACACGGCATGAAATTCATATTCGGAAGGACTTCCAGGTCATAGGTTAGATGTCCGGTTATACATTCCTGGGTATTGCATAATTCCTGTTTAACTATTTCCTGGACTTCTGACCCTGCCTGGACTTTGACTTTGAGATTATTCTGCTTGCCTTTGTACTCTTGCCTCGACTTTGATCACTATTTTGCCTGAGCCCTTTTGTACTGCAATTTTGGATTTTTAACCCTTGAAGCTTCCTCCTTGGTCCTAACAACTCACGCTGGGACCTGATAGGCCCCCCTGATATTATAATTGAGCCATGGACCCCTCTGAGGAAGCTACGCTGGATGTATGAGACTCGGCAAGTCTGCATTGGGCAAGTACTTGATACGCTTATTACTCGTATGCTCCCACTCCTCCAGCTGCAGGGAATCCCCCCCCCATCATGGTTGCCCCTATAGTGGGGACCCAATACCCTGCAGAGGGTTTGTTACACAGTGTCTTATCCAGTTTGAATTTCAACCCTCACAATACTCTTCAGAGCAGGTGAAAGTGGGTTATGTGAGTAGGAAACACCTCTCTGGGAGAAGGATTCTCCATTGACTTTTGACGCCAAAGCATTTCTCCAGGCATTCTGAACTGTGTTTGATGCCCCAGGCTGGGTCGCTAATGGCTCATCCCAGATTCTGCAGATCCATCAGGAAAGTCTCAGTGCCAGTGAGTATGCTATTGACTTTAAAACTAATGGCAGAGACTAATTGGAATGAAGAGGCATACAAGGCTGTATACTACAATGGCCTGTCCACTTATCTTAAAGATGATCTTGTCTCCAGGGATCTTCCTGAACTGCTGGAGGATCTGATTGTTTTCAACATTAAGATGGACACATGGTTCAGGAAACATCAAGGAGAGCAGTGAGAATCTTCAACCATCACTGGCTCCACGTTTCTTCTGCCTGTTCCTCCCCAGCAGGTTCCCGTTTCCCCTCTGAATGAACCAATGCAGATTGAGAAGGCATGTCTTTCAGAACAAGATGCTCTGCAAATCTGTGTATATATTGTGGAGTCAGGGTAATTTTGCCAACTCCTGCTCTGTGAAGCCTAAAGGTACTTGTCCCCCATGTAAACCCAGGGTGGGTGGCATTACACCAAGGCACCAAGCGAACTCTCATCAGTTTCGTCTTCCTGTCCAGATTCATCTGGCCTCCAAGACTATCTGCATTCCTTGACTCTGGGGCTGCAGGAAACTTCATGCACATTGCTTTTGCCAAACAAGTGGATATTCCCAGGTATCCTATGTCCACTCCTTTGTGTGTCTTTGCTATTGTTGACAGACCCATAATGTCTGACATCATCTCCTTGACAGTGGGGGAATTACTTTTGCAGATTGTGACTTTGCATTCTGAGAAATTGGCATTCCTAATTATTTCCTGCCCCTCCTCTCCTGTGGTTTAGGGACTTCCATGGTTACATCTCCACAATTCCTCCATAGATGGTCCTCCAATCAAATACCTCATTGGAGTCCTTTGTGTCAAGAACATTGTCTACCCGCATCTCCACTTCACCGGGTGACCATCTCCTCAACGGTCTACAAAGATTTCTCTGACATCTTTATTAAAAAGTTTGTGGAATTTCGAGATGCTCAAAATTCCCTTCCTGGGGCATATAATTTCTTCAGAGGGTTTTCAAGATGGAGCCCACCAAAGTCTCGGCATTTCAGAAGTGGCCTCTCCCCTTAAGTACCAAAGCAATCCTCAACTTCCCTTCTTCATCGAAGTAGATGCTTCCGAGGTTGGAGCTGGTGCCATTCTTTCTCAAAGACATTCTGTCGATGGTAAGTTACACCCATGTGCTTACTTTTATAAAAAATTCTCCCCAGCGGAGCAAAACTATTGTGGGGAACCATGAACTCCTGGCTATGAAATTAGCTTTCAAAGAATGGAGTCACCTTTTACAGGGGGCTTGTAACCCAGTCACTATCTATACGCTTAGTTTTGTGGCGACTTTGTCGCTACTTGTACTATTTGTGCCACTTCCAAGGCTAGCCATTCCCTTCCTGTTCATTCAATTTATTTTTTTGATTGCATGGTTTCTTGTCTCTGACAGGGCAACTCAATTCACTGCTATGTTCTGGCATTCCTTATATAAAGACATGGGCATCACTCTTCAATTTTCTTCTGCCTACCATCCCCGAACCAATGGGGAAGCCAAGCGGGTGATTCAAGCCTTAGGAATCATGTTTCCCTCTATCAAGATGACTGGTCCGCTCTCCTTCCGTGGGTGGAATTCGCTCATAACAATGCATGTCACACTTCCACTGGAAGGTCGCCTTTTATGTCTGTTTATGGGCAACATCCTCAGGAATTCCCTCAGGAATTCCTTTTGTTGGATGTTCCTGCCGCACATGATAGAATGCTTTTTCTGTGTCAGTAGTAAGTAATATTGTGGGTGTATTCTATAATTGTGCATGTTGAATTTGGGATATGATTTTAGAAGTTGGGAACAAATCCTGCTTGGTCTGTGTGGATTAATTCTGCAAGATAGGATTTTAGCCTATATTTACAAATCAATATTGATAAATGAAATTGGTCTGTAATTAGAGCAAACCTGGGGGTCCTTGCCAGGTTTAAGTATAACTTTATTAAGTGCTTCTTGAGCTTGTTGGCAAAAACCATTAGTATTAGAAATAGAATTAAAGTACTTCAATAAAAGTGGGAATAGGTGTTCCTTATACACCTTATATAATAAGGCTGAATAACCATCTGGACCAGGGCTCTTGCCGACTTGATAGGAATCAATACATTCGTTTCAGTAAGCGAAAAAGGGGCTTCTAATTCCTCTGCCTGTTCTAGTGTAAGTTTGTTTTACCCACTTCTTTAATAAATGTATCCACTTCGTTCGTTGAGTTACGAACCTTTGTCTTAAGTTGTGTAAATTTTGATAATATTCTTGAAATGAAGCAGCTATATGTATTTCGTTATTTGTTTCTTTTATTGATTGAACATCGGTTTTTAGTTGAAGATGCTTAATTGCATTAGCAAAGTATTTGTTACACTCATCCCCTAATTCATAGTGTTTTTGTTTAGCTCTCATAAAGACCTTCTGCGAAATCTGGTTTAGTAGATGTCTCAGCAGATGTCTCTTACTTTCAAGAAGTA